>OU015748.1:58290637-58307258 GCA_907169655.1 Acomys percivali
TCAAAGGCTGCTCCTGAGCCAGAAATGAGTGTTACAAGCCCGCTGGGGCCCATCTGCCCCTGAATCAAAATAACTCAAGATCTTGAGATATACGCTAGTATACATCAGTAGGGAATGCCTTCGGGGAGGAGAGTGAAAGCCATGTGGGGTTGAATAAGCACCCCAGATTCTCGAAGTGGATTTGCACTGGATATAGTTTTCTCTGTTTTATTTTTAGCCCTCTTAATGAGACCCTCCCCTCCCCCACCCCATCCTGAAAGCCAAAAAACAAAAACAAAAACAAAACAAAACAAAACAAAACCTTCCTTTGTCTTGGTGCCACACACACCTCCCTTAACTGTTAGGGGCCTTTTCCTGAAATCCCAGTGTGACCTCTGGCGTCTACCACAGATTGGCTGTGTTTTTCTCTCCAAAAGGTTTCACATTCTGGAATCCAGTCTTCAGTGTGGCAGCCAGTGTTGGGAGGCGGGGGCCTAAGTGGGAGGTAAGTAGCTCAAGAGGCTAACAATATAGCTCTCTTGGGGTTGTGGTTATGGAAGCATCACGTCCACGTGGCTCATGCACTCTGTGGAGTGTGTTCAGCCGTGGAGGATGAAGAGGTGCCCTTTGCAGGAGGATGGGAGTTGGAGCAAATCATGGCAAGTAAAACAAGCCATCCTGCATTAAAACCCAAAACCAAGCCTGGTGGTGGTGGCAGCGCACGTCTTTAATCCCAGCACTCGGGAGGCAGAGGCAGGTGAATCTCTGTGAGTTCGAGGCCAGCCTGGTCTACAAAGTGAGTCCAGAACAGCCAGGGCTACACAGAGAAACCAAAGCCAGCCAACAAGTAAACAAACCAAACACCAATACTGGATGCTTCCTCTCATAAAGGACATCTAGACAAAACACATATATGTGCCATGGAGGTAGTTGGTGGAAGGATAAGGATAGAAGAATAGGGCCAGCAGGAAGGAAGAGACGGAGGAAGCGATTTTTATAGATTGTTTTAAAAGCAGATTAAGTCTGACCCTAGAATATCACCAGTGAATTCTTACTATGTGACTCCTCTTCTGCATGTGGCTGGTCACCTTTGCATTTCTCTGCCATGTTATGATACAGCCAAGAGAGGCTCCTGGCCAGAAAGCCAACACACCACACTCTTCACGCTCCAGAAAACCGAGGCCCATGAGCCTCTTGATAAAGGCATCCAGCCTTGAGTATTTTGTTGTTAGCAACAGAAAATGGACTAAGATAATCCATTTAATAATTGTATAATAACCAATTTACATCCTGTAAAAGAGATATGGGGTGTCTTTTTAGGCTTTGAGATATTTGCATAATATGGTATTTTAGAGATGAGACCCAAGTTTCCATGCGATACCACAATTCCTTTTCAAGAAGATCACAGGGAGGTCAGTACAGTCTCAGGAAGCATCCCCGGGGTCACACACCTCAGTTCTTCCACCAGCCTCAGCAGGCAAGGCCTGCATCACTTGAACAAGTCCTCACCATCAGCCCCAAGAAAGTTAATTATCTTGAGAGGAGGCGGGGTGTTGCGGGGTGCGGGGTGGGGGGGGTGTTTGCAGCTGACCATTAAGTGAAACTAAACGAGCCTCCCACTCAAAGAGACTAGAACACAAAGACAATAGAATAGGCAAGAATTAAAGGAAGAAAATCAGAGGAGATCCGGTGTGGGAAAATGCAAACGATTGCCCTGAGGAGGACAAGATCCCAGCATAGTTACTAACGTCAGGAAGATAAAGCACTGGAAAGGCAAACTCGGAGAGACCCTAGGGGAAGTTAAAAGACCCACAAATTATCCAGCAGCATGCAATGCAATCTGGCTGGAGCAGTCACGGGACATTCAAAGTGTTCTGAATTATGTAGTTGAAACAGCAAGCAGTGGCCTAGGACAGCTAGAGTCCTTACTCCCCATGAGACCCCCCCCCCCCCGCACCCCCTCCCCGGGGGACTTCAGCCATCCATGGCTCTCAGAAAAAGCAGAACACAGCTGAGTTGGAGGGAGCTGAAGAGAGTGACCCCGGAGGGAACAGGACAAGCACGAGCACCACACTGCAGGCAACTAACAAAGCCCAGTGAGTGGAGGGGGGGGGGGGGGGTGGGAGGGAGGGGGGGGAGGTAGGGGGGGGGGGGGGGGGGGGAGGGGGGGGGGGGAGGGGGGGGGGGGGGGAAGGGGGCAGATAGAGCTTGAGCAATGGAAAAGGTGAAAAACGAGGCCAGCAGATCTGGAGAAAAAAAGCAGCTAAGCCACAGGAGATGCTAGGGAAGCCAGGGGTCAATGCGAAGGCTCCACCCCAGTGGGTGGTAATGTCTTCTGCAAACCCAGGGACAAGTCTTCACTGTCTGTCACTGTTAGGACCCTATACGGGAATCCAAAGGCCCCAGCTTCACTCACCAAGATCTTGTCTCTAGGAGACACTTCGTGATCAGGGCCATTTTTCCCATCAACACCCTTGGTTCACCTGAACTTCCTACAACTTCCTGAGATGCATCTCCTGCCTAGGGTTCCGCAAAAGGTGGAGGGAGGAGCAGAAGGGCAAGTCAGAGGGTCAGAGGGGAGAGTGGCACAGGTGGGCCTGATGGGACAGGGAGAGGAGCCAGTAAATCCTGCCAGACAGTCTGCAAAGTCACCCACCACCAGAAGGCAGGCTGAAGCCAGGTGTGCTGATGTCAGCCCCAGGTGGCTTGGAGAGATAGATAGATAGATAGATAGATAGATAGATAGATAGATAGATAGATAGACAGATAGATAGATGGATGGATGGATGGATGGATATACGGACGGACGGACAGACAGACAAACAAACAGACAGATAGACGCTATTCCTGGCCCTGGGACATACATCTCAGGTCTTCCACCAGCCTCAGCAAGGAGAGCCAGGGCCATTAGAACAACCTTTGGCCATCTGAGACAGAAGGTCATTGGCAGCAGGTTGGTCCTGATGGAAGCCCTCTGTGCCAGCACTTGCACCAGGCAGTGACCTCAGCAGGCCACAGGGACAGTGATAGGGATGAGAGCTGATGTCCAGGTCTCTGATCCCAGAAGGAAACAAGAAATGCAGCCACCCTGGTATGTGTGTAGGATCAAGAGAAGGTGGGAGCAGGTGGTCCAGGTCACCTAGGCAGAGGCAAGTAGGTGAGAAGGCCCCCAAGGTGAAGGCCACATTTCTAGATGTGAAATCCAACATAGTGGGGAAACCCACAGGTGCTGGACTCACTAAGGTTTGGAAACTGTGTGCCCTTCTTCCCTTGAAAGCTCCCTGATTCCTCTGGGCCCCAGTAAAATAGGATTAAAGGCAGTAACTTGGGCTGGAGAGATGGCTCATAGGTTAAGAGCACTGGCTGCTCTTCCAGAGGACCCAGGTTCAGTTCCCAGCACTCACCGGTTAGCTCACAACCATCTGCACCTCTAGCCCCAAGTGATCTGCTATCCTTTACTGTATGCACACGGTGCACACACATACACACAAGCAAGACACCCATATAAATAAGAACAAAACGTCCCTCAAATCCCTCAAAGCAGTACCTGCCTCCCGGGGTGGCTCTGAGGTATGTGTTAACCTGGCACAGCACAAAAAAGCACAGTATCTCTGCACACGAGTTTCACACTCCCAGGTCCAGCCAGCTGGTGATAGAAAGCGTTCATGAAGACCAGTGTCTGCACTGAACGGCTGCGCACTGCAGCACAGTGAGGGGCTATGTCACCTTTGCTCATGTATGATTGGCGTGTAGAGGAGGCTGTGCGGAGCTCCCAGGCACACTTTATAAGAGGAGTTCAAGTACACCTGTGCACTGGCTGCTCCATGCTGCTCTCCCTTGATGCCCACAGCTAGCTAACTGTACTCCTTCACCTCAGGGGCCGGTTGTCATTCCTGTCCTGTGTGTAGCACATCCAAAGGAATTCTTGCTGACTTAAGTGGGACCAGGAGGCAGGAGGCCAGCCAAGGACACACGGAGGAGAGGAACGAGAAACAATTCTCAGCATCTTATTTTCCCACTTAAAATTCCATTACTTTTCTTCATTGTACTTGAAAGTATTTTTGCAATTACATAGTCTGCAAGACTAAAATTAAAGTCCTCTGGTATTTTTAGGTTGCATAATTCAACAGCAGAAGGAAACTATTGCTTAAGCGCGTGTTTACTTGTGGCCAAAAGAACAAACAAAAAACAAATGTCAGTTTAATTATTTGGCTCACAAAATGCACAATACCATGACAGCTGAGGACCAAAAAAAAAAAAAAAAAAAAAAAGAGTTATACAAAAATATGTCACCACAAGATGGTAAAATTAGCCATCAAAGCAGACAGGGTGGATGCTTTTATTGTTTGGGGTGCTGGGGAGGGAGCCCAGCCCTGCACAGCTGTCCCTAAGTCACGCCCTGGTCAGCTACAGCTGACACCGGAAGTGCTTAACCAGAACTCAGTGCTCTAAGTCTCCAGATGGCTTTTAGCCTCTTGTCCTCCAGATCGCAGCCCATGAGACAAATAGGGTTCAGGAATGCCATCCATACACTACGGCCACCGCAGGTCTCCTCCAAAAAGGAGGAGCCACTAACTTCCTCTTTTTTGTGGGTGGGGAGAATTCAGGGCCCAGTGTGTCTATGGATCACTCTAGCACTAAGCCTCACCTCATTACTTTTTTTTTTTCTTGCAGTGAAGTGCACACGGCACAGCCTTACCCCGTGTCACGTGGATGACTCAGGGTTGCTAAACACTTACCTAAGGTGCGGTCATCAACACTGTCTACTTCCAAGGCTCTTCTTTTAAAGATGAAATTTGGGACCATTAAATAAGAAACCTATTCATGAAACTGCCATGCTTGCAGACAGGAGCCCAGCATAACTGTCTTCCGAGAGGCTTCATCCAGCAGCCGATGGAGACAGATGCAGAGACCCACAGACAAACAATAGGCTGAGCTCAGGGAGCTTTGTGGGAGAGTGGGAGGAAGCATTGATGGAGCCACAGGGATCAAGGACACCACAGGAAGACCTACAGAGTTAACTAACGCGGGCCCATGCGGGCTCACAGAAACTGAACCACCAACCAAAGAGCATGTATGGGCTGGACCTAGACCCTGCCCCCTACACATATGCAGCAGATATGCAGCTTGGTCATCATGTGGGTCCCCTAACAATGGGAGCAGCGGCTGCCTCTGAATCTGCTGCCTGCCCTTGGATCACTTTCTTCTAGCTGGGCTGCCTTGTCTGGCCTCAGTGGGAGAGGATGCATTTAGTCCTGTTGTGACTTGAGGTGCTAGGGTGGGTTGGTACTCCATGGGGGGGGGCTCCTCTTCTTTGAGAAGAAGGAAAGGGGGGAATGGGAGAGTGTGAGGGTGGGATTGGGAGGAGAGGAGAGAGACGGATGGGGTTAGGCTGTAAAAAAAAAATTAATAAATAGATGGAGGTGGAGAGAACAAACCCCAAAGCTACTGCTTTTAGTTTAGTGTCTATGTTCTGTAGTTGCTTCTTAATTATATGCAAAACTCTGCTGGGGTGTGGCCCAGTTGGTAAGATGCTTGACCAGAATGCATGAAGCCCTCAGTGTGATCCCCAGTACCACATAAACACAGGAGTGGTGGCTCATGTCTGAAATCCCAGCACTCAGGAGTGGAGACAGGAGCATTAGAAGTCAATGGCTGTCCTTGGCTACCTAGGGACTTTGAGGTCAGCCCGGGATACGTGGGACCATTTGTGCCGGTTAGTTTTTATCGACAACTTGACTCAACCTATAGTGATCTGGGACAAGGGAACTGATGAGCTGACTGGATCAGATTGGCCCGTGGCCTGGTGTATGAGCACAGTCTTGATGGATGGTTGGTAGAGGAGGGCCTGGCCCACTGAGTGGTACTGTCCCACAACAGGTGGGCCCGGGCTTTATAAGAAAGCTAGTTGGGACAAGCCAGTGAGTGAGCTAGCAAATGGCATTCCTCCACAGTTTCCGCCTCCAGGCTTCTTTCTGCCTTGTTTCTTGCCCTGGCTTCCCTCCGTGATGGGTTATGACCAGAGAATTGTAAAATGAAACACCCTTACCCCCAAGTGTGTTTGGTCATGGTATTTATCACAGCGACAGAAGGCAACAGGCTAGAATCCTGTCTCAAAAACCACGTGCGCGTGTGCGTGTGCGTGTGCGTGTGTGTGTTCTCCATTCCTAAGAGCAGCACATTGTGCAGCTAAGGGTATAAAGATTAAAGGTGTCCCCAGGTCCCTGAGAATGGGGACACAGTCATTCAGAGACAAGACAACAGCTGGAATTTGGTCAGGTGTCCTGGTGGCCAGGGCTCGTATGCTCACAGGCTTGTGGTCATCCATCAATCGTCTTCAGGCCTGTGGTGGCTCTCGGGGGACCTGGCAGGCTCTCTCTCCGTGCTCTCGGGGGACCTGGCAGGCTCTCTCTCCGTGCCCGATCATAAAAATCTCTCTTCTCGCTTTCATCCAGCTGGCAGAAGATTAAAGAAAGAGCTTCAAAACGAGCCCCCCCCCCCCCCCGGCCCAGGCCCCCCCCCACCCCCCCGCATGCTTCCACCTGGTTCCAGGGTGTGTTGTAGCCCAGCAAATAACAATGTCACGGTCTCTGGGGAAGGTATGTGTCCCTTCTGGACTCTCTACATGAAGACTTCCGGGTTCAGGCAGGATTTGGGTGTTCGTGTGTTCCTGACGGTAACAGACTCTTGTACCATCAGAATCTGCAGGCCAGAGTCCCCTGGACCCTTGATGACAGCTCAGCCTTGCAGCCATGGGCAGTACTCCTCCATCACTGACAATGACAGAAGGACACATAAATGTCCACAGGACGGGACTCCACCATGGCCATGCATACATTATATTTCTTGGACTTGTTTTGTTCCTTTGGGGCTGGCTCAACCAATCAACTATTAAACAAACAAATACCCCCCAGAAACCTCTGTCCTGCTTTCTAGGCTACTTCCTCAGAGCCCTGCACCCTGGAAGCTTAGCTGCTGCCACTCTGGATGAGCAGTGATGGTGAGGGTGTGGACACGTGCTTTGGACTGGAGTGGATGCTGTCAAGGCCCGGGGAGCAGCAGTCTCTGGCAGCCACGCTAGCTCTTGCCTCACACCTGATATGAGTTCCAGGTTTATGAGGAAGTAGGATCAGCTCTGTGCCTTGTGCTGGTCTCTTTCAGGACACCTGTCATGTGACCTCCCTCAGCTATCTCCTGTTACTGGCCCTCACTGCATGCAGGCTTCCCCAAAGAGAAGTCGCTGTGTCAAGGGGTCCCCAGCAGGGCAAGGGGTCTTGGAAGGACCGATGATCAGGGTGACAGCCTGGAGGCCCCTGTCCTTACAGGTCACCGAGAAGGGCTCCACCTCCCTCTAAAAAGAGTTAATAAGTGATCTGGGCTCAGGAAATTCCACCCAGGATTTCAACAGCAGCGTTCCCTATGCCCACACAGTCCCATTAACCATGTGGGACTGCTGATCCACCTCCCCCAGTTGCTCCCCGCCTCTGTTGCCATGTGAAAGCATGCTTGCTGTGGGCTTGGGGGAGCTGAGGGCTAGCACGTGCACAGTCTTTGTTAAATTCTTCTACATGTCCCTTACCATGTTAACAACCTGGACTTGGCTGCAGATGAGACATGACCAGCTCCTATACTGACAAATAGGTACCCTTGGGTGCCATAAAGAAAATGATGCTGGCTGTTAGGCCTGAGAGACCATGTGGGAACATCATTCTCCAACCTACTGTGGTTTGACTCACTACAGTTCAACTCCTCATGGAGAACCACCCACTTTTCACTTCTAGCGCTGTATTTAATAAACAACATGAGACATTCAAGACCCTATTATAGAACAGGTCTTGGTTTGATGGTTATCCTCCTGACTGTAGGCTAACGCAGTATCCTGAGAGCATTTAAGGTGGGCCAGGCTAAGTGGGGATGCTGGGCAGGCTATGTATATTACATGAATTCTCCATTGAAGTTATTTTAGCTTACAGTAGGGTTGTTGGGCCCTATCCTCATAGTAAGTCCAGGAGCATCTGTATAGCAGTGCGGGACTGAGAACACAGGAGGGTCTGGGCTTGAGTGACTCTGTATGGAGGACAGTCACAGAGACACCTGTGGGGACACGCAGGCAGAAGGAGCAGTGAGACTTGAAGAGGCCGTGCTGGAGCCTCAAGTCACAAGTTCAGACTGGGGTCTGGTTTCACTCTTGTCCTGGGTTTGACAACTGAATGCCACTAACCAGTGACCTATGGGGACCATATCGTTTGGGGGAATCACCTCTCTGACCTTAAATATTTCAGATGATTCCAGGGCTCCAGAAATGCCTGTCGTGTGACTGGGAGGTCTAGTTTCAGAGAGTTTCGGCAGGAAGGAGCCTCAGAGCCACCCTGCTCTCCCTTGTCCCCATCCTTCTGTCTGCTCAGGGCCACCGTCAGCCCCACTAGAGGGTTTGGCTACCCAGGGCAAAGACCATTTTGGCAGCAGACCTGCAATTTGGGAAGGCTACCTCTTTTGCTGTAGGTAAGCACAGTTTTCTTTTTGTTGTTTTATGAGCTACTTAAAAACTAAACATGTAAAAAACAAACAAACAACCTAAACGTGTCAAAATTAGATGGGATCCAGCAATACCCTAACAACAACATCTAAAAAAGTGATAAAATGTGACAAATTGGATGGGACCCAGGAAGAATGACACAAAAGCAGGACCATGAAATGCTTTGCAATGATACCCAGGCTGTACTCCCTTTGGAAAGTTTGGAGCTTGACCATCACTTGAAAACATTGGGTCCACTTAGCCTGACTGTGCTCTGAGCTTATTGATGGACCCAGTGTCTGTGTTGGCTTGTGTTTTGCATGGACATTCAGGGGCTTTTCAGGAGTGGGACACTGAACCTACAGTTTGGCTCTCTGCTTTCTGTTTAGAAGGCGAAGCCTACAGGCTCTGCAGTCTCCCTTCTGATTCACTCTCAGAGGGCGGGAGAGACCTAGCAAAGGCCAGGAACATCTCACGGGGTCTCTTGTTCCCCTTCAGGCTCGGTTTCCCAGACTTTGAAGCACCTGAGATGAACACCCAGGAGAAGAACTTCTTTCATTTCTCTCCAGATAAACAGGGCTGAGTCAGGACTTAGGTGTGGGTGGCCCCACCTCAACAGTGGCTCATCTTATGACGGTCAACTTCAAGAGGCTGCAAACGCAAGTTTGGAACTGACCATGGGATTCTATGATGGGATCCTTTCTCAAACTAGACACGAGCCATCCAACCTACTTTGACACTGGCAGAAGCTGCGGGTCCCAACCAGCTGTAGACAATGTTTCATCAGTTGGACAAGCACACAGAGGAGCCACCTGTGTGGCGGGTCCCATCCAAAGCTTTACCTTTGGAAGCCTGTCACCCTGAGGAGTAGGGGCAAGAGTATGTCTGTCAGAGTCCAGAAGAGAACGTTGGAGGAGAGCTCCGTTAGGCAGAATGACCTTCTGTCAGTGAAGCCAAGGTGACGATGGCATACCAGACAAGCCGCAAACACGAACCACGTGATCTCAACTTCTAGGTGCTTTGTTCTGGAGTAGCTCTCCCACGGCCCATCTGCCTCCAGAGACACAGGCTGCATGATTACTACACACTGTCAGCTTCGTAGGACTCAGAACCACCAAGAGACATTTTTGTTGTTTGGTTTTCTCTCTCTCTCTCTCTCTCTCTCTCTCTCTCTCTCTCTCTCTCTCTCTCTCTCTCTCTCTCTCTTTTAAGACAAGGTTTCTCTATGCTATCTTGGCTGTCCTGGACTCACTTTGTAGACCAGGCTGGCCTCAAACTCACAGCGACCCACCAACTCTGCCTCCCAAGAGCTGGGATTAAAGGCGTGCGCCACCACACTCGGCTAATTCATTTTTTTAAACTCTTAAATTCACCGAATTTTAATGTCAGTTTGAGTGTGTAGGTGAAATACTATCAGGAACTTCCCCCCAGAATAGAACAGTGACGTTGTTTCCTCCACATGTCCAAACTGAAGGTGAAAACCAAAACTAAACTAAAATGTACCCCACACAAAGAGCAAAGATAATATAATCACATTCTAGGGGATTTCCTAGTCTTCTCTGTGTGACCTTCAAAAATTAACTCTAGGTCATTAAAATATACATTTTCCCATTGGCTTTTTCCCCTCAATCAAAGATAATAAAACAAAACAAACAAGCAAGCAAACAAACAAAAAACACTTGCCAACCATCTTTAATCCCAGCACTTGGGAGACAGAGGTTGGTGGATCTCTCTGGTCTACAGAGTGAGTTCCAGGACAGCCAGAGCTATACAGAGAAACCAACAAAACAAAACATAAAACAAAAACACTTGAAAAGGAATTCATAGTCAGCTGCCTGACTTACTTGATGGCATACATGACAGATAAGGCCAGGAAGGTGACCTGCAGCTCACACCATCAGGGGATGCTCATCTTCAAGGCATAGCTTTCTTCTAAACAGGAAAATACAATTCCCAGTATGAAGGGACACAGACAATCCCCTCTAAGATGCCAACAGGACAATTCTGGCACCCCAGTTGTTCTTCATAGAACAAAAGTTCCCATCAAATCGACACATTTCCCTTGTGTAAAATAGGCTCCCATCCCGTTTCAGAACTTCCATTGACAGGCCATGAGTCAGTCTGAGAAACTACCATGTGGCATCTTGTTCTGGAGCTGTAGAGAGCGGGACTGCTGTCGAATCACTAATCATACACCCCAACTCTCTTCTTTCTTTGGGGCACCTCTTCAGTTCTGCAATACAGTCTTCTATGAGAGCCTGACCGTCTCCTTTGTCTATGGCGTTTCCCCATGGTCTCCACATATTTGCCTTACACCCACTAATAGCTGGCTAGACCACTCTCTGTCTACCACAGGGGCCATCTTTATTTTCAGTTTGACTAGTTCACATAACATGCCGCAACACATTAACAGAGCCATCTCTGCCCCCTCAGACCCAGTACAACTTTGCCAGTGATTATGATATATGCTTATGATGTGATATGGTTATACACTAAGTCACTCTGCCAAATTAACATCCCTGGAGGGGCAGCTCCAGCCTACAACAGGGATGAGCTAGTGTGGTCTGCTCTGTCTCCGGGAGAGAGGCTGAGTAGTGGGACTTCTGCAACCCCATCATCTCCTGATTTCCCTCCTTGTATGCCCACGAGGCTCCATAGCCCTGGTCTCCCATAGTTCCAAGTATAGGCCAAATCTCTTTGGTGTAGTACCATCACTTCTAGGTGATGTACCATCTTATTTCTTGGAGAAAGGGGTTTAAGAGATTAAAGAAGCTGATCAGCATTAAGCTTGCAGGAGTTGGTCATCAAAGGTTTGAAACAAGTCTCCTCTCACCCCTAGGGTGTCCAGTCATGGGAAGAAATACCCACACTCAGAGGCCATCACACCACATGTCCCCATGCAATCTTTTGTCTGTAGGACAAGCCGGGAGCGGCAGCACACACCTGTAATCCCAGCACTTGGGGGAGGCAGAGGTAGACAGATCGCTGTGAGTTCGAGGCCAGCCTGGTCTACAAAGAAATTCCAGGACAGCCAAGGCCACGCAGAGAAACCCTGCCTCGAAGGGGCTACAGATGGGGCAGTTGGGAGGCACTGGATATGGTACCGACTGTTGACTAAGGGATATTAATCTTAAATGGATTGTGCCCAGGCTTCCATAAAGTTTCCTGAGTTTTGGGGAGACAAAACAACCCCTGGACACTTTAGGGCTAGGGTGTAGGTTGCCCAGCAGTGTGCCTAGTTCCTCTAAGATGATAGGCGAGACTTCTTAGTTCGGGAGGGGAAGAATGAACTCTACTCTGGTTCATCCAATTACTGAAGAGTGGGGCAGCGATTTACTTAAATGAGTTCAAAGCCATTTGTCCCCCAAAGGTCAGAATCCCTACTTTCACTAGTCCCCAAAGAAATAAAGAAGGCATGGTTGGGGACTCGCTTATGCTAATCACAGCCAGAGGTTATCTCTGTCCACAAGGGTATTTAGTGTGTCAGATTTATCAGTCATTCATCTGGAGTCCTTCATCACAATTTTTGGTCAGTGTGTTGACCTTGGGTGGGTCTTCAAATCCTAGTTGAGCCCCAACAGCTATGGGGACTGTGAGGTAGGGGATGGTGTCTTGGAGGTACCGATGTTTGTTCTGTGGTGTGGACACTGAATTGGCTAGGAAAAACCGAAGCACTGAGAAGGTAAAATGTCAGGCTCAGGGAACCAAGTGGGCTCAGAGAGACATTTTATAGGATCGGAGGGCCCTCTCCTTCCCCAAATCTCTTCCCTTGCCTCTGATTGGTCCTCCTAGTGTCCTCTCTTGGGCAGGCTTTCTTCCTGTGGTCAGTTAGCAGCTGTGGCAGTTGCAAAGGCATCAGGAACCAGAAGCAACCCTCTTAAAAGGGCCTATCCTTGCTTTCCCAAATTTGCCTGAACTCTCTTGATTATCCCACGTTTCTGGTAAAACTAAGATGAAGACACCAGGCCTTGGCCCTCTGGGGACACTACAGAGCCTGCTACAGCACCTCTCCAGACGGCCCTGCAGTTGACTGGCAGGTTGATGACTCCCAGGACATTTCCCAGAACAGAGCTGGCATGTGTGCACGCAAATCTACAAGGATCGGATCTTCCGACCTTCAGTCAGATAAGGAGATTAAACAGGGTTGGGTGTGGCTCCTCCTCTGCCAGGCATTGGCATTGGAGCCCATTTTGTCACCAACAACAACCCGTCCTCCTGCTTTGATTGCTCTTGTCAGACTCTACACAGGCTTCCAGGTGCTTCTTAGGGTTGGTATGGAAGGAGACTCATTGGCTACAGCATCCTGGCCTCGGTGGGCCAACCACTCCCTCCCATGACACGGGGAGGTGAGAAGGGTCAGCATTTCCTGCAGGGACCCAGCGTGGCAGGTCACTCTAGAGGACATCTCTAGGGCTGATGAGCTTGTAGGAAGCTCCCAGAATCTGAGTACAGGGAGTGTGTCCCAGGATGGGAGACTCTTCTCTGTCACTGGTCACTTAGTGAGAAGCAGGAAGAGGGGGCTCCTAGACACTGCTTAAGAGTGAGAAGCTCTGACCCTGACTTTATTTAAGTTATTCAGATTACAACTCAACTGTTATCCCATCACTTGTATCCTCCCATTCCTCCCTCCCTCCCGCTTTCACCCTATTCCCCTCCCCTAGGTCTATGACCAAGGTGGACCTCACTATATGGTCATAGGCTATCAAGTCTCATCTTGGTAGCCTGCTTATTCTTTCTTTGAGTGCCACCAGGCCTCCCTACCAAGGGGAGGTGGTCAAATATGGGGCATCAGAGCTCATGTCATAGTCAGTCCCCGCTCTCCACATAACTGTGGAGAAAGTCCTGTCCATTGGGTAGATCAGAGTAGGGGTTCGATGTTTACTATTGTATTGTCCTTGGTTGGTGCCACAGTTTGCTGACTCTGACTCTAATGTGGGGAGAACACCTAAGTCCGTGACGTGCTTCCTTTCTTCACATTAACAACATGCAGCGGCAGCTCAGTAGGTCTCAAAAGCAAGCCGTGGCTTGAGCCCATTTCCTTATAGGCTTGCTGCTTGACTTGCATATGTCTCACTAACAGTTCTCATGATGGCAAAGCATGAGTTCAGACCCTCCCTGTCCTGGGCCCATTCCTGTAGAACCTAAACGCCCTGGAAAGACCGTGTATGTCGGCATCAAGACTTGGATTTGGCTTCTTGGCTGCTGTAGCTGACTATCCAAGAGGCTAGGTTAGAGGTCGTAAGAGATGGTAGCCTTCCTTTAAAACACAGGTATGAGCTATCTGAGAACTCTTCAAATTGTCCTAACTTGCATCAACTTAGCATTCCACAGAGTTTCTAATACATTCAATTAGAGATCAGCAGAAAGGCGGCAGTCTGGATACAGCTGTCATTCAGGGAACTCTGGTACTCTATAATTATAAACTCCTGTGGTTCAGAGATAGACTGAAAATGCTTAAAACTCTGCCAAGCAGGCGAGACGCAGTGTAATTCAAACATGTTATTTATTCCAAGTTCTGTCAATTTAAGGCTTGTCAGAAAATATTTCCTCAGTGAACACTGAAATCGGAGCAAACTCTCATAGCTGTGGGATCTGGTGACAAGTTTCTTGTCCACATGAGCCATGCTTCTGCTATTTAGAATCCATGAAGAAAGTTTCAAAGTCCAGATTCAAGTCAGAAACAAGGGCATCCACAAAGTCATCGATGGAAGGGCACTTCTGTAGCATGCCTGCAACCAAAGTAACAAGAGGCTCATGTTAGCACCCAGAGGCACCAGGGTAAGAACAAAGTGGCAAATCCACACTGGGGACACTGTGGCTTCTAAACAGCCCCACCACGAGAAGCCATTTCATAGTCATAGGTAGTATGTGTGTTCATGACTTTAAAGCATTTTACTCTTTAAGCAACACCTGACTTAGAGACTTAGGCCAAATGCTTTTCCCAAGGAAGTCTGTTTCTGTAGATATTACTGTCCACGTGGGATGATGCTACCAGACTGAATTTTTACATTACCATTGACCAGGATAATTTGGAATTTAAGTTAAGTTTAGTGATTGGTTGAATTTGAAGCACATTCTATACACATCAAGTCCAATGAAGTGTTAATTCTTTATGCAGAAGTCTTGCATCTGAGTCCCTCCATATTTCTCTCATCAGCAGAAGGGAAGACTACTCAGATTTGCAGAGACTCGGATGGTCTCAAGAATCTACCCCAAAAGTGAAAGATGCCTCATGCAGAAGAAACACTGATGGATTCTGCTTATGTAAAATTCAGAATGGGTCTGGAGAAAAACAGAGTTGTACAGCTGCCTTAGCAGTAGGTTGGAAAGGGCATGAAGGAACATTCTACAATGATGGTTCTGTTCTCTATCTGGAAAACAATTCAAGTTCCACTGGCGTACATGAGTTAAATTAATTGACTAGAATAATGGAGATGCCTAACACTTTTTTTTTTTTTTATCATTATCCGATACTAAATGGTCAGCCTTGAAAACATACATACAAGTAACATTATACAGACTGAACAGGGTACATTTAGGAATATATACGTGTGCATATGTGTATATAACAGAGCAAGGAGAGTATATGGGATGGTTTGGAGGGAGGAAAGAGAAAGGGGAAATGATGTTATTATATTATAATCTCAAAAAACATAGCTGGGTGGTGGTGGTGCAAACCTTTAATCCCAGCACTTGGGAGGCAGAGGCAGGTGGATCTCTACGAGTTGGAGGCCAACCTGGTCTACAAGGAAAGTTCCAGGACAGCTAGAGCTGTTATACAGAGAAACCTTGTCTTGAAAAACCAAACCAAACCAAAGCAAAACAAAAAAATCTCAAAAAACAAAAAAATTATTTTAAGTATTATGAAAAAACAAAACAAACAAACAACAACAACAAAAACCCGCTTAGTTCCAAATGTGTGCCTTTTAGGGGAGAGGCAGCAGTGGGAACCTATAAAAGCGTCTGTTATCCATGAATGTGTCTGCGGTGCAGGGTGAGGAGGGCAGGGGACTCGGAAGGACAAGCTGAGGTCTCAAGCAGAGTGGCAGGAGATGAGGGGGGAACCTAATTGGGCACAGGAGGAACAGGACGTCATGGACAACCAAGGACCAATATGAGTAGCAGAGCCCAGTCACGTGGGGCGGTCTGGGCTGCAGTCAGCAGTGAGACGAGACTTTGGATCGCAGGGGGCGGTTCGGTCCACAGTCAGGACTGCAGCCACTCCACCATGCACTGCACCACCCTGTGAGACACAGGTAGTAAAACAGCTGCCAGTGTGTGGAATCTGCTAACTAGGCTGGTGTGGCCGAGAACATGAACAGTATTTTCATTTTGAGCTACAGATTAAAGTGCTTCTACTCTCTTTCCAATTCAGATTTTAATAGCCCCGTCTTGAGGAAACACGGACAGAAAATTATACTTTGTGTATAAATGAAATACAAAGCATGATTTTCTTTACAGTAAATTAACGAGCATGGAGACAAGCAGGATACTGGCTGTCCAGCTGTGCTGTGAGTGCAGGCATGCTGGGCCTCTGATGGCCACTGGAGTGGCACAGTTGCACTGCACCCTCCAGATGCAGCTCCACCTGACTGGACAGCAAGGCACATGCCTTCCCTTGCTGCCAGTTTTCCTGATGCAGTGCCCATTTGTAGGAAAATGTTTAAACATGGATTTCAATCAATTATTATACAATTTTCTTTTAATACCTGAAACATTTCTATAATTACAAGACTGCTTACTTTGAATTAAATGACTGTAAGTGTCAGAGGGGAAAACCGTTTATTTAGAGCCAACCTACATGGCTAAGTGTGAGCATCCTGTGTCTTTGAAGTGGTTCACTTCAGCTCCACAACCTGCCAGCATAACGTGGCCTGGCCTCCTCCTCAGAACAGAGGTACTCGGGATACCCTGGGCCAAGTGCCTAACCCGTACCATTCCTGCACCTCAAACGGTGACTTGGGAAACAGGAGAGAAATTCAAACATCTTGATTTTTCCTCAAAAAAATCTTGTGAGAGCTAAATGGTTTGGTGATTTTGTCTGTCATGTGATTATTGAAGACGACAGTGCAGGAAGGAAGAACCTGGGGCTTGAAGGATCTGGGAACGTAGCTGCTGGGCACACAG
>OU015748.1:58307268-58319253 GCA_907169655.1 Acomys percivali
AACCAGGCTGGGCACACAGCGGCTCTGAACCAGGCTGGGCACACAGCAGATCTGAACCAGGCTGGGCACACAGCAGATCTGAACCAGGACCAAATCGAACACTGAAGCATTTGACAAGTATCAACATGATCTGATCCTACATAGAGAAGTAAAGACAAACCCAGTGTTTCAGGCAGTTTCACAAATAAGAAAAACCAACGCTGGCTGCTCCAGCTGTCTGTCCTGGTTAGTGTTTAGTCAACTCAGCACAAGCTGGAGTCCTCTGGGAAGAGGAAACCTCAACGGAAAGAACGCCCCCAATCAGACTGGCCTGAAGCTAAGACTGTGGGGCCTTTTCTTGATTAATGACTGGTGTGGGAGGGCCCAGACCACAGGGAGGAGCATCATCCCTGAAAGGTAGATGGACCCGAGGCAGGGGAACGATCGGTGAGTAGCAGTCCTCTGTGGCCTCTGCTCCAGTGTCCGCTCTGAGTTCCTGCCTGACTTCCCTTCCTGAAACCCGGCAAGCTAAAGGGGAAATAAACTTCCCCCCATGTTTTGTTCAGTGTTCCATCAATAGAAAGCAAACTTAAACAGTGCTTATTTACCTACCTACCTAAAACTCTCTAAGAACCCTTAAGTTTGGAGAAAAGAGTTGTCAAAAAATGTTCCCTTTGTCTTCAAGTCTTAATTTGGAAAAGGTGACAGTAGCTCTGTTGTTCCTTAGGAGACCCAACACAGTTCTCTGTGAAAACCATCATGGGGGTACGGATCTAAACAAATAAGGGCTCTGTTCACAAGTGAAGGAAGAAAGACACCAATGGCAAGAAAATAAGGTCAAAACTGAGGTCAGACACACACCACACCTGCCCATTCACAAAAGGACACTGGGGCTCTGGGTCTCATGTACCTGCCCAACTTTGAGGGTCAAGCCAATGAGCTATTAAATACGAATGGCTCGATTTATTTTTCCTCATTTAGCCTGAGAGGCAAATTGGCCAACAAAAGACATAAAAGCCAGAACACCTGTGTCCTTGTTGGTTCACTCCTGTACCTTGTTTAACAACCTTGAAAGCCAGGGAAATTATTCTGAGCCTAACTAAATAATCTGTGATATCAAATGGATTCCAGAATTGACTGTTGAAGCAGGCAGGTTTCCAAAATGCACCATGTGCCACTAAGTGACTGTTGACACTGGGCTGCAAAGAGAGAGAGCGGAGGCAGAACCGGGCCCAAAGGGGAGTAGGCCCAGCTGGTGCAGACCGGGATTACTAGGGCCTCAAAATGGAGTGTGCACTGTGTGCCGGGCATGACGTTAAGAGTATTAGCCTCCTCTTTTTTTTTTAAAGTATTATATTTTTAATTGAAATAGAACTTCACCACTCCCTCTTTTCCTCCCTCTAGCTCCTCCCAGTTGCCCTCCCTTAAACCCCTCCCACGTCCCCCCTCCCCAACTCTCAAGTTGCTAGCTCCTTTTTCTTTGACTGTATTTGTTACACACATACATGTCTATCTGCATGCACAAATATATATTAATAGACCCTGCTGAGTCTGGTTTTATTGTGTGGATATGGTTTTAAGGCTGATCACCTACCAGAGACAGAGCTCTCAGCCACAGGAGCCATTCAGTTCTCACGGTTGTTGTCCGTTTTCTTGAACCCTGAGAGTTTGATTCTATAACCTATGTTCTTTACGCTCTAGGATACAGTTTTCATGTTCTCTGATGCTGTGAGACAATATCCATCCGAAGAGGGTCATGTTTAGAGTACCAGCATCCTTTATGTGACAAAACTTCAATGTGTAGAGAAACCCTGGACACTCTCACAACTTCTTGATGTTGCACAGGACCCTACATACCAACAACCCCACTGTGCCAGCCAGACTGACTGTTAGGTCTGGGCAACCACACTGCTGCCCCAGTAGCACACTAGGTGCAGTCAGCTGTGACTACCTCAGAGGAGACAGAGACAGAAAAAACTGGTTTGTGCTGGCAGAGCAGCAGCCTGGTAGTGGCCACTATGGTTCTGCCCAGCCAGTGTGTGACTGGAACACTCAGGACACTAGGATAGACACGCAGTCCACAACCCAAGGCCTCGTCCCATCAGGGCACTTGCTGAATGCCAGTTTGTGCCTGGGACTGTCTTGTACATACACAGTGAGGAGAATGCCTACTAGTCCTGAGTGTCTGGGTATTTTCTGGATGGCTTCACATATCTGTGACAAGTCCTTACAACAGAAACCTTAGGTGCTTGGGGCGATGCTGCCTACATATGTGTCTGTACCTCACCAAAAAGAGTCCTTATTCACTGCAGGACAAGGTAGATAGTGCATGTCCAAGCACAAGCACATGCCCAGTGACTGTACAGTACAGTAAATATGCATCTAGCCAGACCTTTAAAACACCACCATAGTTGTGCCTGCACTCTCTAGGCCCCTGAATACCTTCCCGGGAGCACAGCTAATGCTGCACTTTGCAAACATGGCTGAAAGCAGCTGCCTGGCAGTTGGCATGTGCTTACTTCTAAAGCAGCCAACCCTGCAGAGACAGAGCCTTGTTCTGGCTCCTTTACTAAGTGCCTGGGGTAAAATGGTTTGTGTATGGGTTAGAGAATGCAGGGGATTACCGGCAATTAAAAACATTAGAATTTGCTTAAGCCTTGAAAGAGAAGTTAAAGAGTTACATCTCTCCTTTGAATCTAGTTCATAGATTGTTCAACACCAAAGATGTCCAATAAAAGAAATGTGTGGTTGTGTTTGATAGAAGTTTAGTGAGACACAAGGAGGATCAATGGGGAAACTATAAAGAGAACTTTGTAAGGGGTTTTCCATCCCTCACACGTTTGTTCAGTTTTGATATTTATGCCAGAGCACCCAATGTGAACTAAAGACTAACCACCTATTATTTATTAGGAAGACATTATATATAAAAATTCTGAGACTCTTACAGAAATAGTGGTTCAAAAAGTTGAGACCAACCTCACTGCTGTCAATCTGGGAACCTGTTAAAGTTGTAAATAATTATTACTTTTTCTTTTTGTAGTGCTGGACAGGTTGAATCTAGGACCTAAGGCATACATGAGTTACATGCCTAGCAAATGCTCGGTCCCAGGCCCCCAGGCCCCGCATCAAAGCTAGGGTGTCCCCGGACCTGCAGACTGATCAAGTACAGCATGGCTAGCCCAGGGACCAGAAGGCGACATTAAACTTGAAAACGAGATGCAGCTTCTTCAGGTGGCACAAAAGATGCACATCATCTATTTAACAACTGACCCTTTTTATTTGGCTTTTCTGGGTCTTGGCTTTGTTTGTTTGGTTGGTTTGGTTTTGGGTTTTATTGATATAGGATTTCCCTGTGTAGCCTTGACTGTCCTGGACTCCCTTTGTAGACCAGGCTAGTCTTGAACTCAAATGGATTAAAGGTATATGCCACCACACTCTGATTACATCATCTATTCAAAACCACGAGACAGTTTCCCAAGTACAATAGGAAACACTCATAATCAGGGGGGAAAAACTACAGTTGTTTGAGTCATCAAATGCCAAGTTCCCATAGCAAAGACAAGCAAGGTAGCTGAAAATGCACCTAAAATGGCCTAATGGATTTCTGTAAAAATGCCTGAAAATATGTAGGGGCTGGGAAGAGCAGCACGGGGAGCACTGGGAGAGCTATAGGCTGTGCAGACACTGGCTTTGTGTGAGGCCATAACATGTGTTCATACTTAAAAGACGAAGAAGCTCGGGTGACTCTGCACAGAAGCTCAGAAGTCTTTGTGGGTGGCTCTCTCCTGTGCCCACTTGCTTGTTCTGTGTATGAGAACCACAAACAAACCTCAGTCCATCAGAAGTCAGGAGTCACTGTCTCAGGGGTATGCCCTGCTGGTGAGCACAGACCCTGGGGGCATGTGGCGTTGCCATGGGTCTTCATGACTGATGCTCAGTAGAGAGTTGGTGGCCACTGCGTAGGAGCCAGTGCCTCCAGAATCTGTCTCTGTCTGTCTCTGTCTCTCTCTCTCTGTCTCTCTGTCTCTGTCCTGTCTCTCTCTCTCTCTCTCTCCTTCTCTCAAAACACCAAGCTCCTCACACCCATCCCCTCCCCATGGGCTTCCAGAAGGAGCCTGTGCTGAGGAGGAGGCTGAGGATGCCTAGAGCTAACTAGCCTATCTGGGTTGCCCTGGGCGTCCTGAGAGCCCTCCAGGTCCTCTGCTCTTTCCCAGGCCTGTTTTCACTTCTCCTCTCCTCCTCTAGCTTCGTTTGCATGGTTCCCAAACACCTATTTTTCCTTAGAAAGTCAGAGTTGCCTCTTTCGCAATGAGCTCCAGCTAATAAAAAAGGTCAGTTCACATGCTATTTACAAGAGCTGATGATGTCTAGGTGGCTTGGAGAGCTTCCGGGACAACTGTTCATATCCACAGTCTGCATAGAGGAAGACAGTGTTCATTCGAATGGTGCTGCCTTTCTGTGAGTGGGAAGGTCCAGGTCACAGGCAAGCAGTTCTTTCTAAAGGCTAACTTCTGTTCTCTAGACTCCCTGTGGGGACATGGGACAAGTCTGGTCAAGGCAGGGAGATAGTGGCCAGAGAGTAGTGGAGATGGCTACACTTAGTCCAGAAAGACTTGGGGTGGGGATGTCTCCACAGACTGTGGGTCCTCCTATAACTGGCTCTTTGCTTATAAAGCCGGGCAGGGGCCTTTTCTATTTGTGGGCTTTGCAGAGGCACAAGTGTTTGGGGTGGATGTGCATTCCCAGGAGACAGAAGGCTCTGGAGCTCTGTGTCTAGAGGACAAACAGATGACGGCTGATACCAATCAGGAGAGCCAATGTTCAGAGACCAAGCCTGCCAGCACCAACAGCCCTCTGCACCTTTACAACTAACAGCTGATGAAGCACTTCTGCTGCAGCTAATTAAACTCCATCAGACCAGTTCCTACTTAAGCTGTAACTTACTTAGGGACAAACCGGAGAACTGATAGGAGCCTCAGGCTCCAAAAGGAAATGACCTGTCCCCCTCTCAGGCCAGCAGGCTAGTTATGAAAATCAACACAGGAGACGGGGCAGTGGTGGGGCACGCCTTTAATCCCAGGGAGACACAGGTAGGAGGATCTTTTGAGTTTGAGACCAGCTTGGTCTACAGAGTGGGTTCCAGGACAGCCAAGGCTACAAAGAGAAGCCCTGTCTCCAAAAAACAAAACAAAACAAAACAAAACAAAACAAAAAAAACAAAAAAAACCAGACCAACAACCACAAAAGAAAATCCACCCAGGAACCACCTACAGCGGTGCTGTGCAGGCTTGAACTTGGGGTCAATAGCACATTATCTGAGGGCATAGGCAGTCTGTACCTTAAGAGGTCAGTCTAATTCTCCTGACTTATGTGGGTATCTTCCTTTGATGCACATGGAAGGAGAGCAAAGGAAAAAATATCTTCCTTTTCTAAATATACTTTGCAGGTCTCTAAGCAAAGCAACGAATTATGACAGCGTGAACATCTAGTGAGCCTTGTGTAATAAACTGGGTAAGGGCCTCTGGACCAGGAGCCTAATGACCCTACGCCTCCACCTAGCTAGAAGCAATCCAAGGAAAAGTAAAAATGCTGCAGTTTATAACCTTAAAGTTTATGACATTGGTTTAAGGTCACCTACTTTGCTAGACTGTTACACAGATTAAATAAGGTTGTGTCTAACGCAGGGAAACACTTAGCACCTGGTACCAGGGTCAGCCTCAGCCACAGTGTCTGAACACCTACTGCCCAGCTCGAGAGCTGACTGATGAGGCTGCTTACTATTTCTGCATAAGATGAATTCTAGACACTGTTCTGTGATTAACTATTTAGGTTATTACCACAAAACTCACAATCACAAGCTAATTACACAGCTCATGAATCACTGCTCTACTTTTCCTGCTTCTTGCCATCTGCTTAAAAAACAAAACAAAACAGATAGCTAACTGCTTAACAAAGCAAACAATGATGTTATTAAAACCACCCCAGTTGTTGACCTGATCTGGCTAGAATGAGGTTTCTTAAGAACACATTGCTGGGGTAATGGGGAAAGTCTGGGGATGGACACTGGGGACAACTACATGCTCTTGTAAATGCAAGTGCTCCTGAAAAGTATACTGAAATGGTTAAAATGGTAGGTTGAGGTTGGGCAGATGGCTCAGGTGCAAACACAAGGATGTACGCTCAGATCCTCAGCACACACAAAAGCCTGGAGCAGACACAGTGGATCCCTGGAGCTCACTGGCTTGCCTGCCTTTCTGAACTGCTGAGTTTCCAGATTGGTGAGAGACCGTGTCTCAAAAAATGAGATGGCTGGAGACTGAGGAAGACACCTAATATTGGCCTCTGGCTCCTGCTTATGTGTGCACCCACCCCACAAACATACACAGCATATTTTATATTATGTATACTTGGCCACAGTTGAACCAGAAGAGATCAAAAGTGGTATGATGCAGCATGTGGCTCATCTGATGTGGTGGTCTGGGTTGAAATGGCAACCCGACATCCTCAGAGAAGCAGATTCCCTTAAAAAGACTCAGGAATTGAAAAGGAGGTCTGAAATCCACCCTCAACACCATGACTAATTCTAAAATATCCTCTGTAAGAGTTAATGGCTATTTTTTATGCCAAAATAATTATATGTGCCAAACTCAGTTCAGACCAATTGGGAACTACAGCTACAAAGGCTGCCTGACGCCTGAAAGATGTTTAGTGACTTTTATGAGATTGGAATCCCCATTCCAAGTCTGTCTCTCCCAAGCCTGGGGCAACTGTGTGGCTCACCTTCCCCACTTTGAAGTTCTTCCTTGCTACAAGGCGGTGGCTACCCACACCTTGGCTGAAGGTGGATCCCCACTATCTACCATCAGATCCTGAGGAAACCACATCATCACCAGCAAGTAAACTGCCAGCAAGCCAAGCTCCTCTCTTCCTTGGAACTGAAGAGCTGGCCTGCTCCCTAAGCCGCATGAGCATCTGTGGCTGTTCAAACAGGCTGCATCCTGCAGTTACGGCTGCATTCAGCAGAGCCTCTGACCTTCTCTCAAGAGCAGCAGGGCCAGTCAGTAGAGCCCCGCACGCGTGCTGCATGCATGCTAGTTGGGCCTCATTTCATCATCAGGCAGAATAATTCTACTCACAATTACATTTCTGGGTTACAAAACATTTTGCCTTTTGAAGCTCAGTGTCCTCCTGAGGCCAACATGCCCACACATTAAATAAAGACACACCACGCCCTCTTAAAAAACTCAGTGCCCGTGACAAAGGCGAGGTCTCAGCCTTGAGAACACAGGTGCTCTCTTTCATTTTTTTCCTCCCACAAAGCCCTCAGCTATGCTGGGTGAATATCTGAATAAGCAAAAATAAAGGATTCTACTCACTCACCTATTGTGCTGGGCTGCCATCTACGCTTATTACTGAAACCATGTCATAGTCCTAGTGTTCCCAGCTCTAGACCTGGTGTCGTGACTCGGATCTTCACTTACTTCTAGTTAAATGTTGAGGCTCCTGCCAATGAACATGCTTTGAGAATCGCATCCTGCATCCACACTGGTCAGGTCTGGTTTTACTGTGAGGTCCATTTCCTCACAGATCAGGCAAGAGAGCTGTATCGTTTCTAGCTCGTGTACCACCCTGCAGGCTGGTCTCTATGATCTCTTACTTAGAGAGCCTCAACAGCATCTTCTTCAGCTTCTGTGTATTTCTGATGATGCAACTCAATCACCAAAAGTTACAAAGGAACGAGGGAAAAAAATACAGCAGAACATGCTGGCAACTGCTTCCCAGGCGAGGGCTGCATGGTATAACCTGGAAAAGACCCTGAAGGAATTACCAGCCCACGCGAGTGAGTCAGAGCCCCAGTCAACACTCAAGTTCTGTCCTTCCTCCCGGGTGACCTCAGGCAAGTGAGTTACTAAGCACCCTGGATTGTTCAAAGGAGCAAACAACACATGCAACGCACGTATCATTCAGCACCCCGAGACCCTGAACACAGCTTCAGCTGGAGCTGCTGCTGCTGTGCTCATCACCTTTACTGCTTTTCTAACTCTCTCCTACACATTAAACTCTAAAAACATTTGTAAGATCCAACAGAAAGCATTAATGCTTGGAAAATCAGTATATAAGGGTATTCATTATTTTAATGGAAATCTCACATTAGTGTGAAATGTGTATGCATGATGCCAATTGCACAATCTAAATTCATTACCATTAATGTTACGACACACCCAGAAAGGTTTCCTTTTAGATATTTGAAAGACTTGTACACTCGAGGACAGTCTGTGGTGACTGTTGAAGGACAGTCTCCTGTTCTGATGCTCCTTGGCAGCATTTCCAACAGGACATGGCTAGTAAATGTTAGCTTCAATTATTTTTTACAATTATTTTTAATTTTTACAATTACTTGTAATTATGTGTATGTATGTGGATCTACATGTATGCGCACATAGGTTCAGGTGCCAGAGGTGTTAAAGACTCCCTGAGCTGGAGTTACAGGCAGTTGAGACCACCTGACATGAGTGCTGGTCATCAGACTTAGGCTCTCTGCAGGAGCAGTCTTTATTCTCAACTGCTGAGCCAGCCCTCCAGATGCCCAGGCTCAGCTCTTTGGCTGAACTCTTCTCTGATTGCTGAGCGCCTGGTTGCAGGTGAGTGGCCCAAGGGTGTTGTGGGTGCTTCCCCAGCACCAGTCCATTCAGAAGCTTACGGTCTCAAGAGTATTGGGCAAGAAACCTGGGACTCCAATCAGAGCTCCAGGCAAGTGACACTTGCTTCTCTAATGTGTTTTACGGCTACTGTCCGTAAGCATAGTCATGTTAAGAATGACGTCTGGAGCCGGGCGGGCAGTGGTGGCACACGCCTGTATTCCCAGCACTCTGGGAGGCAGGGGCAGGCGGATCCCTCTGAGCTCCAGGCCAGCCTGGTCTGCAGTGTGAATCCAGGACAGCCAGGGCTACGCAAAGAAACCCTGTTTCGAAATCCAAAAGAACAACAAACAAAAACAACAGCAAAACACAGCCAAACAAACAAAGTTCTAGAGCCGGGTACAGCACCTTTAATCCTAGTACGCTGGAGGCAGCGGCAAGTGGATCTCTATGAGAAAGAGACCCTGTTTCAACCACCCGCCCAAACAGAAGCATCAGGGGGCTAGAGAGATCCCCGGCACCTATGTAGAACGTGAGTGTGGGGGCACATGCTGGCAACCCCAGCACTGGACAGATGGGCACTGGACGGATTCCTGGGCTTGGCAGCCACCACTTTGGCTGATTCAGTAAAAATTCTTTCTCAAAAAGTGAGCTGGAAATGTGATGAAGGAAGATACCTGACAATGACCTCTGGCAAGCCCTTCATGTGTACCCTCACACTCTTTTGCACACTCACAAATAGGTATACCTACATACACACACAGAAAACATCATATGTGAAAACTATTGTTAATGTTTTATGATGTTCCTATTAAGTAATCAAAGCACAGAAATATATTATCTATGTGCTATTTTGAAAATGTATACAGTGTATCTAACCATGTTTTAAACAATGCTTTCACTATTACTGTGTGTGTGTGTGTGTACACCATGGCACACGTGCTGCGGTCAGAGGACAACTGTGCGATGTTGGTTGAGCCATCTACCAAACCTATACATATGAGTATATATTTCTGAGTGAGAATTTCAGGATGTAGCCTCGGCTGGCCTTGAATGTGCAACCCTTCTGCTTCAGCCTCGAGTGCTGGGATGATAGATGCAGACTATAATGTCTAGCACTTACACTCTTTACAGAGGATATAATGAAAAAAAATAGAATCGGAAAAATATTTTCCGATTGAGTCTGCTTGTCAGAAGCTATTAATTTAATAGCAGTATCTCAATTCTGAAATAAAACTAAACCCTAGACACACTTCTGTTATATGACATAAATAGAAGGGCTTGAGCAAATTTAAACATCAACTAGAATATGAGAGTTTACTATAATTCAGAAGAAACTATCAAAGGAGGTACCAACCACTGAAAATAGCAAGTGACAAATAAGCTGAAGAAGTCAGGAGCGAGGGTGTAGAGGGGTGCTAAGGCAGCCAATGCTGGGACCACTCCACACTCAAGGCAAGCCAAGTGCCACTGACTGTACTACTGACCAGCCCTGATGGATGAGGGCAGCGCCCAGACTTCATCACACCTGCTTCTGTAAGTGAGGCAGAACCAGGATGCTGTACACAGCACACTCTGATTCTATCTAAGCCTTCCTGCAGAATAATCCTGCTTCTGAAGTGCTGCTGAAAACAGAGCACAGGAGATCTGAAGCCTGTAAACCCAGTTATGTTAGTAAATATGTTTTTGTTTCAACCCCAAGTGTGGCATTTCAGTTTGGGATTTCAGTTTGGGCTTCAGTTTGTTCCATGGGAGGCATGGTCTTTGCCAGCTGGTAACGGCCTGTCTCCTGAGGCATAGAGAGGGGCATGGTCTAGGACTCGGAGGAAGATAAATAGTGGTGGTACGAGGTGTAGCAATTTGGAGAGACCAGAGACCGGTGTCAGGGGACAGAGCCGCCCAGAGCTGGCTGTGCTTGCATTGAACCCAAGTGACCCTAAACAGCTGGAAGAGGTAAAGGGGCCTGTGCTCCCTCTCCCCATTAACATTCTTTCTCATAGCATGGATTAAGGGGTTGGTGGAAAGGAGGCAGAGGCTTCAATGCTCCAAATAAAATAGAATTTGAAAAATAAGCATCAACTGAAATCACTTAGGTGGCAGCTTCCACTGCCTTGGGTGTAGTCAGAGGTGCTTGACTGTGCTACAGAGGGCAGCAGCAGTGATCAGGCTGTGAGTGAGTGTGTGGTCTTCACTCTGTCTCTAGAGCTATTTTATAATCAATACTGTCTCACTCTGTGGGCACAAGCACTACATCGAAATACATACACCAGTTTACAGAGTATTTACAGGTGAGAAGTCTGAATTCTAGTTGGGCAAAATGGCACACTCATGTAGTCCCATGTAGGAAGATATCTTGGACTCACAAGTTCAGAACCATCTTAGGGAACATTTTGAGATTCCAGTTCAAAGTGAATGAAGTTAAAATTCTGCCTATTTAGCCAGGTGGTGGTGGCATACACCTTTAATCCCAGCACTCAGGAGGCAGAGGCAGGCGGATCGCTGTGAGTGCGAGGCCAGCCTGGTCTACAAAGTGATCCAGGACAGCCAAGGCTACACAGAGAAACCCTGTCTCCAAAAAAACAAACAAAAAAACAAAACAAAACACACACACACACACACACAAAACAAAACAAAACAAAACAAAAAACCAACAAACAGAACAGAACAAAACAAAAATCTGCCTATTTAAAAGTTACTCTCCCAGAGGATTTTCCTAGCAAAACAGATGTTGGTTGAGTGTGTAAGTTCAGATCATTGGCACACTTGCCTACCAAATGCAAGGCCCCAGGTTCAGTTCTCAGCAGTGAGCTGCATATGCTGGCTCACACCTGCAGTCCCAGCCCTTGAGAGCTTGAGGAAGGAGGCTCTCAAGAGCTCAGACCAGCCTGAGCTACAGAGTGAGACTGTCTCAATAAATAAATAGCTACTCTTGGTTGTGACTCAGGGTCCCCTAACTATTCCTGGTGGCCGTTCTGAATTCTACCAGGCTCCATTCCTTTGTTACTATACAAGGCACAAAACTACCCTACCACCGCTGCCACACCAGGCTGCGGCGCAGGCCGGGGACCTTCACCCTCCTTCCTGTCCTCCGTTTTGGTGTCTCCATACTTACCCTCATTCTTCTGCAGCCTGCCGGCCTATGTCCCTCATCCCAGCCTACCTCCATTCTCCTGGGACCTGAGCTCTTCTTGGTTCAAACCCAAGGTCCCCTGGTTCTTTCCTGCTGCCTCTCTTGGTCTTTCCCTCCAGCACATCTTCATTCCTTTGTGATTTTTCTCAATGTCCTGCTCTCTACCAGGACCCCACACCTATCCTTGGCATAGACCCAGGGACCCCACACCCACCCTTAGTGTAGACCCAGGGACCC
>OU015748.1:58319263-58341829 GCA_907169655.1 Acomys percivali
AAAAACAATTTAGCTAGAACAGAAGACAAAGACTTCAAAACAGCAATTATAAATATGTTCAAGACCTAAAGAAAATATGAATAAAAGCTTTCTTTAATGAAGACTGTGAAAACACAATCAAGTGGAATATAAAAATATTTCAAGATGTGAAAGTAGAATTAACAAAACAATGAAAATCATTGCAGAAAATCCAAGCTGGAAACGGAAAACTCAGCATGTCAAACAAAACCCTCAGAGGCAAGCCTCACCAGCACAGCAGAAGGAGTGGAAGAGAGACACCAGGTGTTGAATGAAGATCAGACAGAATACCTCAGAAAATTTCTAACCTAAAAAATATCCCATCACAAAATATGCAGAAAATCTGGGACACTATGAGGATACCCAAGATACAAATAATAGGAATAAAGGAAGGAGAAGAAACTCAAGCCAAAAGCACAGAAAATATTTTTTAACAAAATCATAGAAGAAAATCCTCCAATCTGATGGAGATGCCCATCAAGGTATAAGAAGCATACAGAACACCAAACAGGCAGGCCCAGAAAAGAACCCCTCCCTGCAGGATGCATAAAAATCAAAACCCTAAACATATACAACAGAGAAAGAATTGCAAAAGTTGCAAGGAAAAAAGACTAAGTAAAGGCAGGCCCATTCAAACATTGTCCGACTTTGCAATGAAACAGTGGTTCTCAATGAGTTGGGACCCTCTGTGGGGTATCAAATTACCTTTTCCAGGGTTCTTAGGCAAGCCCTGGAAAATGCAGATATTTACATTACAACTCATAACAGCAGCAAAACTACAGTTATGGAGTAGCAACAAAGATAACTGGGTCACTACAACATGAGGAACTGTATTAAAGGGTCAAAGCATTAGGAAGGTTGAGAACCACTGCAATGGAGACTCTGAAAGCCACAAGGGCATGGACAGATGTTCTACAAATTCTAAGAGACCACAGATAATAACTCAGGCTACTATACTCAGCAAAACTATCATCACAATAGACAAAAATATTCTACAATAAAACCAAATTTAGCAATTTCTATCTACCAATCCAGTTCTACAGAAGACATTAGAAGGAAAACTCAGTCGAAGAAAAGATGAATTATATTCAAGAAGACACGAGAAATAAACAATTTCAAGGAAGTTAGTCAAAATAAGGGGATCTCTACATATAAACAAAATAACAGAAATCAATAAACGATGCTCATTGGCCACTATCAATAGTAATGATCTCAACTACCCAATAAAAAGACAGACTAGCCAGGCAAGGGGTGGCGCATGCCTTTAATCCCAGCACTTGTGAGGCAGAGACAGGGGCGGATCGCTGTGAGTTTGAGGCCAGCCTGATCAACAAAGTGAGTCCAGGATAGTCACAGTTACACAGAGAAACTGTATCTTGAAAACCAACCAACCAAACAAACAAACAAGTCAGACTAACAATATCCATCTTCCTGTTGCATCCAAGAAACAGGCCTCCTCATCAAGGATAGACATCACCTCAAGGTAAAAAGATGGAAAAGGTATTCTAAGCAATGGACCCAAGAAGCAAGTACATGTAGCTATTTTAATAGCTGACATAATAGACTTCAAGCCAAAACTAATTAGAAGATCTAGGAAAGGAAACTACATACTCATTGTTGGCTATTCATGCCAACTCAAGCTGTAGGGAAAGCCTCTCTGCCATAGACGGCCTTCGTTACCTTTGTACACTTGTAAACTTTGTTTACTTTGCAGGAAAGTGTCGGGGCCCTGCCTGAGGAGCTACAGCAGCCAGGCATGGCGGCTTCAAGTTTTGCCTCTGGGCTCCCCCTACATCTTTCCCTTCTCAGCTCTTCAGCTCCCTGGGTGCCACCCTCTGTGGTCCCTGAAAGGGGTGCTGGGATCTTCAGGCTGTGCAGCTGGCCTCTCTACACCTCCAGACATCAACACCTCAGGATTCCAGAGGGGCTGAGGTTCAGTCTCCACAGCCCTGAGACCCCAGATCAGAAGCCAGGAGAAAGTGAGAAGATAACGTCACAGAGAAAGTAGCAACACGGGAAGCCTCAGTTACAGCTGCTGCTGACAGGGAACTCAGGGGGAGGGAGGTGTGTCCCACTGGAGCTAGTCCGTGAGCTCTGGCATTATCTCCGTGGCAACAGTGTATGAACCAGCCATTCCTCCAGAGGCAGGGAGCTTTACGTGGTCCGGCACTGCCAGCCAGGGACAGGACCAGGAATCTGTAAATTCATAGTTAAGGACAGTTGTTTTGTTTAGCTTAGAATTCAAGTCTGTATAAACCCCTTGAGGCATGAGTTAATAGGCCTCTCTCCAACACCTCTCCAACTGTCATAAAGGCATTTCTAGCCTCTGTCACAACAGCCATCCCCAGACCCTCAGGGGAACTTCCTAGATTATGCTAATTTTAGGTAAAAAGGCTGAACAAAAACTCATCAATCCCTGAGGAGGAAAACCCACCAATCCCTGAACTGAAAAACCCACCATCTCTGAGCTCCCCCAAACTCAGGACTTGAAATCCCACCAATCCTCACCCTGGAAAGCTCTGCTCCAGAAAGCTCCACCCCCTAAGAAATCCTATAGAAAGGCTGTGTCTGCTCAGTTTCCTGTTGTTTTCTGAGAGCAGAGGCAGCCACTCCTGGATTCATCCTTCCAATAAATCTCTGTTAAGAGATTTGCTGCCTGGTGTTACTCTCTCATTGTCAAGAAGCCCAGAAGAGAAGTAGCTCCTGAGCTCCTGAGCTCAGCTGGGGATGCCCTCCCCTGAGAGCTGCACTGTCTCTGCTGAGGAGGCCTCCTCTCAAGAGCTGTGTGGTTCCTGAGCTCCTGAGTCTCAGAAAGGGACACTGCCCCAGCTCAGAGCTGTGTGGTTCAGAGTTGTGGGTTTCCAGGACACTTTCCCATCCAAGGAGAAAGGCCAACGTTCATCAAAGGAAGAAAATCCACCAAGAGGATATCTAAATTCTAAACATTTATGCACTAAACACAAGGACACCCATGCTCATAAAAGAGGCACTACCATAGCTAAAGTCACCTCCTGACCCTCACACACTGACAGTGACTTCAGTTCCCCACTCTCACCAACAGACAGGACATCCAGACAAAAACTAAACAGAGAAATGCTGGAGCTAAATCATGTCACAAGTCTAATGGGCCTAAGATACGTACAGAATCTACAGACTGTCCCACCCAAACATGCAGGTTACACTTTCTTCTCAGTGGCCCTTGGAACCTTTTCCAAAATTGACCACATATCAGGACACAAAGCAATTCTGAATAGATTAAAAAAACAAAACAAAAAACAAAACAAAACAAAAACAAACAAACAAACAAAAACAAAGAAACAAAGAGCCGGGCAGTGGTGGTGTACACCTTTAGTCCCAGCACTTGGGAGGCAGAGGCAGGTGGATTTCTGTGAGTTTGAGGCCAGCCTGGTCTACAGAGCGAGTTCCAGTACAGCCAGGGCTAAAACAGAGAAGCGCTGTCCACCCCAGCCCCCCAAAATAAGGAAGGAAGAAAGGAAGGAAGGAAGGGAGGGAGGGAGGAAGGGAGGAAGGAAAGAAGGAAGGAGGGAAGGAGGGAGGGAGGAAGGAGGGAGGAAGGGAGGGAGGGAGGGAGGGAGGAAGGAAAGAAGGACACACTGCATCCTATCATAGTGGCCACAGTCAAACACATGACAGCACATACTGGAGGCAGGTATGAGGAAAGGGAAATTTGTTGTTGATGGGATTTCAAACTGGTACAGCCCCTATGCAAATGTGGAGGTTCCTCAAAAGTTGAAAAAATATTTACCACAAGCTCTAGCTGTACTACTTTCAAGTATATACCCATAGGAATCTGTACCCTGCTATAAAGATGCTGACTCAGCCATGCTCATTGTTGCTGAGTTCATAATAGCTGGGACTGAAAGCAGCCTAGACAACCAGCAACTGTTAAACACATACTGAAAATGGAGCACATTTACACAATAGAACAACATTCAGCTGTTAAATGAAATTATGAAATATACAGATAAATAGAAGCAATCATCAAGAGTGAGGTAACCAGACCAAAAAAGACAAATATTGCATGTTTTGTCTTATATGTGGATGTTAGCTTTTAAGCGTTGGATATGTGTGTGACAGTCCAAATAAGCAAAGCAGTTAGGTACCTGCTAAGGGGAGGAGAGGCTCTTCCAATAAAAGGGAAATAAAGTGCAGTTTTATAAAGAGATGAAAGGGAAACTAGTATAGGAAGATTAAAAGGGGTGGGGGAGGGGTAGTATAGGAAGATTAAAAGGGGCGGGGGAGGGGTAGTATAGGAAGATTAAAAGGGGTGGGGGGAGGGGATGTCAGGGTAAAAAGAGGAATATGGGGAGGGACAACTAACATCAAAAGTCTTTTGAAAAGCCAAATTGAAACCAGCTACTGTAAATGCTTCTTAAAATACAGATATATATGAAAGAAATTTAAATGGAGTCATCATATAATGGGGGGGACAATCTTATGTCTCCCCAACTAGACATTTTATGCCATCAACGAAAACCTCCAGTGCCAGGAAAAGATTACATCTTGTTGAGCTTTGGTCTAAGGAGTCCCATAAACCCTGCCCACCAAATATCACAGGCTATTGCCAAGGCTATTGGCTGCTCTAAAACCTGATGGTAGGGCCTATTACTGAAGACATAGCTTCTTTATGTCATCAAACATGGAGATGCTGGAAGGTACTGTTTACATCACTGGAAAATATCAGTATCATTCAGCTACAAACCCTGTGACCTACAACAGAGACCTGACTGCAAGACACACTGATGCATAATGGCATAACTGTTATGGGAGTAACCAACCACTTTCTGATTCGATGTAAGGCCCACTTCATAATATGGAACCTATTCCTGACACTGCTAACATGGCCAAGAACCTAAGCCTAGACAGGTCATGGGTTAGGTCAACACCTAATATTATTATCCTGCTAAAGGAACATAGCAATAAAATGGCTACTACGACATATTGCTATATCCATAAATTAAAGCATCACTCAAGCCTTATCAGTGAAGGTGCTTATTGCAGTAAATGGTAATTAGTGAAGCTGCTTCACCAGTTGGTTGTATTTAGCAAAGAGGTCCCCAAGTAGAACAATGTGCCGAGAGTAAGAGGCTTTGGAGCACTCAATCCTAAATGTCTTTACTGAACTCCTTCCCTTGAGGCTCAGGGATCTATGTGGAAGAGGAGGTGGGAAGACTGTAAAAGCCAGAGGTGGTGGATGACGCCAAGGAAAACAGCATCCTCCAGCTACAACAGGGCTAATACACGTATGAATTCACAGGGACTGTGATACTCTGGTTCAAACCAGACAAAATTCAAGTACCAAGAAGGAAAAGTAGACACAAAGTCCCACCCCTACCCAAGAACCTATTTGTAATTGATACCAGTGGGAAGGAAAAACGAATTTTTTCCAATGAAGTGTCACTGGGTATCAATCACACTCCAGGACAGGTCCCATGTCCACCCAAAGTGGAACCCATGGTTTTGTGGGCTTTTGCTTCATTTTCTCATTTTTTTCTTATTGACTTAAAAATCTATCCGTTTTGATGTGTGTGTGTGTGTGTGTGTGCGCGCGCGCGCGCGTGTATCAGAGACAGAACATAAAGTTAGGTGAGTAAGGAGGCAGGCAAGATTTGGGAGGAGAAAGAATATGACCAAAAAATATTAAATAAAGCTAGGCGAGGTGGCACACACCTTTAATCCCAACACTCGAGAGGCAGAGGCAGGCGGATCTCCATGAGTTTGAGGCCAGCCTGGTCTACAAAGAGAGTTCCAGAACAGCCAGGGCTATTACACAGAGAAACCCTGTCTTAGGAAGAAAAAAAAAAAAAAAGAAGAAAAAAAAATCAACTAACCCACCTCTGTGTTTAGTTGTTTTCTGCTGCTACTAAAACACTAACCAACAGCAACCAGGGCAGGAAAGCGTCTAATTTCAGCTTATAGACTACATCCCATCATTGAGAAGATGTGGTAAAGGATCCAGACAGGAACCCAAAGGCAGGAACTGAAGCAGGGACATGGGGCAGTGCTGATCCCCATGACACTATACAGAAGGGGCTCTTCCCAGAGTGGGCGGAGCCTCCCACATTAATCATTAACCAAATAATGCCCCACAGACACACTCAGGCCAGTCTAATGGAGGCAGTTCCTCAACTGAGGTCCCCTCTTCCCAGGTGACTCTAGTTATAGTGGTAAGACGACAAAAAATAACCAGCTTGTCTCAGCACAACCTCTAAAACCCACCACAACAAAACAAAACAAAACAAAAAGAATCAAGAGGAAGGAAATCTAGGCTAGGCTCTGGCTAATGTTAGTGTAAGAAAGATCTACCAGCTTCTTGAGAAAGGTGGCCTCAGCATGTTGCAGAACTTCTCTTGGCCTATGCTGTCACAGCCACACAGCTGGGGTGACACTCCCAGGCCGCTTCATCTCTTGTTGGGTCAGCACAGAACACAAAGATAGTTTGCTCAGGACGCTGATTAAGCATTAAAACACCAGTAACCACAGGCATCATTTTTCCCAGTGCCCCAGCAGCAATGACTTAGAGAACCAAACCCTGAAATCCAAAGTCACTTCCTGTTAGGACTTTCACTTAGTGGAGCTCCGTGTGTCCTCTTGTGTATCTGAATCGGCAATATCAGCTCTTTTAACTTTATACTCAAATGCTATGAGGTCACCATTTTACCGTTCCCTCCCTAATGTCAGGAAAGCACACACGGGGAGCCATCTGAATTGTGGGTGTGTTTGGTCCTTATACCACCCGGCAAGGCAAGCCAAAGGCTCTCCAAGCTGGCTCCCCGTGAGGAGGAAGCTTCCAAGAGCAGGGATCCCTGGCCTCTCACCCTCCTGTGCTGCTTCCTCCACGTGTCTAGGTATCAAGGACAAAGGTAGCTCCAAAAGGGACCGGGCAGTGGATGAGACCCAGGTCTCCCTGTGGCGCCAACTGGCTGAGGAGACAGGCCTTTGGCGGTGGACTCATGTAGAGTTTTCACTGGACACTGTACCCCTTACACAGGCATTCTTATTTTTCTGTCCCACCTCTTCCAACAAGCACTTGGATAGTAGTAAGTATTCAATAAATATACACTAAGCTGAAAAATAAATATCAGGGTTTTTACTCTATGAGATTACTTGTTGGCCACTATGAAAGCGTTACAGTTTAACTTTCATTGCATTTATTTATTATGTGTGGTGCACAAGTGCACACATATGCACACACAGGACAGAGAATAACTTGTTGGAGTTGATCTCTCCGTTATGCCACGTGGGCTCCAGGGATTGAACCTGAACAGGTTATCAGGCTTGGAGGCAGATGCCCCTACCTGCTGAGCATGCCAGCCAGGGGCCAAGCATGCAAACAGAAGCCAGTGAGGACATTTCATATTCAAACCCTAAAGTCATACATTTAAAAATCTCTCCTGGAGGCTATGATCTCACTGAGCCCTATGATAGGGCTGTAAATATGACTAAGAACAAGATGCCAGTTTAGGACTCAGAGCTCAGACTTCACTGAGGGCAGAGACTATGATAAACCAAGTTGGTAAACTGATACACATTATATTACGTCAGAGTGAACAGGGGAAGGTGGTTCAGAGATAGGAGAGACTTCTCTCACTACAGAAAGAAGTACAGAGAGTCTACGTAAACCTTTGAACAACCTAACACATGTCATAAAAAAAAGACTGACTTCCAGCATCAGTTTTTCTTTGGCATGACAGAACTGTTAAAAAGCACCTTGTCCTAGCCAGGCATCCAACAGACACCTGCATCCCCAGCACTCAGGAGGTAGGAGACAACCTCCAGGTCAACTTAGACTGCACATTAAGACCTAGGTACGAGCTGGGTGTGGTGGCACACAATCCCAGCACTAGAAAGGCAGAGGCAAGTGGATCTCTGTGAATTCAAGACCAGCCTGGTATACAAAGTAAGTCCAGGACAGTCAAGGCTACACAGAGAAACCCTGTCTGGGGGTGAGGGTAGGAGAACTAGGTAAGAAACAAAACCACTATCACTAACGGCATCTTACCTCCTCATGTTTAACTCTCTATGTGAGGGGGTTTTCTAAGTCAATCCCAGTCCAGTCCAGGGCAGGCCCTCAGGAGCCCAGGCACAGGGCCTCTGAGCATGTTCTGGCATCTGCTGAGGCTGGGCCTCCATCCCCGGGGGCACAAATGCTGGCTCAGACAGGCAAAACTTGTCATATGTTAATGCTTATCTCTTCTTGAAAATTCCACTTGATTAAAAAATTAAAAAGCAAATAGACATTAAAAAATAAACTTTGAATACTAAGCATCCAAAGGCAGCATTGTGCCTCCTGAGCATGCCAGTTTCCTGCCATAATGTCAATATCTGGGGATTATTCAAGGCTGCATGATTAAAAGTTAACTGCATGCTTTAAAAACTGGAAATAATAACTACTAATTTTCAGTGCTAAAGAACAAGTAAAATGCCTTTCTTAAACAGCCACGTATACACTGTGACAGCAGGGAAAATCAAGCAGGCTGGTGCTGACTAGTGCCTGTTACCTGGCATTCTGACTTAGACGTCAACGGTTCTGCTGACAGCCAGGGCTCATGGCTCCTTGACGCTGTCATGTTCATCTTATACAAACTACACCAGCAGCAAAGCCAGACAGTAAGCACATCTGGTTATATTAGTTAGGTTAGCAACTATTTTACCAAAAAAAAAAAAAACCAAAAAACAAAACCAGAACAAAAATGCTCAGTTCCTGGATGATGCATTGGTAAGACACTAAACTTTTAAGAGGGACTAAACCGTTTGTACCAATTTGAGTAAACGTGCCATCTTGTCAACAGAGGCTGTACTCAGGAGTGGAGCTGGACTTGGAAAGCAGGCTCCTCCTGCAGCACTGTTTGGGCAGAAGGGCTTCTGAAAGCCAGGCCCCCCGAGGTTCCTCTTGCAACACGAGTTGAATGCTCACACTTGGTGCTTCTCACTCTGACTCTACACTGTGACTGAACACGAGGCATCAGACCTGGCTCTAGCTCCTTCGTCCCCACTGTGGCATCTCCAGTTTACACTGCTGCCCACAGTTCTCAGCTGCCTGCCATAACAACATGGTGGTCTCTCTGGGGTTACAGCCTGGAGCTTACAGAATCACCATAGCATCTCAGTCCCTCAACCCAATGCCAGGACATGCCAAGTCCATGTCATGAGTATTTTTACTTTCCTCCCCTCCAAATGCCCATTCTCCTGGCCCTGGGCACAATGGCCTGGGGTTTACTTAACCTTTACCATTGCCCTCTGCTGCACCTGTCCTTGACAGCAAGGGATCCTATCAGAAGTAAGTCTGCCTTAAACACTGTCTGTGATTCCTCAGAGTCATCAAACAAACGCCCAACAACTCCATGGGGTCTGCAGAGCCCTGCACAACCTGGTGTCTCCCTTCCTGGCTGCATTTATATCACATTACTCTAATCACACCTATATGCCTTTGCCCCCCACTCCACCCGCACATCACAGCCTCGGTCTAATCCCAGTAGCCCATCAATACTGACTCAAGTCATCGATGTGCAGAGCGCTCGGGTGGTCCAGGGCTGGCCAGGTCCCTGGTGGTCAACATCATATGCTGCGATGGAGTATCTGTTACAGCTAAAAGGCCAACACAGTGTGACTGATGAAATGTGTGCCTTATTCTCATCACCTCAGCTTTTAATCTAGTGCCTTTTTCTGTCCCAAGTCCCACCCTGCACACCCTGCATTGGTCTTGTCTCTGCAGGCGCCTGTGTCCCTCTTTATCCACGACCTTTGGAGTTTTGCCGAGTGCTGCTCAGGCATGAGGTAGAATGATTTCACAGTGTGAGTTCTCTGAGCTACTCAAGGTCAAATTGAGGATGTGATTTGGGGACAGAAAATCATGGGGGCAGTACACCTCTCCTCGTCAGGGACATAATACCCTCACAACTTGTCACTGCCAGCTATCCCTCATGTATGGATGAGATTCCTTCTGCCAAACTCGTAAGTATGGTTCCACCTGTTTCTCTTCCACAGTATTTGGGGGTGGTGGGTGTGGATGCATGAATGGGTTCATACCACACAGACCAAAGCTGGGGGAGGGGAGGTGGCATTTACTGGGAGAAGCTACATACGTGATGAGAACTTCTCTCCATGGGAAATCTGTCTGCTCGGTGGACTCACTCCTTCCATTGTTGGTGTCAGTGTGAACACAGAGATCCATGCTTGAGGCTTCAGGTTTTATCTCAGCATGGCGCTATTGGTTTAGATGCTCAGATTCCTGGTTTTGGTCACTGGGAGCTCTGTCAGCAGGCTCACTGTTTGTGTCACACTTGCTACTCCTGAGTGTGCTTTTGGGAACACTCATTCTGTGGCACCAAAAGATGCTCCTGGATAATTTCCAAAGTCTTCCCTGCTCTGGGCCTAGGCTCAGCCATTTCTCCAAAGAGGCCTGTTTCCATTTCACGGAGAATGGTGAGTACATGGTGAAAACCTGTCTCTGGGTGGCTGGTATGACCTGGTGTCTGGGTGGATGGTATGAACCTGTGCTGAGTGGATGGTGTGACCTGGTGTCTAGGTGGATGGTATGAACCTGTGCTGGGTGGATGGTGTGACCTGGTGTCTAGGCGGACGGTATGAACCTGTGCTGGGTGGATGGTGTGACCTGGTGTCTGGGTGGATGGTATGAACCTGTGCTGGGTGGATGGTGTGACCTGGTGTCTGGGTGGATGGTGTGACCTGGTGTCTAGGTGGATGGTATGAACCTGTGCTGGGTGGATGGTGTGACCTGGTGTCTAGGTGGATGGTATGAACCTGTGCTGGGTGGATGGTATGAACCTGTGCTGGGTGGATGGTGTGACCTGGTGTCTGGGTGGATGGTGTGACCTGGTGTCTGGGTGGATGGTGTGAACCTGTGCTGGGTAGACGGTGTGACCTGGTGTCTGGGTGGATGGGTTGAACCTGTGCTGGGTGGATGGTGTGACCTGGTGTCTGGGTGGATGGGTTGAACCTGTGCTGGGTGGATGGTATGACCTGGTGTCTAGGTGGATAGTGTGAACCTGTGCTGGATGGATGGTGTGACCTGTGTCTGGGTGCTAGAGTCTTCCATGCCTGGTCCTAAGAAGGCTTTTAAAGAAGACCAAATATCTGAGTTGATTGCTTTTATTAATCTCCTTGGGATGACCTTTGGGTGTGCAAACCATAATCCTTTGGTTGTTGTTATGAACATAAATAATACCTAATGAGCCAGAAGAGATGATTCAGAATAATTATGACAAAGTGAATGCATTTTTCCCCTATAAAGATTTGCAGAAATGCTAAGTAGTAAATGATTTTAATCAGCTTAAGGTCAGGCCTCGCGGGCTGCTAGACCTTGGTTCTGTGAGTCACTTGGGAAGGGAGTTTAAGCTTCCTGAGACTTGGCTCATTTATCTCCTGCCTTCCTCTTATCTGATCTTTAGAACTCTGTCAGTTATCACTTTGCAAACTGCTCTTGGCCATGGAGACAACAAAATAAAGCTGAGCCTGTCTGGAGAGGGACCATAGTCACAGCAGAGGGGCTGCAGGGATGGAGGGCTTTCCTCTGGGGCCTGTGCTTAGTCACAGGTGAGGAAGTGGGAGGCTTTGCCACAGAGTGGAAGGTGCTCAGGGGAAGCCAGAGGAAGGGGGGACCAATGGGACTTTGGCAATGGGAATGGCTGGGTTGCGACATGAAAAAGCAGACAACACAGACTTCGGCAAACAGGAGCCCACAAGACTACAGATCAATCTTGGGTCAGAGATCTTGCAAGGGAGGCAGCAGTGGGAGGGTGTGGGCCAGAGACCCTGCTACAGGGAAGTAAGGGAGGTGACGCAGCAAAAAGCACCTGGCCTGATGACTTTTTAGCAATTAGTAAAAACTATGAAAAAGTAAGTAAAATCTAAAGCCCCAAACTCAGCAAGGGCACGGAGAACACAGGCACAGGACAAACTCTTAGGGAGGATGGATGTGGGCTTGCACAAGGGCTCCTCTGTCACTCACAAACTGCTGATGCGGTCCCTACCTCCAGCACTCATGACCACTCTTCTTGCTGCCGGGGACACAGTTGGCTTCCCTGAAAGGCCGGACACTCACCAGCTCGGGGCTCTTCAGCTTTTAGAAAACTATACATATTCTAAACCACAGTAAGGACACTGGACTCTGGTTCATGCTCAGCACAGGACAACTTAGGAAAAACATCCCAATACGGACCTCAGAAACCATCAACTGAATAAACATGCCTCATCTTCATGTCTTGTCTTAGGCAAAAGCGCCCAGAAATGCGACACTTGATGTGAGCCCAGAAACTCAGCGGGGTGCGGGAGGCACAGCCAGGCCCTTCACCTGCACTCCACAGAGGGCATGCCTGACTGAGAACAGCGACCGGAAGCTTCTGTCACACCACGTTCAGTGGGGTCTCCGGCACTAAATAAGGTGCTTGTTACATGTCTCTTTATGTGATCTACGGATGCACTTAAAAACCCACAGGGCCCAACTGTCTGGGAAGCTCTGATTCATTACAGTGTGCACGTGTGCCATGCACACCACTCCACAAGGCAGCAGAAGGGAAGGTGCTTTCAAGTCAAGTTTAACTTTACCTTAGTGGGGGAGGCTGACTTTGACAAGAAACAGGGGCAGGGCGAGGGACGGAAAACCCAGCTCATCTGCTGCACTTCCTTCTCCAGTGGGGCAACGGTGCTCATGCCATGGCACGTCATCATTGAGGGAGGAGGCCCAGGCTCAGGGCACCTGCTGCCCCCGGGAGAGCCACTGGGCGACCTGCAGATCGCGGTCTGGCAGCTGGGGCAGCAGAGACGTGAGTGCCTAGCCGTGGGCTTTCACCAATGAGTTGGGCCAATGGCACATACAAGAGGCAGCACTGTGGACTCTCTGGGGCTCCCTAAGGTGGGGTGCTGGCCACTGAGGCTTGTCTGCCTCCTGGGACTGCACATGCCAGCGGGACTGAGTGGATAAGCAGAGAGGCTCCAGACCTTCTCTGAGCTCTCAGAAGTTCCCCTGTTAGTCTCTCTGAGTACCATGCACAGGCATGAGGCCCCAGAGAAATGGTGCAGGGGCACACCTGAAACCCATTCTTTGCTCATAGGGGCAAAAACGGAGCAGGGGTGGGCAGAGAAGCATGGAGCCTGGAGGCAGGTGTGCTGCTTGTCTTCCGCTTTCTAATTCTTCACATTCCAAAGCAGTTAAATACATAAGACACCCATGAAAATGGAACTTTTCTTGGGTGAGGAAAAGCCAACTAGATAAAATAGGCTTTTGGGTAAGGTGGTCCCCAACTTTCTCTTAGCTGAAAGGTTCAAGCCTGGAGAGTAAAGGAGCCACATGGAGCAGGCTCAGCTACAGAGGATAACCCTTAGTGCAGCTGCAGCTGAGGCAAAACAAACCAACAGCACCCCCAAATCCAGTTAGAGCAGGCTTCCAGCTGAGTGCTCTGTCCTCTGGCCTTCCCTGCCTTGAAGAAGGCTGAGGCCGTGGACCTGACTGCAAAATTTGACAGGCTCAGGACTCTTCTCTGGCCACTAGGTTTGACAGCTCTTCCTTGACTGGCCCTGTTTCTCCATCTTATTTGTTTACCCATATTCAGCCAGTCAGGGCTCACCTTAGTAGCTAGCTGTATAAATCTGGGCTCTCTGAAGCTGGAAAACTACAGCAGTCGTGGGGGCCACGCAAGAAGACTTCAGAGCCTAGCTTCCAGCCAACTTGCTCATCAGAGAAGAAAGAGTGCCCAGAGTGTCCCCAAACCTGGGGCTTCTGCCCTAGGAAGGGAACAGCAGAGACTGCCTCCAGGACAGGGACAGGGCTGCAGGCACAGGGGATTTGTCCCTGGCGACGCTTCTATGACCAAGGCCTGCTAGAGTCAGGAGACCAGCTGCTTCTGCTACTGCTGAAGGTGACTCTGCAAGGGATGGCTCTCTGCTGGCACCCAGGAGCCCTCGCGCTTATCTTAGTTAGCACACCCCTGCTACAAAGAGTTGAAACAAGCTTTACCCCACCTGGCCATCTGTTTTACATTGTCTTGTCCCATACAAGGCTTGTCTGTCGATCCTGAATTGATATTACAGCCACTCCCATTTCGCACTCTTGGAGAAGGGTGGGACTAAAGCTGGGTGGAGAGAGAACTTAGTGGAGAAAGAAGATGGTCTCCCCCAGGTGCTTCACTTGTGTATTACAAAGCTCAGCAACCCTGTCAGTTAAGGCCGGGGTGGTCTCAAGTCAGGCCTAATGCCATCCTGGTTTTGGGTGCAGGCCAGGAGCATAGGAGAAAGCAAGAAGCCATTGTGGGTCTTATAAGTCCAACTCTTGAGTGACAACAGGTGTGGTGACTTCCCTTTCACGCAATGACTCTCATGAATCAATAGTAGTACGTGGAGGGAAGACATGAAGAGAAACACTTAAACAGCGCACAAGCAGAGTCGCTCTGCTGGCGGAGGCTCTAACTGGAAATCTAAATGCTGCAGCCGTAACCCACACCAAGGACTTTTTTTATCTCATGAAAATGGAAATTTGAATGTAAAAAGTATTGATTTTTAGGCCAAAGATATTTCAGACAAAGCACAGAATTTGTACAAGGAGGATGTACAAATCAGAGCAGTCAAGAGGACCATGAAGAGAATTAAGTTTTGACTTGTGCTGAAGAGCATGGAAATTAATATTCACATGAGGCCAGGGACGCACAGACACTGCAAGCAACACGATGCACAACCAGGAACAAGGGGTCTCCCCACTGACGTGGGCTGCCCGCACTGGCTCTATGGTACCAGTATGCTACCCATTGCTTCCTATTGGAGCCAATTAATTTCCTTTCTGCCTGGAGCCTGCTTCTCAGGCTCCTCAGAAGCTTGATCTTTGCTGAAGTACCTGGTTTGAATTCTGGCTCTTCTGTTCACTACTCTAACAGGAGCAGGGGACTTGGCCTGCTTCATTACCTATAAAATGCAAATAATGACAGTTCCCACCTTAAGATTACTAAATAGATTAATTCAACTACCATGTGAGAACCCTTTAAAACAGTTTGAAGGAGAGATAAACCTGTTTTTTAGGATCCCAAGTGCGGGATCGGAACGGTCTTGTGAGAGAACAGGTGAGGTTAATCCACTAGAAGAGCAACCACCTCGTGCGGGAGCTTGATTGTTGCCAGCTGAAAAGATCCCGTGAACAGACTCTGGGAGGAGATATAAATGAGCCCAGAACTGGAGGCGGGGCTTTTTGGAGACTTGGGATAGTTTTGGCTGTTCATCACTGCACTTCGAGATGCTCCTAGAGAGAAGGCTTCGGGGCTCTGGTTCCTGCTGAGGTTCTGGGTTCTGGTTACTCCAGGTTCCAGCAGAAGAAATCCGGCTGCTCACGCCAGGAGAATCGTTCCTTGGAACTGATATCCTCACAGTTTTGTTATTGTGTCCATTAATCCTCATTTCCTATTGTTTTGGTTAGTTGGGTTATAAGTGATGTAGGCTCAGTCACTAAGTTGTTACTAAAATATATTGGTTAAGAAAATTGAGTATACAAATGGCGCCCAACGTGGTCTGGGCATCATGGGTAACTTAACTTCTAATGTGGTGGAGGAGGAAGATAATGGTTTTCAAGAAATAGTAATGCTTTTTCAGGGTGTTGGCAACATCGCAGCTGCTGTTACAAAGTCCTTTCCTGCCTTATACCCAGACGGAATAATTTGTTTTTGCCTTGGTCTTTTGTTTTTACTGTATAACATGTTTAAAAGGTTTGGATGAAAGATCGATAAGATGTAAAAACTGGAAGGGTCAATAAATTCTATCATTCTGCAAAGGATGGCAGAGTTGGCAGTACAACTAGAAAATTTGAAGGTAGAGGTTGAAGCAAATAGAAAACAAATTGCGCCATTGTTGATAAAGGAGAAAAACCTGGTAACTGAGAGCGAGTGTTTCCCATAATTGCTGCCCTGCCCTGCTCCTGTGCGACAGCAGTTCTACACTGAAATTACTGTCCGATCTGCTTACATCAAGCCTCCTTTCCTGTTGAAACAAACTGTGGACATCTCTTTTGTGGTTCCTGCATAACTGCATACTGGCGATACGGGTCCTGGCTTGGTGCAATGAGTTGTCCTATCTGTAGACAAACGGTAACTCTATTATTCCTAACAGTATTTGGTGAACGTGATCAGTCTCAGGGTGTTGTGAGATTGCGTCAAGATGTGGTGGCCCATGCCTTTAATCCCAGCACTTTGGAGGCAGAGGCAGATGGATCTATGTGAGTTCTAGGTCAGCCTGGTCTACAAAGCAAGTCCAGGACAGCCGAGGCTACACAGAGAAACCCTGTCTCGAAAAACCAAAAGAAAAAAGATGTTAATGATTATAACTGGAGATTCTCAGGGCAGCCTAGATCTACTATGGAAAGAATCCTGGACCTCCCCAGCTTACTGAGACCTGCACTCAGGGAAGTGTTTTCAGTTGGGGTCTCTTCTGGATTAGGATAATGCTTTGTTTAATGGGAGCTTTTTTCTATCTAATATCACGTCTAGATTTTGTACCTGAAGCCTTGTTTGGAATTCTGGGCTTTCTAGATGATTTCTTTGTTATCTTTTTGTTGCTTATCTACCTCTCTATTATGTATCGAGAAGTGATAACCGAAAGACTGACTAGATGAAAAAAATTAGTTTACTAGAATATCTGAGCTTATTTGTAAAATCAAACGAAAGGATCCACGGCAGTATCAACCACCCAAATCTTATCTTACGTGCTTAAAGCATTTGGTTATCATGTGACAAAATGTTTAAAGACACACAAAGCATTCTGCCATGCTGGGGATTAAAAATTGCTGTAGAAAAAGTACGAAGAGGAGATTCAATGACCTATTTAGGCTACAAGATAACTGAAACAAAATTAGACCCCAAAAGGTACAGATCTGTAGAGATCAATTGCAAACGCTAAATGATTTTCAAAAATCAATGGGCGACATTAACTGGTTAAGGCCTACAATTGGACTAGCTACTTATGAGTTAAGGAACTTATTTCAAATGTTATAAGGGGATTCAGATTTAAACAGTCCAAGGTGTTTAATGGCTGAAACAGAAAAAGAGTTAATTTTGGTAGAGCAGAAACTGCAGAAGGCACATGTGGATAGAATTGATCCTAAACTTGGTTGCATTCTGGTTATTTTGCCTTCAAAACATTCATCTACTGGGCTCCTTATGCAAAGGGAAGACAGGATCATTGAATGGGGTTTTCTAGCAAATAAAGTAAAAGTAAGAAGTTGAAGATATATATCGAAAAAATTTCTGAGTTGATTACAAAGGGAAGAATAAGATTGCATCCACTAGCAGGGATGGACCCGGCGGAAACTGTGGTGCCTGTTACTAATTCTGAAATCATGTCACTATGGGTAATTAATGAAGAATGGCAAATGGGCTTGTAGCAACTATTTGGGAGAAATTAATAACAAATACTTGAAAAGCAAACGTATACAATTTATAAAGAAAACTAATTGGATCCTTCCAAGTATTGTAAAGAGGACATCAATACCAGGGGCACCCACCTTTTATATGGATGATAATAAGATGGCTATGGCTGGTTATAAGTCTGATAAAATGACTAAGGTGGTCAAAAGCCCATTTACTTCTGTCCAAAAATCAGAATCATATGCAATCCTTATGGTACTGTTAGATTTTCTGGAATCTCTTAATATAATATAATCACTGACTCTCAGTATGCAGAAAGAGGCATCCTGCATACAGAAACTGCTGAATTTACTCCTGATAACTGAATTGACTACATTGCTTATAGAACTGCAACAGGTTATCCGAAGTAGAAATTATCTCTTGTATATTACTCATATTTAATCCCATATAAGTTTACCAGGTCCATTGGCACAAGGAAATGAGGAAATCGGCCAATTATTAATAGAGAATGTGCTTGAAGCCTCAAAATTTCATGAGAAACATGTTAACAGTAAGGGTTTGAAGAAAAGGTTACCTATCACTTGGCAACAAGCCAGAGAATTAATAGGTGTCCTACGTGTTCATTGTATAATCAAAACCCTTTACCTGCTGGAGTTAGCCCTAGGGGGTACAAAAAGGAATGAAATCTGGCAGATGGATGTGTTTCATTTTGCAGAATTTGGAAAACTAAAATATGTACATCATACTATCGATACCTATTTGGAATTTAGATGGGCAACTGCCCTAAGTTCTGAAAAGGCTGATTATGTAATTACTCATTTATTGGAAATAATGGCAATTATGGGAATATCTGCACAAATAAAAACTGATAATGCTCCTGCCTATATGTCCCTTAAGATGAAGAAATTCTTTACATGTTATAAGATGAAGAAATTCTTTACATGTTATAATATTAAACATATTACTAATATACCACACAATCCAACAGGGCAGGCAGTTGTTTAAAGAGCTAATCGTACTTTAAAAGAGATGCTTATTAAACAAAAAGGAAGGGTAAAGAACCCCAGGGCAGATTAAATAATGCTTTGTTGACTTTAAATTTTCTGAATGTTGGTAATGAAGGGACAACAGCATCTGAGAGACATTGGGTATAGAAAAAACTGAGGAAGTAGGACGACCAGTTTACTATACAGACTTAATGAGCATGGACTGGAAACCTGCAACAAACTTGAGGTGGGGCCGAGGCTATGTCTATATTTCTACAGGGAGTGAAAAAATATGGTTGCTGACAAAACTTACAAAGATTAGATCTGACCAGGAAAGACTTCTTAGTACATAATACATGAATATGTTCATATAGCAAGGGAATAATAAAGGAGATCTGGTCCGTATAACATGACATTCTTTCTTACAGCTTGGATATTACAGCTCAAACAGATGTATAACATTGCTGGCTTACACCTGCTCAAAAATAGGGCAGATGTTTATCTTTAAATAATTTGTACGCCTTGAATATTCCATAGATATATAGAAAAGTATTTATACTAATACTTGTGAAAGTTTGCTTATTTTCAGAGAAAAAAAAAAAAACAGATAATTATGAGGACAAAGCAGGTAGCCAGGGTGATTCAACATCAAAGACTGCGTCAGCTACTGTTTCCTCAAGAAATTGCATGCACATCAACTATAAAAAGGGCTAGCCCCAAGGATCGATCTACAATAGACTGGACAAAACAGGTGCAGCTAGCTTTTGCAGCACTTGGCCAGTATCTTATTTTTCTAAGGGTACCCAAAAAGATGCTTTTCCCCCAAACAGAACAACGCCCCCATTCCCAATAGGTGGGATAGTAGTTTTTGGTGGGTTATCAATGCTCATTTTTGCCTAGGGAGGTTAGTTATAAGTTAGTAAAAGTTTCATTTAGGGATTTCTTTCTTCTATCCTTCTTTCTCTCTTATTTTTCTATCTTATCTAATATTAGGGGGGAAAGGGGGGGAAGGGAAGGAGATAAAGGAAGATATAGATTTATAGAATAAAAAGTAGATTATTGAATCTACTAGCCTCAAATCATTTGCATTGGTATTCAAATATTTCACATTGGTATTATAGATTTATGGAAATTTACGATTGTTTTCCTTTTTCAACTTTTGCTTTATGTATTATATATGGTATGTTAATGGAAACTTAAATTGTGTATTGTATGTTGGTAAGAACATAAGATCATTTTGTTTGACATTTGTTTAATGTATTATACATGTACAACTTATTTTTAACGTTGAAAAACAGCTGTTATAATTTGTTCAAGATGGTTGGAAATAGAAATTGGTAGTTGGTCACTTATAAATCTTACTAGATACTAAATTACTTAATTATAGAATAAGCTTTATTTAGATTTTTGTATATGTTTTCAAAGGAAGAGGTAGATGATAGGTAGAATAGACAGATAGATGGTCTTCAAACACTTCAGAGATCTACAGAAAATGGCATTTAATAATAAAGGGCTTTTATGACAGAGAGATATCCATTCCTGGCAGCACCTCCAGTCTAATTATGCAGGCATCAAGAAACGATAGTGGCAGATAGCCACTGGACTAAGGAACTTTGCTTATCTCTACTGCTGATGACAGAATGACCATGCACTATGATCAAGCCTGATACTGAGAAACTGGCTGCCCAGCCTCGCAGAGACCAGGTGGGCTAGTCCTTCAGCATTCCTACTTCAGAGCAGTCTCTGAGATGCTTTGAGCTGGCTGGCTGAAGGTGGGATGCACCTACAATGGAGAGAAACTTGTGACAGTCCAGAAACAGTCTGTCAAATGCCTTGACCCGGCTGGCTGAAGACTGGATGCCCCAACAATGGAGAAGGAACTTGTGACTGTCCAGACAGTCAGCTCTCTCTCCTGTCAATACTTTTGGAAGTCGCTTGCCTGCACGTCCTTCATATTAGATAATTTTTCCTTCTGGGGTCTCTGATGGGGTTGAAGACTAGATAGTCACAGTATTATTACAGGTTTAGTTAAAAGAATCAGTAGTATAGGATAGTGGAATAATTTCTTAAAAATTGTTAACTACAAATGGACTGGTCCTTATAAATGTTGATTTAATGGATAATTCTTATTTTGTTGTATAGCTTATTTTATTAAATAGAAAGGGGGAGATGAAGGAGAGATAAACCTGTTTTTTAGGATCCCAAGTGCAGGATTGGAATGGTCTTGTGAGAGAACAGGTGGGGTTAATCCACTAGAAGAGCAACCACCTCGTGCGGGAGCTTGATTGTTGCCAGCTGAAAAGATCCCGTGAACAGACTCTGGGAGGAGATATAAATGAGCCCAGAACTGGAGGAGGGGCTTTTTGGAGACTTGGGATAGTTTTGGCTGTTCATCACTGCACTTTGAGATGCTCCTAGAGAGAACTGCTCGAGGGAAGGCTTCGGGGTTCCGGCTTCTGCTCCTGGTGAGGCTCTGGTTACTCCAAGTTCCAGCAGAAGAAATCCTGCTGATTGTGCCAGGAGAATCGTTCCTCGGAACTGATATCCTTACGTTTTTCTTATTGTGTCTGTTAGTCCTCATTTCCTATTGTTTTGGTTAGTCGGGTTACTAAGTTGTTAATAAAATGTATTGGTTAAGAAAATTGAGCCTACAACAGTTCTAGCCAGGCATGTGGTAGTGCATGCCTACAGTACCAGCTATTTGGAAGGCTGGAGGGGGCTGCTTCAGTTTAAGAGTCATAGAACAGCCAGGGCAACATAGGCAGATCCTATTGCAAGCGAAAAGTCACACAGAAACAGTTCCAGACACAGCAAAGATCAAGAAGGGCCAATAAGGAGTAAGGAGGACATGAAGGCAAGATCAGCATGTGGTCTTATTAGAAGCAGGCACCTGGGGCTGTTCAGTGGTGCATGGTGCCATCACGTCAGCAGGCACTGAGCAGAGGCAGCCTAGAGAGGCACTGCAAGTCCCCACCTAAGCCAGGCAGGATGCTCACAGGTCGGACTTAGCATCTTTCTGTCCTCTACCCTGGAGCTAGCAAGCAGGCCTGGCACACGACAGTATGCACACACCTGATGAGCACGTGACCCACTCATTTGCTACAATGAAACAGCACATTCCCAATTGTGGGAATCATTTCCTAGGGCAATTTCATTAAACAGTTCAAAGTCTTACCTATAATTCTAACTATCAATATATTGAGAGCATTCATGAAGAAGCACATCTTCTTATACGTATCTGTGAGAACATTCAATGAAAACTCATGATGGTCACTTCTGTCTACAATTAACATTTGTCAGTTATATGGGAAAACAAAAATTTTGATACTGTAAAAAGAAGCTTTAATTAGGCTACAGTTTATTCAAGAGACCAACATTCTGAAAGCTGATGCTGTATCATATAACCTTAAAGACTGAAAACAAAGGCCCAAGTCCCAGAGGAGATGCAGCACTGGCCGAGCCTACCTTGCACCATGAGCATGGGCTTCTTGCCCCCACCGTGGGCTAACATCTCTCTGCGGTAGCGCTCCCCGGCAGCCCTGGAGAAGAAAATCTGTTACCACACTGAGCATACAGTTTGTGTGACCCCATCCATGTCTTGAACTCTGGGGTCATCTTATACTTAAAAACAAGGTATTAATATTTTTATATTTTATGCAAAATATAGTACTTTTAACACAACCAACTACTCACTTTAATGAGATGAGGTACCATTTTTGGTGTGGTGCTGGCAAATGAACATAGGGCTTTGAACATGCTAGATGAGTGTTCTACCACTGAGCTACATAAATTTTGATATTATTTTCATTCCACTTGAATATTTTTTTAATAATAGGTAATTCTGATTCTAACTGGACTTGTGTGTATGTGTGTGTTCACATGCCTGCACATGGCATGTGCAAGTGTGTATGCATGTGCAAGTCAGAAGTCAGATGACTTCCCAGCTGCTCTTCACCTTATTTGTGAGAGCCTTCCACTGACTAGCGCTCCATGACTCAGATAGGCTGGACAGCTAGTGAGCTCTTGGGATGTGCCTATGGTTACCCCTCTGGTGCTGGGATGTGCCTATGGTTACCCCCCTGGTGCTGGGATGTGCCTATGGTTACCCTCCTGGTGCTGGGATGTGCCTATGGTTAACCTCCTGGTGCTGGGATGTGCCTATGGTTACCCTCCTGGTGCTGGGA
>OU015748.1:58341929-58355516 GCA_907169655.1 Acomys percivali
CTCCTGGTGCTGGGATGTGCCTATGGTTACCCTCCTGGTGCTGGGATGTGCCTATGGCTACCCTCCTGGTGCTGGGATGTGCCTATGGTTACCCTCCTGGTGCTGGGATGTGCCTATGGTTACCCTCTTGGTGCTGGGATGTGTCTATGGTTACCCTCCTGGTGCTGGGATGTGCCTATGGTTACCCTCCTGGTGCTGGGATGTGTCTATGGTTACCCTCCTGGTGCTGGGGTGTGCCTATGGTTACCCTCCTGGTGCTGGGATGTGCCTATGGTTACCCTTCTCGTGAGGACAGCAGCCCAGGGCACTGTATCTGTTTCCACCTGTGTGCTGGAGACCCAGACTTCTAGACAGCATCTTTTTTTGTTTTGTTTCGTTTTTTGAGACAGAGTTTCTCTGTTTTTAGCCCTGGCTGTCCTGGAACTCACTCTGTAAATGAGGCTGGCCTTGAACTCACAGAGGTCCACCTGCCTCTGCTTCCCAAGTGTCATGAACCCTAAGGCAAAGCAGAAAGTGCTCAGAGGCAGGGCCTTTCCAGAGCAAGATGTGAAGAGGGTTTGGCCAGCCTCTGACGTGGTCATGGGGGAGAGGAGGCAGTGCCCCTCCTTCTGGCTATGGGAGATAGCACCCTTCTCCCAAATCAAAGCCCTACTCTGTAGCTTCCCCTGGCACGCCTCTGTTCTGGTACCCTGAGCCCCATGGAACCCCATGAGTCTGGCTCTTGACTAGAAGGATACTTTAGTGCAGACCTGCAGGCTGAGGACAAAGAATCGTGAGTTCTCAAACAAAACAAAACAAAACAAAACCAAAAAACCAAACACAACAAGAAAAAGAAAAAAGGACAGACAGCAGTTAGGAATTTCCTAGTCCAGAGAGTACTTTTATAAGCTGACTTTTACATGATCATAAAAGTACAGCAGCTACGTGTCTAGGCAAGAATTCACATATAACCAACACAGAAATGTTTGGAGATGTCTTTTTATTAGCATGTGGTTCCTTCAAACAAGATGACACGTTGTCCTTTTTATAGAAATCCTTAGTCAAGAGCTGCCACCCTCGAAGCTGATTTACTGTAGTCAAGTTTGGCTGTAGACTCTTTGGAAATTGTTAGTCTGTAAATAGACCAAGTGTCTGCAGTATGCAAAGCGCAGGAGACAAAATAAAATATTGGTGCCACGTTGTAAAACAGTAAAAGGTCCTGTGACGTCAGATCCAAGGTTGAAAGATTCTGACACTGAATGTAATAACTAACTTCCGAGATTGTCTAGATCCATGAAACTGTAGGGAAAGCAGAGCAGTCTAGAAGGAGTGTGCGGGGACACAGTGGTGATGCGGGAGGCCCACAGGATCTCTTAGTCCACGCGCTGCCACCCCTAGCCTAAGTGCACTTTTGGGGAAAGCCAGCTCTGTCCAGCTGCTCGAAGGCTACCTGTAGTTGAGAGGCTGTGTGTTATGATTTAAAAACTAAGATAATAAGGTGATAAGATAATAAGATGCCAGGCAGCAGATATTATCTGAGGTTTATTAAGTGAGTACGGGGAGAGAAGAAAAGGAGGGAGGGGTACCCCAGAGAGAGACAGAGGAAGAGGAAGAGGAAGAGGGGGTCAAGAGGGGAAGGGGGAAGGTAGAGGTGCGAGGTAGGACTGTCCTTTTATATAGCCCTGAGCAGGGCCACGCCCCCGTGGCAGATAAGCATTGCTATCACAGGTAGGCGGACTGAAGCAGAATTCTAACAGTGTGTGTGTAACAGAAAATCGGCAGTCGATAGCCATCTCCACTGCCCGAGGAGTGTCAGAGATGTCTCACTTGGGTGGTGAGGAGATAAGTGCTCTAAGGACTATGACATCAGGCTGTAATTACTGGTTTGCTTTCAAAGGAAGCTCCTTCTAAGGAATGCAGAGGCCAGAGCCATAGAGCCTCTGGGCTCCTACTGTTACAAGGTCCTGTGAGAACACCAGGAGGCACTGAAGCGGAGACAAAGCATGAGATGCTCTTCTTGACCTCTACGAGGCCCACCCCTTGACCTATGGCTAGAGGACAGGCCAGCAGCCCCCATCCGCCGCTCTGCGGCCAGGTCTGGCTGTGTGTTCTGGGAAGGAGTAGACTTGATGTTCTTCCCACTTTTGCACAGTCACTACAAGGGGCACATTTGCCACTAATCTACTGATTGTGGCTGCTGAGAGTGGCCCAGAAATTCATGTCTTTAACATTATACCAAAATGGTCAGTGCTGGTCTAAACCACTGGTCATCCTGATGAAGGGCACATGTGGCAAGGCTTCAGGGGCCCCGAGAGGCCAGACAGCAGGGAGTGAGGAAAGGAACTGAGCGAAGGTGAACAGGAGAGCAGCTCTCCTCCTCAGGACTGCCCATTTCCCCAAAGAGAGAGGCATTCAAAGCAGGAAGAGGTTCGTTTCCAGAAACAAACTTAGTGTTAATGGCAATACACCAGTGCTACAGGCGAGGGAGACAAAACAAGCCCTGTGGTGGGCAGGAGAGGGGTGTCCTTAGCCTGGAGCTCCAGTTACCTAGGCTTTGGCAAGAAAGCCTTAGGAAAGTGACAGGAGTCACAGGGCTGCTCGGAATGCAGTCCAGGGCTGCTTTGAGAGATGCTGGGAACCCTCACACAGGGACCCATTGACACCTGGGGACAGCAGGCAAGGCCCACGTAAGACTTAAGAGCTACACAGGACGGGAAAGTCCGTGATCATATCAGGAGGCAGAAGGGCTTCACTGGAAGGAGAGGCCTAACAAGAGGTTAATCAGTGTTCCTGCCCACAGCCAGAATCAGAGTTCTAAGCAACTGACACTGGATGCTGTGAGTGTGTGCATGTGTGCGTGCATGCGTGCGTGTGTGTGTGTGTGTGTGTGTGTGTGTGTGTGTGTGTGTGTGTACGTGCATGTGTTGCATCTTGTGGATTGAGAAGGGAATATTTCATTAATTCCACCCCCCACACACCCTTGTTACCTGTTAAAAGGATCCTGTAGGAAGCACTCCTTCCACACCATGGACGCTACAGCCCGGGACATCAGGTATGAGTAATATTTGGCACCATATCCTACGAGGTGGCTGAACCTTAGCTGCCAGGCCTGCCAAAACAGAAACCCAGCATGGGAGCTAAGAACAGCATACACACAAAGGTCAAATGTCCCAATTTAAATCCCACCCCAAAGAGTCATGCCACTCACGATATCAATATTGTCTTATCTGTAGACTGTTATGGGTTTACTTGTGTCTCCCTAAACTGTGTCTGAATAAACTGAAGTTATAAGTCAATACTTTTGACTGAACTTTTTCTAGATTGATTTAATTTTATGTGTGACTGTTTTGCCTGCATGCATATGCACCACACTCACGCCTCGCACCCACGGAGGTTACAAGAGGGTGTTGGGTCCCCTGGAACTAGAGTTACAGATGTCTGTGAGCCATCATGTAGGTGCTGGGAATTAATCCAGCCAGGTTCTCTGCAAGAACATATTCTCGTAACCACTGAGCCATCTTCTCCAGCCCAAGATGTGGCTGTATTTGGAGACTGGTCCCTTAAAGAACTGAAGAAGTTAAAGTGCATCTGGTGTCCTCAGAAAAGGACCTTTGGATAAAGATCCTAGAGACCTGTCCACAGATGAAAGACATGAGGCCAGGAAGTTCCATCTGCAGTACAAGAACAGGGCCTCAGAAGGAGACAAGCTGACACCCCGGCCTTCGGCCTCAGGGAGCCTGGCACCATTACCATCCTTCAGCTCTTTAGATGATGTGGCCAGGATGCCCTTTTCTGACACCCTACGCAGATGAATGTGTACTTAAAAACAACTTCACCTAAGGTGTGAACACAACCTTCAGACATACAGAAATAAGTTTTACTGTATTTGGTTAATTTCTTTTCACTGAGTTTAATTACTTATTATATTTTATTTCATATAAAAACCTAGAAAGAAAGCAATGTCATGTCATGACTTGTTCTTGATTATCCGACTCTGCACCTACTGTTTGCTGGGCGACCTCATTTCAGGTGGGGGTTTTCCTAAAGCTGAAAGTCCCCATATTTTTATCACGTCTCTTTATGGTATTCCATGCCATTTTATGACAAAGCCAAAAGTCCTAGAGTAGGAGGGGAACGGGGGAGAGAATTAAGGGGTCTTAACCACACAGAATTGAAGAATGCATTACTTTTAGCAAAGAATGCATTAAGAATCTAAGGTAGCCATGGCACTGCAGCCTCAGGAAGCAGAAGAAAGCTTTGGGTCCTCTGGTCTCTACCTCCCCATCACTGGGTAACTTCTGGGCGAGCTTCTTATGTGGGTGTGAGCCCTCACACTCATGCAGCAAGTACTTTACTGGCTACGCCATCTTCCTGGCCTCCCACAGTGGTTTTTAAAAGGAGAGCCAAGTAACCCAGGACCACCTGCAGTCAGATTTCAGTACAGCTAATCCTGACTAGCTATACTTTTAGCCAAAAGGGTGGTTCTCCGGAATGCATTTAAAATGTACACAGAGTTCTGCAGTCTGCCTTGTCTGGGAGTGGAGGGGGCACGCATGCTTTTATGATATGCTGGAATCTTAATCTACACCTGGGATTTTCACGGAGAGCAATTTGGCTGTGGTGTGATGGGACTTTTGGCAGCACACGGCTTGCTGCTCTAGCACTGACACTTCACCAGGGCGTCAGTTCCAACTTCTCACAGAATCAGCAGCACAGGGGGCCAAGGGGCTTTGTGTTCTGTCTTCCAGGTGACCCACAGAACCAGCCAGCAGGGGCAGCAGGGCAGGTGCCCAGGGCAGATTCCTGCAGGGTACCCTTTTGTTCTAGCAGAACACTCCAACAGCAACCGGACAGAGCCAAGGAATGTCTAAGTTCCTAAGTTTCAACTCGCAGGTGAGCCCCATACAAACAGCAGGATAAAAGGAGACCTTCCAGGACAGGACAGATATCAGGGGCACGGGGACAGCCCTGCACTGCAGCGTGCAGCCCCACCACCGTCTCACTCTCTAATTACAACCCAGAGCTTGGTTCTAAGCCCTTCTTTTACCTCAAGACACACTAAGAAATTATGCCTACCTGACACCTTTCATCTGAGGTCCATAAGCTCATGGCTAAGACCTGCAATTACACTGCTGTTTGAACACAATTACTAGAGTCCTGCTAATTCAACCTAATATTAAGTTCTTGTTTCCATTTCACTTTCATCTGAAAAATTGAAAAGACATTATTCTTTCTGGAATGAGGCATCATTTCTCCTTTAAGTCGTCTTCCTGAAAGGTATTTAACAAAGTGCATAGTTCTCACCTCCCCTCAATGCTTACGAAACACACGTAAGAGCCGGCAACACAGACGTGTGAGTGCTCACACTCGCCCAGGATGACGCTAACTCTCGCTGAGGGTCACATGGCCAGCATCTCATCTGCAGGGAGCGGAAGCACGGACCCTGCACCCTGCAGCAGAGCTTACAGAGTGGAGCCTAGAGGATTCACGCCCTTCCCTGACTCCACAGCTTTCTACAAACAAAAGGGACATTGTGGCTGTCTACTATTGTCCCCTTTGAACTTGACTGAGGGACTTGTGCATTCAGCACTCATTAACTATGTGTTAAATGTTGAACAATGAAATTCATCATTCCTCTTAATTTTACTATTAAATATAGCACACATCATTTCATTTCCAGTGACACATGAATGTGTTACTGCCTAAAATGCACCGTGAGACAACTTCTCACTGGAGCATCTCAGACTGCATGAGAGTACGGTGTTCTTTGTTTCTGGTGTGTGCCACTCAACGTGGAGCACTTGTTGGTCCAGGTCTGGACTCACACAATCCTGTGCAGGAACACTACAGGAGTGTGATGGTGGCTGGCTAGGCACTCTGGGCTTCTACAGGGACAGTCAGTGTTGTGCAAGGTTGGACTCTGAAGCACAGGGGCAACCCTGGAATTATTAAATATCCATTACAGACAAGAGGATGCTATAGTACAAAAACCAAATTTCAATCTCAGGCTATTTGGTCTCTTGAGAATATTTCTCTGACTACATTAATTGTTAGATGTAAAATAAAACTGAGGCTGGCAAGGTGGCTCAGGGTGTAAAGGCGCTTGGTAACAAGACTGATAACCTGGTTTTCAATCTATGGGACCCTCGGGGTAGGAAGAACTGACTCCTGCAAGGTGTCCTCTGACCTCTATATATGTGCTGTGGCACACAAGTGCCTGTCTCTACGTACACACACACACACACACACACACACACACACACACACACACACATGCATGCACACAGACACACACAGTATTAAAAATAATAAAAAAGATTACCATGACACAATAGTACCTGAACTGAAGAATTTCACATTGCAATATATAGTAAATAAATAAAACAGTCACTCTAGGCAATCACACCTGGCTCAATCTATCCTGCCAAAAACTCTTTATGATCAGAATGTGCTCCTTGTTTCAGCCTGCAGACTATGGCAATGGTACTGACGTCAAACTGATGAGTGTGTTACATGGGATTCCTCGCTCACCCTTCCCTTGCAGATGTGACAACATCACACTGCCTCATGGGGATGTTCTGTGGCTCACAGGAAAGAGAGTAAGAGTCCACATGGTCTTGTCACCTGGAAGCTTGCTGCAGGCAGGCAGCACACAGACCCTTTTTAGTATCTTCTGACTGGCAGTTTCTGCAGTAGGTATTCACAGAGATAAACTCCATGAAGGATCAGACACAAATACCTGCTTTTCATACACGATTTACATGTGGCAGTCCAATTCTTGTCTCTAATTTCCCATGATCATGATCACTAAAGTTACAAGGACATCAGGAAATAAGCAATGTAACCTACCACATACCCCACATCCCACCTCTGAATTTCTGAGGTGACAAATCAGAATGAAGACAATGCCATTATCAATTTTATTGACTTTCTCGGGAACCAGGCTGAGGTACACATGTGGTTCTGAAGGGTGCAGGACAGTCACACAGCCTCATTCTGAGGCCCAAAGTTTCCAGTCATGCCTTCACATCCCCACTTACCTTCTTCACCTAATAGCTCTAGTTGCTGCTCACAGTTCCCCGGGCAGGGGACGCATAGCTTCCTAGACTTACTTTCTAGCTGTCCTGGTGACTTAGCCTCCGATTCATTTGAACCTAAGCAATCATCACACACTGCTGGTGAGGACCACGCAAGCAAAAGCAAGGCTCTCTGACAACCATGTGCCCTGACGAAGAAACTGAGTTCACTGGCTGAGAAAACCCCCTCAGCCCAGGAGCTGTGGAGTTCTACCCTTCCTCCCACCTGTCATCCCGGGAAGGCATTCCAGAAGTTTATTAACTGCATGTTCTCAAGTATCGCCCAGGGCGGCGACAGTCCGTCAGCTGCAGATCCTGTTTCTACCTGCGTCCTGATGGCAGGGCTGCCAGAAATGAAACACGCGACTGATCCTCTGAAATTACCAGGGTCGCCTGCTTTCTATCATCATGTCATCAATCCTCCCTGACTGCCTCCTCTGAAGAAAGTCCAAAATTCCTTAAGTAATGGCTTGTACAACCCTTTTCCCACAAAAGTAGAAACTGTTATCATTGTGGCTGAAACACAAGGAGCGCCTGGCTAATACCAAACAGAGGAGACCCAATACAATTAGTTAGAACCAATACACACATAAAGCAATGTGCATCATAACAGTAGCAGTGTCACAGCACTGTACACTATGCTCCAGAACAGCTGTCTAACAATACTGGGGTATTCTCTCATATGCTTAAAATCAGAAGCTTTAGATATAATCTCCCTAAGGGTCAGCAAGTAAGATGCCGTGACATGAACAGGTGGCCTTATATTTCCTTCAAAACTCATTCTATTTAGCACTAAGAAGACCACGCCTGGCAGTAAGTTATCCCTGACTCTACAGCAATGTGCTGTCCTTGCTCATGGGAGCAGACTAAGGCCATCAAGGACGACCCCTGAGAGTGCTCCATGCGCCAAGCACTGTGTCAATAGCGAGTCCCCGCCCCCTTTTGATGTTCTGTCTGATTTTTGTCAATGAGGAAAACTAGGTTATTGTAGAAGTTAAGAACATAACATGAGATCATAAGTGGCACAGCTAGAACTCACGCCTTGGTCTGCTTTATCATCAAGTTATTTATCCCTTCAATGTAGCACTTCAACTCCGGATTTCTTTACGGGCATAGCATTATAGCACTAGAAACACAGCAAGACCACCTGGTTTCAAATCTGATCTATACCTTCTTGGTGACCATGATTTTTTTAATGAAAAGAGATATTTTTATACAATATATTCTGATTATAGTTCCCTTCCCCCAGCCCCTCCCAGATCCTCCCAAAGTCTCAACCCACACAAATCCACACCTTCTCTTTCTCTCGTTAATATAAAATAATAACAATAAGATAAGATAAAAAGAACAGGAAAAAAGTATAAAAACACACACACTCCTACTCCCACACAGAATCCATGAAACAAAATCAGAAACCACAATATATAAGCAAAACCTGTAAGGTCAAAAAAATGCACAGGCAAAGCATTGTGAGAGAGGGAAAAAAACCTTCAGAAAACACCACTGAGTTCATCTTGTGTAGCCATCTACTGCTGGGCACAAAGCCTCCTCTTACGTGTGGACTCATTAGAGAAAACTAAAAGTTTTTCCTTTGTGGGCAGTTATCAGTTAGGGATAGCTCCTGGGCTAGGGATGGAGGCTTGTGTCTACTTTCCCTCACAGTGCTGGGACCCCATTTGTCTCGGGCCTGTGCATGCTGCCAAATAGATTCATATGTGCCACATCAGTCCTGCTGTGTCTAGAAGGCCTTGTTTCTTTGATGTCACTCGTCCTCTCTGGCTGTTAGGGTAAGGCTCTTTCTGACTCTTCTTCAGCACTGTTTCTTGAACCCTGAGGCAAGGATTTGATGGAGACATCCCATTTAGGGCTGAGTGTTGCAAAGTCTCTCACTCTGTGTACACTGTCCATCAACACTGACTTTTAATTGAGACGAAAGTCATATACCCTGTAATTCATCTTAGAGTGTATAATCCTGGGAGTCTTAGTTTACTATACAGTCACACACCCTCAACAGTCACCAAGAGACCACACATCCATTAGTGACCACTCTTCTCCATTCTTCCTCTCTGACAATCACTGAACCTGACTGGAGAGATGGCTCAGAGACTAAGAGCACTGCCTGCTCTTCCAGAGGTCTTGAGTTCAATTCCCAGCACCCACATGGCCGATCATAACTGTCTGTAACTCCAAGATCTGATACCCTCATACAGATATACATGCAAGCAAAACACCAAAGCACATAAAATAAAAATTTTTTAGAAAGAAAGAAAAGAAAATCACTGAACTCAAAAGGATTAACTATTCTAGACATTTCCTAGAAATAGATCATAACATGGTCTTTTGTGCCTGGCTTCTCTTATTGCACTTAGTGTCCTCAAGGATTTCTTACGTTGTAATATGCATCAATGCTTCATTATTTTCATGACAGACTAATATTTCACTGTGTAGATACAAGTGCCCATGCACATACTGATGGATGTGTGCATTGCTTCCAACTTTTGGATAGCATGAATAATGTTGCTAAGAAGACATGCAAAATTTGGGGGTGACAGTATTATTTTTGATTCTTTTGAGAAAACAAACAAACAGAACCAATCCACCTAGAAGTGGAATTGCCAGGCTATCTAGCATTTTCTTTGTGAGGAACAGGCAGACTGTCTGCCAACGCTGCTCCACATTCTGCACTGGCAGGGAGGAGAGCTCTCATCTCTCCGTCTCCACATCAACACTCCCTCCCGTGCGTCCTCCCCTGCTTCCATCTTACATGGTTTGAATATGAGGTGCCTCTCGCAGGCTCACATACTGGAAGTCAGGGAGGTGATTGGGTCCATGGATTAAGCCACTGGTGGGTTCAAAACAGGCTGACTTTACTGGGAGGTGATGCCAAGTACAGGATGTGGGCCAGGTTAGAGAAAGTCGGCTGCTGGCAGTGTGCCCTGCACAGATGTACCTTGTCTCCAAGCCCTGTCTCTGTGTCAGGGGTAAGCTGCTTTGCTCTGTATATCTTCTGTACCACAATGTCCAGCCTCACCACGGTCCAGAGACAATGGAGCCAGACAACCATAGGCAGAGGTCATCTAAAACACTGAGGTAACGCAAACCTTTCTTTCTTTTAAAAATGTTTATGTCTGGTGTTCCTGTGACAACAGCTAACTAACAAACTAAGTAACAGACAGAGAAAGGGCACCCACTTCCCTCATTGGGTCTTTGATTTGAATTTTCTTAACTAATGACCTTAAATGTTATGTATTTATTAGCCTTCTGGTATCTTCCTCAGAGAAGCAGCTCTTGAAATCCTTTGTTCATTTTTAAAAGTAGGCGATTTACCTTTCATTGTTGCCAGAGTTCTTTGTACATTTGGAGACTAAACACTCATCAAACACATGTTTGCCCACTGTGTGTGTTGTCAGTTCACCTTCATGATAATGCCTTTTGAGTGAAATTTTCTAAAGTATCAACGCGTCCTAATTATCTTGGTCTCTGGTTGCCTGCTGGTGTCAAATCTAGAAACTACTGTCTACTCCAAGGTGAAGACTGTGTGGACTCGTGCCTTTCTTCTTCTTCTAGAAAACACAACATTTAGTTTTAGCTCATAAATTGAGCTCCCTACTCTGTTTTGAAGAAGTCTTTTATACAATAATGTACGGGGTTCAATTTCACCCTTACAAGTGGGCAGCATTCTTTAAAAGACAAGTATTTTTCCCAATGAGCTGTCTTGGCAGTCTTTACCAATAAACTGACCACAAATGAATGGGTTTACTTCTGGAGTCTCAGATTCATTTCCATAGCCCAACACACACACACACACACACACACACACACACCACTATACACACATACAAACACACACACACATACCCCTCTCCTCTCGCCCACCCTCCATGATGAGCCATAGCTGTCACCCACAGCTCACTCCTGCTGCTGGGAGGACTCTGCTCACCAACCCCAAGCCTTCAAAAAGCCCATGGCCTCCAAGACTACACAGGCCTCTCTGCAGATATAACCTATGCCCATGGTTAACGCAGGGGAAACTCTAGTTAGAAGTAACGCTGATCAGATGAAGCGTTGTTTCTGACCCCACGAGACCAACACTTCCCTACCATGCCAGAGCTCTCAACACCACAGCCTTCAGTCCCATCTGCCGTGTGTTCCCAGTCCTCGGCAATGTCTGTCAAAGGACACAGAACACGTGAGAGAAATAGTAACACATGAGACTAAGTAAGAGCTGTGGTTAATTTTTTCTAAATAATTTAGGTCTAAAACTGGACTGTCTGAAAAATGTTTTATGACTTACTTGAGAAAGAAAAAAAAATCATGGGCCAAGACAGTTAACACAATTTTTCAAACTGTGGGTCATTATATGTTAGTGGTTTGTGAGAACAACACAGGAGGGTTGTCATACCTCGCTCTGAAAGGAACAGGGAGAAAATAGGTGAATACACAGGCTGGGCAGTTTTTGATCTGTAACACTTTGTTTCCACATTAGGTCAAAATGCTTAAATAAGAAAAGCAGTGCTACCAAAGAAGAGAGAGAAAGAAGAAAAAAAAAGTCACTAGGAAACTGAAAATGTAAAACAGGTGACCTCGAAGCACATGCCAATCCCACCCATTAGCAGAGGCCCTCCTCGGCTCTCTGCAGCCCCACTTGCAAGCATCCGTGCCTTCCTAACACCTTAATGGGATGCAGGCGTCCCACGACATTCCAAATCCCTACCTCTCTGCCTCTACTGCTCCTAACTGCACGCAGTCTGACTCTCAGCTAAACAGAACAAAATCATATTCACTTTTAAAGTTAGTTTTAGCTAACCACTCTCAGCTGTACCACCCTAGAAACAAGGACAGTACTTTTCATAAGCTGTCATGATGAAGTAATTCCGACTGCTGAGCTAGAGTATCACAGCAAGGCTAGCTGTTGTCCTCTGAGAACACACTATGGCTGTGGGGAGTGTCCCCATGGGGGAGGCTATCAAGTTGTTCTAAGTGATGCTCTGGAAGATAGTCTGGAACTAGCATCAGGACTCTGAGGAGCTGTGAGAAAGGCCACTTTGAGATCACAGCTCCAATGGCAGCCAATGCCTCAGCAGCTCTTGGCTGACCATGCTCACTGTGTGTGAACTCTTGGCTGATCATGTTCACTGTATGTGAGCTCTTGGCTGACCATCCTCACTGAGAGTGAGCTCTTGGCTGACCATGTTCACTGTATGTGAGCTCTTGGCTGACCATCCTCCCTGCGAGTAAGCTCTTGGCTGACCATGCTCACTGAGAGTGAGCTCTTGGCTGACCATGCTCACTGAGAGTGAGCTCTTGGCTGACCATGCTCACTGAGAGTGAGCTCTTGGCTGACCATACTCACTGAGAGTGAGCTCTTGGCTGACCATCCTTACTGAGAGTGAGCTCTTGGCTGACTATGCTCAATGAGAGTGAGCTCTTGGCTGACCATGCTCACTGAGAGTGAGCTCTTGGCTGACCATGCTCACAGCATCCGGCGCTGCCCACTTGATCTCAAGGCAGTGATGCTCTGAACTACAGCAGAGCTGTGTTTTGTTCTCCACAGTCTTCTCTGTTTCTATCTTCACTTTAATGTAATAAGCGGCTGGTTACTGTTTGGAGGATGTGCTGGGTTTCAAGAGGGAAAATGAGCTAGAAGTGGTTCTGAGAATGTAAACTACACGTGATTTACACACAGCCCTTGCTGCCATTTAACAGACTCGGCGATGTGAAAGTATTTAGACTGTACTTTGGGTAAGTGGAAAAAGTCTCTGCTGCAATTGTATAAATCATTTCAAATGCTGTTTCTTTCTGGCTTTTAAGGGTCTGAGTTTTTCTACATGATCTGAGAAAGTTTGGTTCACTTTTCACTCCCCATAAATCAGAGACTATTTCAAAGCTTCCTGGAGACACAGAAAAACATACACACATGAAAAGAGAGATTGCATCAGTGCTAAGTTGGGGTCTGGAGAAAGTGTCCGGAAAGCAGCTAACACTCTTTTCTAATTAATCACCACACTCATTACAAGTGAAGGTGTGTCGGAGGTAAATTACTTTAACACATGGTCTTATAAGACCTTTAGAAGGACACATACCTGCCATCTGGCCACTTAAACAACTAGCTAGGCATTGCAGTGAGGACCTCTGGTGGCCTGGCAAGTGGCTATTCTTAAAAAACAGAGAGGACTATCAAATCCCAGAGGACACCAGGCTGAACACACAACGAGATCCCTACTGGAATAAGTCTATTGCCATTTCCTGTTCCAGCCCACTCTGTGAGCAGTTGATTAGTCTATTTCCCCACTCCCCACACTATTTTTATAACTTAAATTCCCTCTCAACCTAGACCTCCATTATTCCACTACCAACAACGACACTGCCTGTCATCTGTACTGTGTTGACCATGCCACATGCCAAGTCACAATGACTTTATGTTGTATCAGCTGTAACAAAGTACCCCACAAGAACAACTCAAGAGAAAAAAGCTGATTCTGACTCACAGTGTGCGGGTGTAGTCAGGCGTGGGGGAGGCTGGCAGCAGGGA
>OU015748.1:58355526-58379987 GCA_907169655.1 Acomys percivali
GCCTTAAAAAGAGAATGCCATCCTATTTCCCTTAAAGGGGGGTGGATAAGGCTTTGGGCTATGGATGTTTATCTTCACTGGGAATTGATTGTGTTATTATTGATTTTATTCAGAGAAAGAACAAGGTCAGACTCAGAGATTCTTCTCTGAAAATATAAAAATATATAGGAATGATAAGATTGTTTTGTGGTTCTTGTGTATTGCATATTGGTGTAATGATATAAATGTATAGGTAAAAGGGTTTTTTTCATTAGAGTAAAAGGGGGAATTGTGGAGGAATGTTGAGTGAATGTTTCAACCGTCAATAAAGCACTGTTTAGCCAATCAGCTGGGCAGAAGGACAGGAAGTGGAAGGTGGGACTTCCTAGAGGGGAAGAAGAGTTTGAAGGTTGGAGGAGGATGGTGGGGCTTGACAAGGACCCAGGGGTCATAGTAGCAAGTGTTTGGAATATATGTGTGTTATAAGGTTTGGAGTAGTTTAGTTTAGTTGACTAGTAGATTAGAATCAGTTTAGACTCTGCCTAGCGAAGTGCCGGCAGCTTTAAAGTATGTTTCAGTCTCCTTGTGTCAGTTATTTGCCTTGTAGGCCGAACGGATACAAATGACTGTAACAGAGTGTCACTGTCACAGAGCAGGCCATGATGGAGTCATTCCTATTTGTTTTTGTACACGTGAGGATTGAGCCTACAGTTGGTTTTTTTGTTTTTTTTTGTTTTTTTTTTTTCCGTATTTCTTTCCTTAGCATGAGTCCACCCCAAGTAACCACTGGGTTAGGTGGGTATATGAGCTCTTCAGATTACTGACCCTCCCGGTCAAACCTGTATATACATATTCATGAACAAATAAGTAGCCCAGTGCATCAAAGCTGGCGCTCAGTGTTATTGCACAAAGTGGCTACTATCTGATACACAAATGCAGCATTCCATGTTGTTCCAATGTCATTCTGAGTGCTAGAAAAATTGAACAATTTTCTCATGTTTGAATAATTATATAACTGTATAATATGTTCAAAATATATACAAGCAACCTAATAATAAATGATATATATCTGTCTTTCCTGGCCTATGCTTTGCCCACTATCTTTTGTTCTACTGTCATTGTTTCAGGAAAGCAAACTAGTACAAACCAGAGAGCCCCAGTTCAGTGCTATTGCACATTTGTGGAACTGTCTGTGATGCCTTGGGGCAGCTATTTAATCCTCACTCTGTGGGTCCCTCCCTGTTCAACACACATCCGGCTTCTGTAACTGCCCTTTGCAAACTATGAAAACTCATCATATCTAGGCCCATTTTCTGACTCCCAGTGTCTAAAGAATGGGAGGTCCCAGGGTAGATTCACCCCATTCCATGCACTGACCCCACCTCTCCACCAGTCCCACTCCAATGTTAGGTAGGCACTCAACAGGGGCCATTCACTGCCCCACTGTTCTAGGCACTTCTCTCAGTGCCAAGACAAGCCATCCACTTGGCTGATCCCTAACAGTGCTGAGCACCTCATTTTCCAACCTTTTCTCTCATTACCTTCTGCTGAGCTCTCTAAAATCCAGTTACTGGCAAAACCACGTGTTTTCACTGGCCATCTTTGACTGTCCCCTTCTCCTGAGTCCACTGAAAATACGACCATCTTTGTAATGCTGGCTTCCTCTCCAAGCCCTACCAGTCACAAGTCTGGAGGAACAGTCTTTGTGTTCCAGACCACCCTGCTTTGCTCCTTGGACCCCCCAGCTCTCACTTCCCCATAGTGGATTGGAATGACCTACACTAATGTTACTCCTGTCAACCAGCATTGTAGCTCATGATCCTTGACCCTTAACCTCCGATGGGCCTGTGTTCTCAATGCTCCCCAGAGTCCTCACTACCTCAACACAACCTTTGTCCCTTATCGCCATTCTCAAGTGGTCCCTTTCTTTCAATTCCCCACTCAGTTTGTCAGTCTTCTATCAGAATCTGCCACCCAGATGACACACAATGAAGTGGTCTGCAATCATCTGGAGAACCATCAAATGAAAACTACAGTGAGACCATGCTCAGCCTCTAGAAAGGCAGGAATCAGAAGAGCCAGCAGTAAGGAGGACTGGGGATAACTCAGAACCAATGCGTATCTCAGCACTGCTGGAGGCAAGGACCTCAGGGTGATCACTTAGCAACAGTGTTGGCCAACAACTAACAGAGATAAACCCTTATACTCACCAAAAGACTAAGAAAGTACTCATAAAAACCTGTTCGTTGCTCTATCATACACCATTTCTGGCAATGCCACATATTAGGAGATTCTTCTATTACTAATAGACATGTGGACATCTTGTTAGGGTTATTATGTCCTGCTGTAAAGCCTGGGTGAGAAGACCATGCAGAAACTCCAACCTAGGAGGAGCATCCCGGAGGCTGTGGAGGAGCTGCTGCTGTGTGTGCACCTGCTCACTGGGGAAGCCAGGGCACTGTTGCCTGCCTGGGAGGAAAACAGGAAGAGCAGTGGGAGGGAGTCACTAAGAGCTGCAGAGCTGAGGACTTTGTATTTGACATTTGTAACTGTGCCACTCTCACCCAGGCTGCTCCCAGGGGAAGAGCTAAGGATCAGAAGGAAAAAAGACTTCATGCTGTGGGGCTTTTCACAGCTTATGAACTCTTAATCAAGTGCATAGCTTACCTTCCCCAAATGCCATTAAAATGTCCACTTAGTGCACTCAATAGGAGCCCTTCTTAAAATGCCAGGCAGACAGCTTAGAGGCCCCAAGGGAAATCCCAGAGGTTCTTGGGCATTTGTAGGAGCCTCTCTGCATGCCTATCTCTCTGTGAGCAATAGAGGCCCTGTGGTCTGTGCATATCCCCTGTGGCTGATACTGTGATTGACCTTGAAGTCACCAGAATAAAGGCTGCCAGAAATAGAAACACAGGAGCATCGCTCAAAGCACAAAGCTTCTAATATTCTGGGGGGGGGGGGGGGCAGGGGGATCTGCAGCAAATTACAGGCCAAAAGGGGGGCAAAACCACACACAGAAATCAAGAATAAAATGGACGCTGGTGACTTGGCTCAAAAGACTATTATTAAAAACAAAACAAAACCAAAAATAAACAAAAAAACCTAGACAACTGCGTGTTTTAAATGGATGAGATCTAGAGTTCAGTTCTCCCACAAGCTGAACCCTTAGAGGATTTTAGAGAATGAGTCAGTCGTTGAGATTAGTGCTCCAGTCTCCAGCACGTGTGTGTTTTAGCTATAAAGCCATAGTAAATCTGGCATGTCAGGCAAGGTAAACAAGTTCTCAGTTGTTTATGTAGCCAGAGAGGAAAGGAATTTAACACACCATTAACCACTTAGGTGTCTCTAGATATACACCAGACGGTTCTGTGTTGAAGATAACGGAAAGCAAAGATAAGTGAGCATGGTTTTCTTTAATCTAACATTTGCTTACAACTTTAAATATTCAAAGGCAGTTCTACCCAAGCAAGGCCGTCACCTCACTGAGACCTTCCATTGCAGGGTGGCTGGGGCACAGGCATGGGAGGAGACTGAACTGTTCAAAGAAAATGTTTCATCACAGAGTTTAAATTGACTATTCCAGAGAGGAGAGTAAATATTTAGCTCCCCCCCCGTGACATATATAAATATGTATATATCTGTGTGTATACATACACATACATATAAACGGGGGTGGGGGGGTGAGGAGGAGAAAGAGTCACTCTAGGCCAAGCTGGTCTCACTGTCCCAGCAATGCTCCTGCCTCAGCAGTCCAAGTGCTAGGATTACTTGTGTGAGCCACCATGCCCAGCTAACAGTCTATTTTACATGCCATGTAAAGAGTCCCGTAAGTCCTCCTTCCCCATCTCCAAGCAGGTGTGAGATGAAAGAAGCAAAGGTGGAAAGTGGCTTCAGATGTCTAGACAAAGACACCCGCTGTGTGGTCATGGGTTCTTTTACCAGCCTTATTTTAAATATCATTAATGTAAAAAATACTCAAAGGCCCTTTAATCTAGATGGTAGAAATTATTTAATTATTATTCATTATGTCAGTAATAAGGCAGCGATACAGCCACCCCTAAAAGCCCTGATGATGGTAGGAAAAACAGGCCAACACCAAAGCCATTCCAGAAGCATGTCACCGGAAACACGTCACTGCCCGGGGCAGAACTCAGGCCCCCTAAGACACATGTGCATCCTCTGCACACACGTATGTACTTTCTGCACATGTACGAGGTAGCCTATAAAGGGAACTTCTATCCTCCCCTTCCCTCGTGTGTCTCCTGAGACTGTCTCTGTATTCCCTAATAAACCTCTCAAGTGGGTCTGCTGCGTGGCGTGATTTCCATTCCTGCATAAAGCTCCACCATTCACATCCTAACACATGATAGTCATGTTTCATCCATATTTTGAAAATAAAAACTAAAGAAAAAAATGAAGCTTGTTGTTACCTGATACAATAAGCAGTGATGCCAGTTCATATTGATGTTGGAACTAAACAATGACACATGTGCTCACCTAGCATGTGGATGCCCTGGGTTCCATTCCCAGCACCATTAAGCCAATTCATTGGTGAAATTGCCTGTGAAAAGCTTTATATGTTTAAAACTAAAAATTGAAGACAATTTCAATATACTTAAATACAAAAATACTCATTTGCATGTATTCTCTCTATAGTATATCAAGGTACATTATTCCTATACTTTACACAAATAAATCAACAAAAAGTTCTTAAAAACTATCAAGTGAACAGGAAAAAAAAAATCTCATAGTGGGTTACGTGGTACAAGCCTGTTAGGCAGGACTGACTGTCTAGGTGGTGCAGCCTAACCGTCTCCCAAGCGCTTCTTACTCCTCGTCCTGGGGGGCTGTAGGATGAGGAGGGCTGTGGGATGCAACTCTGGGGCACACGCATGTGGTCTGCACAGCAGCTATGCAGCCCCCTTTAGCGCTGCAGCATGCCACCTCCCAGCTGCCAAGTGAGCAGCTACTTTCCCTGGAACAGACAATCGTGGCCACAGTTTAGGAATCTACTTCCTAACCAGGCAATTCCAACGTGGGAAGCCTGCAGATCACACCAAACCGTATGGCAAGCCTGCGTGTATTATGTCCTCCCTGGGAATCAGAGACCACATTCAAAGCAAGCACTTTATAAACAGCATTCAAGCCACCATCCAGCCGATACAACCCTAACATAATAAAGAGCAGAACACTACACTGCTGGAGCTCAAAGAGCAGAAGTAGAAAGGAAAACAGTATGTTTAAAATTGAGGGCTTTATGGTTATCCCATCCCTTGTATCCTCCCATTCTCTCCTCCCTCCCATTTTCCCCTTAGTCCCCTCCCCTATGACTGTTCCTGAGAGGGATTACCTCCCCCTGTATATGCTCATAGGGTATCAAGTCTCTTCTCGGTGACCTGCTGTCCTTCCTCTTGAGTGCCACTAGGTCTCCCCCTCCAGGGGACATAGTCAAATGTGAGTCACCAGAGTACATGAGAAAGTCATATCCCTCTCTCCACTCAAGTGTGGATGTAACAGGAATAAATTAATAAAAAAATTAAAAAAAAAGAAAGAAAAAAAATAAAAAATTAAAAAAAAGAAATTCTCTAAAAAAAAAAGAAAAGAAAAATCTGTTTATGAATGGGTTCAACTCCCAGTGTGTACCTTCTATAACATGGACATGCAAAGTTTGAGTAACTGAAAAATAAAGCTTCAATAGCAAAAAATAAAATAAATAAATAAATAAATAAATAAATAAATAAATAAAATTGAGGGCTTTGCTGATGTTGAGAAAAGGCTGTCCCCATGAGAAGGGCATGTCCTGCACACCAGAGGCATCATCAGTCTAGCATCTACCCTCGGCTCCCCAGCACAGTCACCCACAGATTCTCCTAGATCTCTAGATAGGAACTCCCCAATCCACAGAGCTCATGTCTTGACCTCTGTCCTGGGAGCCAGGTATGGTGAGCCAACACCTAGACATTCAACAGTCACATGGCATCACACTTAGCACATTTCTTTTCTCTACAGAGAAGCCATTCCTCATAGACTCCATGTCCCCTGGCAGATGGCTCGGCAGTGTCATTTCCCAGGCTACTCCACCCAATCCCGAGGCTGGTGGCAGCTGAGCTGGGCTGTCAGGGCACTCTCCTGTTCTGCCTGCCTTCTTTTTCCTGTTGTTTCACTTCAGAAGTCAGTTCTACTCTGATTGTTGGCCTCCGTGACACTTGCTGGCACAGCAGGGAGAGTCAGGGCCACTCTTGCTTGGACAAGGATGTGGAAGGCTACAGATTCCTCTCGCAAATCAGAAAGGCACCTTTTTTTTTTTAAAGGAAGAGTGGTGGTCCAAGAAGAGCTGTACCAGAAACACTGCTTTACCACCCACAGTTCAACAAAGCACTTTAAAGAACCAATGATAACACCAACATACCTTTCGTTCATAGTCTGTACCAGAAAACACCCGTTAAGCCAACTGGAAGGACAGAGAGGCCAGGAATTCTCCCAATCTTTCCTAGATATGATATCCCTCACCAACTTCAGAGCACGTGGGAATGCAGAAGCACAAACCCAGTCAGTGTGGTGGCCAGCACACACGTGTAGTCTTGATGCTTTGGTGGCTGAGGCAGGAGGCGGCGAGCTCCAGGACAGCCTGTGCTATATAGAGACCCTGTCTCAAAACACAACAGCAACAAAGATTAAAGCTAGAATACTAGAGCAGCAAAATTATAACCCTCTATACAATCTGGGTTAAAATGGAAGAAACATGCAATCACTTTGAAGTAAAAGAATCTTAGGAGAAGACTTGGTGACTAAAATAAGCAACAAGGACGGAGAGAGATGGCTCAGGGTTAGCAGTGCCCTGTAGAGAGCTGCTGGAGCTCTGTCCCCAACACCCATGGAATGCCAAGACATCTACTCCTTACTCCAGCTCCAGAGGATCTGAAACCCTCTTCCAGACTCTGAGGGCACTTACACTCACACACATATCACCACACATACACGTATACATACGATTTTAAAATAAAAATATCTTTTTTTAAAAAAGCAATAAAACACCACACATTAAGAGATAGAATATGCCAGGCATGGTGACACATGCCTTTAAGGCCAGCATTTGGGAGGCAGAGGCAGGCAGGGATCTCTGTGAGTTTGAGGGCAGCTTGGTCTGTAAAGTGAGCTCCAGGACAGCCAGGGCTGTTACACAGAGAAACCCTGTCTAGAGAAAGAGAGTGGCTGGGGGGCGGGGGGAGCCAGGGGTACAACAGAAAATCATGTGGGACTATGATGTAAAAATCACCTTATAACCAATTGAAGAGGACTTGGATTCTGGTTTTGGTTTGGTTTTTTCAAGATAGGGTTTCTCTGTGTAGTCTTTGCTGTCCTGGACTTGCTTTGTAGACCAGGCTGGCTTCGAACTCACAGTGATCCACCTGCCTCTGCCTCTTGAGTATGATGCCTGGCTTGGATTCTGTTTTATGTTATTAACTAATATACATGTAAAGTGGTGTATACTGTTAATGAACATTTTCAGATGGTTTTCTTTAGTACCTTCAATTTTGTTTTATAAATTCCCACTATGTTTAAAATTATCAATATTTTCACCTTGCAGGTGACTTAGTTGTATGAATAGGAGGAATATCAAGTCTTTTATTCACTTATATTGGTCTTGGCATTTTTATCTGTCAAAGGTTTCTTTGTCACTTCTTGAGGTCCTTATCAGTGTTTTGAAAGTTCATTTAAATTTAATTTAGTTGGCAAATCTTCTCAATTAGAGTCATCAATATATAATTTTATATTACTTACTATTATGTATCTTCTTGAAGTGTAGGTGTTTAAATTAATATATTATTATTATTATTATTATTATTATTATTATTATTATTATTATTATTATTATTATAAAAAGACTTGGATTTCTAGCATCAAACTACTGCTACACGGAAAAACAAGTCAAGTGCAAATTAACTTTCTCTGTTTTACAAAGTGGTTTAGCACTCACATAAATATTAATGAAATGCTGGTACAATAAGGCTACTTACTCACTCACAGAGTTGGTACCCATATTTCATGGGGAACAGAGACAGTTGCACTAATGTAAACAGTTACAGTAACTTGAGTTCAGTTCTCCAAAGCACATCACACCAAGGGCTGGCTAGCTACACAACAGTCTGTGGAGACCTCCCTGGCTGAGGGACGCTGTTCTTCTGTGCAGGTGGCTTCTGGAGGGTCTCATGGGAGCCAGTTGGGCTTTGAAGCTGGTGATCCCACACAGCATCTTCCAAAGATAGCTGAGACATTTTATTCCCAAGAAAATGAATGCTCCAAAGATATATCTGTATCATCGCCTAAAGACTGAGACCACATTGTAAGCAACCAGCTGTTTTGTACAGATTTTATAAGCCCTACAAGAACTCTCTAGCTTATCGTTCAATCTTTACTCTTTTTTTTCCTCTTTTTTTATTGTTTCATTTCATGGAATAAAACTATTTAAGACAAAGAATTCCTGGAGGTAAGCTGATGGGGCACACTGCGCAGTTACAAGGCTGCTGCCTTCTATCTCCCGTGGTTGCTAGCAGCCATGTACTGTCTGCTTTGCTTTTGCTCAGCCCCGATCTACACATAAGGCATAGCATTAGAACTCACCTCTACTTCTGCATCACCCTGTACATGGCAACCACTGCCCTGGTTCTCACCACCATTGGAATGCGGCTCTTCAAACATACTCTTTACCTTTACCCCACACAGTGGAACCAAATCACCAGCCACATGGCCTGCTACTCTTAAGCCATAAATACTGCTACAGTAAACATGGTTCCATCCCTGAGTCAGAGCGGTACACTAGCTGCAGTGTGTGTGACTCCCTAGCTTTTTGTAGTGGTTTGTGTAGTGCGAATTTTTGGTTTCCTTAAAAACACAGAAATGTTATGTGAATATGTTTTCGTTTTAATCCCAGGTGTGGGATATGGGGCTGCTTCAGACTGACCACAGCAGCAGACTATGATTTGTCTCGTGATCTGGCAGGAGTGTGATTTTGTCAGCTGCAGATAGTTTATGTTTGGAATTCTGGGAACTCTTCAGAGGGTGTAAATAACGCCAGAGCCCCAAGAGGCACAGCCGCGGCTGCTCCCCTGCTCCTGCTGCTGCTGGCTGGAGATGTCCTGACAATGAAGATCAAATCTGCCCTAGGGAACTCTATGCCCCTCATCAGCAGGAAGTAGTTTAATGATACTGATGCCTCTTTTCCCCTCTAACCTTTTTTCCCTACCTAGTGTTGGAGGATTGGAGGGGATAGGTGTGGTGTAGGAAGAGAGAAAAAAGAATTCAATCAAGTAGCTAAAAAGTCCAGCTACAGTTTTGAATAGAAATGACCCCCGTATTGATGTGTTTGAGTGCTTGGCCATAGAGAATGTCACCATTAGGAGGTGTGGCCTTGTTGGAGGAAGTGTGTCACTGTGGAGGTAGGCATGGAGATCGCATACGCTCAACCTACACCCGTGTGGCTTTCAGCCTCTTTTTGTTGCTTGCAGATCAAAGTGCAGAACTCTCAGCTCCTGTGCAGCACCATGTCGGCCTGCATGCTGCCATGCTTCCCACTAGGAGGATGATGGACTAAACCTCTGAGATGGTAAGGCAGCACAAATGTTTTCTAAGAGTTGTTGTGGTCATGGTGCCCTTCATAGCAACAGAAACCCTAACTAAGACACTTTTCTTTAAGGTCTTCCTGAGAAAGTACACATCCGTGACGCTCAGTCTTAGATGGCTGTGAACTTTGTATGAATGTTCTACGTAGTTGCATTCTTAAGAAACTCACTTATTTTACCTATGGTTTAAGCCTGCTGGGCTCCGTGACTCTATGCCTCAGCTGCTCCTTCTGCACAGTGCTTCTCTCTACCCTGCTGACAATAACCTGGCCTTTTCACAGAGTCTTCCCCACGCAGCTCTTCTTCAGAAACGTTCAAAACCCGTCACAAGCCTTCCTGAAACTGAGGGCACAGCTAGCAGGTCGACACATCGCGCTCCCTACCCGGAATGGAGGACAGGAATGCTGCCCACAGGAGTGCCCACAGGCAATGTCACTGCATACTGCCTAGCTCTCTCCAAAATGGAGGAGCCATCCGCACTTCTGCCCCCAGCGTCACGGCCTTCCCATTCTTGACCTGCGTACAATTTGCCCAACTGATGAGAATCAAATGGCAGCAGGATATGGTTTTACTCAGCATTCCTTGGTCAATGTGGAGGTTGTTTTATGTGGCTTACTACATGCCTGTGTCTTACAGCCTTTCAAAGTTTTAAAAATACATCTTTTCTAGCACATCAAATGATTATGCTTTTTAACCACACTTTTTTTTTTATAATAAAGGAAGAAAGAAAGGAAGAAAAAGAGAAACAGGTGCATGGAAATATCTACCACTACATCTTTTGTTTTGTTTTGTTTTTTGTTTTTTGTTTTTATTTTTATTATTTTATTTTTATTTTTTTATCGCTACATCTTAAGTTTTTCATTTTTTATAGAAGTAGACTGGCTCCTGTTATACTAAACTTACGGTTTTACCTTTCAATTTAAATGTGTTTAAATTTGCCTGTCTTCTGCTTTATACTTACTGCCTGTGAGAACAGCATGCTTTTGGATTCACTATTCCCCACATTTGGGCTCCAACTTGCTTCATGTTTTATGTACAGTGTGAGGCAGAGATCTCATTTTCCGCCTTTCATATGTGGTGTGGGCACTGTTTTATAACCATAAATTTAACTGTGCATCTATGTACATGACCAGCGGTCAGGTATGTTGCGCTTGACGGGCCACCCTGGCAGGAGCTCGGAAGAGTATAATGCAAAGAGCATGCGGACTGCGGAGACCCGACCCAAGCTGTTTCAAGGGACAATATTAGCGCCTGGGCTAGAAATCATTCTTATGATATGTTTGGCAAAGAACGTGACTGCTTTTTGCCTTTGTCCTAGTAATTTGCCTAAGGGTGAACTGAAAAGTAATCTCTTTGATGGAAGGGATTTCAGGAATGCCTAATATTGACTCCGTTGCATGGTTGTTAGTAGTCACCCTTATGCAGGTCTACAATGAAAAAGAACAAGTGGGGCAAAAGAGATACAAAAAATACCCAGTTTAAAAGAGCACTAGAACATTTAATGTTGGAGCCAAGGCTTGTGCTAAAAGAGATGAGGCGACATAATAGAGGCCTCATCAGAAATGGAATAAAGTGAGAGGTGCCCTCAGGGTAACCCTCCACACAGCTAAGCCTAAGGGATTTTCTGCTCCTAAAAAGCAACAACAAATGAAAGCTGACATATGAATGAGGGGTGCCAGGGTTCAACCCAAGTTGGCAGGCAGACTTGGCAGTGCCGTCCTGTGGTTCTGGCTTTAGAGTCATGGAGGAGACGTAAGTAAAGGGGCTGTGGACTCTTCCTCCATGGTCAAGGAGAACAATGAGTTCAGGTGTACGGCGGGGGCGCTCATGGAGGCCCTGAGGGGTCACTTCATGAAGCTGGAAAGTGAAGCTGGATTGCATTGGAGCCTCCAAGATGGAAGGCGTGTCAGAGCTTGAGAGATGCCAGGAGGAGCCACATACAGAGAGTGGGAGGAGCTGCATACAGAGAGTGGGAGGAGCTGCATACAGAGAGTGGGAGGAGCTGCATACAGAGAGTGGGAGGAGCCGCATACAGAGAGTGGGAGCAGCCTGAGAGCGAGGTGGCTGCCAGCAGGCTGGAAGGCCAGCCACCTAAGCCGTTTAACATTAGACACAGGGCTGTAGGACTCGGAGTCTGCCCTGCTGGATTTCAGTTTTGCTTTGGCCCAGTATATCCTCACTATGCCCTGCTGTATATTCTGTGCCACTGTATGTTGGAAGTATGTGATTTGCTTTTTCATTTTACATGGGTTATAATTAAGGATTTCCTCAAGTCTTAGAAGAGAACATTGAATCTGTGAAAGATTCATGGGGGCTTTTGAAGTTGGGTTAAATACATTTTGCATTTTACCACGGCCACAGACCTAGGGAGCACAACACGGTGGTTTGAACAACAATGGTCCCCATAGGCTCATATATTTGAATACTTGGTTCCTAGTTGGTAGAACTGTTTGGGAAGGATCAGGAGGTGTGGACTTTTTGGAGGAGGCGTGTCACTAGGGGTTGGCTTTAAGATTAACAAAAAAAAAAAAAAAAAAAAAAAAAACCCTTGTGTCATTACAGTGTGCTCCTTCTCGCTGCCTTGTGGCTTGGATCAGATGTGTTCAGCTGTTTCTTCACTCTGCCATCATGGACTTGAACCCTCGGAAACTGTAATTAAATGCTTTCTTTTATAGTTGCCTGGGTCATGTTTATCACAGCAATAGAAAGGTAACCAGGACATGAGGTAAGGGAACACAGCAGACACTTGCTCGGCCACACTGAGGTTCTGCAGCTCTGCAGAGTGTCCAGTCCTCTCCCAGTCTGGGTTTACTTATGATACACAAGCCTTACTGGTTACGTTGTATCTACATGGAGCTGAGCTTGCATTAATTCTTTTAAAAGGTTTATTTTTATTTTGTGTTTAAGAGCTCTCTCTCCTCTCTCTCTCCTCTCTCTCTTCCCCCTCCTCTCGTGTGTGTGTGTGTGTGTGTGTGTGTGTGTGTGTGTGTGTGTGTGTGTACACACCTATTGCCGGGAGTGTAAAGTCAGAACAGGGTGCTAGAGTCCCTGAAACTGGAGTTACAGATGGCTGTGAGCCTCCATGTAGGCACTGAAAATTGAACTTGGGTATTCTGAAAGAGCAGCATGTTCTCTTAACCACTGAGGCGTCTCTTCAGCCCCAACTTGCATTTTTTTTTTTTAAAGCTAAGTGGAATACTTGGTAAGCACACACACACAAAGCCCGAAAGTCCACAAATGAAGTAACAGCTATTAAAATCTAGGGAACTGTTAGTACTCCATCTTCCGTAGTGAAGAGGTTGTTTTCACTCATCCCTGCCAGTGCTCACTAGCATGCATACTGAAGAGCTCAGCAGATCACAGATTACAATAACAAATGATGGATGATCACAACTAGGCAATTAGGGCCAGCATGTAGCCCAATGGTAGAGCTCATGCTTAGCACACAAAGGCGCGCGCGCGCGCGCGCACACACACACACACACACACACACACACACACACACACACGGTAGAGGAGTTAGTGTGATCAGTATTCTGTATCTTTAGAACATTCAGCTTCTAAGACAATAAAAAACTAATGAATAGGACACTGTCAAGGTCACGTGCCCCATCACAGGGTATATAAATTATTTCTAAACATATTTACTGGTGAGGAGACAGTAACCTGGTGGCTAGTTACAGTATATGATTAACTTGGTCTCTTGGCCATCTTCTAATGTTCAATCCTTTAAAATGGCACTGTCTTTGTCTTCCTGCAGTTAATGGAATTGTCTTAACAGTAGCTCCTCATTGGACTGACTAGCTTGGAAGGATACAATCTCTACCCAGCTGTAGTCACCTCACCTCCTGGACAGGGGAAATAAGACGAACCCAGAGAACAGAGCTGCAAGCAGAGAAGAGACACATTTCCAGTGATGGTATAGAAGACCCAGATCAGGTTAGCTGGAACCTCGCCTTTCCAGGTATGGGACTCAATGAATGCCCTTTCTGCTTAAACCAACTTCACTGGGTTTCTATCACCTACAACTGGAGAGCCCTAAAAACTCTAAGTCCACACTACTGAGCAAATCAGTTGGTCTTCTTTCCATAGGAGCCTGGGAATAAGTAAAGTCTGAAGTGGCTTTCACTCCCAACACATCACTATCTAATCCCGGAGAGGACCTCAATATGAGCCCCAGTGAGAGGAGAGTAGTTAAAAGATTAAGCCGGTTCAAGAGTGAAATTAAGAGTTCTTCTTCCAAAGCAGTGAGGTGAAGTTAAGCACCTAGAACTTAGAAATGGCAACAAGATTCCTGCCCTTTAGCTCAACAGGACACCAAATAAGATATAAAGATATAAAGAATGCAGTTCAAGCCCTGGTACAATGTAAGGTACTCAATAAATGTTAGTTATCTTTGTAAGGACCACTATCAGAGTCTCAACATATATAAAGATATAAATACATATACAAATTTACATATTATAAATTAAAAAACTAAACAGAATACTGACTAATACCCACTTTACTAGGCATCTAGGAAGCACCGAGAGAGGACATTAGCTGTACCAGGAGGTAACTAACATGTGGCCCATGAAAAATCTCAACACAAATGTAAGGAGTGCAAGTCCTCCAGGAGGTACTGACGGCGACCTAGAGAGATAAGCAATTGCGGACTCACGGTGTCAGGAACATAGGGTAAGCCATAAAACCGCTCTTGTGTTTCCATGAGGATGTCTGTGGTTGACTTCTTCAGGGGATGCTGGCCGTGGTAGATTTGATCGAGGGCGGCATAAAAGACCTAGGCAGACAGAAACCTCTATTTAGCTTTGGTAGTCCATCCTGTATTTAAGATATGGTCAGTCAAAGATGTCGTAAGTACACCGGAATGGCAATTAGGAGCCACAGCTGAAAAGGCTCACAAACATAAATATGTGTTATTTGAGACGCACTCTGTACCACATATGTAACCAGTCAAGAGCGTAAAGGATACTCTTAGGCTTTCCATAATAAAGGTTGGTGTTCACTTTTGAACCTTATCCATCATTAAATTTGTTGCCACAAAACTGGAATTATGTAGTTAAAAATATGTAAAAAAAAAAAAAAAAAAAAGTCAGAATTACAGCTTGTGGTCCCCTGTATCTAACACATCTTGTTTGGTTTCTTCCTGGATCCTGGCAGATTGTAAATGAGAGGTGTGAGGGTCAGAATTGGTCAAAGAAACCTAAGTGGGCACAGCTGAGTAGAGGGGAATGTAAAAAGCACTCTAGTGCATTGCTGAGCGCAGAAGGGACAGCCTCTGATGCAGCTCTTGTGGGGTTTGGAGCAAGGGCCAAGGCAGACCTCAGATCTATGCTGGGAAGGGCAAAAGAGGCAGCTGCAGCAGTGGGGATTGTGGGGGGCACCTCACCCCTGGGCAGAGGAAAGCGGCCATGGAAAGAGTAAAGCACCAAAGGAAACTTGAACACAGAATCTGCACTCTAGAGAGTACAGAGAACCAAGCTGCATGTAGAAAAATCTAAAACAAAGAGGAGGAGGGGAAGGAGGAAGAGAAGGAAGAGGAGGAAGAGGAAGAGGAGGATGGAGAGAAGAGGAGGAAGAGGAGGAGGAAGAGGAGGAGAAGGAGGGAGAGGAGGAAGAAGAGGAAGAAGGAGAGGAGGGGAGGAGGAAGAAGAGGAGAAGGAAGGAGAGGAGGAGGAAGAGGAAGAGAAGGAGGAAGAGAAAGAGGAGGGGGAGGGGAGGAGGAAGAGGAGGGGAAGAAAGAAGAGGAGGGAGAGGAGGAGGATGGGGAGGAGGAAGAAGAGGAAGAGGAGGATGGAGAGGAGGAAGAGGAAGAGGAGGGGGAGAAAGAGGAGGAAGAAGAGGAGGAGGATGAGGAGGAGGAGAAGAGGAGGAGAAGGAGGAGGAGGAAGAGGAGGAGGAGAGGGGAGGAGGAGGAGAGGGAGGCGGCAGCTCTCACCAGGACATCTGACCTGAGTGCTTGAGGAGCAGCACAATATGAGAAGGCTGAAGTGCTTTATTTAAAGAGAAAGTCTGACATGCAATTACACCTCTGAGGTGCATCTTTCTGGCTTAGAAATGGACTCTGCAGTGAATGCACAGCTGCTGATTTGAAATAACAGTGGATTAGTCTGGAATAAAGGAAATATGTGACCCGTGGCCGCCGGCTTCACCTACATATAGAATTATGTCTGAATTATAAAGCTAAGCTAAGCCTTCCTTGGAAAATGCAGACATTTTCTGAATCTAAACACGGTGCTCCTCCAGCTGGTCCTCTCAACAGACCCTAAATCCAGCTCTCAGCTCTGTGAGAGTAGCAATGGGTAACAATGCCCAGCAGAGCCAATTGAAACCAGATCCTAACCTTAACTGAGGAGGGAACTCTGTCCCACACTGCAAACAAGCTAGAATTCAGCAGCTTTGTTTCTTCGACTGTGCCTTTTAAATGACGTCAGTGTGGACTTGTACAAACATGTGGTCGCAGCTGGGCAGCACTGGTTAGGGAGGTGTAGGCGTGGCCCTGTTGGAAGAAGCATGGCACTGGAAGCCGGCTCTGAGAGTCTAAAGCCTCCTTGTCATCTCCAGTACCTTCCTTCTGCTTTGTGCTCTCAGCTCCCTGCTCCTCGCTGCTGCGCCTCTACTCTGATCTCTCTGCAACTGTAGGCCAAAACAAACCCTCTCTTCCTTAGGCTGTCTTTGATCATGTGTTTACCACAGCAACACAAGAGCGAATAGCACACTGCTCAGCCAGCAGCTGCAATCCTGGAGCAAAAAAACCTGAGCACCACACAAACGTGCTCAGCGCTGTTAAACAGTGCAGGCAAAGGGGCGTCACATTTTCTAAAACACTGTCTACACCACCTCACAACACAAAACAACTCCCTTCCTTTCTACACTCTGGTCTGCCTCGCATGGGCTTGGAAGCAGGCTCTAGCACCCGCACTGTCAGGGATGGCCCTCTCAGGGTTATACTTTTGGATGTGCAGGAAGGAACAGTTGGTTCCTGGCTTAAAATAAAATCAGTGGAACAGATGTTCAAAGAGGAAGCTCCAAGAGACATCTAAAAGCAAGTCAAAAGGCATTAGTGCTGGGGTGCTCATGCACGCCATCTCAGCAGTGAAAGACTGAGGCAGGAGGATCACATTCTAAGCCAGCCTGGGCCATTTACTCAGACTATCAAAATCAAAACAAAGTTATAAAAGGACTTTTGCCAGGTAATACTATTTGTAAAAAATTAAAATTCATTTTAATTGTCTTCACATGCATGGCCACTGAATGATGTAAACCAAGTGACAAGCCATGGCTGTGTCTACACGGGCATCCTCCTCACTGTGGAAGGAGAGCTGAAGGCAGCCCGTGCACACTCTGGTGCTACACTGCACCCCTGGCTGGAGGACACACGCAACAGAGCTCATTGCACTGCGTCTTCGGGACTGGAAGGGTTAACTGCTCAGATGAAAGGAGAGCTGCACAGCCCCATGGATTGCTATGAAGACATAAGGACAGGGCACTCCACAGACAATCTCAGTAACTGCAAGTATCCCAACATCTGGTAACAGACCTGGCATCCAGATGGCTCATAAAATTGTCCTTGTCTTCATCTGGTAACCCAGGAAATTGTCTATAAATATTATCTTTAAACTAATGGTAATTACTGTTTAAACTTCACATGTAGGGCTGCAGTTTCTTTTTGAAAGACAGAAAATGAGTAACAATCCATATGGTTAGGTCTGAGCCTATACCCTGCTAGCCTTTGACTTCCTTGATAAAAATGGGAAATGACTATATTTTACATTTCACATGCACCTCATGCAGACAGAGTGAGAGTTTCATAAGTCAATTCTTGCCAAGCTCTTTGAACTGCGATGAAAGGTGTTCAGAAGCATAATTATTGTAATAAATGTGTATAACTGGCAAGAATTTAAGGTTGTGTGTCTATACGGAATAATGACTGGCAGTGGTTAGCATGAAGCAAGCACACGTACCTGAAGCTGCATTTCTGCGGCCGCACAAACCTTCTTAGATTCACAGAGACGAGACACCATAGCTTTCGGCAGTGGCTTCATAAAACAAAACAATTTACACGTCAATAATCTGTTTAATAAGCCACTGCAACAAGTATACTTCAGGGTCAGGGAATTTTAAAATGACATCAAGTGAAAAAAAAATGAATGGCAGATCTCATTATAGAGTATAAAAATAACTTTTGAATATTTCAGTTGACAGGGTAGCATGGGTGAAGACATTCCATTTACCTTTAAGAAGGACTAACTGTCAAATAAGGGTTTGCACAAGAAAAAACAGGATTAGAGGGAGTGACAGTATTGGCACTGCTCTTTCAAATTTATTTAAACCCCAAAGGGAATACTCTTGCTCCTTTGTTTCCAGTAAGTGTGTTCAAGTGATCTCTTAACTTTCAAGTGCACGTAATAAATGAGAAAGAGCCTAAAAGATTAAAATGTGGAGATAAACGCTAATTTACAGTGCCAGCCAGTGCTAAAGATGGACTGACACCCAAAAAATCAGTGTGAGGATGAACTTTGGGCTCTTACTTTTCCAACCTGGAAGAGTCCAGAAAGCCTGGGCACAGTACGCTGTCCCTGCTTCAACTAAGGCGTTCTCTGTGAGGGTAGTAAGACCTAATCCTATGACACAAGACTCTTGGGGAGGGGGGCGAATAATGTAGTTGAAGTGAATGAGTACGTTGCTCAGTCTTTAAAATAATTATTATGATATTTACTGAAGAAGCTAAAAATCCCTTCCTCGGAAACATGTTACCTAAGAAACCGAGGTGAGGAGTAGCTAGTTTAGCTCCTGGAGTGTGGGCTCGTTAATAGCGGCTACCACCTACATCTGCAGAACAGAGGGTGCCACATGAGGCTCTGAAGAGTTTTGCTGATGAACAGACAGATACAAGAATTGCTCCTAGATTGCAAGACCAATGAACACTCAGCTTTTTCTTCTCTTGGCACTTCCCCATAAGAAAAGCCAAGCAGGGGGCTGGAGAGATGGCTCAGTGGTTAAGAGCACTGTCTGCTCTTCCAGAGGTCATGAGTTCAATTCCCAGCAACCACATGGTGGCTCACAACCATCTATAATGAGATCTGATATCCTTCTCTGCCTGCAGGTGTACATGCAGACAGAGCACTATATACATAACAATAAATGAAAAAGAAAAAAAGGGAAAAAAAAAAAAGAAAAGTCAAGCAGACTTCTAGGTAAGAGTTGCTTTTCCTGTGACTCAGTTAAGGCAAAGAACCAGAGTATGGAAGAATTGACTCCATTCCTAATGAAAAATGAGATAGTTTTGGGAATTCACAAAGACAGTGATAGAGAGAGCTAGGTGATGCAGAGTGTGAAAGTCCCTCATGTACTTGAACATTTGGCCTCCGGCTGGTGATGCTGTAGGGAAAGGTTGTGAGCTTTCAGGGGGTAGGTGGAGCCTCAGTGGATGGGGGTGGGGGCGTGGGGGAGTGGTGTAAGCCTTGAGCCTTCACACCCCAGCCCCACTTGCTGTTCAGTGTGTGCAGAAGTGATGCAACCAACCAGCTCCCTGCCCCTGCTGCCCTGTCTTCCCTGCCATGGTGGACTGCAGGCCAGAGTAGGTTGTTTTCATCAGGGTATTTTATGACAGGGGCAGAAAAGTAACTAAGGGGCTCATGCTCATAGCTGATACTACCACTGAGCTTAACAGCCCCTCAGCCTGAGGCCAGCTGGCCTCAGCTAGTCACCCTTAGGAGCTACCATCTGTCCTTCTACAAACTCAAGTGTCACCCTCCAGTGGGGTGATTACGTACAAAGACAAGTCCTCTGCTCATGCAGATACCTCTGCTATGGCTGTTCTCTCCTGCCCGGACGGTCCTGGGGATTCAGCCCTCTTGAGTTGACTGGTCAGTAAGACAGTCAAACCAACATATGCACAAAGCACAATACAGGAACACAAGAAACAAGGCAACACTAACTGCTTTAGAAGACTCAAATCCTCAGCTACTAGATAAGATACTGAGGAGTTTAAATGTTCCGTGGAGACTTCAACATCACCAGTGACCTGAAAAAGGATCTAAGCAAACAGATGAACTCAATTCAAGTCAGCAATATGAGAAAAAAGTTAGCCAAGTAAATGACAAAATCAGCAATATGGATGAAAAAGATAGAAACAAGAAAAAAAAAATACTCAACAGAGAAACAGATTTTAAAGGGGGAAAAATCAGGTAAACAAAACTCCTCAGAAATTAAAAAAAAAAAAAAAAAAAAAGAAAGAAACAAATCAAATAAGTAATAGTATGAAACATTGCCAATAGACTCAACTAAGCAGAAGAAAGAATATCAGAAACAGAGGACAAGGTCAAGGAAATACTACATTCAAATAAAGCAAAGTGAGTGGGGATGGGGGAGGGGGAGGGGGGAACATGGCAGGCATGGAGGAGGGACACAGCAAGCACGGCAAGACACCCACGCCCTTTTGAATATGATCAAGACAGCAAACCTAAGAATACACAGGGTGAAGAAGGCTGTGAGACAAGCGATAAAGGCATAGAATATCTGTTGAATATAATGATAGCAGAAAGCTCAAACCCATGAGGATTTAAGCCCAGACAGACACACACAGGGAAGACCCTCTCCACAGCACAGTACAGCCAAGGTGTTAGAAGTGAAAAGGAACAGCACTGAAGGCTGTAAGGGGAAAGTACTGACTCACCCACAAAGCAAACTCATCACAAGAGCATGAGCTTTTGTGGCAGCATTCCTAAAAGCCAGGAAGGCAAGGAAGACATATTGCAAACTCTGAGTAAGCCGCTGCCAGCCGAAATTGTAGCATCCAGCAAAGCTCTCTTTGAAAACAGACAAAGAACATTTCAAAACAAGCAAAAACAAGGGCAGCTCATGGTAAACAAATAAACCAGCACTGCAGAATATTTAAAGGAATATTATACAAAGGGGAGGGGAACTGTTTCAGCTATAATAACACAAAAACTATTTTCATGAGAGGGATAGACAGAAAGAGGAAAGGTAGGGAAAAACCCATCATGTCCCACACAGTAAATCAGCAAACTAGTAGGAAAGAAACAAATAACTCAAACAGAAAAACAAGAAAATCATAGTAAACATCGTTCAATAATACCTTAAATGTAAGAGGCCTGTAATTATCAATAAAGAGATACAGACTGGCTAACCAACTAAAGATCAAGGTCCAAGTAGTTCTGTCTTTGTGGTGGCGCACACCTTTAATCCCAGAGGCAGAGGCAGGTGGATCTCTGTGAGTTCGAGGACAGCCTGGTCTATAAAGCGAGTCCAGCACAACCAGGACTACAAAAGAAATCCTGTCTCAAAAAACAAAAACAAACAAACAAACAAAAAAAGGAAGAAAGAAAGGAAAAAAAGAAAACTCACAAGCAAAGATACTGCAGACTGAGAGTCACAGAACGAGAACCGAAGGCATGGCTACTCCTATGTCTAGCAAGGTAGAATTCACACTAAAACTAGAAGAGATAAGGAAGGTCATTTCAGACTAATTAGTGGATTAATTCACCAGGAAGCTCTAACAGTTGTAAATATCCATGCACTGAATGCTGGGGCTCCTCATTTCGTAAAACCAACACTAACAGACATAAAATGCCAGAAGGTCTCTGACACTGCGACTGGAGGTGACTTCAAGACCCACTCTCATCTTCAGACAGGCCATGCAACTGAAAGCTTGGAAGTAGCAGCGTCAAATGGAAGATTCACTTGACAGATACAAAAGGCAATTCTCAGCAGCCCACCAAACACCCTTTAAAACAAACCACATTGTAGGTCAAAAAGCAAGTCTGGGCAATATAAAAGAATCAAGTAATTTCACTTATCTTTTTATAGCATGGTGAAATAAAACCAGAAACCAATAGTTAAAAAAAGAAAAAAAATTATATAAGTGCCTGAGGAGTCTAAATAGTACACTCTTAAATGATCACAGTTACTGAAGAAATTAAGCAGTTTCTACAGCCAAATGAAAATGAAAGCACAAATTCCCAGAACCTTTGGGATCAGCTAAGCCATTTCTAAAAGAAAAGTTCTTAGCTGTGGGCACCACTTAAAGAAACAACAAAACCAGGAGGATTTCGAATACCCTAATTATGCATACATGAAAAGGTCTTTGTGGAGGAATGTCTTGAGTGGATGTAACAATTGTCAATAAAGCGCTGTTTAGCCAATCAGCTGGGCAGAAGGACAGGAAGTGGAAGGCGGGACTTCCTGGAGAGGGGAAGGAGTCAAGAGTTCACAGTTGAAGTAGGAGGGAGAGAAGCCTCCGAGGATCAGATTGGCAAGTGCTTGGGATATATGTAGGTTATGAGGTTTAGAGTAGTTTATTTTAGTTTACAAGTAGATTAGTATCAATTTAGATTCTGCTTGCAACTTTAAAGTAATTTCAGTCTTTGTGTCAGTTATTGGCTTCCTATGCCAAACAGATTAATTGACTGTAACAGGTCTTAGAACAGGAAGAGCAAGCCAAATTCAAAAGCAACAGTTAGCATGAAACCGTGAAGATAAGAAATTAGTAAAATGGAGACTGAAAGGGCAATGCATAGACCAAGTGAACACACACATAGAACTCCCAGAAGATACATGAAAAATGAATTTTAAAGCACATCAGGAAGACCATACACCATGTCAAGTTTGTTTCATTCCATAGATCTTAAGGCTGGTTCAACATCGGCAAGTCACATATGAAGAGAGAAATCACATGATCATCTCAAATAGATGGAGAAAACGCCTTTGACAAATGTTACATTCATTTACGATAACAGTCTGAAAAACCTAGGAATAGAAGCCGCAAATCTCAATCTGTAGCAAATCTACCAAACAGAGGAAGCTGAAAAGCACTGGCTCTCTTACTCAGTATAACTATCAAAGTCTTAGCTAGAACAGATAAGAAGAGAAAGAAACAGGAATCAATTCATCCCTATTTACAAAGGACAAAAACTCTTAGACTTGATAATCACCTTCAGCCATGCAGCAGGACTTAACACCAACACATAGGAATCAGCAGCTTGCCACACAAACACAAGAGCCTGAGTTCAGGTTGTCAATGTTCATGTGAAAAGCTGGGTTTGGCAGCACATACCTATAATCCCAGTTTGGCCAATCAGTGAAAAGACTCCATCTCAAAAAATAAGGTAGAGAACAATGGGACGTAGCAGACAACAACCTCTGTACACACACACACTCATGCAGCACACACACTCTCATTCATGTACACACAAACATGCACACACACACTCACTCGTGCGCACACACTCATGCCCACACACATGCACGCGCACACACACTCATGCACACAGAGAGACACATGCACAAACCAGAGGATGAAAGGGATGTGAAATGCACATATCACGCAGGGAAGGAGGCCGCAGGCTACATGGGTGGGGGTGGGGGTGAGGTCATCAGAGTTTGTATGTATCAACAGTGAACTTGCTGAGAATGAAATCAGAGGAAGAGATTCCTTTTACAATAGCTTCACACACATGCAAGCACGTATGCACACACACCTAGCACACCAAACCAGACAGGTAAAAGGCCTCTACAAGAAACAAGCAGTGTTTTCAAAAACTGAGTATCTCGGCTTTAGCACAGCAGGTACTAAGAAAGAGTGTAGTGCTGTGATTTACTCTCCCTGTGGTGTTATTATTACTGGTAGAGACCAATAAAACATGGCTTGTGAAAATACACACACACACACACACACACACACACACACTCAATTCTGGCAGCTATTGCACAGCTGGCTTTCCTCTCAGCTAGAATGTTATCTGACCTCTCTTGCCTGATGTAGCAGTCAACACTGTCACCTGTACTATGCCACAGAGGGCTGGTCTACATCCTTAGACTCAAGTCACTACAAGGTTCTGGAGCTCAGGAAGAGCTGAAGTGTTAGCTGCCTCTTTCTGCAGTGATGCTGACATGGAGCCAGCCAAGCTTTCTATTTGCTTGGAGGGTGGGACACACCCAACAGGTCAGTGTTCCAAAAGTAACAAATTGCTGACAGGAAGGCAGCAAAGCTTGAGAAAGGAGCAGGGGTCTGAATTACTAAAGGCATGCATGACGACCCCTGCAATGCTTCAGCATGTATGACAAGACCGCGTGCATCAGCACCACAAGCCAAACTCCTCGGCTTTAGCTAAGGGATAGTTCACTGGGCAAGTATCTGTGGACAGCCTGCCCTTCCTCTGACTGGTACAGTCGTCAGCTGGGAAGAAAACAGAATCTCAGCTCTCTGGGAACTTGCACTCTAGCCCACCATGGTATAAAAAAAAAAAATACTATTGAAAACCTAAACAGACAGTTTTTACTACTTTAGTTCCCTCAGGCTCAAGGATCAAGCATGGGGTTTAACCCCAATTTCTTGTAAATGTAAGCATCTGGCCTCTAGGTTTCAGCTGCACTAACCACAGCGATGCTCACACACAAACTTCATCCCTTTGAGCTCATTTGTAAACTTGTGCAATAAATGGGTGAACATTAGATGTCAATTCCTTTAAATATTTCAAAGGAAAAAAATCAATAAACTGCTAGTATAAGGTACGATTGTGGTCGGCTGGGGGACTCACATGTTCTCTCTTCTCTGCTCAAGCTGTCGGAATTTAATTTCCATGTTAACTCGGGCAATGCTGCTCAATCAACATGTTTACTGTTTTCTGTTGTTTCATAAAGGTCTCTGAGGCTGGGTGTCTTATAAAGAGAGCACATTTATTAGGATCATACTTTTAGACATTACCAGTCCAAGACTAGAGTGGTCCTAATAGTGAGGGGCCTCCTGGCAGACGGTGACAGACAGTGGGAACAAGTGCAGAAGAAACCACAAGGAGAGAGACAGGCAGAAGAGATCACATGGAGAGAGACAGGCAGAAG
>OU015748.1:58400817-58413342 GCA_907169655.1 Acomys percivali
ACACACACACACACACACACACACACAAGACACAATGGAGACTAGATGGGGAAAAGGAAGGGGTTTGTGGGAAGGAATAAGAGACCAATGGGGGAGGGAAATACAATCAAATTATTGTGTATGAAACTGTAAAGAACAAAGTTAAAATTAAAACAAAGAAAGTTCTAGAACCAACAGATACTTTCACCTAAAATCATGTTTATATTATTTGAAAAAAATTCCAACATACTTAACTTACAGAATTTTGAGGATTTAGCTTTATTTTCATTCCTTGCATCATCTCAAAATCTTTTCTAGTTCTGCAAAACAAGTCCATCATTACTTATTAAGAAAATAATTAGTAATTGCATTAACAATAAACTTTTAACCGGGTGGTGGTGGTGCACGCCTTTAATCCCAGCATTCAGGGAGTCAGAGGCAGGCAGATCTATCTCTGTGAGTTCTAGGCCAGCCTGGTCTACAGAACGAGTTCCAGGACAGCCGGGGATATACATATGCTCAGGGAGACCTTGTCATGAAAACAAAACAAAAGCAAACTGTAATTAACCCAAGTTTTACTAAAGTGTCTTATGAAACTACATAGGTCACTGAGTTGTTACAAATTCTACCTTATGTACAATACAGGAGAATGCCTTGAGCATACTGAGGCTTGGGAAAGCAGAAACAGAGTCACTAGCAGACTCTGAATCAGCACAGCAAGCTCAGCAAACAAGCAAGATCCACTATGAGACATCTGTAGGGATGACTTACAACTACCACACTTTACCCTTCCTTACAGAAAAACGGGACAACAGAAGTGTCCTTTGCATTAACATACACACACACACACACACACACACAAACAACTAGAAGGTATATTTGCTGAGAATACATACAATCTATAGCACAATCTATAGCTACACATAAACTGAGAACCCTTCAATCAAAAGTAAGTCAACTAAGAAACATCTTGGTCAACATTCCCTCACCACTGTAACAGAGACAGTGGTTCTCTAGCATTAAAAGATTTTTGAAGTGCAAATATGAGCCAAATTAGAAAGAATTCAAAGGCACAAGTTTAAAATTCAGAACAGATGCCACTGGAGAGGTTGCCCAGTGGTTAAGATGACTTAATGCCTCTTCTAGAGGTCTTGGATTCAGTTCCCAGCACCCAACAGCCACTCACAACTTTGTGTAACTCCAGTCCCAGGAGATCTGATGCTTGCATCTGAACTCCACAGACACCAGGCAAGCACACAGTGCACATACGTACATGTAGACATAACAGTCAACACATAAAATAAACCTTTACAAGTATTCAAAACAGAAATCTGAGCTAATAGCCGATGTGTTCCTATGATCAAAAAATGGCAAAGGAGACTCCATAGATTTGTGAGGCAGACAAGAGGGCACAGGCCTGGGTTCCCAAACCATGGCCCACTTCTTCCTGGAATGCTGGCTATAATAGGGCAAGGTGACCAACCCTTCTCTAAGCGCTAGGAGAGAGCCCACTGAGGACAAGCACTGGAGGGAAGGGCAGAGAGAGCAGCCAGCACAAAGGAAAACACCACGAGGCACGGGGCACAGAAAGGGGAACACAGCTTGGCCTTGCAACACGCAAGCAGAGAATCCTTAAAACAAAATCCCAAGTCCTGGAGACCCACTGCACCCAAGCTCTCCTGTATTGAGCTCCAAAAGAAACATGCTACTTTATGAGTTTGTTATAATTAGTGACACAATTTAGAATAAATGATTTTAAGAACCTTATGGGCTGGGAGGTGGTGGCACACGCCTTTAACCCCAGCACTCAAGAAGCAGAGGCAGGCCCTGCTAGTTCAAGGTCAGCCTGGTCTACAGATCGAGCTCCAGTTCAAGGACAACCAGGGCTGTTACACAGAGAAACCCTGTGTCAAAAAAAAAACAAAACGAAAAACAAAAAACACCCTTTGGAAAGGTGGTTAAACAACACAAATGAAGGGTTGTTAAAGAAAGTGGGTCGATGAGGGGAACCAGCTAAGTTGTTAAGACCAACCTTAAGTCGTTAAGGTACCAACTGCAGGGAGGCTGCTTTCAACATGTTCTAAGGGGACAATCTCTGGCCAACAGATCTGACTCACATTTAAACTTACATTCTTAGTAAATTACTTCTTAATTTTTAAAACAAACCTCTTTTTTAAAAAATTTAACTGTAGAAATTGGAGAGACATCTTAGAAGGTGCCCAAGTGTGAGGAACAGAGTTCGGATGGATTCCCCAGGACCCAAGTGCATACCAGGCAGAAGATTAAGAAGCGATAAGAGACCCCGGGGTAAGGTGGCTAGCTGGATCATCTGGACCGGAGAGTCCCCGGGTTCCGGTGAGAGAACCTGTCTCAATGTGTAAGGTAGACAGTGATAGAGGTGGGCACTTACCTTCAAGCCTCCACCTGCACACATGTGCACATACATGAACCTGCACACACACATACACACGTACATACATACACCACACAGAGAAGCTGAGTACACAACTGAACTATTAATTAGAATGCAAACTAACCTTTCAGAGAGTTTTCCAGATAGTTTCTCAAGGAACTGCATGACAGTCTCTAAAAATGAATCCAAAAGAAAATTCCTTCAATTACGGTATGTAAAATATCATGGGCAGCCATATTAAAATTGTAATGTGAGGCTCATCACCTGTAGTCTCCCCTAAAGCAATGACTTTTCAAAGGTAGGCAGAGTTATCTCCATATGATTGGAATATGATTAGTATTTCTAGATACTGACTATCTCCTGTGAAAAACAAATTAAATTTACAGAGTGCTAAAGCCTCAGACTGTACCCAGTGTTAACAGCATTAATGGAGAGCAAAAAGAAAATAACCCAAAATTCCTGTTCAGTTGTATGAAAAAAAGAAGTGTCACAGACACGTGTAATTATTCTTAAGTTTCAAGATGGCTAAATGTTGGCTTGATCCTAAAGATCAGAGCATGCCGGTAATCTCGGCCCATGGGGCACTGCGCCAGGAGTCACGGCCAACACAGCCCAGCTCCAAAGAGAGATGATGGCTCAAAATGGCTCAGCACCCCTAGCCATCGGGGAAATGCAAATCCACACTGAAAGCCATCCTACTCTGATAAGATGGCTGTTATTGAAAAGATAGAAAACCCAACAGACTCTGACAAGGACGGGAAAGGAGGCGCCCATATTCACAGCTGGTGGTAACTGAAACTGGTACAGCTAGTGCAGAACTCAGCAGTGGAGGGACCTCAAAACCTAAAAAAACACCTTAAAGTCCAGCCACACCAGTCCTGGGTGCTACGCAAAGGGCTCCATCAGAACCCACAGCAATGCTGTGCATCCATCGCAACAGCCAAATCACATAAGCAGTCCAGATGTTTACCAACAGATGAAACAATAAAGAAATGTGAGTGAGTATGAGTGTGCGCACGCACACATGTGCATGCATGTAAGAGAGGGGGGGCAGAGACAGAGAGACAGAGGGAGGGAGGGAGCTTTACTCAGCCATAAAGAATTAAATTATGTCATTTTCAGGAAACAAGATGGAACTGAAGATAGTCACTTAAAAAATGTAACTTATTCTTTGAGAATTTCACACACATATACAATATATTTTTATCATAGCCAATCCCCACTCCCCACTCCAACTCCTCCTAGTTCCCCTAACCCCCAAAACGTTATGTCCTTAGATCATGTTACTAAGTAAACATCACTGTGCACTGCACACATGTGAAACCAGAAGGGTGCTATCTGAGAAGAGTCAGTGCACAGTAGGGGAGAGGGACAGGGGAGGGTAACTGGGAGTGAGCAAGGTCAAAGTTCATGACATCTTTAAACAAAAATGAGTGTCTGAAGCCTTATATAATATACACTAATAAAAATATAAATGATATCAGTACCATTTAGAACAATGATTCATCAAAAACTGAACTTTAAAAAGCAAAGTTTGCCAGGGTCACTTTTATAAATAACCTGCTTAGTATCAATACCAGGCATAACTAAACAAGGTCTTGACTTGGTCCTCAGTGCTCACGGCAGCTCTTCAGTCACAGTCAGCACCAGCGAGGCCCCGTGAGGCCAAGCAGCAGAACCCTTCTTTCCCATGGAAAGTATCCCAAGCCGCCTTCTGCCCTGACCTCCACGCGATGCTTTTATGTGTGTTTCGGTCGGCCACAAACACAGCCTTTATATTTTCCAGATGATCTTTTCTATGGGTTTAATTTCTTGCCCTGTCTTTAAGCTATCTCCTTTCTGAGTAAATGAAAGGCTAAGCAGGGAACGGGTTAGCCTAAACCACAGCCACAGTCTCTTGCCCCTGTCATCTTCAGAAAGTCTCATACTCAGTCTCGTGTGCCAAGTTAACTGCGTCAGAAACTGAAAGGAGACAAAAGCCTGCATTCGAAGCTGTTCCATCATCCCAGCTACCACAGACAACAGTTCCAAACAACTCTATCTCAATGTATTTGATTTCCACACAACCATGTCTTATTCAGTCACCCATTTTGTTTTTCTGGTGATACGTAAAGAGTTTGCAAACACTGTTATTAAAAAGACTGACTAAGGAGATGACGTAGTCAGTAAAGTGTTTGCCACGTGGGCACAAGGACCTGAGTACCAGCCTCCAAAACACAAAGGAAAACACCAAACAGGTGTAGCAGCACTTGCCTGCAACCCCAGATCAGGGAAGGTGGCAATACCAGGCTCCCTGGGGCTTACTGGCCAGGCATTCCAGGCCAATTGGTGAGGTCTGGGTTAGGGAGAGATCACGTCTCAGAAAATGAGGACGAGAACAGCCGAGGAAGACACCCAGCATCTACCTCAGGCCTATGCACGCACGCACGCACACATGCACACCACTGAATGGGAAACTCCCTAAAGAGAAGCCGAATGCTCTCACTATGTGGCTGCTTCAAATTCACCCACCAAATGATGGCCACTATAACCTCAGTTCTTCTCTTTCTACCCTGCTCTCTGTGAAAACTCACCATTTCTTCAATGCCATCACCTCCCTGAAAGCTACAAGCCATCCAATCTGCTAACAAACACCACCTGCTAGCTAAACTTTCATGGCCCTGTTGTTTGTACTAATCTGGCAGTAAATTTTAAATCCTCAAGGACACAGGTCATATCTCATGTGACTATGTGTAGCAGTCTCTTCCAAAATGGCACTACATGACTTGCAGGCGGGCAACTTGCTTGCCACTGATGGGATCTGGTTTTAGCTACTGTTGAGTCCATCAACTCTAATAAGCCAGGCTGGGCCAATGGCCAGTCCCCAAGATGGGGCATCCCTCGCTCTCCTTCGGCCTCTCCTGTGGCTTGCTGGAGGACACATTCTGCTTCCTTTTCTTCACATTCACTATCCCACCACTCCTCAAAGCACGTGTAGTTCTTCTCCCAGTCTGACTCAGAGCAGCCCAGAGCAGCCCGTGGCCTCCTGCTCCTTCCCACGGCTCCCTTAGTGACCTCATACAGTCCTGAGCCTTTGAGTAAATATTTCAACGTACATTTCCATCTCAGAGCCCTCAGCCCACAGCGTGTATCTACAGCAATCACTTTCAAGACAACAGCATCCTGACCTTATCTTGAACCAAACCAGGCTCCTGGTCCCCACTGTAGTGACCTACAGTCTTTCTAGCTGCTCGGGGCAAAGCTCTCCCTTCAAAATAGCATGTATCTAGAAGCTGGTGCCCACGGACCACCTCCCTGGCATCCTGGTCAAGGTGCCATTGTTTCTCCTCCTGAGTGTCACATAATAGTTTCCAATGCTCCCTCCCCACCTCATCCTACCACAGTCTAGTCTGGCTACCAGCACTTCCTGTCATCATGGTATAAGTCAGCTTTCCTCCCTGCCCAAACCCTGCAAAGCCCTCATCTTTCCTAGAACAGCTCTTCCTACATGCAGCCCCACAACGTATCTCTTTTCGACAAGCACCCACTCTGGCTTTTCCTTGGGTGTGTCTGGCACATCTCTGCCTTAGGACCTTGGCATATGTTTGCACCTTCTCCCCAAGGGACTGCAGAGTCGTTCTGGCAAACTGCCAGGCCTGCCTAGAAGTGCTGCTCATCCTGCATGTACCATCACATTTTTACACAGCCTTCCTGGCAAAGGCAGCACTGCCTGCACACTCATGCTACGTCCCATCCCTGCTGCATCTCTCCATAGCAATCCCACCTGCATGGAGAAGCCATTCTCTCCTCCCTGCCACACTGACTCGCATCTAGGGCCCAGGTGAACATCTGATGGAGTAGCAGCTCAGAAAGACGTTCTGACTCCAGCTATGACAGGCTAGAGGCCTCACAGGTGTGTGCAGATTCCTGCTGGGCCGTGTTGTAGAGAAGCACTACCCTGAGGTTTGATCTGTGACACATAAAAACCACAGGGCTGGTGAGAGGTTAATAACAGGGCACAGCAGCACTGAGTAACAGTCTACTAATACTTCATATGGTAGAAAAGTAAAATTACGGTACTTTAACTCCACTAATATTGACAGTAATTTAAATGAGCACTGTAGCACACTCCTGCAATCTGGCAGTAAGGAGGTGGAGGCAGGAGGATCAAGAGTTCAAGGTCATCCTCGACAGCTTGAAATATATGAGTTTCAAAAACAGAAAATACATTATATATATATATATATATATGAATTAAGTTATATGAAACCAATTTTAAAGCTGGCCTGAGATGGAGCTTGGGGATAGAGAAGATACCTAGGATGAGCGAGGTTCTGGATTCCATACTGGGCATAAAAAAATAAATCAAAACAAAACAAAAAAGTAAGGGGTTTAAAGGTTCAAGGAACAAATTGAAGGAAGGCAGAAAGAGTGCAGTGTTTTGGGAAGTTTATCATGGAAGAGGTGGGCTTGGGGCTGAGCAAATCTGACCTGGAACACCCAGGCTGGAAGCAGGATGTGATGGTTTGAATGAAAACCATGGCCTAGGCTCATAGGGAGTGGCACTATGAGGAGGTGTCACCTTATTGGAGTAGGTGTGGCCTTGTTGGAGGAAGTGTGTCACTGGGGGTGGGCTTTGAGGTCTCAGAAACTCAATCCAGGTCTAGTGGCTCACTGCCTCTTCCTGCTGCCTGTGGATCAAGAGGTGGAACTCTCAGCTACCTCTCCAGCACTGTGTCTGCCCTCATGTCACCAAGCCTCCTGCCATGACAGTAATAAACTAAACCTCTGAACTGTGAGGCAGCCCCAATTAAATATTTTCTTTTAGAAGAGTTGCCAGGTCATGGTGTCTCTTCACCACATAAAACCCTGAGACAGAGGATAGCAGGTCAAGGGAAGTGGTTGTATAAGGAAGAGTGAAAAAGACAAAGGAACTGTGAAGAACAAAGGAGCAGGTTGGGTAAGGGGGAGGCTGCACAAGACAGCAACAAAGACAGAAGGCAGGCCGGGAACCCCTCCACACAGTGCTCCTTCCCAGTGCTCCCTCTTCCCACAATCATGTGACTGCCCACAAGAAGCTGCACGGCCACCCCTCCCTCTCCACCAACATCTCCAAAGTGCAGCTAGAATCTCAGCAGCTCCACCATCCTCAGCAGCCTGGACAGATTCACTGCCTCAATTATCAGATGCTAATCACCTCTGAAAAGCTCATATGCATTTTCATTCTCTCTTAGACTCCTTGGCTCAGCACAAGGCCAGCTCACCCACTCCCACTCGGCACCCCCCCCACCCCCCCCACCCCCGCACGAACCTTCCTTTGCAGGACTGTGCTTAGCTATGACCTCACCACCTTAGCTGAGCAAAAACATCATCCTTCACCCTCTCACTCTAATTCCAACTAATATGATGACACTGGGCTGTTAGAATGGATTAATATAAATTAATAACAAGAAAAAATTTAGGTTTGACTTATTCTCAGCAAATACGTACAAATTACTTACTCTATTCAAAGATGAGTGAAACATCAAAAGATGCTGAAACATCAACAAATGGTTCTCCAAATGCATTAAAAAGAAAACCCTGTTGGGCATGTAGCTCATGCAGAACCCCAGCATCCAGGAAGCTCAGGCAAGAAGACCATGAGTTCAGACAGGCTGGGCTACATGGCAAATGCTTTTTGCTTTTTAACCCATTTATAGATATTTAAAATCAGAAGTTCTGGGTTGGACACACAGTTCCCTGGGGTGGCTCTCCAGCACTGTCAATCTATCCACCCACCCACTAGAAATTGTGTTTCCTCAAAGTCCTGTTTGTTCTTAGAAGTTGGATAAACAGGCTCACCTGGAGTCTGCGCTATGGTTCCCTGGAGGGCCCTGTGGGAAAATGTAGAATAACCTACTAAGTTTGCCAAAAGATCTCTGCTGCTTAGCAATTCTTCTAAACACTTCAACTGGCCAGCATTGGGATAAAGGAAAATTTTATAAGCCGCCTCCCGAACCTGTAGTTAAAACAGTAAAAGAAGAGAAAGTCAAAGATCTAAATGACATGGTTCAAAATCCTACGCAACACCCACCCAGGCCAATGCTCCCCGTGTTACACGTTACTTGAAGCTAGCCATGGCTTCCAAAGTAGAACAGCCCTCACCAGATCACAGTGCTTTTATGGGCCACAACTGCACATGGGGCAGGCTCTGGGAGGTCAATTTGCCGATGCTTCTGTCTCCATGCCACAAAGCACTCAATCCAAGGACACAATGACCTCACAAATTAAAAGCAACCACGCTAGCTATTGACTGCACTCTAAAAATTAATCCTTGAGAGAAATGAATTTTAACTATTTTCCTTATTCAAAGCATTTGTGGGATCAACTTGTCACAAATTAAATTTTCAGAGCTCAGTAATGCAACAAGATCTTTAAGGCCGTAGTAACACGTAATTAATGAATCTGGAGTACAACAGTAGTAATACAACCCGCTGGTGCTCAGAGCAGAGCCCAGCAAAGAGCAGCGCAGCCTCCTACCAGGTCCTCCGAGGCCTCTGCATGTAGGCCATCAACGACGACATGGTTCCCATCACGAGCAAAGTGGTGCCGAATGTGCTCCGGTAAGAGATGCTTCTGTATCTTGTTAGGTAAGTTGGTTCCCATGAGAAAAGCGCTGCTCAAATCCAGGATCTTAACATTGAGGTCCACTGCTCTTTTGCGCTACACGTGGGAGAGAAGGTATTTTAAAGCAATGTAAATTGGCATTTCACAGACAGACAATCTACAGCGGTAAGGAAATCAACTTCTGAACTGCTGATACGGAACACGTAAGTGTAATCCTCTGTCCCCCAAAGCTTCATTAAGTAAGTCAACAAGTGAGCTGGAAACACATGTTCAATAACACTTTAAAAAATTAAGCATTTGAAGAGTAAATTAGAGAGATGTTGAATTTTAAAAGACTAAAGGGCAGAGAGGGAAGGGAGGCGAGAACCAGCTCTGCACGGAACAGCAGTGAACACCGGGCAGGTTCAGGTCAGAGGCTCTCAACGCACGCACACCTGATGCTATGCAAGGACAGCAGCAAAGCCGACGCCAACAGGGCACAGGGTGAGCATCACTATGGCAGAAGGACCACTGGCTCGGGTCACTCCGACCCTGCCTCAAAAACAGGAAGGGGGGAGGGGCAGGCAGAGGCCTGAGGGGCAAAGCTGCACCCTCTGCACTATGGGCCAGGTGTGTGGTACACGGAGCAGTTCCTCACAGTCATCTAAGTTTGAGCTTGCAATCACACTCCAGAACAGTCTCCAGGGAGGAGGAGTTTCTGAGGTCCATGGTCAAAGGAGTCACCTCAAAAAATTTTTTTCAGACAATCTCACTCGACCCAGGCTGGCTGTACTGCTGAGGATGACCTTGCCTCCTCTCTCCCCAGCCCGCAGCCCCATGAATGACGGGACAACAGGCTTGAACCCCTTGCTTGTCATATGCACGGCTGAGGGTTGAACCCAGGGCCTTGGCATGCTGGGCAAGCACTCCCGCCACTGAGCCTCAGGCCCAGCACACACCACAAATATAAACTGTACCCGTGTAATCTCTACTGCCTATTAGAGGACTAGGTACGCACTGCACTGCCAGCTACATCAGCAAGAAACAAGTCAGGCTGCAGACTGGACTTAGGATGTGGTTCAGGTGAGTCACATGACTCGCCTTTAAAAAATTATTAAGCAACACTATTTTTTTTTTTCAGACAAATGTATAAGATGTAAATGTGTACCTGACAAGCAACTGAACAGGACTGGGGTGGTGTAGCTCAGCCGAGTGCCTGCCCACCATGCACAAAGCCTTGATCCTGGTCCTTAGCATTGCACAGACTGGGTGTATACAGTCCCAGCACACAGGAAATGGAAGCAAGATGATCAGAAGTTCAAGGTCAACTTCTGCAACATAGTAATTCCATGCCACCTTGACTAAAATAAAATAAAATAAAACAGGTATGGGGCACACGTATATAATTCCAGCACTGAGGGATGCTTAGGCCAGCATTTTAAATGTTCAAAATCAGCCTGGACTACACTGCAAGTTCAATGCCAGCCTGGGTTACATAACAAGACTCCAATATCAGGGGAAAAAAAAGATAAATATAGGATAATACCCTGAAGTTTTCAATATGGAAAATTCAAACTTTCCTGGGAAAAATTGGTTTCCAGTGCTTCCACTGTCTTTCTAATCCTGACTTCTCTTGCAGCCATGTACTGCCACCTAGTGGTAGTCAGTGGAATAACAAAAATGATGGCTGGTATCGAAAAACTATAGTTCAAAGATTGTCCCCAAAGCTTTTTTAATGAAAAAAAAACAAAAATGAAAAACCATAAATGTAATAAAACTAATCATACCAAAGTTTTATAATATGTTACAACCTGTAGCAAAAATAAAATCTAGTTCACTTTCTGATTCCAGTAATCTTGTGGACATACTCCATCATTAGAGACCCATCCAACAAGTACGACTTGGGACTCTACACAGCCTGTGAAACTACTAGAAACACTCCTTAAAATAAACCTAAACTTAACTCCTAAATTATGTTCACAAGACCTTAAAGTAAAGTGAAATCTGGCAAGCACAAAGGCCCACACCTATAGCTACATTTACTCGGGAGACGAAGGCAGGAGTGCTTGAGCTCCGAAGTTCAAAGCCAGCCTAGAGACACAGCAACATCTCATCTCAAAACAAACCACAGCAAACCTAAAACACCATAAGCTTTTATGGTGTGCAAATTGTTATGTTGTTATGTTAGAAGGGTAGCCTCCCTTCTAAAGTAGGTGGTGTCTTCCCTGTCGAGGGCACCTGTGATAGCAGACAGGGGAGTCGCAGGGAAGACTGATTTTCTCTCCTGCATCTTTAATGCTGATGGACCCTGGGAATCATGTGCTGGGAAAGAGCGGGTATGATGTAAGGACGAGTGTGCTGGATAGGAACAGCTGTGTCTGTGCTGGTAAAGCTGATCCTAAGCACTGGTCAGCAGTTTCAAACACCGCTTTAACAAGCATTTTGTAAGATACTAAAGCTATGCGCACCCACTTCTACCAGCAATGCTTCCTCAGAAGTTACTAAGGTAGTGTCCAAGCGGGCCTGTATTCAGTTGGCTGAGTGCTGGCCTAGCGTGCAGGAAGCCCTGGGCTTGGTCCTAGCACTGCACAGAGTAGGCACGATGGACAAGGTCTGTATCAGCAGCGCTTGGGAGCTGGAAGCAGAACCATCACAAGCTCAAGACCCTCCTTGGCTACACAGAAAGCTCACGGCCAGCCTGTGCTGTGTGAGACCCATCACTCACGGATAAGTAAGTCAGGACATCAAAGTCAGTTAATGGCATAACATGATTTGTCTTCCATTCATTAGGTATTTTACTGAATCTAAAACTGGTACGCATTAAAAACCATGATCTGCTGGCAATAACGGCTCAGCAGCAAAGCAGCTGCCTAGCATGCATGAGGCACCGGAGGGAACATGTGATCATCACGTGCCTATACTCACAAGCACTTGGGAGGCTCATTTCCCAAAAGTGAGACCTTATGATGAAATACAAAGGAGGCAGCTGTGGCGGCTCAAGCATGTGACCCTAGCACCTGCGAGTTCTAGGTCAGCCTACAGATCACGCCCTTCCCACCAGCTCTAGCACCTGCGAGTTCTAGGTCAGCCTACAGATCACACCCTTCCCACCAGCTCTAGCACCTGAGAGTTCTAGGTCAGCCTACAGATCACGCCCTTCCCACCACCCCTAGCACCTGAGAGTTCTAGGTCAGCCTACAGATCACACCCTTCCCATCAGCTCTAGCACCTGAGAGTTCTAGGTCAGCCTACAGATCACACCCTTCCCACTAGCTCTAGCACCTGAGAGTTCTAGGTCAGCCTACAGAGCACGCCCTTCCCAACCAGCTCTAGCACCTGAGAGTTCTAGGTCAGCCTACAGATCACGCCCTTCCCACCAGCTCTAGCACCTGAGAGTTCTAGGTCAGCCTACAGATCATGCCCTTCCCACCAGCTCTAGCACTTGCGACTTCTAGGTCAGCCTACAGATCACACCCTTCCCACCAGCTCTAGCACCTGAGAGTTCTAGGTCAGCCTACAGATCACGCCCTTCCCACCAGCTCTAGCACCTGAGAGTTCTAGGTCAGCCT
>OU015748.1:58420896-58436366 GCA_907169655.1 Acomys percivali
TGGGTGAGGTGGGTGAGGTGGGTGAGGTGGGTGAGGTGGGTGAGGTGAGTGAGGTGAGTGAGGTGAGTGAGGTGAGTGAGGGAAGCACCTGTCCCCAGAGTGCCTCCACCACCTGGAACTCATATCTGAACTGAAAGCAAGTTCCATTCCCAGCTGGCCTCCAGGGGTTAAGGCTTTCGTTGTGGTGGCACATGGAGGCAGACAGGGAGATGGAAGCAGCAAGAGGGAAAATAGGTAGTCAAAGTGTCCCGTAAACAAAGAGAGGATCAACAGGTGGAGAAAATAATTATTTTCTAGGTTATGACATAATATCATAAACACATAAATCATGAGCCCTAATATGCTTAACTTATTATTTCATTATTCATTTTTCACATATACACACATGTGCATGTACATGCCTACCGTGGCATGAGTAAGGAGGTGAGAGAACAACTTCTAGGAGTCAGTTTTTCCTTCTGCCATGTGCGTCCCAGGACTGAACTCAGAGCACTGGGGTTATGAGCAGATACTCTGACCTACTGAGCCCTTTCATCGATGCTACATTTATCTTATATAAAAATTTAGGCAAAGAAGTAAGGTTCTCTCTGTACTGAGTTAGCACCAGGCCTCTGGTTACAACGAATAACTGAACTCTAATGAACCAGAGATAATCATTTTAAAGCTCTTGAGAACCACCAGCAACAAATCAATTTGCTGATCTCTCCCAACGGTGCTATTGCATAACTAGAGCATAAAGGCAGTGTGATCATCAGTGATGAACAGGAGGGTAGCACTGCTCATTCATTTCGCAGCAATGAGCAAGAGAGACTGAGAAGCGGCCTGTGGAGCTCAGGCAGAAGGCAGCGAGATGGAAACAAATTACCAAGGCAACAGATAAGAAGATATTGGTGGTGACCCTGGGAAAGAGGATGGATCCAGTCAGACATGGTGGAAAGCGAAGATGTAGTGTGGTTGAGTCTCCGAGAAAGTGCAGGAGCCAAGAGATACGGGGAGAGCAGCCTTCCCACCCTGAGGGCCCGGAGGGCTACCCAGCCCATCTGCAGCGTCAGTCAGAGGGACAGGGGTAAGTGGACGAGCACCTGGTTTCTGCGTCAAGGGACTCCATGAGCTTCTTATCATCCAGCAATTTCCGCAGGCTCTGGTACAATTCCACATCCGTATTCAACCTAGAAAGACCATGAGTGGGAACATGTGATTTTCTAACGCATTTTTAAATCTTTACTCTACATCAAGAAATGGCATTTGATGGTCACATACAAATACCCAGAGCCCAGAACTGGAGAGTAGTTTTCTGTATCTTCTTTTGAACCAGGAATAACAGCCATACTTAGAAACTGTTCAGTATAGGGACAGACAATCCTTTAACCTCCCAGTGGAGGTAAAGTTAAGTTGAGAAGGCAGCTGGAGCAGGGGGTGGTGACGATAAGGCAGGGTGGTGGCCTTGGTCATGGAGACCTTTTCCCATTAGCAATGGGCAGGCAGCTTCTTTGGTTTTAATAAGTAGAAAGAAGCAAGGAGGGAAGAAAGGCTGAGGCACTGTGAAGGTTCCCCTGAGACCTCAGCTCAGTGCCCTACCACTCCGGCTGGCTGTGCTAATGTGAGTGAGAGGAGCAGGCCCACCCTGGACACCTCAGGACACAGTGTGCAGCCAGTGTCACGCAGCTGGTCAACTGTGGCTCTATAATCCTAGGCTGCTGTGAGGACCGAATATCACACCAGGGCTCTAGGCCAAATTCGGGAGCAAAGAGCCACGAGCCATATGGCAATGTCAGCCCAATCTGCAGCAGCACTGTCCTCTCTAGGTCCCAAGGCCCTGGCATCCTCAGGGCCTGCCTTGGGACCAGCCCTACACTAGAATCCACTGCCACCTACTGGATCATGATGGAGGAACAATATTCCTCACACCCTCCCCAGTCTCCGGATCTTACCCAGGAACTAACTCAGGGATGGGCTAGTTCCCCAGGCCACTGACTGACAGTTAAAGAACTAAAGTACCCTGTGAACTGGAGGGTTTCTTTCCCAAATGTTAAGGGGCCAAAGCAGTTAACTGCTGTCAATCAAAATGCTCAGCAGGGGGCTGGAAAGATGGTTCAGCAGTTAAGAGCACTGGCTCCTCGTCCAGAGGTCCTGAGTTCAATTCCCAGCAACCGCATGGTGGCTCACAGCCATCTATATTGAAATCTGAGGCCCTCTTCTGTCTGATGCTGTCTTCTGTCATGCAGTGCTTGTATACACAAATACACAAGTAAATAAATATTTTTTTAAAAAACACTAAGCATCTACTCCCTCCCACAGCTCCCAGGTCAGGGGGAAAGCTGGCACTTCAGAGACACCTGCACCATGGTCCCTGCTGAGGTATATGCACATCTCTCGCACTGTTTAATGTTGGAAGACCCCGAGGTGAAGTCTATGGTTTACATCTACCATCAATTCTCAACTCTTTCTCCACACCCAGAAAACGAGTCAGTTTCCCAATGTACCCAAGGTTAGCCTGACCAGCCGAAGAAGTCAGCTGGGCTTCAGTCAGACCAAAGGGAAAAATGCGTCACAGTGAGTACTTGGAGAAAGCAGGAAGCAAAACTCTGGGCAAGGTGGTGAAGACTGCTTTAGGGTCTTAACACTCTCCATGCAGAGGTGAAGATTACAGTCTAACACTATACCACGTCACTGTCATTCACGGCTCTCCACTGGTCTCCCACAAAACTCAGAGCGCTTGTGCTTACAACAGGCTCCATCGCAAATCAGCAGGACACAGCCTTCACGGCATCTGAGAGAGGTGGCCTGGCCATGCTGTCTCCTCCCCTGAAGTACTCCTAGCAGAAGGTGGCCATTCTCCCATGGAACCCTTGCCTCAGTCCTTGCCGCAGCACAGGGTCAAGTGTCTAAATGTGGCAGGGACTGGTTTTATCCATGTAGCCCACACTGATGACCATAAAGTCACATTTACTGTGCCTGAGTCGGGCAATGTTGCTCAACGGGAAAGAAAGACAGCCATACCTCCTAAGATATGAGGTCTTCCAGGAACTCTGTCCAGCTGGTGAAGCCACCTCCTCTCCCATTTCTGGTCTCTGGAACAGTCTCGTGGTACTGCCTGGCTTGTTTTCCCCTCATAAACCCAGGCTAGGCAAGCCCTGACACTCTCCCTGGCCTCAACACTATCACATACCTGTGCTTCAGAATTCAGTGTTGTCCACAGTGGCTTTAGCAATCTCTTTGGGGGCATTTGTAAGTGGCTTTAAAACATTTCGGATCACTCCTAAGCCACTTTAGAATAACTTGGTTCCTACAGCCTCCACCTACAGCCTTCCTTGGCTCTCTCAAGAGTGTTAAGATAGTCCTAATCACAACTCAACAAAGCCTAAAGGGTGCTTCATGTAAATACATAATTTGGCTTCCTACCCTGTAGCCCACAGTCAAGTATGCAAGAGCATTTGGTTCATGGTAGAACTTAGGAACTCCAAATACCCACAAAAATACTCAAAAGACTTTACTGACTATCCTAGTTTGCTTTCCACTGCTGTGAAAAAAAGCAAAATCAAGAGCAACCTGGGGGTGTATGGCTTACATGTACCATGTCAGTCCACTGAGGGATGCAAGGCAGGGAACCTCGGGTAGAAACTGATGCAGAAGCCAAGGAGGAGGAGGGCCGCTCACACCCTGAGGCTAACACAACACATTTCTTATACAACCTGAGGCCACCTGCCTAGGGGTGGCACAGCTCACAGTGAGCTGGGCCCTCTGACATCAACCGTTAACCAAAAAAATGGCCCTCAGACTTGTCTGCAGGCCAGTCTGATGGAGGAAGTCCCTCAAATGCGGTTCACTACAAAGAACAACCAGCACATTTAGCATCAACAGTGATGATGACAAATATTACCATATGTCCCTGTGTGCCCGACACCTTTTAAGCACTCTCATTCGCCTCATTTCATTTTCACACACGGCAACACTGAAGTCGGCATGATTACCCAATTACAGATAAAGGGAGAGGACAGGCCACAACTGCAGCTGCAGTGCTGACAGGGAACCTATCCCCAGCCCTCTCGCCACCTACCTGGGCTGCTAGATCATGGTGCCTCCTCCCACCTGCCCTGGAGGTGACAAGCACTATACACAAAGCCACCTGGAGTGGAGGGGACATACTTTTCCACCATGGTGCCAATATTTCTGCAGGCCTCTTCCGCAGCCTCTCTGAATGCGGGCTCAGGGTGTCCGATTTTCACAAAGTCCGCCTAATGGAGGGGAAAGACAAAAACCAAAGGACTTTGATGGAACTCTGGATTTTAAGACCAAGGGTACAAATGAAGCCAGCCTCGGGGCATGCCACTCACTCTAACCCACGCATTTCCTGACTGAATTTGCGTCTACCGAGGCAAAGCAGGTCCTTTTGATTCTGTCTAGACATTTATAAACTCTAATCCCTCGGAACCAAGTCCATTTCATTCCGAAACAGATGCTTTCACGAACTTCATTTTATAAGATTTTCACCTTCATATGAATAGCCAGCAAATCCTTCCCATACTGTGACTCCAATGAGCCGACCCTGGTCTTGAACACTCTGAAACTTCGGATTTTAAACTGCAGTGTGGTGCTCCTATGATGATACAGCTCACTCAGGGGTGCACTTTTAAAATGACACCTAATATAATTTCAAAACCAAATTGACATCTGAGACTCTGGGAGGGAGGGGGAGGCACAGTCTCTCTGTTGGAGTTTTATAAGAGGGAAATAGGAATTGCTGATCCTCATCCAGAACAGTATACAACCATACTGTTTCCGCTATGCCAACCAGGATAATTTAAGCAAGGATTCATTTTTTTTTTTTTTAAACAGAAATTATTTTAGAGACACAGTCTCTCATTGAGCCTGGAGCAGTCCTCCTGTTGCCAGCTCCATAGCTCTGGGCTACTGGTGTGATTACCACACCGGGCCCTTACTTGGGAACTCAGAGCAAGTCAGGTCCTCACATTAATGGGCCAACACTTTACCATCAATGTAGCCCCATTAGCATAAAAGCGTATTTGTAAGGATAATGAAGAAAACAGTTGTTTCATAAAAATTATGAGAAAAGAAAACAAAATGCCATTTTCTGAGATCTTATGAAATTCTTGCCTCACAATGGTGCTGATCATACAGGCAGGAAATAGCTTAAAAATTAAAAAAGAGAAAAAGCTATTTACCCAGAGAATTATACATATAAATTACATTATAATTTGTTCAGGTTTCTTTTATAGTTGTTGATGTGAGACAGTATCTTATTATGTGGCCCAGGCTGACCTCAGACTTGTGATCCTCCTGCCTCAGCTTCCGAAGTGCTGGTATTTGGCATGTAACACTGCAACTGGCTAGAAAATTATTTTTAAATGAGGCACTGTTATACTTCATAAATAGCTTTAATGCTCAAAATATAGGACATAAAGAGCAAAATTTAAAACTCAGGGTGCACGCCTGTAACCCCAGCACTCTGGGAGGCAGTGCGGGTGGATCTCTGTGAGTTCGAGGCCAACCTGGTCTACAAAGCGCATCCAGGGTCTCACAGGGAAACCCTTTCTCAAGAAAAAACAAAAACAAAACACCACAAACAACAACAAAATGTAGGGGAAATTGTAGCCCACTGCCTACTGAGGATGCAGACTAAGCCTACAAATCAGGTGCTCTCCAGGACTGAGAGTCACTGTCAAAGTGGACTGTGGACTGTGTGAGAGATGCCCACACTGTGTAGATCTGCCTTTTGCAATTCCATTAATGACACAGGAAGTTGGCAAAGCACAGGACTGATGCTTCCATCACTGAGGAAGAACAGCACAGAGACCCAGTGAAAGGCAGGGCCCATATCTCACACCTAGGGAACCTTTCCAACAGAACCATGTGATCCTGTTCCTTTAAAACCCAGGTACACAAAGTGACTGTGTTATCATCTCCTCATGCTCAACTCAAGGGCAGGAAAAAACGAAATGGTCACGAAAGCAGAAATGGATAAAAATGGAGAATTATTAGGCTGATCTCACATGCATAGCTGCTCCTAGACCTTCTAGGAAAGACAGATCTGACCGTGGACTGTGCCAAGCACTACAGGAGGCTACAGGCACTGAATGAATTAAGGCCAACTTGGCCCACAGGGTGAGTTCTAGGACAGTGTAGGCTACACAGTGAGACCACACACACACAGAGCAAGAGAGAAAGATACTGACTGACTGACTGACTGAGGTAGATAAAGACAGGCAGAGGGATTACAGCAGTTGCCCCAGGTGACGCCACCACCTGGGCGCTGCCTAACTTGTCTAGAAACCAGTGAACTGCAGAACATTACCTGCCTTGGGCAGAGCTGATGTTTCTAACCTGTCCTGACCTAGGGCAGTACTTTGTACCAGGTGACCTCAACAATGACTGAAGACAGGAAGAGTCTACACAGGTCAGAACTATATCACATTGTGAACAATCACTATTTTGGATCCTGTGTGCCACAAAGCACCTTCACTGATCCAAGTAATCAAGTGTGAGCCCTTTCCTGGCAAGATGGCTCAGCAGGTGGAAGGTCTGGCTTGCAGGCCTGGGGACCTAAGTTTCACCCATGGCTCCTACGAGGAAGGACAGAGTCCTTAAGAGTTTTCCTCTGGCCTCCACACTCACACACACCCACACATCCATGGCACACATGCGCCTACAACTCTCTCTCTCTCTCTCTCTCTCTCTCTCTCTCTCTCTCTCACACACACACACACACACACACACACACACACACACTTGTTCTCCCTTCCAAGTCTCACCAAGTCGGCCACTCTGCACAGGCAATCTGAGAGCTCGTCAAAAATGAAGACCGTCTGCGGCCCTGGGGGTGTGGAACACGCTCGCTCCACCAGCCACTCCGTCTTCCTCAAGGCTTCCTCCTGGGCAACGTGGAATCCTTCAGGTGTGCTGAGCTCAGGAACTCCAAAAAGACCCTACAAGTCCAAAGCAGTATTTCCAATTTATAGCCAGAAGTACAGTTTTGTTTGTCTGATTCCCTAGAACTGCTTTTACATGAAGCCCTGATCTTGGTTGCTCTATCTAGACCACCCACATCTGTACTCACGGGAGTAGTGTCACACCCCTTCTCTGTCACACTCCACAAAACTACATTAAAAAATAGTTTTGATATTTTATGTTTTCTTCAAGCCCTTCTTATTTTTCAACAAGAAATGGCATAGGTTCCGTTGTCAGTGCTGTGACTCCACGAGAAAATGGCTGGGAGGTTAAATGACGACCCAAAGGCTTAACAAGACGTCTAACAGAGCCTTGCACACAGACAGCGCTAGCAGATGCTAACCCCGGTCACGTGAGCACTCCTCCCAGGCTGCAGTTTTCTCACCAGGTACGCAGCTGACAGCATGGAAACATACTATAGCAGAAAGCATGTATGAAGTGCCAAGGGCTGTGCCTCTCATAGAGCAAGGTCTCCACACATAATACTAACCTGTCTACTACTATAAAACTGAGACTTAACATACCAGTCACTGGCTGAAACTCAGGCACTTCAGTGTTTTAATAAAGAAAAAAAAAAAAAAAAAAAAAAAGGCCCTGATGTAATGGAAACAACCGTCTTTGTAAGGCTGTTCAAGCTTGACTCCTAGAGCCCCGAGAAAAACTGACATTTAATAGGACACATGTGTGTGCTGTGTACTTCACACGGGTTCTCTCATCTAGATTATACCATTCTATAACACTTTTATACAGATATGGAAGTATGCTTTAAAATTCCGTTTCTTTACAGTCACAGTAGCCTGGAACTTCAGATCCTCCTGTCTAAACACCCCAAGTGCTAAATGTACAGGCATACACAGACACACACAGACAGACAGACAGACACACACACACACACACACACCTATGCATACAGTCACCTATACACACAGACAGACAAAAATGTAACTGAAAAACAGTTTGGGAAGAAGGGCTGGAGAGATGGCTCAGTGGTTAAGAGTACTGACTGCTCTTACAGAGGACCTGGGTTCTAGCCCCAGCATCCACAGGGCAGTTTACAACCTGTTTATAACTTCTGTTGCAGGGGATCAGAAACCCTCTTCTTACCTCCGTGGGTACTGCACACATGTGGCACATCTATAAACAGTTGGGCAAAATACATAAGATGAAAAATAAAACTTACTTTTTAAAATTCTGTGGCATGCAACTGTAATCTCAGCACTCCTGCTCCAAGATAGAAACAAGAAAATAGCCCAGAAGCTCAAGGGCCAGATAGGAGCACGTAAGATAAGCTGAGTATGCAGTGCAATAGCAAAAACAAGAGAGCCCCTGACCACAGGGTGGAAGGCAACAGACCCCTGAAAGCTGTTCTCTGGCTTGCACCTGCAGCACACACACAGTAAATAATTGTTTAAACTGTGGCTGAAACCAGTTACATTCCATCTACACAAAAGCATGCTTATCCTTTACATCTTTTCTGCTCAGTACTAACAGGCACTTCTAACACAGACTCCATTCATTACAGCATCACCCACCCTTAGGGGTTTGGGAGGACATTTTATATAGAAAGAACTTTCAAGTAGACAAAAGTGAAACACAGAGTTACTCACACCACGAAGTGCAATGTAACTATACCCTAGACTTGTCTTTAGAAAGCTGCTGCTCAATAACGAAAAGCTAAAAAGCAAAACTAACCCTTAATGTCTTTTTTTAAAAGATATATTTATTTATTTATTTATTATGTATACAGTGTTCTGCCTGCATGTAAACCTACCCGCCAGTAGAGGGCATCAGATCACATTACAGATGGTTATGAGCCACCATGTGGTTGCTGCGAATTAAACTCAGGACCTCTCGAAGAGCAGTCAGTGTGCTTTTAACCTCTGAGCCATCTCTCCAGCCCCTAACCCTTAAGCTTTACAACAAAATCTGCAAATGCAAAAACATAATGACGCATCTCAATTTTCCATGATCAAGTGTCCAACACCACCAGGGGCAGGGAGGAAATAGCCAAACAATTCTGTTTGGTGACTTCATAGGCTAAGCAATCAACTCCGAAGCATGACAGGAAATCTGATATATTTTTTTTCCCCAAAAGGGTTCTGTTGCTGCTTTCTGTTTTAATACCGGTTCTTATACAACTCAGGTCAGTTTCAAACTCGATTTGGAGCCAAAAGGACTGCCCTTTGACCTTTCTTGCTTCTACCCATCAAGACTCTCATAAACGGGCCACCATGCCTGGTTTGACAGGTTGTTCCAAGGCCGCTTGAAATGGACAGTTAAAGTGCGATGGAGTTTTCAACAGAAGACTGTCGTTACAGAGCTAAGGGCAAAGGTGAATTATGAAGCCAGAGTGGGGAAGGGGGAAGCGAACTTGAGCGGGGTAAGGGCAGAGTGGGAAGCCGGTGGGACCGCAGCTCCGGTGCGCGCACATCCCTGCACAGTCCCGTTTCAGGAAGAGGCGGAGCCGGAGCTGCCCAGACCCACGGCACGCTCACCCGGCGCTCTCCCAACAGGTCCCACTGGCGCCCTTGGGGCTTGACGTTGAAGGCGGCTCCCACCGGGGACCAGCTGGTGCTGACCCCGCGGGCGTGGCCCCGGCCTGGAGGTCCCCGCAGAGCCGCTGCGGCTCCCAGGCCGCACAGCCTGCGGGAGCACTGCATCCCGGCCGCTAGCAGCAGCATCCTCCGGGGGCCCCGGCTCGGCTACTCTCGGGAAGCGCGCGCCCCACGTTTCCAAGGCAGCGGCCCACGCCGCGGCACGTGACGCTCGCGATGGCCTGTGGGCCGGCTGGGACTTGAGAGTCCGTGGACTCCTGTTAGCAAGAGCGTCGCCCGGAAGCCTTCTGAGAAGCCGAAGTTCCCGAGCGCCCTCGTGTGTCTGGAGGAAGAAACGTCCTGGGTTTGCCTTTTCCCTTACTGGGGCGCCGGGGAGAGAAGTCTTTGAAAGTGAGAACTCAAGATGAGTTCTTGATGCCTTCTCAGAGGAGACCGAGTGACAACGCATGGATGGATCCAGAAGCCACATGCAGTCGAAATCTAAGGCACCTACCTGTCAGCTCCAAAGGAGATTGAAGTCACACCCACCTTTGCTCTCATGTCAGCCGTGTCAGGGATAGTTGTGTGTAACCACGTGAATTAACTATCAGAGAATCGTCATCTATTTTGACATTGGAATCTATTGATCCCATTTAGGGGTCTTGATCGGATTCATTGTCTCTGCCAGCCAAAGGATTAGAAGGCAGGAAAAATCTGAAGCTTAACGTGTAGCCACAGAGCACTGTGGACAGACTCAGCAGTTGGAGGAAGGCATTCATTGGGCGTGAGCAAACACATTCACCAGGCACACAGAGAAAAAAGACCCCTGTACAAAGCAGAGGCAGGACTTTGGGGTGGGGGGGGGGGAAATCCAGTCTCTTCTCAAAGACTGGGAGTTTTTAAGCCTCTGAAGACCTTTCCTCCCCTAATTTAGGATTGTGCAATTTGAAGAATCTAGAGTGATTGGCCAGCCCTGGACTGTAGTAATAACATGTCCTGACCCATCTCGATTCCGCTGAGCTGGTCCATCAGCACTGGGTAGAGGAAGAAGCTGGTCACCTTGGAGATTCCACACCATCACTGCTTAGCCGTGACCCCTCTCCTTATCTGTGTGCCTAACAGGGAGTCTAACTCCTAGTCTCTCACCATAATAGCCTAAAATCTAAATGAGTACAGACAGGACCTGCCCTAATGGTCAATTGGACTGCAGAAATGAAAGGAGCTGCTGGGAAATAGTTCTTGCAGGGCCGAGAATGGAACCCGGGCAGGCTGTACAAATGCTGTGCCCACTCAGCCATAACCTCAGCTCATTTTCTGTTACCTTCCCCTAATATCAGAAGTCCTAACGTGGCCCTTAGAGCAGGAAAGTGACGTCAGCACTCTTCCCACCACAAACGCACAGGCAAAGGGTGTCCTGGGTAAGGGAATTCTGTGTGTTAGATACATTCTAACAAGCAGGCTGTGGGCGTGGCTCTGCCGCAGAGGACGTGGCTTCCATCTTCAGGAGGAAAGTTAATTACAACAAACAGGGCCACTGTTTGGTTTTTTATTTTGTTTGTTTTTGATTTTTGGTGTTTTGTTTGGTTTGATGGTGTTGTGTTTTTTTGTTTCTCTTTAAGAGATTCTAAATTACATATAGTTGTGGCAATGCATTATGTTAAAGATATCCTTTATATTATTGTGGTGGTTTGAATGAGGATGGTGAGGCTCATGTGTTTGAAAGCTTGGTCCCTAGTTAGTGAAACTGTCTGGGAAGGATTAGGTGTACGTTCTGATATTTAAGGTGGATACCTTGGTCTTGAAAGTCCTCGTTGGAGGAGATGTGTCATTGGGTCCATGCCAAGTCCAGTCTCCTCTCCCTCCCTCCCCCCTCCTTCCCTCCCTCCCTCCCTCTTCTTCTCCCTCTGTTTCTCTCCTTCCTTCCCTGCTTCATAGTGGGGCAGTATGGACCAGCTGGAGCCGGTGATGTAATCCCTTGTAAAACTCTACAAAGCATCTCAATCAAGTAGCCTTCATCCCTTCTTCCCTGTGATGCTTTTTGTGCTGTTCAATAAGATAGAAGGCAAAGCGCTTTGTCGGGGACAGGGATAGATTCACGTGCCAGCCTTGAGGCAGACACAGATCCAGACTCATGCAGCAGACAGGCGGGGAGAATGGAAGACACCGGGACCGCGAACCAGAGAACTCAAATCTGGACTCACTCTTGGTAAAAATGACACTGAGGAGAAATGCTCCGGGATCCACGGGTTTACCTGGCCCAATGGGCCTCATCACCTTACCTGAACACCGAGGTGTTGCTGGCGACTCTTAGTTTATTATTAATATGTTCGAGTGACTAAATTTTTAGGAGTAACCTCCCACTTCTACATCTTAGGATTGACTCAGTAACTGGAGGAATGGGTACAGTCGCAATGCCGCCCTCGCTGAGCTAGACCCGTGGGCACCACCCACGTCCACCAGCAGAGCCCTCTAGGAGGCCCACATGCTGTCTTTCATGTCAAGGGCTGCCGAACAGAAGGAAGCCCGTGAATGTGGTGTCATCGTCCTCGTCTGCAAACAAGCCGTTAAACCTCTCTCCTCCTGTCACCTGCATCCACACTTCGTCCCCGAGCTTTAGCTCCAGCACAATGCCACCTGAGGCCTGGTCCTCAGAGCTCATGTAACTATCCTTGGTGTGCAGGACTTTTGCCCCATTTTTGACCAAGGACACCTGCACATTCCTGGAGAAAACCGTGACGTGGTAGGTGAAGTAATAGACGCCAGCCACGTGGCAGGTGAATTTCCCCGTCGCTACGTTGTAATGGTTTAGGTCATTGTACAGGATCTTGTCAAATTTGATGGGCGCATCAGGGGGCGGGAACTTGCTGATCACTGTGAGCCCCACAGTGAAGGCACTCCTGGGCAAGGTGGGAGCCTCACCAACTTTCCCTTTCTCTCCTCGGTCACCTTTCCAGCCTCTAATTCCTCTGACTCCTGGCTCCCCTTGGGGGCCCATGGGTCCAGCTTCTCCCTTGGGACCTGGTTTGCCAATGGGGCCCACAGGGCCAGGTAAGCCCTTGGGACCCAAAGGTCCAGTACTGCCCATTAGTCCTTCTGGACCAGTGGGGCCCACGTCGCCTTTATCCCCCTTCTGCCCCTGAGGGCCAGTGTCTCCTGGCAGCCCTTGCTCTCCTGTAGGACCAATGGACCCCTTTGGACCATGTTTGCCTGGGGGTCCTCGGGAGCCTGGGTCACCTTTGATGCCTCTTGCTTCCACTCTTCCATTTGCTCCTGAATAGAAGGAGATAATGAAGAAGTGGGTTAGGAAATACTCCTCCTGAGTGATGCTGGGATTTCTGTTAGTAAAGCATTTGATTGAGACAAAGTAGTGCATGGGCTTGAGATCTGCTCAGAGTCTGAACATTCAGAAAATCCCAAATTGCATGCAGGAATATGCGCGCGCGCGCGCGCGCGCGCGCACACACACACACACACACACACACACACACACACACGGTGGGATGAGGGGACTAATTCTTAAATTTTGGGGACAGGGTCACATGTAGCCCAGGATGGCCCCAAACTCACTATAGCCGAGGCTGACCAGATGATCTTGAACTTCTGATCTTCCTGAGTGCTGGGACTGTGGCTGTATTTGACCACTCCCCGTTTATGCAGCACGGGGACTAGAACCCAGGGCTTCAGTGCATGCTAAGCTAGCACTCTACCAACTGAGCCACATCCCCAGCCTCCAAAAGTATTCCTCAGTCAGTGCCAGGGCTCGTATGAGCAGTGACAACTGTACTACCAGAGTGACCTACGTCAGCCCAGAAATGAGGCCACCCTTGGGAGCAGAGCAGGTCGATTGGGGCTGCTGAGAAACGGGACCTAAGTCCCAGGGAAGTGACAGGGAGTGGACCTGAAGTCAGGTGTTGATTGTAGCCCACATGCCTGTCATCTATCCAGCCCTAGACTGCCCTTTCCGCTCATTTTTCCTAAGTCTACACAAACATGCCACACTGCTCGCTTCCTCCGCCTGGATTGGGAGGTGATGGTGCTTCTGAGCGTAGAGCCTGGGCTTAGATACAAAACTGTCACCCTTTCTCCAGCCCCAGCACACATGAACGTGGTATACAAACAAGCAGTCATCCTCCATCACATTTCCCCCTCAACTATAGAGCTGGGGCCTTTGCTATCTAATTTATAGAACTTATATTTTTATATAAAGCCTTAATGCTCAGAATGAGTGGTCCATGTCTGACATTACGGACATCTCTCTCCCCGTTGGTTACTCCCTACCCTCTAGGTTGCAATTCATTCTGGGCAAGGATGGGCCACTGAGCTGTAAGCCCAGGCCAGGGCCCCCCTCAAGTGCCACTTTCTCCCTGAAGTAAGGACAGGTACACTGAGTGATGTAAAGCCCCTTTCCTTCGCGCTCATTCTATGAGTCAGAGGCCAGCACACAGTGGCCTGCTGCCCAGATCTGCCCTCCTGCCTGATTTTGCACAGCCCATAAGCTAAGAATGGTTTACATGGTTATACAGGCAAAAAATAACACCTCGACATGGTGTGATGGCTCAAGACCCACCATCTCAGCTACTCAGGAGGCTCACATAGCGGCTAGCAAGTTCATAACTTTCCTGACGTACAGAGTGAGTCCCAGGCCAGCCCTCAGCAACGCCATGACACTCTTATCTCAAACTAAGAAGTTAAAAAAGAAACCCAGAGGGTCCAGGAACTCCACATGGAGGCCATCGGGGGGGGGGGGGGGGGGGGGGGGGGGAGTGTAGGGGGAAGGGTGCACAAACTGCTGTGCTAACCAAGGACAATGCATGCAGTAAACCTAGACCTCCCATCCCCCCCCACCCCGATTCAGATCTAGCCAATGGACAGCACATTCTCCACAGTTATGGAGAGAGCAGGGACTGCCTCTGACATGAACTCTGGTGCCCCCAGTCTGACCACTTCCCCTCGGTGGTGAAGCCTGGTGGTGTGGCACTCAGAGGAAGGGGAAGCAGGCTATCCAGATGAGACCTGATTGGCTGTGGTCACATCATGGGGGAGGAGGTCCCCTTCTGTCAGAGGTCTAGAGGAGGAGAATGGGGTGAAAGCGGGAGGGAGGGGGCAAGATACAAGTGAGATACAATCTGAATAAATTAGAAAAAAAGAAAAAAAGAGAGGCATCGAGTATAAGTAACTAGCGGATGCTTAGTCAAAAACGGGACATGTATGTCAACCCCGTCAGTACTCGGAGAACATAGTGAAAGAGGGCATGGGGAGAATCTAACAGCCCGGCTAGAGTGATGGCTCAGAGGTTAGGAGCACTGCCTGCTCTTCCAGAGGTCCTGAGTTCAATTCCCAGCCCCCACATGGTGGCTCACAACCATTTATGGTAAGATCTGGTGCCCTCTTCTGGCAGGCAGGCAGAACATTGTATACATAATAAATTAAATCTTAAAAAAAAAAAATGTAGACGTCAGAGAACATGGAAGAAGGAAGCTTTTGCTTTTTGATCGCCTGTCCTTGTCCTTACTGGAAACTCATCTCCCCTGTTGCTGGGCCATTCCTTGCCTGGTCTTACAATCTACTTGATGCTTCCAATGTAGACTCAAGATCAGCAGCTCCCCAGGAATTCCCCTGGAACTCCAGGACCACACTGGGACTGCTGAGATGTCTAGGCTTGTGGACTGACCAACTAACAGATTCTTGGCCTTCTCCTTGGGAGACAGCCATTGTTGGACTACCCAGACCACAGGTTGTAATCTTCTCTGTCTGTCTCTCCATCTCTCCATGTCTCTGCCTCTCCTTCTCCTTCTCCACCCCCTCCAGCCTTCCTCTGTATTGAGATTCTGCTTCAGTCTGCCTACCTGTGATGTCATTGCCTACCTGCCATTGGGGCGTGGCCCTGCCCAGGGCTATATAAAAGGACAGGCCCTCCTCAGAGCTCTCTCTCTACCCTCTCTCTTCTTACCCCCTTACTCCCTTTCCCCC
>OU015748.1:58436466-58453784 GCA_907169655.1 Acomys percivali
TCTCTCTCTCTCTCTCTCTCTCTCTCTCTCTTTCTCTCTCTCTCTCTTTCCCTCCCTCCCTCCCTCCTTCCCTCTCTCTCTCTTTATGGGGTAACCCTCCCCCCTTTCCTTCTCTCCCCATGCTCACTTAATAAACCTCATATATTCTAATATCTGGCATCTGGTATCTTCTTACCATTTTCTTATTATTAAACATAAGACTCTATGTGTGTTTCTATATATCCATCCTACCAATCCTGTCCCTCTAGAGACCCCCTGGCTAATACAGTGGCTGATCCCAGCAGCATCATACAGGCCCCTCCTGAACAGCTGCTGGCAACTCAGCTTCACATTAGAGCGTTGTGGATGGGCGAATACAAAGCCACTGCTCACCTGGTTCTCCTTTCTCTCCACGGATTCCATCCTTCCCTGGGCCACCGGGATATCCTGGTTCTCCTAGGTGGAAGGGAAGAAAGCAGACAAAAGTTGACATTCTAACTCCAATTTCCCGGCTATGTGTCCACGGATGAAGCACACAGGAAATCCTGGGGTGCCCAAGCCCACCTCTCTTCCCACAGTGCAGGCCACAGAGCACGCAGCTCTTAGTGCATATCCAGGGTGTTGAATCATGCAAGATGAGCAGATTCTGAGATGAGTTGGTGACTGACTTCCTGAGTGCCAGGAGCACGAGGCAAGGCAAACTGAGCCACTGAGGGCCATGCTGTAATTTTGCCTTAGGATGAGGACTTGGAAGTGACCTGAAGGTGGGAGGGGCTAGACGTATCTCTCATTCTGTCCCCTTTCCACCACTCATTCAAAGAGTATGACGGAAAGTTCCCCAGATTCCCTGAGACACCAGAGAACTCCATGAAATGACTGTTGGGGGAGGGAAGGCACCATGGACTGAGGGTGAATGCCACTGAACACGCTGTGACGGACACTGGGTTCTGCTGGCCATACAGTAGTCCCGAGGCAGGGAGCAGGCCACCAAGTCCCACCTTCACCTGGTGTAAGCAAAGTAAAATGGCCAACTATGATGCCAGAAGAACTCTCAAGGCCACAGTTTAGTCTAGGTTTTGTATTGCTCAAATTAGCCGGGACGCCAAGGTTTTAACCCTGCCATGCTAGGTGTGGAGTGACCAGCAGCTGGAACAGCCTTCAGCTCTCAAGCCTGGAGAGTGACACAGGCTGATTTGCATCAGTCATCATGCCTGGCGTTATGGAAATTCCCAAGCAAGTCCCGGGTCCCCTTGAACTGCCAAGCCTTGCCTTCTCCCCGTAACCTTTCACCCCTCTGCACTACCTCAAGCCTGAGCCTTCCTACTCCAACTTCTCTTTTTCCAGGCTTAGTTCCCAGTTCATGTATTCTGTAGCACGGTCTCCAGGCCAGACCATGAACATCTACTGAACAACTGTGAATGTGTGTGTCACACACTGCACCAACTGGGTGCTGGTAACATAAAACACACAGCACATCTTCAGAAGAGCAGGTAAAGAAGCAACAGCCTTTCCTGCCAAGCAGCGTGGGTTGCATCACTTTCCTGAGAAATAGCACAGATGCTTTGGGGATTTTGATGTTTGGTTTTGGTTTTGGTTTTTGAGATAGGGTCGCTCTATTATGTAGCTCTGGCTGTTCTGGAACTCACAGAGATCCACCTGCTTCTGCCTCCTGAGTATTAGGATTAAAAGCATGCATTATACCTGGCCCAGAAAACAAATGTGTTGTTTTAAATGTACCTGTGTCTCCTTTGTCACCCTTGGCGCCATCTCGCCCATCTCTTCCAGGTAGGCCATTGTGACCTGGATTCCCAGGGATGCCAGAGTGCCCTTGCCGGCAGGTGTCCTGGGAGTATCCACTCCTTGGGCATGTACCCACAGCCAGCAGGAGCCACCAAATCTTCATGGTCAGACAACAGGGCCTGGACTGAGAGAAACAGAAGTTGAAGGATGCCGGCTTGCTGGGTGTAGGTACAGTTGCGGGACGCGGGCATGGCCTCTCATCTCAGCGATGGGGCAGGCCTTGGTCTCTGGGCATGGACACAATTGCTAGAGAGTGGCAGGGCCTCTTCTCTCTGCACTGACAAAGGTCTGCACCAGATCTCACTGTGTCAGATGGTCAGGTCAGGGGGGGAAAAAAGCCAGGAAGTTGACTGGGCTGGAGTCGAAGGACTTGGTTACAAAGCCTGGCACAGCAGCACATGCCTGTAATCCCAGCCCTCAGAAGGCTGACAAGGAAATCACAAGATCCGGGTCAGCACAGTACACAGTCATACAGTGAGAATATATTGTGAAAGAGGGGAAAAAAGAAAGAAAAGAAAAGGAAAAGAAGGGGACATTGTCCTCCGGTGGTGACACATGACTGGGACCGCTTTTAATGGTCAATAAATATGGAAGCCGAGTTTTGAGGTTAGGAGACTCTTTTGTTCCCTGTGTCAATTTGAGCAAGTCACTTTTTTTTTTTTTCCGAGACAGGGTTTCTCTGTGTAGCCTTGGCTGCTCTAGACTCACTTTGTAGACCAGGCTGGCCTCAAACTTACAATGATCCGCTTGCCTCTGCCTCCCAAGTGCTGGGATTACAGGCGTGCACCACCATGCCCGGCTGCAAGTCACTTTTTCGAGCCAGAGGAAAATGTTTTCTTATGCCGTAGGACTAATATAAAAACCAAATTTGACCACAATCTACATGAAAAAGCACACTAAAGACAATGAAGCTCACAGAGAATTACAATCTGAGCCAACAATTCTATTCCTGGGAATAGAACAACCAAGCAAGCAAACAGAAACCAAACCAAACAACAACAAAAAGAGGCTTGAACAAGTTCTGTGTTCCTGGCAGCAATGTCCACACAGGCCACCAGGGGGAGCAGCCCATGTGGCCATCAGCGGATGAGTAGACGTAGAATATGTATTATAGTTGGGCGTGGTGGCACACACCTTTAATGCCAACCCTTGGGAGGCAGAGGCAGGGGATTGCTGTGAGTTCAAGTCCAGGACAGCCAAGGCTACACAGAGAAACCCTGTCTCGGGAAAACATAACAAAACAAAACTAAACAACTAACAAAACAAACAAACAACCCCGCCCCAAAAACCAACCCAAACCACTCCCCCTCAATAAAAAGAATATGTAGTATATAAATACAGTAAAATGTCATTCAGCCCCAGAAAGGCAGGAAATACTTGCCCATGCTACAACATGGATCAACCTCAAGGACGTTAGGTGGTGACAATCTGGGTCTGAAAGATGGTCCTGGTGTGAGTGCTTATCTGAAGTATGCAAAGTGGTCCAATCCATGGAGAAGGCAATATGGCAGATGCGGAGCTGAAGGGAGGGGTGGCTGGGTGGGGCGGGGTGGGGGGCGGGCAGGGGGGCCTCCTGTTAAATGAAAGATAAAACCTCTGCAGGCTGATGATGGTGATGGCTGCAGGGTGATGTGAACGTATTTGTTGCTACTCAGTCATACACTTAAAATGGCTCAACTGGTAAGTTTGAATTTATATATGTATTTTATCACAATAAAAACATCAAAATATTAAAGATGAGGCTGCGGCTCAGTTGTGGAAATACTGCCTCACACTCACGAGGCCCCAAGTTCCCTCCTAGTAACACACACACACACACACACACACACACACCCCAAAAATTATGTGGCATTAACAGCAATGTACCAAACATCAGGGGCTGTGGCTACAGCTCAATGCTAGAGCACTCGTGTCACACATAGAGTCCTTAGGTTTAACCCCCAATGACACAAAACAAACAAGTCTGTTGCTGTGGCTCATTCCTGAGCACACATCAGGTTGACGCACAGGGAGACTTGTAGGTGAACTGCCCGCACCAGGATCGGCATGGAAGTCCCTGCAGGGGGTTGAGTCCGTAAGATGTGCATGAATGTGATTCCAGATCAAGGTGAGGATACGGGTGAGTGTGCTAGGTGCAAAGTGCCACTCCACTTCTCCTCCAGGCTCTGCCTGGCAGGGCTTCTGCACTTGGTACAAGGTAGGACGCAAATGCTCACCTACGGAATTTTCAGCATTGCACCCCAAGTCTCCAGGGTTGAATATGGAGCTGCAGAGTGAGCCTTGGTAGTTCGATGCAAGGACTGTGTGGTGGCAGCGCTTTTAAGATTTAAAGAACAGAATTCCCACCCACCCTCAAACCAAATAAGAACACATGTATTAATGCAAGCCGTCAGACCTCAGAGCTTTATGTACCATGGGCAGCAATGCAGATGTCCGTAAGCCTTTGTAAAGGCAAAAGGCGAAGTGCCTGTCCCTTCAACCCATCTCTGAAATTGTTCAGAATAAAGCAAAGATCTGTGCGCCCAAGTTAACTGCAGCATCATCTGTTGAGGTGGAAAGGGGTACATTATGTAATGCCTATTTATAGATTTGAGGGATGGAATGGTGCCTAAGTGCTGAAGAAGTCATGAGGGCCAGTGAAGAATGTACCAGATGCATGAAGGCAGAGGATGGTGAGTTCAGGATCAGCTTGGGTACAGAGAGAGGGGCGTGGTGGTAGTGGGGACCCTGTGTCAAACCAAAGGGACTAAAATGGGGCCTGGAGAGATGGCTCAGCAGTTAAGTTCACTGCTGTTCTTGCAGAGCCCCCAGCACCCAAGCACCCACAGTGGGCAGCTCACAACTGCCTGTAACTTCAGCTCCAGGGGATCTGAGCCCCATTCTGAGCCCTTTTCTCACCTCTGAGGTTATCCACACAAGCACACACACACACACACATCATCATCATCATCATAAATATAATAATAATAAATAATAATAATAAAAATAATAACAGTTAAAAATTTAAACTTGGACTTTTAGAAAGACAAAGTTATCAGCCACATTATAAAGATATTAATGTATATATACTATCAAAAACTAGAAGTAAATATATGCAAATAACCGAACATGTTAATGTATAGAACGGTGAGATGGTAAGAGGCTTTCCTGTGGGGAGAAAAGGTCTTTGTAGTGCTGGTTACACATTTGTGACCGTTTGTTTTGCTTATTTTTAACTGTGTGTTTGCATACACACATGCAGACGCACGCACAGGCACACTCACGAGTGAACGTAAAGACCCTTGTGGGCCAGAACATGAGGTGTCGCTGGAGCTGGAGTTACAGGCCACCAGACGCGGTGCTGAGAGCTGAACTCTGCTCCTCCAAGTGCTCTTAACCTCTAAGGCCCGGTGTAGCTAGACGCTGCCATCCACAAGGCTGTGTCGCCCTCTGGTGGAACTGTTGAGTATTACGGGATACAGAAAGTGTTTCTGGAAGAAGAGGAAACCCAGGAGGTGACTGACCCAAACTCAACTCCGTTCGAAGTTGAGTTTCCTTAGCGCCAAACCTATGAATTCTCTACGGCGCTTCTGGGGCTGGAGTCAGAAGCAACTGGTAGATTCTAGGCTCCTTCTTCTGTGCTTTAACCAGCCTCCCAACCTCCCGTGAAAAGCCGCTGGGGGGGGGGGGGGGGGGGGCGGGAGGCAGAGAGGGGCGGGGGCGGGGGTGGCTTGAAGTTCAAGAGCCTGATCTTGCAGGGCACCTGAGTTAAGGCCCCAGGACCCGCAGGGCCGTATATCCAAGTCTATAACTGGAGTTTCAGATGATGTGACGCCCTCTCCTGGCTCCCAGTGTGGCGCTGACAGATGGTGCAAACATAACACACACATTAAAAACAAACACACAGCACAAACTTTCGGTGCCTCTTCTGATTAACTTTCTCTTACTTGCGGTCAAGGGTAAGCCTATTCCCAAACATCTCAGATTCCTTATGCCCCCAAAGACTTCAAACTCTTTTCTCAGCCCCCAAACACTAACATTTAACAGAACCCAAATCCAGCTTTTGCCAGACTGGGTTTTACTATGCAGCTCAGGCCAACTTAGAACTCATGTCCTTCTGCCCCAGAGTTCCAAGCGTGGCTGACAGGCGTGCTGCACCAGGCCAGTTTGTCCTTGCAGAGGCTCAGCCTGCTTGACCGTAAGATGGAGGGATGGGACCCTTCCACACTAAATCGGCTCTATTTCTTTCTCCCATGGAGTTGATACAATGTCAAAGTGTGCAATTTTTTAAAACATATTTTATAGACTTTATGAATTAGCATAGACATAACTAATAAAACAGACGCATTAAAATGTGTAGCTGACAATCTAATTATATTTTTCTAGAAAGGTCTGTTATTCTTGTGATTTATCTTGTTTTTAATGCCTCCTTCCAGGCCAGTATTGCAGAATTCTGGCAAATGAAATTCACTGCTTTTCTCTCTTGCTTAGCGCCACCCCTCCCACTGTGTGTGTGTGTGTGTGTGTGTGTGTGTGTGTGTATGTGTGTGTGTGCGCGTGCGTGCATTTGAGATAATCTCATACTGTAGCCTGGGTTGTCTGTCCTGGAATTTACTTTGTAGCCCAAGCCTGCTGTGTCAGCTGCTCCAGTGTGATACTGCATGTGTGAACCACCACACTTGTGTGTTCTTTAGAAAAAAAAAAAAATAAGAAGCAGATGCCTCTGTTCTTACCCAGAGCTTTATATATACCACACCCGGCTACCTCAGAACCCAGGTGCCTTCAGCTGAATGTAAAAATAAAATAAAATAAAATCCTTTAGTGCACTTACCTGAACCCTGGAGTTGCAGGCTGGATACAGGCACTGTGTGAATAGGGACCCCACACACTGTAAATAAAATCATGCCTTCCTGCCATAGAACTCCCAAGTGGACATAACTGCAAAACAGCAGGAAGGGGAGGGGACAGAGGGAGGCACATGTCTTGGATGAGCTTCAAAAAATCACAGCAGCACTGGGGGCAGGTAGCATCTCTTTGGAGCATCCCCGGTGTGGAAAACTTTGTCCCTTTCTTCTCTGTCCTCTGAAATAGACTGAGGGGACTCCAGGTGTTCCAGCAGGTGGCAGGTGGGAATGCAGGTTTCTTTCCTTAACTCGAACAGTTTCCTCACCAGCCTTGAGTCCCTCGTCAGGCAACAGGTATAAAAATGACAATATGGGCTAGAAGGCTCAGAACACTGGCTGCTCTTCCAGGGGTCCTGAGTTCAATTCCCAGCAAGTACATGGTGGCTCATGATTGTCATAAAGGGATCGGAAGCCCTCTTCTGGCGAGTAGGTGTACCTGCAACTTTTAACCAGCATTTAGGAAGTATGCTAACAGGTCCATGTGATTAGGGACTGAAGGGTATGGAACCTCAGGTATATGCCAAGGGGTGTGGCCCTTCCCTTTCGTGTGTTCCCGAGGAACACTGCTCCTTCAGGTTCAGCCTGAGCGGAGCAAACACTGTTTTGGGATTATCTACTCCTTTTGGGGGAGTGGGGAATGAAAAGTTCCCTTTGGACAATTGACAATTGTTCTTCCCTTCCAGTAACTCCAAGTTTCAGCTTCAGGTGTTTTGGATGTGGCAAGTTACCATGGCCTAAACAGATCCTCCCGACATTTCTGTGTAGGGGAGACCAGGCACAGAGCCCCTCCCCCCAACCCCCAGTGCAACCAGGAAGGAGCATGCTGCAGCTCTGTCATGGGTCTGGTCGTGCAATCTTCTTCTGCCCAGGGAATTGTCTAATCATTCAGGCAGAAGTGCAATGGTTTCCAGGGCATAAAAATAAATAAATAAGTAAATAAATATTCTGTTCTGAGAGGGGCAGGAACTCAACCTTAATAGCCATCTGAGGATAGGGTATGCAGGTAGTGGGAGACTCACCTTAGCAGAACTAACCAAGCCCCATGTGCCCTCCTCAGCCCAGCAGGCAGCCCCAACAATATACCCAGGAGGAGGTGGGATTTGACTTGGGGACTTGGCAGCATCCGTTAGGCTAGGTGGCATCCGTTGATCTAGATCTGGCTTCTTTAGATCCAACTGCCACAGCCAAGTCCCTTCATGGGTGAGGAGTGCAGCTGGTTGCTAGAGGGACCAATGTGACAACTCCGCTTCAGGCTGCCACAGGACCTCTGGTGCCCTGGCTATGTGGAACCCTCTCCGGCTGTATAACCTAGCCCTATCCTCTCGTGAGTTAGCAGGAACCAGAGGTTTGATAGGATGCCCGGAGCACCATTTGCACTACTCTTCTGCCTCAACTCAGTTTAGTTTAGTTTGCACAAATTGAGGACTTGGTCACCCACGTCGCTTCCCTTCCCCAAGGCCTGCCAGGATCACTGTAGCCTGCTAGGCTGTCCTCCTGGACACCTCTCTGCCTTGGATTTGACTTCATTGACTCTTTACTGCAACCTGTGTAGGCAATACTGGCCACAGACGGCCTTGAGCTCTTTAGCCACATTAGGGAATACCAAATGCCACCAGTGTCACAGGGTGGGTCAACGATTAAAAATCCAGCTCTGCAGAGACCACAAGACCCCAGCTCTGAGTCAGCTGAGGAAGCAAGGTGCTTTGGCTAAGCGCTGTTGTGCTTGTCCACAGAGTCCTTAGGAGTTGAGTCCAGCCTGGACATTTGTTAGGGGCAGGACTCCATTCCAGGAGCTGCAGTGCCAGGTGAACCTCACCCTATTTCCCATTTTCTGGCTGCATTTTTCTAAAGGAATGTGTCTCTCCTGTGTATATGTAAGACAACTAAAAGTGCGCGATAGAATAAAGTACCACTGCCTCCCCCTTACACCCGCTTCTATGATACCACACATCATGCTACCTGTGCTGCCACTGTCACTCTTTCACCCAGTGCTGCCCATGGAGGAGTGAACAAGGGCACAAGCGGACAGCTGATGCTATGTGTAAACAACAAAGCAAGAGGCAGCCTTGGCAACCCAGAGGACCCCTTCCTCTGATGAGTCACAGCAAACAATGGGCTGTTTCCTGGGATTTTCTGAGCCTGCTAATGAGAGGGAAGTTTTTATTCACCCCACACCCTGGGTGAGGGAGGCCAAGGCTACAGGCTCACCTCCCAGTGAAGGGTCTTTGCCAGCAGCTCCCATCACCCAGAGGCACAGAGACCTGGCCCCCCCACATTCCCTCATGCATGGCAAAGTGCTGCCTTTCAGGGCTGGGCTGCTGTGTAGTGGTTGGTATAAGGGCCTGCTTGGCCTTGGGAGTGGGGGTGGGGCTACACCTCCAAACCCCACAAAAGCCACCCAAACTGTCACTTGCTGCCCCTCTGGCTCCTCTCTTACTCTAGTGGCTCTGGGAGTCCTGGCCCCTCTCCATCCCCTCAGAGCCTTTCCTCCAAGCCTGCCCAAATCTTCCTTGCCATCAGGAATGAGTCCGTAGGAAGCAGCAGCAAGCTTTGGGCAAGAAAGGATCCAGAAGTTCCAGCATCTGCTGCCTTTTTTTTTTCTTTTCTCATATGGCTTAGGTTGACCTTGAACTTCTTGTTATTTCCAGGGAAAAGCTCCTGTTCCCACCTCCCAAGTGCTGGGATTGCAGGGATGTGCCATCACACCCCGTCTTACACAGCCCTGAGAATCGAACCCAGGGCTTTATGTGTGTAAACTGCCACAGTGCTTCTTACTGTACTATGGAGACGCATCCCTAGAACCAGTTTGGCAAATTAATTTTAATATACAGATACAAAATGACAAAGAGATTCACAGCACTTACAAGAAATCAAACAACAGTATATATATATATTTAAACAACAACAACGAAAAACCCTTCATTCAGCGAAAAACGCACATCTTGTACGCAGTTCCTATTTCAGTGTCGAAGCCAGCTCAGCAGCCCAGGGGCAGCCCTTGGCTCAAACAGACGACAGCACCCCATTGTGGATTAGTTATCACTGAAGCATAGCCAAGGAGATCGGCAAGTCACACACAGCGGGCATCAATATGTACCCCCCAAAAAGGGACCAATGATTACATTATAGAAGTGGCTCAAAGTACTTCCAAAATATAATCAGCAATGCCCAGGACAGTAAAGGCAACGATAAAATACAGGCGGTGGCTAAGCAAATTTACATACATTATACAAGCTGAATTTCCCTCCCTCCCCAAGACTAGCTAGAAAATCCTACTTATTTGTCCTAAGTCTTTCAAACTCCCCTTTCCCTGGATCCTGAGAAGAAACAATTAGTGACACACCTGTCCCCAGCATCCTGCCTGCCAGCTGCTGACAGGCACTGACTCCCAGGTCTTGGCACTGGCCTGAGGACACTTCTGCTTTTCCTAATTGCGATGAAGCCATAATGCAGTAGCCATGCTCTGGCTCCAGGGGACCCTGGCTGAGAAACAGGACTGACCTGCCCTGAGAAACAATCAGGTACAGATTTCCACATGCGCACTACGCTAGGTCACTGGTGCTTACAGAAGATGTGCGCTGTGGACTGAATTTTGAATGAAATACATTTTCGCTTTGTGTGTAACAGCAATGGTGTAGGATGTGGAATCGGTCTCCAGTGGACTGGCTAACAGAAGGCACAGTATTTAGAAACGGCATTCCACAGCGGTGGTGATCCTCACCCGAGGAAGTGGACCTACCGCGTGGAAACGGGAAATCGGAACAGATGGCATCAGCTAAAGGTTCATGAGAGCCCCAACTAGCTGCCTGCCACTGTTTTACTTTTGGGGACAGAGCCTGGAATATTATTTCTTTCTCTAGATTTTTAAGGACTGTTTATGATTACATTTCATCTACCATGTGGTGGCTATACACTATAGTATCACTAAACCAGAGGCGCCTTCTCAACCATGTCAACAGAGCTGATAAATTCCAGTATGCTAAAAATGGAACAAATGAAATCTATCAAAACTTTAAACCACCAATTTCTGTTGGACTCCACTGAGGGGAAGGGAGGGAATGTTGTTCGTGGGTGGCACACAGCATTCAGGCAGGAGGCTCTTTGTTGCTTCTGCTTCCTTCCAAAGTAGAGCACATGCCTTCAATCAAGAAGGAAGTCTGGAGAACTGAAAATAAGAATACTAAAGATCTTCCACTTTTTCTTTTTTCGAGCTCAGGTATTTGGTAATAAAATGTATACAGACATACAGATTTTTTTTTTTTACAAAGTCAAAAGCTATTATATCTTTTAAAAACACGTTAGTTTTCAAAATCACCCAGAAATCCCAAGTAAGATTCACCCGGGACAGGCATTTGATTAAACACTTTTCAGGCTGTATAAAACTGCCTAGGGCCAGCCCAGGTCTTGAACTTGACTCGATATAAACACGTCCTGATGTCCGGGATTGTAAGGAAGTCTGTGGAGGTAGGTGGGAACCGGAAGTCAGGGCAGCTGGGAAATATATTAGGGCTGGTCACCAACTCGACATATTGTTTCTCCCGTCATTAGATGTAACAGCAAATCGAGTCTGTAGCGAGACTGACTCAAGCTGAGTCCTCAGTGAAAATGAACAGGACCAAGAGACTCTCTTCACCTCTTTAAAGCAATTCTTGTATTAACAACACGGCTCTTGAAACTGCTGTACACACACACAGTGGAGCAGAGAAAAGTAGTAAGTATGGTTTCCAAAATATACCATTACATTCTGTTAGGAAAACAAACAAACAAACAAAAACCCAAGCAACCAAACTAAAAATTTGTCAGTTACATAAATGCAGCTGGAGTCCTCCTACACACACAGACACACACACACACACACACACACACACACACAGACACACACACACACACACACACACACACACTGCGCATGCTCTATGCACTGAACCACTTCATAGCACACAGAAACAACTGTGGGCCACAATCCCCAGCAGCGCTGCCTATAAATGACCATGCCAAGGGTGCACAGCAGGGTTGAGGCTAATCCCAGGTCCAGGATCAAGGCTGTCTGCTGTGACATCACTTGTTCCAGGCATAGCTATGGGGACAGGGTGGAGAAACTGTGCCTATGGACCAACCCTTCATCTCTCACCCTGCAGACTTGTTTGTTCCCAGGCAAGAGCTGATGAGACGGCAGAACCTTGCAAGAACAGCACACAAGAGCAAGCCTGTCTAAAGGAAAGCACAAACTGCAGACCTTCCCTGCCAGCCCGCCTGCCAGTCTTCCTTAGATTTGGTTAAAAGGCATTTTCAAACTCCACAGTGCCAACAGAGAAAGGTCTCAGCCCATGTGGCCTTCATTAAGAGACAACTCTCTCAGGGCTACGGAGTCATCAAATCTCCAGCTGGCACAGCCATGCACTACCATTTCGGGGTCTTCAGGAAGCAGGAAGCCGATTTTGCCCCTAGTTTTCTCCGTGGATGCCTGGGTCTTCATCGTTCGTTTCACTGGAGAAGGCATTGCAAATGGCTGCTGAAGATGCCCAGGGGCAGAATTTTCACATCACCGCTACTTCTGTGAATGGCAGCTTCTTAGGTTGTGATGGGTGAGAAGGCATGGCCTCTTGAAGATGTGAGAGGGACCAATCAGGTGGCAGTGGCCTTCCCTCTCATATGGCAAGTAGCACTGCCTTGAGGACGCCATCACCCCACTCCCCCACCCCCCACCCCCACACTGCCAGGTGCCTCCTGACTCTCTTGTGAATAAGAAACCTTTCAAAATATGAAGCCTATGCTCTTGTGTGGCACCTGCTGCACCTTGGAAGACTGTGGGCACCTGCCCAGGTGGCTCTACCTCCTTCGTTTGTCTCTTTCAGGCCCCACCTGGCCCAGGCCATGCCACAGCTGCCAACTCCTAACCAATCCCGCTGATGATGAGTTCCTTAAGATCAAACACAGAAGGCATCCTTCATGTAGCTGCTGCTGGGGGACCGAAAGGCCCCTGGTACTGTTTGGAACTGCAGTGGCAGTGTGACTGTCAGCGGGAAACTCCCACAGCCACTGAGTCAGCAGTCCCCATGCAGAAAGGGCCTGGTCCCTATATCCTGGCCACCAGAGAATGCGCCTTGGCTTCCAGTGTGGGACAGAGCATGGCTTCATGGCTTCCTTCCTTCCACAAGGGAGCCGGGGACTCTCAAGATAAAAGGTACAAACTCTTTTTTCCCCTTCATTGATTCCCCAAAAGAAGCATTGAGCACTGAGCAAGATGCCATCCCTGTTCATCACACTGAAGAGACAGAACCGGTCTTCCGCCCACAGCGCCTTGGAAGTACACTCTGGGTAAGGCTCATTTTCGGAAGGGGGTGAGTTTGTGGAACGTGTGCCAGAAGAGCGACGGCTTCCTCTTGGGCTCGGCCAACGCGAAGACCTGCTGCTGCGGGATGCTGGTGGGCACGGTGATGTGGCGCTGGTGAAGGGGCGGCAGGCTCTGATGGGGCGGGGCCACGGGGCAGCTGCTGTAGCCTAACTCAGGAAGGACAGAAGAACAGACAAGTCACTAGAAAGACACACTGGGACTCGGCTAATTTACAGGAGTCAAGAGGACACTGGATAACCGCCCTACGAAACAAGACTTTCAGATGCCCCGCGTGTGGCCAACAAGGGTTACTCACGAAGCCTACCCGAAACCTCCCAGGAAGAAAGCCGACCACCTTCCACTGTGATGGAGGTCACCAAAGAACCAGAACTGGGCTCTTCCTGGTGAGGATGGGAAGTGGTGCCATGCTCTGAGACAAAGCCTGGAGCTGGCACTCCCTTAGCACAAATGCTACTCCATGCTTACTGAGCCAGAGTACTTGGAGGGAAATTCTTTGATTTCTCTCTTTCTCCATTCTCTGATTTCTACCATGCGAGTGACAGTACCAGGGTACTGCAAGAATAAATGAGGTAACGTTTAGTGGCACTATCTACCCTGGGGAGACACTGAGTGTGAGCACTAGGACCCTGATGTGGTCTGGCCATGAGGGTGTCTGCGTCACCACCAAGTGACTCTAGTATGTGCAAGAGTGGGGAAGCACTCTAGGAGAAGGCCAGTGTCTTCTCACCCACTGATGAGAGAATGTCAAGACCTCAGCTCACTGGAATGCAGTGTGGTCCGCTACAGCTGGGACCTTTCCTCACCTCACTGGAATGTGGTGCAGTCCCCTATAGCTGGGACCTCACCTCACCTCACCTCACCTCGCTGGAATGCAGTGCAGTCCCCTATAGCTGGGACCTCACCTCACCTCGCTGGAATGCAGTGCAGTCCCCTATAGCTGGCAAGCACTTTGGTATTGGAGATTCCTCCTCAAGCCAAAAATGCGAGGTGTTACTTGACTGGTGGCTCAGTGGGTACCGGGACCATCCCCTCATGGGCGTTAGGAATAGAGAGGGTGCTGGCAGGACTAGGAGGCTTAAAGGCCTTCATTGCTACTGAGGTATTTCGTGCTCCTGCATCCAAACCTGAAATGGACTCTCCACCTGCCTGTCAACTGGGGTCTGGTGTCAACACTGTCCTTTCCTCTCCACCCAAGGCTGGGAAAAAGCTCAACATGGCCACTGGCTCCATATTATCACAAGGTCCACAGGAAGGAAGAAAGCCTTAGCCAACCTTACCTTTAGATTTCCCATGTCCTGTCTTCTGAGCGTTCAACATGGCGAGTTTCTTTTGATTTTCTGGGATTTCCATTCCTGGATTTAGGAACAGATATGGTCTACGTTCAGAACCCGGAAAAAGGTTTTCAGAACAGACTGTATACAACATAAACTAGTGCTGAGGTTTTTCTCTACAGACTGGAGCAGAGAATCCTGAAAGGTGATGAAAAGCAGGGTGCCAGGAGCGTCACCAGGTACCTCGCAATGACCTCTGAACCCATGTTTTAGAGTGATACTAGGTACTACTGTCACGACACACAGACCCTTGGTGTCTCAAGACAGATACTCCCAGGTCAGTGTCCACACGGGAGTCACCCCAAGTGCAGGCCTAGAGCATAGCTCTCTGGGAAGTGAGCCTGAGGTAAAAGGGCTGGGGGCTGTGGAAGCAAGCCTGAGGTAAAGGAGCCTGGGGCTGTGAAAGTGAGCTTGAGGTAAAGGGGCCCCAGGGCTGTGGAAGCGAGCCTGAGGTAAAGGGGCCCGGGGCTGTGGGTTAAGATTCTAATTGCCACAAGCCTCAGACTGGGCTCTGCACCCCTGGCTGTGCAGGGTGGACAGAAAAGCTGTCTGCATGTGGTGGGCCAACTAGGTGAAAACTAGGAGTTGCCCTGGGAAAGTGGACAGAACAGCTTTGGAGAGAGATAAAACAGCAGGGGAGCAGCAGCAGCAGCTGGGGTGGCTGCTTCTCCTGAGGTGAGAGGTGGGACACCAGTGGGAGGTGAGAGCCATGCAGCTTGAGTTGGCCCTTGCCTCCATCTTGGACTGACCTTCTACTTTGGCTGGCTCTGCTCCGCTGGCTTTCTGCAGTCACATTCTCACTGTCTGACCTGCAGTTTCCTTATACCCAGCTGCAGAGATTGGTGTCTTGCTCCAGACAGAGCCTGCTGGGCTGGCCTCAGTGCCCCCACGCACAGGAGCCCAGGAAGCGAAGGCTACACACTAGCTGAAGAAGCTGACTGTGTCTAGGATCCTTCTGTGGTCCTCCCTGAACCCCCCCTCCCCCAGGGAACTGCAAGCACCCAAACTCAGGTGCCTCTAGCCACAGATAGCACAGGATGACCGGTGGGAGCTGGCGACTCCATCACTTCAGGTTTCAGTAACTATCGGCACACTTCTGAGAAGGATTTCGTGACAAGCTTATGGGTGGTCCCTATGTCTCCTGCATCAAGCCACAGGGTCTGCAGGTCAGCAGCCAGTGCAGCGGCGGTTACCACAGTTCAGGTTTCCTCAGCTCTAAAGGACAGCCACACAGAGTGGCAGATCCCACGTGTGAGGCTGGGAGCCACATGCCCTCACGCTAGTCTGAGCTCTGGTGGTCTCTGAAGAAATTCTTAACTTTTTTTTTTTTTTGAGACAGGGTTTCTCTGTGTAACCTTAGCTGTCCTGGACTCGATCTGTGGACCAGGTTGGCCTTGAACTCACAGTGATCTGCCTGCCTCTTCCTCCCAAGTGCTGGGATTAAAGGCATGAGCCACCACGCCCGGCTGAAATTCTTAACTTTTAATGGCAAAATGGCCTGATGGATTTCTGAGTGCTCCCGACACAGGGGTTTCTATAGCCAACAACAGAACCTAGGGCCACGTTTAAAGCTGGTGGCTTGATACAGGAGACATAGGGACCACCCATAAGCTCCTTTGGCTCTGTAGCAGTGGTGAAACTTGCCCAGACACATGACCCTTGAGATCTGGTCACCAGAGCCATTTCCCCACTCATCTTATTCCTGTGCACCCTTGGCCTCTGGGCACCACAGCTCACATGTGACAGCGTGTGCTCACACTCCCAATCTGTGTGGGTGGCTCTGGAGTGTGGGCATAGCAACTGTGAGTGCTGCACTGGCTAATGCCACAGGACAGCTTCCTTCTCACAAGGGCATGCAACAAAAAGGCCAGTACAGGTTGGGATGACAAACCAAAGGACAGGCTAACTTACCCTTATCTGAGATGTGTGGGACCAGAGCACACCGCACTTTAGATTTTCTAATATTTTTCACATACACAATACATAAGGAATCTGGGGAAAGAGACTAAAGTCTAAACATAGGCACAGGGTTATTCAGTTATGTTTCGCAGATACCTTTTTTTTTTTTAATATTTTATTTAATTTTAATTTATGTGCATTGGTGTAGGGGGTGTCAGATGTTGGAGTTACAGACAGTTGTGAGCTGCCATGTGGGGAGATGGCTCAGTGGTTAAGAGCACTGCCTGCTCTCCCAAAGGACGCAGATACCTTATACAGAGCATGAAAGTAATTCTAAACTGTACTTCTTGGGCATCTATCTGCATTTTTGACAGGGTCTCTCACATGCTGCAGGGTGTGGCTGTTTTCCACACTGATGCTCAGAGATTATAGATGCTCGGTCTGCACAAGTGCACTATGGGATATCTGAAGCATGAGCTTACTGTGGTATGTGGTACAGGTTCCCCAGACGCCACAGCTGGGGAAAAGCAGAGGAGGAGCTGGATCTGAGCTGACCCAGGCGGCGGGTGCTTGGCAAGCACGCTGATAAAAGGGGAAGCCTTGACAATTATCTGGTATTTCTGAGCTAGGAAGATGCCCACTCAGGAGTAGAGTGTGTGCTGTAAGGGCATGAAGTCCTGAGTTCAAGTCCCCAAGGCTCATGTAAAAAGCTGGTGCAGTTTTGTGCACACCTGGATTCCCAAGGCTGTGAGGGACTGAGACAGGTGGATTGCCGGGGCTTACCGGCTGCCAGCCTAGCTCCGGGTTCAGTTACACCCCTTGCAAGTGAAAAAGGCAGAGAATGATAAAGCAGGTCACTAGATGTCCTTCTCTGACCCCCTGCCAGGAACAAATACTACACACACACACACACACACACACACATACACACACACACACACACACACACACAGCATAAATAAATACACAAGTGAAGAAATAAAGACAATCATCTGGCATTTCCACTGGTTGGGTTAGGTTGTGTGTGTGTGTGTGTGTGTGTGTGTGTGTGTGTGTGTGTGTGTGTGTGTG
>OU015748.1:58463518-58490410 GCA_907169655.1 Acomys percivali
AATAATAATAATAATAATAATAATAATAATAATAATAATAATAATAATAATAATAGATTTTCACTCCCAGCCAGCCTATTTCCTACAGGTGTGGCTTATGCATGGTATTAAAAACCATGACAGAAGAACTGCGCCTGGGTGAAGCCTGAGATGTGGTAAACTCTTCTGCAACACCCTGGCCACCTTCACCCCCGGGAAGCACAGAGGGCCACACTCACCCTCACGAAGCTTGCAGGGAACCAGGCCTCTTTATCTTCATTCCGTCCCCACCACCAGTCCTTGTTAGAGGCTTCGAGGACCTGGATGACATCGCCAGCCTTGAAGCCCAGTTCCTGGTCGTCCATGGTCACATGGTCCCAAAGGGCTTCTGCACAGACCACGCTGCCATCACTGATGAGCTGGGAATATGGAGACAGGGGAGCGTGTTTGGCACCCAGCAAAGTGGGCAGACAGAAAGGAGCCACATGCCAGGTGTGCTTTCTCACAGTGACCTGGCACCTTCTACTCTGTCTGGAAAGACTCATGGCTACCCAGGTACACTGGCTGTGTGAAGTCAACTGAGGAGAACAGCAGCTGGTAGGTGTCTGTGACCCGCACTTAAAGGGAAACTCAGATCAACTTTGAAAAGGTGAGTATATATGCTGGGTGTGGTGACACAAATCTGTAATCCTACCAAGTAGGAGTTTGGGCGGGCGGGGGCCGGGGGGGGGGGGGGGGCGGGTGTCACACGTTCAAGGCTAGTCAGGGTTTGATAGGCAACAAGATAGTCTCAGTCTCAACAAAACCGAAGCTATACAGAACCCATTGACTCACAAAGAGTCATCATAGTAAGTCACCAGAGTCAAAACAATCATAAACCGTTCACTGTGTTTGCTGCATTTGCTGCACCTAGTCACTGTACGTCAGGGCTCTTGTAGCCCATGTAACAGGAAGTGCATCACGTAACGAAGCTCTGAGTAGCCCTCAAGTCACTGAGTGCTGTATTGGAAGGGAAAGAGAGAATAGCATGGTCGTTCTATACCACTAATCCAAAAAAGATAAAAACCCACATCTGAAGTATCTACCGACTCCACTGAACCCGGGCATAAGGCTTTCGTGCCATGGGAAAGTCAGAGATCTGGAGCAGGGAGCTGCAGACCAATTACTAGCAAAGTCAGTGTCTGGAATCCTTGCTCTACAAATGTCTTCTGAGGCACCACACTAGGTGCCAGAGCTCACAGTGATAATTGTACATCTTAGTGAAGCTGTGCTCCCTGTGGTCCGCGCAAGAATGTCAAAACCTGGAGAACCTTCCAGAAAGAGTCAAAGAAAAAGGGATAATGCAGGAGGGCTGAGCGTGGTGGCGCACACCTTTAGTCCCAGCACACAAGGGGCAGAGGCAGGCGGATCTCTGAGTTGAAGGCCAGCCTGGTCTACAGAGTGAGTTCCAAGACAGCTAAGGCTACACAGAGAAACCCTGTCTGCTGGGGGTGGGGTGGGAGTGGGGGAGAAGGACAGGAAAAGGCAGGAGGAATGCTGATGCAGTGTAACAGGAAAAAAAAATGACTGGGAAAAAGAAACACATGGTTAATTCTAGCTGTTATTTGCTAACAAACCATTTCACGCCAACTCCACCCACACCCCCATGGTGTTGGGCATAGAACTCAGAGCCTTATGTGCTCTGCGACTGAACTATCCCACCCTTATTTAAGATAAAGGTCTCCATAAACTGCTCAGGGAGGCCTTGAACTTGCAAGCTCCCTGCCTTAGCTTTCAGAGTGTTTGGCATACACCAGGCCAGGTGTAACTTCATGTCAACATGCCGACCAGTGTTTTCATTTCCCTTACAGAGCAGCTGTGAGAATCACCTGAGATAGTGAACACCTTTTTTTGTTTGTTTTGGTTTTTTGAGACAGGTTTCTCTGTGTAACCCTGACTGTCCTAGAACTCACTCTGTGGACCAGGGTGACCTGGAACTCAGAGACCGGCCTGCCTCTGCCTCAGAAGTATTGGTAAAGGTGTACATCACCACAGCCCAGCTAAGGACCATACTTAAAAAGCTGAAGAGCCAGCCTTGAAGACCAGTACCTGCTTGCCTTACTGCTTATGGGGATGGCTGTGAGTAACCTACAAAGCTCAGTTACAGACAGGTCCCTTGACGATGACAGAGTCCCAGGCTTCAGGATACACCCAGTAAGAAGTAATCAGATTGCCACAGCCTTGAGAAACAAGTGTCTGGCACACGTGGGATTCCAGTACCTCGTTGATAGCCAGCTGTTCCCCGCCTGGCTGCAGGTACCGGGGGTTGGCCTGGCAGAGCTCTTCATAACTGAAGTCTTCCTCGCTCCCATTGTCATCCACTAAGGCTGAAGAGTCCGCACCTCCATCTGAAGAGACTGCAGGGAAAGAGGCAGAGAAGGCATGCTTTAAAAGACATGGTGGCTCACACCTGTCATCTCAAGAGGCAGAGGTAAGGGGGGGGGGGAACACCACAGCAAATCTGAGGCCAGCCTGGGCTACACAATGAGTTCCAGACCAGCCAGGGTTGCGCAGCAAGACACAGATATCAACAACAACCAATTTATATGGTAAAACAAGTGGCTGCTGGTAACACTCCTCAAGAAAAACAGCCATTTTATCCTACCCAGAGCAGGACCGTGTTAGGACGTCTCCAGTGACCCTCTAACTCTGGGGTGGCATCTGGCAGCAAGAGCAGCTAGAGTCCAGTGTCCCAGCAGCTTTGTGATAGAGCACTCCAGACATTGCGACCATGCTATTTTCTGAGTCAAGGGAGAAGAACTCACTTATGACTTGGTAGGAAATCCACTCCAGAGTGGATACAGAGAATACAGCTAACAGCCAAGTGTGAGGGTTCACAGCTGTGATTCCTGAACCTGGGCTGAGGCAGGAGGATCACTGGGGCTTGGAAGACAACCTAAGTTACTGAGACCTCGTTTAAAAGGAAAAGGGAACATAATGACGTTTTCAGGAAATGTGTCAAGGCTCTTGAGGAAGTGACGAGCTCAGAGAACCGCGTCGCTTTTGAGACACATTCTTCTGCAGCCTGTGAGGGCACGGCAGGACAGCTGAGGGCAGAAGGGGTCCACGTGGTCAGAATGGGACGTTCTGCCTTAGTCTGCCCAGCAACAAGGAACAGTGCTCAGTACAGGAAGCTGTGTGAGCATCTTTACGGAGACAGAAAGGAGTTTTAGAAAGGAGGGCATTTCTCAGGGCTAGTGAGGCCACGGATCTTGGAGGAGAACCAACAATCTCCCCTTTACGAAGACAGCACGACCCCAACAGCATCCTACACATTGTCCTTTAGGCCCACAGAAGTGTGGTCCTCACCCCTCACCAGGGAACCTTCTCTTTGGAACAGACAGAGAGCATTGCAGAAACCACGAAGAAGAGGTGTAGAGTCTCAGTCTATAAAACACTCCCAACTCCTGCCGGGCGGTGGTGGCGCACGCCTTTAATCCCAGCACTCGGGAGGCAGAGGCAGGCAGATCGCTGTGAGTTCGAGGCCAGCCTGGACTACAAAGTAAGTCCAGGACAGTCAAGGATTCACAGAGAGACCCTGTCTTGAAAAACCAAAAAAAAAAAAAAAACAAAACAAAACAAAAAAAAAACCTCCCAACTCCTAAGGCTCGGGGAACATTCTGGAAGAGGGATCAGAAAGATTGTAAGAGCCAGAGGATCTGGGAGTTTGCTGTGATACTTACTGTATCTCCTAGTAATAACCAAAGCTAAACATAAAGTCCCATCAACATGACCACCCAAACATGAGCTGAGGACAAAAACACAACAGACACGTCAACATGGATGGGCGGGGAAGCCCGTGAGGTCTCAGCTCTACCCAAAGAACTAAAGGGAACTAGGGAGTCTTCCTCAATTATCCAATACTAAATGGTCAGACCTAAAAACATACACACCAACTACCATGATGCAGACTGAACAGGCCGCATTTATGTATTCAGGAACATGCATGTATGCATGTAACAGTTAATGAAAAAAAAGTCATAAATTTGAAAGAGAGTAGAAAGGGATATATGGGAGCGCTTGGAGATAGGAAAGGGAAGGGGTAAAGGATGTAGTATCATATCAAAATATAAAACACTTTTCAAAAGCAGTCAATAAAAAAGGTGAGGGCAGTGCTCTGCTTAGACTACCACAGTACCCAGATGTTCTTTCAGGAACATGGGCTCCTCTCACTGTTGCTGCGTGCTTGAGTCACACTGGTTTAGCCTCCCTCTGGTATAGGAGCAGTGACATTGCCATCGCCACTTTCTCCAGCATGGGGTCTGCTGGGTGCTGGCGAAGATGGGACGAGGCTCGTCTGCCCCCAGGAGCCAAGAGCAGCAGCTGGAGAGCAAAGGGGGCTCAGTGCCTAACACTCAAGCCAGACAGTGGCTCACAAAAGGTGGTAAGGAGGCTTTAAAGAGACAAATCATGTCACTGAGACGGCCCTTGCACAAGAGAAAATGGTGGCAAGATTTGAAGGGTACATCACATGTGACTCTAAACCAAAGACCACTTTAACCCAATGTAGAGGATTTTAAATTCAGAACATGGCTGCTCTGGCAAGAGATCACATCCAAAGACCTTTTAGGTCCAGGTGTGGTGGTACATGCCTTTAATACCAAACAATGAAGGTAAAGTTAGTTTGTAGAAGGAAGCACTCATGTTTGAAAGTGATGTCTAATTGAGTGGCAAAAAAAAAAAAAGTAATGAAGCCGGGTATGGTGGTGCACTCCTTTAATCCCAGCACTCGGGAGGCAGAGGCAGGTGGACTGCTGTGAGTTCGAGGCCAGCCTGGTCTACAAAGTCCAGGACAGCCAAGGCTACACAGAGAGACCCTGTCTTTTGGAGGGGAGTGACAAATCAGAGAAGAGTAGGATACACTCAACTCTCATGAGGAGAGAGGGGAGGGGAGGGAAGGAGAGAAAAGAAAGATTGTTATTTCTGTTGTATTTTATTATTGTTACTGTTCATCTGAACCTTGTGTGTAGTTTATAAATTTATCTGAGGTATGCACAAGTAGGAAAATCATAGTGTATGTGAGGTTTGAACTGAGATTTCATGTATCCATGAATGTATCTCCATTGGCCAGGGGGCTTCTGAGAGTGGAGTGAAAGGTAAGAATGGGAAGGCTGAGGCAGGAGACTGACTCCCAGGGCCACGGACAGCCAAGCATGTTCTTTCAGTGTGGTTTTCATGACTGGTCTCACTCCATAGCCCAGGCTGATCTGGAATTCCTATCCTCCCACCTCGGCCAAGGGCTGGGTGGGTCACAGGAAGGTGGCACCAAGTGGCTTCTTTCTGAGTTTTCAGTTATCAGTATAATGTTGAGTTTCCAGGGTCCCCTTACACTGTAGGTTTCAGAGAGAAGATTTTTTTGCAGAATGTGACAAGGGCAGGACTGCCCTGTTACAACAGGAAGGGAAGTAGTGGGGCTGGGGAGACAGGAAGCTGGTGCAATGAACAGGCACGTAGGTGCCACCCTGGAAAATGGTCACTAGAGTCCTTAGGTGATGACACCATCCTCAGGCTGGGAGCAAGAGAAGCTGAGCTCAGCACAGGAGCACTGGCAAAAGGGACATCCGATGAAGAAGCGGTGTGGCGGGAAAGAGACCCCTCTGCTCCAGCCTCCCCACCCTGAGTGGCCCTAGCCCATGAGCCTAAGCCCCACTCAGCTTCTTCCAGCAGCTTCGGACCTGGCTGAGTATGTTTATGAGCAAGCCCATGCTTTCTGGTCTCACTGCCTGAGGCTGCGGTCCCACAGTGTTGCTGTAGTGACCCCGCCTTCAGAGCTATCCTGTCCGTCCCGGAGGCTGTATGTACACCAGTGTTGTCAAGCCTCTAGATCCTGAATCCATGACCGTTGGATGGCCTGGTGTTGGGCAGTTGAGCTGGAGCGCACTGGCCCACAGCGGCTGCTGGCTGCCTGTAGTGTTCCCCTCCCTCCTCCCACCCCAAGCCTCAGTTCCCTTCCCTGACTGCAGTCAGGCAAGCTCTGGCTACAGTGCAGTGAGCTGCCTTGGAAGAGCCTAGGGGAGTATGGGTCAAGGTGTTCCTGAACTTGAACCCAGGGACACTTGGTGCTCCTAATGCTGTCCTGAGTCTGACTTCCCACCCCAGGAAAGGGCAGGAAGGTGGGCAGGGGTGGCTAGCCACGTGTACATGTGTGATGTAGGTCTTTAGCAAGTACATACTTCCCCCTCTTTTCAGGGACGCAGGGCTGAGCATGTGAGGTCTTAAGGACGTCAGACCTCAGCAGTCTGAGAATCAGAGCGTGGTATCTGTTCCTTTTAAACCTTCACTTCCATTGCCTTCCCTGGTCACGGGCCTCGCAGGTGCAGAATTGAAGGTTCCTTACTACCTCGTGCATTACCCGTTCCTGGGGTATGGGCATGGGATCTTGAGGAAGCAGGAAGCGGTTTAGTTTTTCTGCTTGCAGAAGTCAGCAGTCTGAGGCCCCAGGGAGAGCACTAAAGATAAAAGCCTTTGTGAATTTGGAGGGATGGGGGAGGCTGCAGTGGAAACAGCAGCCAGTAGTGAGGCCTGGTGGCCTGGCTGGGTTTACAGCTAAAAGGTTCTAATGATTGTGGCTGAGTTGAGAGAATAGACAAACCCTGGGTCTGGTTGGGGACCAGAGCTGCAGGAATCTTTGGGTGCCGGCCAGCAGTGACCTGGCACTGCCCCACACCGCTGGCATTTCTCCTTATCACATTTCAGCTATGGTGGAGCCAGATCAAATTTTAAAAAAATACAAGAAAGGCATGGGGCCTCTCAGTTAGGGCAAAGCCCTGAAAATGCCACTTTTTCCCTCAAAGAAGCACTGAACAACGTTGGCCCAGTGAGAATACTGCCACCCGATCTGCCTGTTGCTATAGGAAAACAAAAATCAGTGGGTTTTTCTTTTCTTTTCTTTTTTTTTAAATCAGTAGCTATCCTCTATAATCCATAATATACAGAAGTCTAATATAAAGAATTCTCTGAGAAAAGTGCTAGACGTGTTCACAAGAGACAGGGATGCACAGTGACAAAGGAAAAATGACAAATGACCTCTGAGCTGCTGCCATAAATGCATCCTGCCAACCGTAAAGGGCATAGGTTTTCATGTTTTATGTACTCAAAGGCCATTCTTTCTCTCCCACCTTTCCCACCCTACCTTGTCTCTACCTGTCCTTCCAAAGGGGACAAGAACCCAGTCAAGCCCCACCTGTCTCTCAACACTACTCTGGGTCACCCGAACAGGCTCACTCAGTTGCCCCCTTGCTGGCCTCCCTGCCCCGCCCTACCCAGTGCCTATGACCTGTACCAAGGCAGCTATTAAATCCCTCGTAATTTAAAATGCGTCTCTGCTCACCTGCCCCTGGGAAGAGTCAAAGCCCCAAGGTCCACTATGCACGCACGCACGCACGCACGCATGCACGCAATGTCACCTTGGTTCCGATGACTTTCTGATGCCCCTACAGGACACCCCTCCTCAGACAAGACTCGTGCTTCTTGACCATTCCATTTTAAAAAACCTCATCTTCAGGCAGAGGCAGGAGGATTGCCACAAGCTCAAGGCCAATCAGGACTAAGTGTGGAGACCCTGTCTCAATCAACCAATCGGTATAAATAACTAAATGCATTCTAAAATAAAACTGGGGGGCAATCTCAGCACTCAGGGAGGCAGAGGCAGGTGGATTTCTCTGAATTCGAGGCCAGCCTGGTGGTGTACACAGTGAGTCCAGGTCAACTAAGGCTACACACAGAAACACTGTCTTGAACACCCCACCCCGACCCCGGCAACAAAACAAAGAAACAAACAAAACAACGAAAACTGGGGGGTTGTCAAGGTGGTTCAGTGGTAAAGACACCCACAGTCAGGACTCACATGGTGGAAATGAAGGACTGACTCCCATTAGATGGCCCCTGACCTCCAGATGATCATGCATAAGCAACAAAAAAAAAAAATTTTTTTTTTAAACTGCATAATATTCTTTTTACTGGGTGCTGCATGGTGGGACCTCCATGGTACATGTCTTCTCCTACTGGCCACCTCTGTGATGCCTCTTTCAGGTAAGAGGACAGAAAATCTGTATGACAGACAGCAAACGTGGCCTGGTATCAGAACTTCAATCCTTCCACACTGTTCTGGGAGTTGCAGTAACTGATGAGGCCCCATCCCTTTCAAGCTTTGGCTCCTGGCTCCCAGTGAGGCTGACCACTGCCCCGACTCAGTATGTCTTCATTCCTTGCCCTGTGGGACCTTTATCTATGACGTTAAGTTCCTCCTAACCCTGTGGACTCCCAGTTCCCAGGCCCAAGGGCAAGAGACTGATGCTTTGTTTCTGCAAGCTCAGCAACCCCCACCCCCAACCCCTGCGTAAACACCTGGGGCAGAGAAACCTCTCGAACCTCCAATGGGGAAGCAAAGTTCCAAGAAGTTACATAACTCAAAAACCCGCTGCGCCGACCCAGGCTAGCGTGGCCACCAGGGCTCCTTGGCTCGCATCCCCACACCCACCACAGACTGTGGCTGGAAAATTCTGCAGGTGGTCTTCGCGCCTTCCAGCTCACTCCCCAGCCGTGTCCTGTGCTGCTTTCACAGTGAATTCAAAATCCTGGCCTCCTGGTTTCACAAAAAGCTCCATGGTGGTGTTTTTTCCCCCACGCAGCATTCAAGGCCTCCTTGGACCGACGTCAGTGGTATGCTTGGTGCCAGACACTTGCAGTAAATGATTTTTTCAGCTGAGCTGAACACCGCTAATGGGCAAAGAGCAACTGAAACGCCTGGTGTGTGCCTGATGGATGCCAAGGCCCACACCCGCCGCCTCCGTGGGTGACCTCTTCCCTGGGCCCCGTACCTCTGCAGTCACTTCCTCCAAGTTCCAAAAGGCTCCAAATTCCTCTGCTATCGATGGCAGTTAGCGAAGGCGACTTGTTAACCTACAGTCATTCTGAGTAATAAATCACCAATATACTTTCTCAAAATACACCTCCGCAAAACCAAGAGAAATATATAAATAAAAAGAGAATTGTTTGTTTTGTTTTTCGAGACAGGGTTTCTCTGTATAATATAACTGTCCCGCAAAGCTCTTTGTAGACCTGGCTGGCCTCGAACTCACAGAGATCCACCTGCCTCTGCCTCTGGAGTGCTGGAGTTAAAGGCCTATGCCACCACGCCCAGCTGAGAATTGTTTGTTTTGGCTAGGTCTCACCATGTAGCCCAGGCTACCCCCCATCTACCTCCTTTTCCTTGATGCTGGGATCATATGAATATATCTCCACAAACAGCTAAATATGTAATTTGCCCCCTTTTTATTGTAATTTTTTAAAACTCCGGCTTAATCCCTTTAAAGCAGTTGAGTAGCATTAGGCTGTGCTTCACCACTGTGCACGGACCTCCAGAAACGCTTTTTTCTTGCAAAACCGAAACCCTGTACAAACACCAGCTTCCTTTCCCCCCCCCCCCCCCCCCCCCCCGCCTGCTCCTTGTCAACCACCTATTTCCTGTTTCTGTGGGTCCATTTCAGATAAGTTTGCGTCCAGGCCACGTGGTAGCAGCCTTGCGGCAACAAGTGTCTCACTTAGCACAGTACCCAATGCCCTCCCGGTCCGTCCATGATGCCCACGACAGATGTCAGGTTTCTCTTCTGTCTTCCATCTGTGTGTTCCTCCCTTTCTGCTTTGCATGTTTGCTTCTATGCGGGTAAGCACACTGGGTGCTTCCACCTCTTGGCCACTATGAACAGTGCGGCCATCTGTGTGTGTGCGTGCGTGCGTGCGTGCGTGCACTCGCCATGCCTTAGAAGGCCGGCTTTCAGTCCTGTGCATTCTGAACTCAATCAGGAGAGCGCTGCGCTTGCTCATTCTGCGGTAGGGCTTTGGAGGCTTCCATATTCTTTTCCAAGGTGGCCACATCGTTCTCCAGCCCCACCGCCAGCTCACAAGGGCACAGCTATCTATATTGTTTCTTTTGTTGAAAACGTAAGTATGGAAAAGACAATTTTTCCTCCTTGTGTCTTTCTTTTTCGTTAATTAAAAACACATAGTCACATCATTTTCCACTCCCTCTAGCTCCTTCCATGTCCCCCAACTTCCTCTCAAATTCATAGCATTATTCTTTAATTATTATCACACACACACACACACACACACACACACACACACACACACACACACACGGGGGTTTTAGGAAGTGTGGGCACACATGAATAAATATATAAACACAGCCGGCTGAGTCCCTTTGGTGTTGCTCCTGTGTACTTATTATTATGGGCTGACAGCCTGGCATTGTATAACCATTTTGGAGCCATCCCTGGGGAAGACTAGTTCTCCCTCCCTCCCTCAGCTAAATAATCCTGTAAACAGAGACTGCGCTGCTCAAAACCAAAGTCACTTTAAGATCTCCAGACTCAGGTCTCACCCACCTCAAGTGAGTTCTACTTTTAAGTACTTGCTAGCTAAAGCTTTAGTCAGGAAGCCTCTCTTTACCTTCTTTTGCCAATTTTTTTTTGCTGCTGAGGATTGAACTCAGAGCCTTGAGCGTGCAAAGAGAATCCCTACCCTTCTTAACAGCTCTGTGTGCGGTGGACTCAGCACATACCTCAGGCTAGAGGCAAGTCTGGAACTTTTCGGGAAGCCCACCCTTTCCAGATACACAACACGGTGGGTTCACCGCGCTCTGGTTGGATCACCACAGTAAGCTACCACCCTTAGGAAGGTTGTTCCATTGGGGTACGTATCATCTGTGTGTTGAACTGCCCTGTCCTTTACACAGTGGCCTCTAGACGTTTGTTCTGGGAGAATTCTAACTCCCCAGTCTGTTACCTTGTTGGATGAGGGGACAACTAACTCTCTACGGACATCTGAGCCACCTCCAGCCACATAGGACCCCAGAGATGGCTGCAGAGGGTTGTGTGCTGCCTGCAGAGATGGACCAGTGCCTAGGTTCACAAGGCCACTAGCTTAACTGGACCATTAGGAACAGGAATCAGAAAGGGTGTACATTTTATCAGGAGGCCATCCTCTCTGGACTCAGACCTCACACTTCTGAAGGAGCATTGGATCCCACAGGTGAGTCTGACAGCAAGAAATGACATCACACAGCAGCAGCAGTGGAGCCCTGTTTTGTGGCCCCTTCCTGACTGTTCATTGCCGCCCCTCCCCCATTCCCCCACCCCCCACCCCCAGCCCCGGCCTGAGAGTGGCTTTCTTCTCCAAACAAATAGGTCTCTTTCTTGCTGGCTTATTATTGCACAAAGTAGCAGAGTTTAAAAGCACTGAACCAGAGCTTGGTCTGGGTCCCAGAGATGCCACCTTGGGAAAGTCATGATCTCTGAGCTTTTGCTTTCTCATGGGTAACTGAGAAAAACACCTCTGACCTGCGCTGTCTGAGGCGGATGTGGAGCAAGGTGAGAAGCACCCACCCAGCCTAGTGTTCAGGGCCGGGCCTGGAGGTGGCACAGCTGGGAAGAGGCAAGCTGTCACCCACAGACTTGCTAATGCACGGTGCCCTTTTCCAGCCAGCCAGCTCCTAGTGGGGATTTCCCCAAGGTTTGTTTGGAGGGGGGGGGGGGAATTCCCGTGCTTAGAATAGTCTGTTTTAAAAAAACATACATTTCAGAAATCCTCCTGCTGCTCACTCCACTTCCTTCAGGCCGAGAGAAGCTATTCCAACTCCCCTCACCCCTTCAAAAGCGGAAATGGCCTCACAGGCTCGGCAGCTGTAGTTACAGCTGACAGCGAGCCCAGCCCCTTAGCCCAGAGAGCAACTCTCAGGCCACCTCCTAACCCACAGGGGGAACCAACAATGCCCACACAGCCGCAGGCACACCTGATCCACTCTTCTTCAGGGGTCCCCCAACACCCAAGGACGTGGCCCCCTGCCACATTGGAGGACGCTTAGAAAAGTGAAGATTCCATCCATATTCTCTGGCTGCTAGCCAGGACTGAGGTGGGAGCTCTTTCCAAAAGCCCCTCAAAAGGCTGTGATGCCTGAGAAACTTGAGAGGCAGTGGCCCTTCAGGCTAACCTCACACCACAGCACACCCATGGATCTCTCTACAGAGTGAGTCTGGGACCTGCCTCCATCACCCCACCCCACACCACCCCACACCACCCCACCCCACATCACACCACAGGGTGCAGAGCAATGGGAAGCCAGCACTACTGCTGTGGGACGCTCCAGTGGTCCCGCTCTGATGGGAGGAATTGTTTTGCTCTGTCCTTCCCAGGCAGCTCAGTGCTCTGAATGATTATTTAAAGCCCTTTTAGTGGAGGGTCCCCCAGTTTTCTAGCTGTCTCTTACCTATGCCTTGATCCCCTACAATAACCATCTCTGACCCGTTCTAGAGGCATGGGCGTTTAACCTCTTATAAAACACCTCCCAGTACACAGCTGCTTTAATTTATCAAGCCATAACCATTATTATTATTTTATTGTTATTATTTTCCAGAACTATGTCCCACAGACCTTAAGGTCTCCTTTGTGAGCCACTGTGTGCTGCAGACTACACTAAGTCAAGCATGAGATGCTTTGCACGTTCAAAAATAAACGATTGCTGTCATGTCCTGCCACCTTTCACCCTTGCTGATTATCCTTTGTAATGCCTACGGATCTCCCATTCAGCTCTCACCAGTACGCAACATGTTTCTGGCTGTCCAGAGCTAATAGGAGGAAAATGCATCACGACTGAGCCTAAGCATTCCAAACTTCTAGAAGTGGATGTGTGTTTCTACAGATGGCTTGGTAAGTCTTCCATTTCATCATCACCACCACCAGTGAGCAGTGTCCTCTGCCCCCCCATCCCCCCTCAGTGCAGTGAGCTCGCCTGGAGTTCTGCCATCCACTCTCGGCATTGCTGTGCTCATCTGTAAAGTGACTAGACAAGATGAGACAGGATGAGATGGGAAGTCTGGGCAGTTGGCACCCCCATGGTGCCCGTCTCTGAGCCAGCAGCCAAGAGGAAGTTGGCCTCGCTGTGCCTTGTGACAAGCCCCAAGCTTTACCTCTGACATGCCCTGGAATGTCTGCTGTCTCCTCAGCCAGCTGTTCCACCTCTGTGGGTCCCTGGGTTTGATGGTGCCTGCCCACATCCATCCTTGCTAACTGACACTGAGGGGCTGTCCCTTCCTGCGTTCCCTCTACCACTGATCGGGTCCAGTGGCCACTTTGTGGGCTGGTAGAATCTATTAGGGAAGCCAGCCTGGTCAGGTGTATTGAGTGAGCATGGTATTCAACACTAACAAGTGTCCCGCATTATCACCAGCCCCACTCATTTATCTAGGAGGAGGCTGTGGCTTAAGCCCAACTAGTGGTGTGCCACACCTCTAAGCCCAGTGCTCAGGAGGGTTAGGCAGAGGATCCTGAGTTCAGGACCAGACTGACCGGGCTAAGAGATCCCACCTTAACTAAAAGACCCCACCCTAAAAGACAGAAACCTGGAAATGAGACGTGGTGCTCACATCTACTGCTCCCAAATGGCAAAATCATCAGCCAGCTGACATTGGGGTTCACTCCCTTCTCCTGGCCTCTCAGAGTGCCCTACGCACCAGCAACCCACCAATGGGAGCTTCAGATTTTTTTTTTTCTTGAACAATTATTATTACGAGGGAAATCACACTACTTATGGCTTCACTTGTGCTGTGCACAACATGCCAAGTCTCTGAGATGGTTCTCGGGAGCTCACGCCTTCAGTGATGTCACAGAGTAGAGAAGTAAAGCAGGCTGGCTGGAGAGCGAACCCTCCACAGTGGCACAGCAGTGGAGTACCAACAGCTAGGCTGGTCTCAGAGGCTGAGTGCCCATCCATTCATTCCCCTAAAGGACAAGCCTTCGTGGAAGATTCTGGAGTAACATGGGGAGATCATTGCTCTGGACAGGCAACCCAAAAGGAAAGAGGCTCCAGGAGGCAGGAGCATCATCCATCCCTCTCAGTCTCCCAACCCCTACCTCCTGGCTTTACTCTGCTGTGCCATGTCTGACGGCAGGCGTGATTGAGCCCGTCACTCACAGTAGCCTTGTTGGATAATCTGCCAGAGACAGAAGCTGTGACCACATAGCCCTGTCCTGTCTCGGCTGGCCAAGGAAATGAGCCAAACAGGGAAGAAAGCACCAACTACAAACAGCCTGGCGGCCCGGCCTGCCTTCAAGCTGTCAACTACGGCTCCCATTCATCTCTGCACACGTTTCTGGCATCTATTTAAGGCAAGGCCAAAGACAAACTCTGTTTTTAGAGCATCTGCAGTCGGCAGGAGGGGGTGGGTGAGGGGGGTTCTTCCTGTGAGGTTCCCCTCCCCCTCTTATTTCCTTAGGAATGCGTGGATTGCAATCTATAACTTCCTAGAATAACCTTTCTTTCTCGTTTAGAGTCTAGTCCAGTTGCTGATAAAAAGAAACATTATCAAGATGAGATGAGCAGGACGCACAAACCGAACTAGGCCAGATTACTTTGAAAACACTAAGTACTTAAAACCAATCCTCAGCTTTAGACCTTACCCCTCCCCCCTCACACAGAAGGGAGCGCTTAAGCTATCACTGACGATGCACAGGCACACAGGTATCTCCTTTTAAAATAAAGGCCTTTCACAAAACCTAAACAACCCCCCCCCCCCCCCCCACCCCCGAAACAATCACAGTAGCAAACACCAGGTCCCACCACCCACAAGAGGCGGGTCCACACTTGCTTCTTGTTAGTCTGACTACTCAGTCATACACCCAGATCAATTCCTCTGATGGACCCTCTCACGGGAGGAATGAGAGTTTCCTTTTTCCTTTCCTTCCAGGTACACTCACAAGCAGATAAGAGAGGAGTGGAGAAGGAGAGAGAGAGAGAGAGAGAGAGAGAGAGAGAGAGAGAGAGAGAGAGAGAGAGAGAGAGAGAGAGAGAGCGCTCAGAGAGTAGAGTCAGCAACACTGCCCACAGGAGAACCACACACATACCCATGTGAAGGCTTTCCAGACTCCAAAATCTTGCTATTTCTCCTCTAGCTACCATCCTTCTGTTTAAAGACACACAGCAGGGTGACGGTGTGACCAAGGAAACAGGTCCTCAGCTGCGGGAACTTGAGTGTTGTGTGTTCTCCTGGCCACAGCTGCCCAGAAACTAACAGCCTGCTTGCTGCCCGTGACTCAGGCTCAGTCGCTCCAGCGACATCACCACGCGCTGACTTTTGGGAGGAAATTCTAAACGAACGCAGCAAATCCACCGAGCCTGGCGAGCGGCTCAGCGCCCGGTGATGGAAGAGCGCTGCTTTTAACTCCAACCCCCAGGGCTGCTCTAGGCTTTGCAGATCATTTTCCCAAAGCTTGTTTGTTTCGGAGAGAAAAGCACAGAGGTCACTGGGTTTGAAAGTGGAGTTAGGATTTCACAGCATGGAATGTCAAAAATTTGAGTTATGCTACATTATACTAACTATAATTTATGGAATTGCTGAAAAAAAAAAGGACTTTTGTTTTTTAAAAATGTGTGTAAAAAACGGCAAGAAGACAGAGACAGACACATAATAAGCATATGTATGCTTTAACCCTATGAAAGTCATACTTTGTATTGCCACTATGTAAAATATGGGCTTTGTTCTAAAAGAGGTTCCATTAAATAACAGTGTGGGTTATTTTTAATTCCTCGATGCTTTTCTGTATTTCTCAAATAATGGGCAATTAGCAGGTTGCTCTTTCACATTTCCACGCAGCTGTCAACAGTGCGCTTCCTTCATTTCTTCTGAATAGGAAGTCACTGACTTTTAAACTTCATGAACTATGAGTTAATAATATGTGCAAAACCAGTGGCCGCATGACCATCCTCGGCATATGGGTTAAAAAGTGAGACCGGCGATTGGTAAAACGCAGTGGTGAGCTTGGGTTCAAAGCTGCTGCTTTCTTCACTGGGCTCCAGCACTTTGCACCTGGCTTCTGCTTCCTCCCTCGCAGCAGCAGAGGGGCAGCGGGGCACTCCTGACCCTGCCTTGGCTGTCTGAAGGATTTGACCAAGTGCCTGAGCAGCTGGGCCACCTCCTTAGGAACTGGTAAGGGTTATCTGTCCTGAGCCACTGCAGCTTGAAAATACCTGGCGACCCTAGTAACATCCAGTTCCCTAGGAAATCACAGCGTCAAGCTAGGTTAGGCGGTGCATGTCTATAAGCCCAGCACCCTGGTGTCTATAAGCCCAGCACCCTGGAGACCACCAGGTCCAAAGCTAGCCCGTGTATGTGGTTGCAAGACCTTGCCTCAGGCCAAAGCTTAGGCTGTAGCTCAGTGCTTGACTTACTAATGTAAGTATGGGTTTAATCACCAGCAACACACACACACACACACACACACACCACATAGGGTGCGGAGTGGGGGATGGTGGCTCACAGATGTGAAGTCCAGGTCGGCCTGTGCTATACAGCTCAAACAAAACATTCAACATCATACAACTTCGGAAGATGGGGCTGGCCAATTAGTAACCCCCTGGCTGACTGTGCACCATGTTGCAGCTTTCACATTTGTGGCCGTTTCCATTTAGCTGTTCTTTCCTGCCCCTGATTCTGCTAAGAAAAGTTTCCCAGGGAAATTATAGTTTTTAAGAGTCTGTGACACACCTGTATCCCAGCACTTGGGAGGCTGAGGCAGGAGGATCAAGAGTTCAGAGGCCAGCCTGGACTGATAGAAACCCTGCCTCAAAAATGAGCAAATAGAGCTATAGAGATGTCTCAGTGGCTAAGAGCACCGGCTGTTCTTCCAAAGGACTTGGGTTCAATTCCCAGTACCACATGGCAGCTTACAACTGTCTGTAATTCCAGTTCCAGGAGATCTGGCACACTCACACAGACATACACATGCAGACAGAACACCTATACATAAAATAATAAGTAATAAATTATTTTTAAAAACTAAGCAAGCAAGCAAGCAAACAAACACCAACAAACAAAAACCCTGCAGCATAGAGGCCACTGTTCTGCTCACATAATGAAAGGTATTTCATTATACAAGCAGGAACGCCTATCTCACGCTTTCTGGCTTCTAGAACAATGGGAAATATCATTTTATTAAAAACCAGAAAAGGGGCTGGAGACAGGGTTCAGTAGTCAAGAGAACTGGTTGCTTTCCCTGGTAACCAGGTACAATTCTCAGCACACACATGGTGGCTCACAACCATCTGTTAACGCCAGATCCAGGAGACCTGATGTCCTCTTTCGGCCTCCAAGGATACCATGGACACATGTGATCAAGATACATGTGTGCAGGTAAGATACCCATACACGTTAAAACAAAACAACCTAAAATAAAGGCAAGACACATATAAGCCGAGTGGTTCAATGACGGAGAACTTGCTTAGTGTGCGTGAGGCCTACAGTTTGGGAGCAACTTTCAGACCAACCCAACCTCAAAACTAAGATGAAAGGAGTCCGAGGAAGACATCCAATGTTGGTCTCTGAACTCCACACACGCGCACACACTTGTTCAGATATGTCCTACACACACTGAGGGGGAAAAGTATCAATAGAGCAAACCGATTTGACTTTAAGGCTTTAAAAAAAATGTTCAGGAATTATTTTTATTTTTATTTTTTTTGGTTTTTCGAGACAGGGTTTCTCTGTGTAGCCTTGGCTGTCCTGGACTCACTTTGTAGACCAGGCTGGCCTCGAACTCACAGCGATCCACCTGCCTCTACCTCCCAAGTGAATGTTCAGGGATTATAGCCTATGCTTAAAAACAAAACAAAACAAAACAAAAACCCTCAAGCAGAGTGAAAGATAAGTCTTATCCTTCCAAACTAACTTTTATTTTTGGTGGGGGGGATTGGCTTTTTGAGACAGGGTTTCTCCGTGTAGCCTTGGCTGTCCTGGACTCGCTTTGTAGACCAGGCTGGCCTCGAACTCACAGAGATCCACCTGCCTCTGCCTCCCTGAGTGCTGGCATTACAGGCATGTGCCACCATGTCTGGGCTAACCTGTTCTTTGAGTAACTACTATAGCAGGCAACAGAGGGCATCAAGTCAAGAAATAATTGATAGAAATTGATTTGCAAATCACATATTGGTAGCAAATACTTGGAAACTAGAAGAAGGTAAGCCAGGCATGCTGGCACTGGCCTTGTAGTAGTTTGAGTGAGGAATGTCCCCCACAGGCTTGGGCATTGGAACACTTGCTCACCAGTTGGTGGAGCTGTTTGGGGGAGGTTTGGGTGCTGTTGCCTTGCTGGTGGAAATGGGGGGGGGGGGAGGAGGGAGGCAGGCTATTTCCTGTTTGTTCTCTCTGGCTTCATGTTTATGTCTGAAGATGTGGTAGCTCAGCCTCCTACTCCTACTGACATGCCTTGTGCTTGCTGCTACGCCTCTCTACCATTATAGACTCGTGGAAGTCAAAACAAAATTTTTCTTTCTAAGTCGCCTTCTGCATGGTATTTTATCACGGTAACAGAGAAGGAGCCAATACAGGAACTGGTACCAGAGAGTGGGCTGTTAACATGAAGAAGCTAGCCATGTTATTTTCTGGAAGATTTTGGACTTTAAAAAGTGGTTGGATGCGCTGTAAGCCTCGCTCAGCAGGAGCCTGTAAGACAGCAGTGCTGACAGCAATGTGGATGAGAGAGGCCCAGTTCAAGAGCTTTCAGAGGGGAAAATACTAGCCACTGGGCTAGAAGCCATGTGTATGATATTTGGCAAGGCCCTTTGCCTTTGACCTGAGAACCTTCCTGGGGCTAAATCAAAAAGTAATGGGCTGACTTCTCTGGTGAAGGACATTTCTAGACTGTGTAATATTGAGTCTGTGGTATGGTTCTTTTTTATGATATTTATGAAGGCCCACAATGAAAACTAGCATGTGGGGGCAGAAAGAAATACACAATGTACAGTTTGGAGAGATGAAGGGCGGCTCCGAAGCTTAAGGCAGAGATTGACGCCGTTAACGAGCCTACCCAACTAAAGTTCCAGATTATGAAAGATCGCCTAAGGCACCACCTGCTCCCAGAAAGCAAAGGTGTGGAAAGGTGGCTGCTAATGTGGCTCAAGTCAGGCCGGATCTTTTTTAAGCTGGCAGCCAAACTTGGCAGTGTGGTCCACGTGGTGTTGGCTCGAGGAGAGGCCTGAAAGGTTCAGGAGTGAAGAGCACTGGTGCTTCCTCCACGGTTTCTGATAGCCACTTAAGGTGGGCTTCTGCATGAAGGCCTGAGAGGGCGGGAAGCTGAGAGGCTACTGTGAAAATGCAGCCTGGCTCGCAGCGGAGACCCCAGATGTTGGAGATGCCAGAGTTGTGAGACTCTTGCCGGGAAGAGCTGCACTCGGGGAGTGAAGCCAGCCAGCCAGTCAGGCAGAGGGAGACTGAGGTTGCAGCTGTTTGACATTGGACACGAAGCTATAGGATTCTCTATTTGTCCTGCTGGATTTCAGTCTTGCCACGGTCCACTGTTCGCCCACTGTGTCTCCATGCCTCATTTTTGGATTCTGCGGCATTCCATGGCATTCATTATATGCTGAAGTATGTAATTTGCCTTTTGATCTTAGTGGAGGGGATATTTTAAGAGATGGCCTCAGTCTCCGAATGGACTTCCAAACAGCACTGAGATTGTGAAAGACTGCGAGGCATTTTGAGGTAGGACATAAAAGCATGTTGCATTATATGATCATAGCGGTGAGGGAGTGGAATATGGTGGTTAGACTAAGAAATGGCTCCCTTGGGCTCAGACATCTGGACACTTGGTTCCCAGGTGGTGGAGCTTTGGGGGGAGGTTTGGGTGGTACAGTCCTGCTGGATTAAGTATGTCCCTGGGCGGAGGGCTTTGATGTTGTATAGTCTCACCTATTTCCTGGTCACTCTCTAACTTCATGTTTGTGTTGGCAGCTGTGGTCTCTGCGCTTCCTGCTCTTGCCTCCACATGTGCCGCACGCTGCTGTGCCTCCCTCTCGTGATGGGTTCTTATCCCACCGGAACTGTCAGCCCACATAAACTATCCTTTCAGTAAGCTGCCTTATCACAGACCAGAACAGTAGTAACTAATACAGTCAGAAGGCAGAGACAGGAGGGTTGGAAGTTCAAGGCTAACCAGGTCCACCTAATGGGAGCCTAATCTCAAAATATTTAGGAGGGTGAGGGATGTAGTTTGCTGGTAGAGTGCTCACCTAAAACGTGTAAAGTTCTAGAGCTTAGAGTTGACCAGGAAGGCCAGGCCACTGGGCAGCCCCAGATCCTGCAACACAGAGGGGAGGCCAACCATTACAGCATGGAAGAGCCAAGGGTTGAGAACCAAGAGCTCCCTTATGAGTAGCGATGACTGAGAAGCGCCACTCTGTGCTTTCTTAGCCACTTCAGCTTGTCAGGACCATGTGGACTTGAACACATCACGGCAAAGGAATTTTGTTGTTCCTGACTTGAATGAAGGCTCCCACCATTTCTCTCTTTCATGGTCTACCAGCTTCTAAACTTGCTCCCAAGACGCTCTCCACAGATGCCAACTGGAACTTAGATTGGTGCAGAAACAAACAGGGAACTGTTGAAAAGATGCTATGTTATCCAGGGATGGTTCAGCATCTCACCAAGCCTGGGTTTTGACTTTCGGGGACTCATACAGTGAAAGAAGACTCTCACAGATTGTCCACTGACTCCCACGCACACTGTGGCATGCTGGTGATATATGTGTGGGCATGTAAATAAATGCACTCTTCAAAAACAGGAAACGCCGGGCATGGTGGAACATGCCTGTAATCCCAGCACTTGGGAGGCAGAGACAGGTGGATCTCTGAGTTTGAGGCCAGCCTGGTGTGTGGAGTGAGCTTCCAGACAGACAGGGCTACAGAGAGAAACCCTGTCTCAAAAAAAAAAAAAAAAAAAAACCAAACCAACCAACCAAACAAACAACCAAACAAGCAAAAAAACCAGGAAGTGGGTAGTAAGATGGTTTGGCAGATAAGACTACTTGTTGCCCGGAGTTGAATCACTAGAGCCCACAAGGGAAGGAGAAAACTGACTCCTCCAAGATGGCCTCTGGTGGTCACACACCTGCTGCGGTCACACCCACAACACACATCCGAAATAAATAAGGGAGACTAACATTTTAGAGAGGTTGCTGTCTTAAAGTGGTTCTCTCCTATAATCGCAGCGCTCGAGGGGTTTGGGGCAGGAGGGCTGCCTCAAGTTAGAGGCGAAGAATACACTTCACCCCATGTCTTTATCTTAACTTCAGTATCCTGCCAGCTGGTTAAAACACCACCCCTGTGTGATCTGGTTTGAGTGCCAGCATTACTCCTAACTTCTTCAGCAGGACAGCTGGGCTGGGCAGAGCCTCAGGGCACACTCAGGCCTCCAGTTCCTTCTCTCAGGGACTGAGGGCTGGCACCTGTGTATGTGTGTGCGTGCACATGTGTGTGAGAGAGTGTATGTTCCAGGTGCTTACATCTTTTGTTCTCCTCCTGGGTGTTTAATAGTCTCTCTTAACTTTTTTTCTTTTTGGTTTTGTTTTGTTCTTTGAGACAGGATTTCTCTGTAGCCCTGGCTGGCCTGACCTCCCTTTGTAGACCAGGCTGGCCTCGAACTCACAAAGGTCCGCCTGCCTCTGCCTCTGCCTCCCGAGTGCTGGGATTAAAGGTGTGCGCCACCACGCTCAGCATATTCTCTCTTCTTTAAAAGCCACTTTTTGAAACTGGAGAAACATGGTCATCTGAGAAGGTTTTTCTTTCTGATTGTACTTTACAAAGACTGGAAGAAGAACAAGGCTTAAAACGGAGACTGCTTTACCTGCTAGAAAATAGAAAGCTATGTTGGCTGGAGCTGGACATGGTGTTGCATGCTTGTAAGCCCAGCACTGGGGAGGCTGATGCAGAAGGATGGAGAGTTCAAGGCCAGTTTGGGTTACATACATAGGAAGGCCCTGTACCTTATAAAAAAAAAATGACAAAAAGTTGAATTCTGCATCATGTTTTTCTGAGGCAGAGACAGAACACACTGTTCATTTTTTAAAACCCTTGATTATAGGCAATGCTAAGCCATGAAATAACCAGCTGGAGAGTGGCTACTGGAGCTCATGTGATCTCAGCCTGGAGGCAGCAGGCTACAGACAGTGATGGGCTGCTCCTAATCCTTCCTTTGAAAGGAAGCACAATTTCTAAATTCCTCGGACTCTGTGGAATCCACACTATCTCACAGCAGGGCTGGGGATGGCATTCCGCTGCCCAGTCTTAGCAGCCAGCAAAGCACTAACAACAAGGATGTGCCTACAGACGAGTAAATGGATTTGCCCTATTTTGCAAAGGAGCACAGCCAATACCGTAATCCCTTGGTATGCAGTATAATGCAGGCCAGGAAAGGGATGATGGGACAGGACACGTGACTGCTACACCTAACAAGGCTGGGGTCACTGCAGTCTTAACCAGCATTCCTTACAGCCCAGTGACTGTCACCCTCTTCAGGTGTTAAGCAACTGAGACTGGATTTCATTATTTCCTTTTCTATCCCTCTTGTGACACGGATTTAGTCTGTAGCCTGGGCTAGCTTTGAACTGTTGGCAGTTCTCCTGTCTCAGTGTTCGAAAGTCTGGGATTCTAGGTGTGAACTACTTTGTCTGGCTCAGACTCTTCATTCAAAGAAAACTTTTGAAAAACAGTATAAAGAAAACGCAGGAACAGGCTGGGCATAGCAGGGCACACTGTATTCCCAGCCGGGTGGGCATAGGGGGCATGCTGTAACCCCAGAAGGCTGGGCATAGAGGGGCATGCAGTAACCTCAGGTGGGTGGGCATAGAGGGCATGCTGTTACCCCAACAGGTGGGCATAGAGGAGCACACTGTTAACCCCAGCAGGAACAGCTTAGCAGGGCATGCTGTTACCCCAAGGCTTGGGAGATGGAGACAGAAGGGCAACCTCAAGGCCATCCTGGGCTATATACAGTGAGACTCTGTCTCAAAACAGCAAATGGGGCTGGCATGATGGCTCACTGTGCAGTCATGTACCACAGGGCCTGTTAACAACCCCAGTTTGATCCCTGGGAGCCATGTGGTAGAAGAGACCCAAGTCCCACAGATTCTCCTCTTAGCTCCTCACGAATGCTACTTCACTACAGTGAATACTCATGAAAAATAAAATTACAAAAAACAAACAGAGGCAGATATACCCTGAATAATAACAATAACAAAGATCAAACCAAAAGGATTGGGGGGGTTGGGGAGTGAAAGCCATGCCAGGCAATGATTTTCCAGCGCAGGCCAGTTCCAAACTCTGGCACACTGAGACTACAGTCACGCACCCTGCCAAAGTCACTAAAGGTCCTACACTTACCTGAACCTGCTAACACATATAAGATGCACACTCCTGAGCACTAGACACTGCCTCTACCCCCTCCCCCACCTTCATCCTAATAAACTGCTGAATGGAGCATCAGGATGATAATTTTTTTAAAAATTTATTTATTTACTGTATATGAGTGCTTTATCTGCAGAAGAGGGCACCAGATCACATTATAGATGGTTGTGAGCCACCAATGTGGTTGCTGGGAATTGAGCTCAGGACCTTTGAAATGGCAGGCTGAGCCATCTCTTGAGCCCAGGATAATAAAATTTTAGGTACTCCGTGGGCAATTATGTGGGTCACAAGAATCAACAGAAAAGATTCAGTAAAGATTTCCCCTAATAACCTGAGTGTGTAGGTCTTAAGTTAGCTTGAGCTATAGCTGGGTGTCCTACCCAGAGCTCTAAGCCACTCGGTAGATAGTAGCTTGTCCAGAATGGGCAACTTGTCTGTGTGGTCAAATAAATGACTGAAGAGCTCATGGCTCATGTCCTCTTGAGACGCCCCCTAATGGATCACTATAGTTACTCACACTGTACAGGGCCGGTTTTCCAGCTCTGAGTCAGAGATTAATTCAATTCTCCCATACGATTTCAAGACTCTGAGATAGGCCATGGTCAGCAGGTCTCAATGGAAGGGTGTGTTGGCTTTCTGACCCAAAAGTCTGTTGCCAGAAAAACCATTCCAATAGTGGTTATCTCAGAATGCTGCTAGACCAGCTGCTCAATTCTCCCCTCCTCCCTGATCACATCGCCTTAGCCTGTTAATTGTACCAAAGAAAAAACAGAAATATGTGGCCTGTTTTAAATCAAGCTATCAATATGTAAATCTGTTACTTCAAAAATGTTAGAAACAGTATGTTGGACACACACACACACACTCACACGCAATACTAAGGCAAAGGTAAGGAAAATGATCATAGTTTTGACCAACCATTTCAAGGGCCTGTAAGATGGCAAGGGTACTGGCCACCAAGCCTGATGTCCTTAGTTTGATTCCTCAGACCCAAAAGGTAGAAAGAAGGAAAGAGAAAACCATGTCCTGCAGTGTCCTCTGACCTCCACATGAATGCTGCGGCACATGCACGCAAAATACAGACATAAATGTAATAAAAACCATTCCAAAGACTTTTACTAAAAGTTTAACTTTGTATTTTAGAAGGTCTTGCTAGGTAGCCCAAGCTGGCCTTGAACTCCTGATCCTCCTGCCTCAGAAGCCTCCTGAGTGCCTGGATTATAGAAGTGAACTACCAGGGCCACAGGACTCTGCAGAAGGAAGGGGATTAACACAGGAGCAGAGTGCTTTGCTTAGCATGCCCAGGAGCCAGTGTGTGATCCCCAGCAACACACACATACACACTCATGTACACACGCACGCACTCAACTTTGCAAAGAAATGTTTCTATACCTTCTCGAATTTATTGAACTGGAAAATCAAATAAAACCCCGACACAAGCAACAAACAACCTATGAATAAATTCTTTGACTTGAATAAACTCCTTCGCTTTCAGGGGAAGAAGGGGAGCTGGGCTAATATCTAAAGTATATTATTTTTAAAATTCACACAATTCAACAAACAAAAAATATCAAATAAACAAAATGAAAACTGGGCAAAACTCTGGAGCGGACACGTCTCTAAAATGTCCAATCACTATATGAGCATCCTATAGAACTACAAAACAGGAGATGAAGTCTCATGATTTCAGGAGATTACATCATAATCCCAAATCAAGGACCGCCCCTCACCACTCTGTGGCCATCCTGGGCCAGCCCTCCTCAGCGGAGCCACAGGCTCCTCAGGGATGGACTTCCTGAGGCGCACTAGTTGTTTCTCGCACCAAAGCCATTTAGCGAGGGGGGAACATCAGCACGTGTGTGCTAATGAGCTTTCAGATGCTGTCCCACGGGGCTACAAGATTTTTTTTTTTAATCATTACAAATTGATTCTTGGCACTTACAGGATATTTTCATCTATAAGATGAGAAAAGTCTCACAAGGGATCAGCAAAATCTATCAACTATGGCAACGGTAACATCCTGGCCCCTCCCCAGCCTTCTGGGGCAAATGTCCCACATTGGTGCCAAAGCCGAAGGCTCCTTTTAATCGAAGTCTCCAAGCTCCCCCTGGCCCTGAGCCACAGAGCTGCAGTTATTCATCCAGACCAGTTTTCCACACTTCACCCTTCCCTTGAAACGCAGCTTCCTGTGGTGCGCAGGATGGTCTTTAACTCCCGGGTTCTAGAAACCTTCCTGCCTCGGTCTTTTGAGAACCTGAAACTACAGGCACAAGCCACTGGGGCCTGCGCTCAACCTCATGGCACCAAGGAGCTCCTCCAAGCTCCTGCGCCTCCCTCTCCTCATCCCTACCATTTTCTCTCTGTGAATTTCTTTTCCTGACCTCCTAACCCCACCACACCCACCTCTGGGCCAGGAAGTCTTTACCCTTAGCCTTGGTCCATCTCCCCCGCAACAGAACCTAGTCATCTGGGGCCCAGAGAAGACTGAGCTGAGGGCTACAGTTCCACCCACGGGGCTGCGAACCTCTTTCCCATCAGTCGCCCTGGCTCGTTGATGTCATCAGGACGCTTCCCTTGCCTGCAGCATCCAGACAGTTCTCTAGGCTTCTATTCTCTTCGCTTTCCAAGTACTACTGCCACTTTTCCTTCTTCTGAGCCACATGGCAACCTAATTAGGCAAGAGACACTTCCCGCTCCACAATCTAGCCTGGGAAGGCCCTGAGATGCAGAGCTGGCTACCTCACTCCAGCTTAAACCTCAGAGCAGTTCCTGGCTGCCCAGCCCCTCCCTCCTTGCTTCTGGGTAGCTGAAACTCAGGTTTACAATGGCCTCTAAACCCTGGCCCCTGCCAAAGCCTCAGGGCTAGTTAAACTCAGGTCCTCCCACCAGGAGCAATCGAAGCGGCCCTCCCACCTCCCCGGAGCGAGTCAGACCGCTGAGCCACACAGATTTGCACCACATGAGGTCGGTTCAGCTGCAGGCAGGGAAGGTGCATCTGTTTTACTTCATTGTGATGGCAAAGGTCTGGGCTCTTCCTGTGCACAAGCTCCCTTGTCCAACCCATACCAGGATGCACTGGTTATGATCCCCGGTTCCGGTTTCTCAGTACAGAACCCAGAGACACCGGTGAGGCCATTTGAGCACAGATTGCCCGATGTCCGTATTGCTCTTTGAGAATGTCACTGTGGTTTGGATCATAGTCTCTCCCTCCCCCAACTCCTCCCAGACCCTCCCCTTTACCCTACCCACCCAGCCTTGTGTCCTCTTCAAAACAAAAACTAAACTCAACACTCTGGTTTCTTTTCTTTCTTTCTTTCTTTCTTTCTTTCTTTCTTTCTTTCTTTCTTTCTTTCTTTCTTTCTTAAACACTCTGATTTCTGATCAGGGCTATGAAAGTCAAAATAAATCCTTTCCTCTTCAAGTTGCTTTTAGTGGTCTTTATCATGGCAGTGAAAAAACCAAGCTAGAACACTACTTAGGAAACAGGTCTCACTTATAGTAGTGACAGAATACTCTGATAAATAAACCCAAAACAGGAAGTTCCTGTGACTTCTTAAAGTGCCAATGTCTATGTCTCTCTCTGTCTCTCTCTCTCTCTCTACACACACACACACACACACACACACACACACACACACACACACACA
>OU015748.1:58497949-58537619 GCA_907169655.1 Acomys percivali
TGTGTGTGTGTGTGTGTGTGTGTGTGTGTGTGTGTGTGTGTGTGTGTTAGGGTGGGATGGGGTGTCTGCACAGTTAAGAGATTACCTTGAAGTCAGGTGGTGGTGGCTCACACCTTTAAATCCCAGTACTTACGAGGCAGAGGCAGTGGCTCTCTGAGTTCGAGGTCAGCCTGGTCTACAGAGGAAGTCAGGGCTGCACAGAGAGACCCTGTCTCAGAAAACCGAGGCGATTACCTTGACTCCCAAAAGAGACTTTGGACTTTTAAATGAGTTTATACTGAAGGACTATGGGACTAAATGCATTTTGCATTTTATATGATCTACAGGGCCCAGGGGAGTGGAATGTGGTGGTTAGAGAGTGGCTGTTGTCGCCCACAGGCTCATGGATTTGAAGGCTTGGTCCCCAGTTGGTGACACTCTTTCGGAAAGGTGGTGTAGCCTCGCTGGAGAAAGCACAACATGAGGGACACGTTGAAAGAGAACTGCTGAGCCTCTGTTCCAATTTGCTCTCCTTTGCGTTTGAAGATGTGAGCTGCCTGGCTTCCTGTTCCTGCTGCCGGGCTTGCTGCTTACTGCCATGCTCGCCCCCAACCCCTCATCTCCCTCATCTGTCAGGTCAGACTCTCCTCCCTCTGGAACAGTAGGAAGCCATAGTAAACTTTTACACATTGCTTGTTTTATCATGGAATCAGAAAGCAAACTAATATAAGCTCTTTGCATTTAGAAAGAAAGGGTCCCTAACTCAGCAGGCAGAGAGGTAGGAAAATGGTCCAACAGGAGCCTCAGACCAGTGAGTGAGCATGGTGGCAGCTTCCATAAGCTACAGACTGATGAGGCATCTAGGCCAGAGATGCCTCAGTTGCCATGGAGACCTCAGCGGCTATGCAAGTGAAGCAAACACCTGTTGCGGGACAATGGGTAGTTGCGGTCCCCAGGCAGGAAGGCCTTGATCTGACCCATGAAGTCTCTGGTTGTCCCTCCCTGATCTTGGGGTCCCCAGGAACAATGCTGATGAGCACCTCCATTAAGGTGTCACTTGACTAATGATACATGTAATCTGTGGGTCAGCCAGTGTGACAGGGAAACCCAAGGCCCTGCGTCTGCCCCCCTGCCCCTCCCCACAGCAGGTACTACTACACTAAGTGAGTCATATTCCTGTCACCAAGCTCCCACTCTTTACCTGGTCACTCTGCACCCAGGACAGAGTAACCTTCAGTAGGAGAAGACAGACTGAGCTTGCACGCACGCATGCTTGGGGAGCCAATGGCTTGGCTGAATAGAGAGGGCTATGCCTTGATGCAGAACCAGGGGTTGACTGACATATCAGAGGAGCCTCAAAGCTTGCAAAATGAACCGCAAAAGATGATGTGTGAATGAATAATCATGTGGGCACGATGCTCGCCATGCAGACATAGGATAATCTCTATTCACCTTGATGGGTGGCTCAGTGGACTCACGAAGAAAGCAAACACCCAGCATAGTTGCTGAAAGGGCGCGCAGCCTGAGCGAGACCGCAGGCCCTGTCCTCGAGGCCGTTAATGTTATGGTTCTCTGTAGGAGCTAGATAGCTACTTGTGGAAAGCTGTTTACAACGAACACTTTTGTAACAGGAGGAGGCAATGATTTGTCCTCACTGAGAAAGCCACTTGTGCTAGACACAGATTACTCCTACCTCTTCGCTGGCCTTCACCAAAAGCTCATAGAGAGCCATAGCATCTTCCAGATGCCACGGACAACTCCTCAGTGATTGGCAGCGCCACCTCAATGGAACTCAATTGTCTAGGAAGCGTAGGGACATACACGGGGGCTGCCATGATACCCTGCAGGGGCACATGTTGTGAACCTATGACTCATGTCACTGGGGGGTGGGGGGGATGCTAAGCCACAACCGGAAGCCACAGGTAAACATAGAAACGGCTACCCTCTTACTCCACAGCACGCTTGCAAAATGTTTCCCTCCTACTCAGCGCTGCTCTGTCGAAACAGAATTTCCTCTCCAAGGGGAGAAGTCCTTCTGTGGGACATCCCAGCTCTCGCCCACAGTCAGACAGGGACTGAGCTAGTCATTTCAGCCTCCTCTTGCTTTAGGGAAATGGACATCCATGGGAGCTGTGGGTGGCCTTTGCGGTCACTGCCACTGTGCATACACAGTAGGATTCACAGAGCAGCCTTCGGGCCCATCTTTCTTCTCTCTGTTTGCCTTACTCCAAACCACAGGCCCTGCTTTTCTCCTTCGCTCTCTCTGGTTTCAGTCTTTAATCTTTATTCACTTTTAGGGTTTTGCTGTACAGCCTCAGGTTGGCCTGGAAATCACAGTGAAGCCCGTGCCAACCTGGCTAACTTCCGGGCATTGCAGACATGCACTACCACACAGGCTTGGCCATCTTTCCCTTCCCTTCCCTTCCGAAGCACGAACCAGGAGCCAGTAAGATGGCTCAGAGGGTGCAGGGACCTGCCGCCAAGACTGATGATTTGAGTTTGATCCCCAAGACTCACATGGTAAAAAGGGAGACCAGACTCCTGCCAAGCTGTCCTCCGACCTCCGTATACACTCTATGGCATGTTTGTGCCCCCCCGCAAAATGCACAGAAGGTTTTGTTGTTGTTTTTGGTTTTGTTTTATTTTGTTTTCAAAACAGGGCTTCTCTGTGCAATCCTGGCTGTCCTGGAACTTGCTTTATAGTCCAGCGTGGCCTTAAACTCAGAGATCCACCTGCCTCTGCCTCTGCCTCCCAAGTGCTGGGATTAAAGGGATGTCTTACCACACCCGGCTCTGTTGTTGTTTTTAACTGAAGCACAAACTAGATCCGACCACTTTCCTATTGGCAATGGCTCCCTACTTAGGCAGAAGCCCACATCCTCAGAACACGAGATGTTTCCTGTTTAGCCATGACCTCTGACCACAGCGCCCCCTTCTGTCCATGTTTCTTGAGCCATCTGCTGCTGGTCCTCACTACCTCTTTACCTCTTCCTAGTCACCCAGGTTGCTATTCAAATGTCACGCCTGCCTGCCTGCCTGCCTCCCTGCCCGGCCCTATTCTCCATGGCCTCTCCTCATTTTCTCACAAGCATTACTAGTGACTCGTGGAATCCCACCAGGGATCTGTTCAAATGGTGGAATGTATAGTGCCCCTCTGTATTCCAGGGGCCCTTTGGATGCCAGGCTCCTCCGTGGATGCTCAAGGTCCTTTACTTAGAACAGTAGGACCTTAGCACGTAACATACACAGGTCCTCCTGTATACTGGAAGTCATCTCTAGACAGCTCGCAATACTAGTACAGGGAAAATACCGTGCGTACACTTGCTCAGCTAGTCTAGGGACTAGGTCCTGGAAAGGGCAGGGCTGGAGTGTGCAGCATACATGAGGCGCTGGGTGTGTGCTCTAGGGAGAGGAGCCAGGGTCTGTTCAGTGAAGATATAGACCTTCTTAGTCTTCCCAGTCTGTGGTGGGTCAACCCTGAGTACATGAGATGCAAGTCTGCATACAGAAGTCATCTGTATAGTCTTTGAAATGCTGTATCCTAAAATTACTGCAACAGCCCCTGCCTCACAGTTGAGGCACCCTACATTTTTTTTGGTAGGTTAACCGACTTTTGAGGAAAAGAGAAAAGAGAACACAGCTATAAAGCAGGATCGCTTTGTCCGACACAGATCCCTACAGGGTTAGGGGTGCTGGGAGAGGCAGGCAGCAGACAGTTGGAGGAGGGCGTGCGGGGTGAAAACATACCACCTGTGGCCTGGCCCCCGAGGACACGGCAGCGAGAAGTGCCTTTTATGATGACACGAACGCATGTGCACTGGCTCACAAATCCCTCCCCACCACCGTCCACTATGGTACTGTGTTGCCAGGGGTAGAAACTCCAGAGCATCCTAGAGTTACCTCCCAGCATGGACAGCGTAGGCCCAGTGGTGTCTGATGAGGTGACAGGCCTGTGGGGGAATCTCCAGGGAAAGAGAAGGATCTCCATGTTATCAGGGGTAGGTACAGCACTGTGGGGTGACACACGAGCATCCCCATAGTACCCTGTCCTGTTGACTAGGTCCCTGTTTCTCACGCTCCTCTCACAGAGTGTTAAGGGATCGGATCTTGGTCCCTGCTCTCTGCTGCCCAGTAACTGCTCACTGCAGAGGGACAGAGAAAGCAGGAGTGGGCCCAAGCCAAGGGAGGACTTTTTCCGGGACCAATCTGTTCCTGACACTACCTGGGCGCTGTTCTGGGAGGAAGGCCTACCCTTCTCCTGTACTCACACTGTTGGCAGGAACTAGCCAGCTGCACAAACGCAGAGGCCAGGGGGTGCAGATACCAGACCCGCCAGCTGCACCGTGACCAGGCCACTGAACTCAAACAGCTAGCGCTGCTATCCTGGGAGCCTGACTCTTGCAAGCATGACAGGAGGGCGGGGCAGGCTGGCCTTCTCCCTTCCCCTGGGGGTACCATGCCCAGTCTTCTGAACACTGCTTCTTGAGGTTCCAGGACTACTGGGAGCCCTCCTGACACCATAAAAGTTCCACCTAGTTCCCCAGCCACTCTGGGAGCACCCAACACCCTCCTGATGAGTTTTTTCCCTTTTTTTTTTGGTGGGGGTGGGGAGAGGTGTTTCTAGACAGGTTTCTTTGTGTACCCCTGGCTATCTTGGAACTAGCTCTGTAGAACAGGCTGGCCATACACAGAGATCTGCCTGCCTCTGAGTGCTGGGATTAAAGGTGTGCACTACCACACCTGGCCCTTTTTTGTTTGTTTGTTTGTTTTGTTTTGTTTTTTGAGACAGGGTTTCTCTGTGTAGCCTTGGCTGTCCTGGACTCATTTTGTAGACCAGGCTGGCCTCGAATTCACAGAAATTGGCCTGCCTCTGCCTCCCAAGTACTGGGTTTTAAAGCCGTGGGCCACCACACAAGGCTTGATGTTTTTGGTTTTGGGTTGGTTTTTTTTTTTTTTTCGTTCCTGGCCTCCTTCCCCCCTCCCCTGCCCCCATTTTAAATTTAGTGTTTCATATAGCCCACATTAGCCTCAAACTGACTATGTAACTGAGGAAGACCTCAAACTTGAGTCTGCTGCTCCCACCTCCCTCCTGCTGAGACTACCTGCACACACCAGTCCACACCACCCATGCGGGGACTGAGCTCAGGGCTTTGTGAATGCTGGGCAAGCACTCTACCAAATGCTGTATTTAGTCACGTACCCCTCTTTTCCTAAACTAGTCTGTCAGTTTTGCTGTTTTCAACCAGAGAACCCTAAGGTCTTTCTTTCTGTTTTTAATTAAAAAAAAAAAGGCATTACGAGCTGGGCATGGTGGCACACGCCATTAATCGCAGCACTCGGGAGGCAGAGGGGCAGATGGATCACTATGAGTCTGAGGCCAGCCTGGTCTACAAAGTGAGTCCAGGACAGCCAAAGCTAACACAGAGAAACTCTCTCTTGAAAAACCAAATAAAAAATTAAAAATAAATTTTAAAAGCATTACATAAAACATGAAACAGGCTGTTTGGCTGTATGTAGGGGCTGAGCAGAAATCCACTCTGTTCCTAAGAGCCTAGCATCTTCCATGCATTCCTGCTCTTTGTTGGTATCTGAGCACATGCAGTCATGACAGACATCTATACTATCACTGGAGCACTTCTGATTGATCGGAACAGCCCCCCCAACCCCCAAATGATGATGACATCCTCGTTACAGACCCCTAATTGTGACCTAGATGGGAACACAGTCTTTGTAGGTGGCAAGTTAAGATGAGGGCACTGTGGACGGGGGCCCACTTTAGTGAGACTAGTTATCCTTACAACGTTTGCAGCAGGGAGAATGCCGCAGAGTGTACAGGTGGAGATAGGCTGCTCGGGCCAGCCAGGGAGCCCTGAGGCTAGCAGAAGCCAGGAGCGATCCCGAATGATGCTCCTGCAGCCTCAGAACAATGGCAAACACAAACCACCCTCCACACTAGAACCTTTGGTCTCGAACCCAACGTCAGTACACATTGGGATGGCTCTGCAGCAACTTGGGTGTGGAGACGTAAGAATGGGGTTTAAATATAAAAACCAGAGTAATCCAGATAACAATCCAGATGGGTAAAGTACAGAATCACATTGGTGCCTCAGGCACCTCCCTGGCACAAGACAAAAGGTTTGGGCCACAGAGGAAGCCCCAAGACTCACCATTGGATGCTTTCATCTGCCGCCGGCGCCCCACGCGGTCAAGCCCGATGGGAGTGCTCTGGGAAAAGGTAAGGGGCCGGAGGCGGGCAGACACAGCCTTGTAGGGTGGAACCTGGTGTGCAGGCACGGGAGGCCTGGCTGCTGGCTGCGAAAGGAAGTAAAAAGCTGTGAGAATGTGCCAGGAAGTCTCAGCTCCTGTGAGCCACAAAACGTTTCTGTGTTCTCACCCTGAAGCCACTGGCAGATGTGGACTGGCTTCTTCAAAGCCCACCAGCAGCTGCTGGCGGCGGCGGCAGCGGCACCAGGCTCAGTGGCAATAGGCTGTGCTAAAAAGTTTCAACAGGCAGCCTCAAAGATGGCTCAGTCACATTTCATCCCACTTGTGAGCACCATGCCAGAGGGAAACAGGGAGAGAAAGTGAGGCCTCTGAGGGAGAGGAAGCCGAGACAGCAGCAGAGCTACGTTAGGAAGGTGTGCTGCCCAGAGTAGCATCTAAGGAAGCTAGGGCCAGGCCACAGCACATAGACATGGTCATTTCATTTAAAAAAATTATTTGGCGGGGGGAGGAGAGCTGAAGAGATGGCTTAGCAGTTTAAAGCACTGGCTGTTCTTCTGCTGGAGGGCCTCACATGGCAGCTCACAACTATCTGTAACTCCAGGCCCAGGGGATTTGATACCTTCATACAGACATACATGCAGGCAAAATCCCAATGCACACAAAATAAAAAAATAAATCATTAAAAAAAATAAATCATTAAAAGATTTTATACATATACATATACATATATATATATAGTGTGTGTATATGTATGTCTGTTTGTGCATATCAGTGTGTTGGTGTGTACATGCTACCTATGAGTGGGTGCCTGCATAGTCCAGAAGAGGGTGTCTGATCCCCTCATACTGGAGTTACATGACGATACAAGCTGCCCCACACGGGTGTTCTAGAACAGAAGAACTAACCACCGAGCTGTCTCTCTCCTGCTGTGCTTTGGCTTGTGCATAAGGGTCTCGCTCTGGGGTCCAGGCTAGCCTCAATCCCACAATGCCTCTGCTTTAGCATTACAGGCACAAGCACCATGTCTGGACACAATACTATCTTGACGTCCAGAACAAAAGTGTGTTCTAAGTGTCTCAGATTATCCCTCGGCTGTGTCCTGCATTCAGATTATTTTACAATTGGAGTTAGTTTAGTTGAGAAGTAGTTCCCAACAAATGGAACACCTTAAAACAAAAGAATCCTAAAAGGCCTTGGAGTATCTTTAACTTCACTTTTGCTTGTATTATTTTTCTTGGTTTTGGAGGCAAGGACTCATTATCCACACAGGGCCTCCAGTAGCTGGATGGCCTTGAATTCCTCCCCCACCCCCAACCCATGTACACACACACACACACACACACACACACACACACACCTCTCTCCCAAGAGCTGGGATCACAGTTGTGTGCCAGCACGCTGGGTTTTTAATTTTACTTGAAGAATTCAACTCAATTGAATTAAGCAAGAGTTTGTTTTTTGTTTTTGTTTTTTTTTTTTTTAGTGTTTTCTACAAGCAAGATATTGTGCTGATCTTGGCAGGAAGAGCTTTAACACACAGCCCAAGCCCAATATAGAATTTCTTTCTCTCTTTTTTTTTCCTAGCAGGCTTTCAAAAATGAAACTGTAGATATAAATTATTATTATATAAACTATTCTCTGACTGTGTGAGCACAATTATAGTATTAGCTGGGCCAAACAGGCAAAGAAGCATGAGTATCCCCAGCAGAGACTCTTTACTTGAATATTCCATAACCTTAAAGTGCTCACTATGCTCTTAAGAGAATATTTGCCACGGGCTGGAGCGATGGCTCAGAGGTTAAGGGCACTGACTGCTCCTCCAGAGGTCCTGAATTCAATTCCCAGCAACCACATGGTGGCTCACAACCATCTGTAATGAGATCTGGTGCCCTCTTCTGGCATGCAGTTGTACATGCAGACAGAGTTTTGCATAATCAATCAATCAATCAATCAATCAATCAATCAATCTGGGAGAGAGAGAGAAAGAGAGAGAGAGAGAGAGAGAGAGAGAGAGAGAGAGAGAGAGAGAGAGAGAGAGAAGAGAGAGAGAGAGGTTGATTGAGATTTGCCAAATGTGATGAGGGACCAGTTTATGGTCAAACCTGCAGCAAAACTGCAACCGGAAATGGTGGTGCTGCTCCACAGCATGGAGCTTGCCTAGCATGCTCCAAGCCTGGGTCCACTCCAGGAACTGGGGAGAGGTGTGATATTTTAGAAGATGAAAGAAATTTCTTTTTCTCCAAGCATGGTCTGCTGCTCTGTTGGGGAGGGTGGGGGCAGGGTGGTGGTGGGAGGAGCACAGGCAGGGTTTCGTGCATGAAAACCAACGGTCCATCACAGAGCTATGTCGGGCCCCCATCCCCTTCACTTTCATCTTCACTTAGTCCCTATGTTTGCATTCTAACAGCGGAGCACTTTGTCTTTCAACAATCACTCCCTCAGGAAGTGAACTAGATAAAGCCACGCAGGCTATGGTGCCCCACCCCCTCACCCCCACCCCCAACCCCAGGCTCAGGTCTCAGGCTTCTCAGACAAGTGGCAAGTCTGTGCTGGGAGCTGAGGCTCCAGGAAAGGAGATTAGAAAGCAGACTGTGAGAGAGCAGGCTGTTAGTGGGAATCCAAGCAAGTTTCAAAGTCAGGAGGAAAAGGGGTGAAGGGGTACATCCTCCTCCCGAAGGAAAGGCAGTGTCCAGTTTAGTCTGCAGGGAGGACAGAGGAGGAAGCCGAGTGTCTCTGCTGGCCATGGTTGGAGACATCAATTCTTACTTGGACCAAGAGGTTCTCCACATCCTCAGCCTGGGTGTTGCCATAGAAACTGACCCCTCCAATCACGGATATGGGTCGCCTTCTCCGGCCTCCTCTGGAACACCCTGAGGGGGCACATGGGTCCTGGCTGGTGGTGGTCACACTTGCTGAGTGCATCCTGTCCACGTGGTCTTCATCTGGAGGGTCTGCAGCAATGGCATCTTCAGGAATGGACAAGCTTCTGCTGCCAAGCTGGCCATAGTCAGACAGTGGCCGTGGCCGGGTGCGCCTCCCTGAGCCCCACCTCCTCCTGGAGATTCGAGGTGCCTCATTCTGCTCCTCCTCCTGGGCTGAGCCCTGCCGCCAGTCATCCTCAGCCACCACCTTTGCAAATGAACAGGCGAGCTCAGAGATCTGGGCAGGTGTGAACAATGGGACCGATGCCTGCTGCCCACCCCACCCGCCTGCCAAGCCACAGACTCTTTGCCTAAAGTTACTGTGCCACAGAGGAGACACACCGTGAACACAATTAACTCACTGTGGGTTAAATGAGCCGAATCTGATTCCAGGCTGAATTAACTCTATAGCTTAAGAGATGTTTGGGGGACCACGATGAGCTACCGGGAGACATTAAGAATGCCAGAAGGGCCGGGCGGTGGTGGCGCACACCTTTAATCCCAGCACTTGGGAGGCAGAGGCAGGTGGATCTCTGTGAGTTCGAGGCCAGCCTGGTCTACAAAAGCGAGTCCAGGAAAGCCAGGACTGTTACACAGAGACACTCTGTCTGGAAAAACCTTTAAAAAAAGAATGCCAGAAGGTCCACAATAATAAAATGGATATACAGCTAAGGTGGGGGTTTCCCAAATATGCTTAACCGCAGGCAGTTAGCGACAGCCGCCTGAAGAGAGCGTATAATAAGTTCGTGTGTAACAAGATCCAGAACTGCCCTCAAGTTCTTTCTTTCAGTGCAGATGCTACTGGCAAACAGAAAGTGCTATGAGATGATTCCATGCATGGCTGTGAGGGCTCGGCACCTGAGGGTCCCAGCCCCCCTGCCACAGTCAGGTGGGAGTGGACTGAGTTAGGTAGGGTTCCTAGAACTATCAGACCGCAAACAAGCTGTGTGGGCTTGGCAAGGCTAACCTTGGCTCTCTGACAGGGTAAATCTCACAAATGCATATCCTGTGACCCTCAGCTGAGCGTGGTGGTCCATGCTGTGTTCTCAGTGCTTGGGAGGCAGAGGCAAGAGGACAAGGATTCAAGCCAGCCTGGGCTACCTAAAGAAGGCTGCTTCAAAACAAGAAGACAGAGAATCCACGACTCAAAAGGAGTCCTGGGATCAAACCTAGAGCCTTGTGTGTGCTGAGCAAGCACCCCACCAAGTGTTACCACCATGCTAGATGCCTGCCACTTCTAATTCTTCAAATAAGCTTTCCATCTTTGGGGGAGAAGAGGAGGACTGGATTTTGCTATGTGGCCCAGGCTGGTTTTGAACTCTAACCTATTCCCTGCCATTCCTGAATAGGCAGTTATGCACCACCAGGCCTACCCAGCCTCGTATACTTTTTTCTTTTTTCAAAAAAAATTTTTATTTTAATTTTATTAATTTATTCAGATTACAACTCAATTATTATCCCATCACTTGAATCCTCCCACTCATATACGTTTTCAAAAGCAATCAGGAACCAAGCAAATGCGTGGTTTGGAATCAGGATGACTCCCGTATCCGGCTAGGGGCCGGAGTGAGTAACCTCACTCAAGTGACTGAAATGCAATCCCAGCAGGATAGGCCTTGTAGGATAGAGTCAGCTGTCACGCTACAAAGAGAGCCACAGAGCAGCCATCCCCAGGGGCTTGTCCTGCCTAGAAATAGGTACCAGTCTACTTGGCAGATTCCCCCCAAAGTCTGCATGCAAGAAGGACTGGGTTAGTCCAGAGACTGGCAGTAGCTGTCAGCAGCAGGCATGGCAGTTAATGTGAGCCAAGCTGGCAATACTCTGTGGGGTGTGTGTATGTGTGTATCTGTCTGTCTGTCTGTCTGTCTGTCTGTCTGAGGCAATCTTCCTACTTCAGACACCCAAAGTACTGAGATTGCAGGCTGGTCCTACTCACCTAGCTTGTCCCTATTCATTTTTTAAAAACACAAACTGAGCAGGCTATGAAGCCACAGGCCGGGGGAGGGGTGCTCGGACGTGCAGAGTAGGCAGAAAAGCCTACACAGGAAGGCAGGCAGGGATGGCAGCAGAGCAGGCAGTGGGCGCATCAAAGTGTCAAAGGCAGGTGGCCACCAAGGGATGACACAGTGATCTGAGGCAGCCTGGTCCCACACTGCGCATGAGAGAGAGTCTGGGCCCAAAGAAAGCTAAATGGTGGAGGCACAGGAAGAGAAACCTTGCGCCAGGAACAATAGTCCTAAACGGAGGTTTGTTTAAAAGTGTTCACTATGATACAATGGGACTCTCAAACTCAAAAAAAACTAAAAAAGACACAGAATACATGTATCCAGTTAAAAATCCTGGACCCCACAATTAAACACAGTTCCTCAAGCATGAAACCTGAGCTAACGCAAAGGTTGGACCGTAAAGACTCTCCACATCAACCTCTGCAGTCTTCAAATCACAAACACTGGAGGAGGAAGGCGGGCAGTGGCTTGCCTAGGACCACATCGCCACCGTGGGTCACGTGACCTCTGAACTTGCACTGCACAGCTTCTCCCCGCCCCAGCTGCTGTCCTGAACCTTTAGGACACGGTGAAGAGGCAGACTAAACTCCACAAGTTATGCCAGCCAAAGACGTCTGAGAAAAGTTGTTCCCCCCCAAACCCTGTCACCTGCCTATACAGTCTCCCCAAAGGATCCAATGGTCCTAGAGCCCCTCCCCAACCCCATTGTGTCACACTGCTGGGGGGGGGGGGGGCGCGCGCGGAAGAAATACAAACCCTGGCTTTCCTTATTTACTCTTCTCCCAGCCTGCTTACATGTCTTAAAAGACCCTCGTTCCCACTTAACTTCCTTCCCGTCCTACATCAAGTCCTCATCACCTACCAGAGGATTTTGTTTCGTTTTGTTTTTTGAACTCACACACAGCCAGGAGGAGATATATGTTTTTATCCTTCCTAACACTACCACAGGAAAAGGGGGAAAAAAAATCATAAGGTTAACATCATTTTCTGAATTCTATGAAAATCAGATTATGGGGGACTGAAGCAAATTACTAACTCAAATGACATGGGCAACTCAAATACACAGCAAGAACGAATCCATTTATATGATGTCATTTTAAAGAGGGCCAGCGACAACCTGCGAGAGAAACCGGAAGATCACAGAACAAAACTAGAGCCTGGAGCTTCTCTACTTCCTCGCAAACAGTCAAAAGATAAGTTGTTTTTGAATAGCTCGAAGCTTTGCATTGTGCTTATTATGCAACATGCAACTTGTATTTTCTTACTGATGCCAAAAATAAAAGAAATGTACCAGGAAGTGACTGGGGCTGGGCCAGGTAGGCACAGGCAAAGCACCCTGCAAGTATTCCGGCCACGCCTCTCCAGCTACTGCCCGCGCACAGGCAGCAAAACCGAGATCCAACGGAAGCTGCACTTCAGTGTGTGCACAGCTCCGATGACGACGTACGAGAAGCCACCCACTAAAAGGCACCAAAGTGTCCTAGGGATCCTAAAATCTAGGTACAAAATATCACATGAAGTTGAAACGTCCGGTTCAGGAGAAGCCGCAGGGAAGCCTGGGTTCCAGCTCACATTCAGATGCTGCTCCCTTGGTAGGAAGGAGCCAGATCCCTTCAGAAGCCAAGGTGGACTTGGCTACATACGGACAAGCCCAGGTCTTATGCATGGCAGCCATGCCAGCAGGCACAGGCTCTGCTCATAGATGCACAGATCCTAAACTCAAATCATTTTATTTTAAGCAAAATTTCCTGTCCAGGTTCACTGTCAAGAGTATAGAGATGAATGGGCCCATTCTTAGAACTGTAAACACACTTCAGCAAGCAAACTCGTCTGCAGGCTAAGAACCTACCTGAGATGTAGTCATGGCCAGGGGTGGCCCACACACACACTGGAAGAACAGGCAGTTGGCCATACCCATGTTTTTCCAGAGTTGTTCAAGTCTTTTTAAAAGCTGTGATCAGGGCCCTACACAGCCATCCAGAGCTCGGTCAGGTCCGTCCAGCAGGCTCAACTCACAAGTCTCCAAGTCTCTGAAGCCTGAACCACCACCGAGTCACACCCAAGCCATAAACCTCTGTAAACAGACCTTGCACTCCCGGGCCTGCCCTCTTAACTCTTGCTTTTCTGAACTCTTCTAAAGTGGCTTTCTTCCTATACAGGACTTCTCCACACACCCACCAGCTACCAAAAAAAAAAAAAAAAAAAAATTAATATAAACTGTTACTTTGAAACATTTCTGTGAACGGAAATTATTGACTGGAGATAAAAGAGAAAAGAAGAAAAAAGTGCATAAAACAACCTGACTTGATAGCACATACTCAGAAGCCAGACCACAGAGGCAGCTGGCAGGTGCCCCCAAGACAGCTGGGACCCTAACCACTGAGTATCTGGGTGCTGTGCAAGGTGACCCACCCTGCACTGGACTCACCCTGGATTCGGTGGGTTCTAAACCAATGGCTGCTGCCTTTATAGCTAAGGAAAATTTGGATACAAACACAAAGGAAGCCAGGTACTGGAGGATTGGAAGACTGATGCTTATTCATCTGTCTAGAAGCAGGGGTTTATGTAGGCCAAGTCAGCTTTCAGCTGGACCTGTAGCTGAGGATGACCTTGACCTTCTGTCATTTCTGCCTCTGCCGCCCATGGGGGTTACAGCCTGCTCATCAGGCATTCTGTAACACTCGAGTTCTATCCTCAGCCAAGGAGTGTCGCATTGACGAGCCCAAGACTGTCACTGTCACCAGAAGCTGAAGTAGGTGGGGCCTTGCAGAGATTGGATTCTGACGTGCTGTGACTTTGAACTTGTGTTTTCCTGACCCATAGGATGGCAACTGTCTGTTGTTTTAGCCATCGCTGTGTATCCCTTGTTAGGCAAGTCTGGCTAACTAAGACAGCAGGGGAACTCAAATGAAAATATTACAGGTAATGAAATTAGAGATACTTTGCCAGGCAGTGGTGGCCCCGCACACCTTTTATCCCAGCACTTGGGAGGCACAGGCAGGCCGATCTCTGAGTTTGAGGCCAGCTTGGTCTACAGAGTGAGTTCCAGGACAGCCAGGGCTATAGAGAAAAATCATCCCTCAAGAACCAAACCAAACCAATCCAAACAAACAAACAACCCACAGTGATGGAGCTATAGGCTTTTGAAATGCATATTGCAATAAGCTTACTTTCCAGAACCTTCCTGGGGTACCACAGGCCTGGACCCAGCTAGGACATCAGTTTCACCCAAGGATATGGGAGAGTTAACGAAAGATGCAGAGGCACAAGGCTTCCCATTTAATCTTCCAGAACCCCCCCTCCCCCGCAGGGCGTACTAGGGAGACAGTACCTCCCAGAGCACAGGAGCTATGACATCAGTCCAGGGCGCGACTTCAGCAAAATGAAGTTGACATGAGGTGCTCACTACCACTTACAAACCCAACTCCTTGCTTATAATTACACATTGAGTATCTTTACCCAAATCCTGGGATCGGAGCGGTTCAGATTTGTCAAGTCCAAGAGAAACTTGGACAACTGGCTGCCTGTGGTGCCTCCAGGCTCACTCAGTACCGTGGCTCTTCCCGACTCTTTTCACGCTAAACTTCTCCAGCCATATTTCCTCCCCCAGCTTCTCAATCCCTTATAACTCTGCCATGTTGGCCACGGGGTCTCTCTTGTGCCTGCCATGTTGGCCACGGGGTCTCTCTCGTGCCTTCTCCTCTTGATCCCCTCTCTCTTGGGTGTCTCTCCCTCGCTCCCTCCCTCTCTCCTCCTCATCTCGCCTCACCTCACCTCACCTCACCTCACCTCTCCTGGCCTGGCTTGGCCTGGCCTGGTCCGATGTGCTGGCCATGTTCAATCTACTTTCTCTCCCTGCCCTGAACTCTTCCAGAAGCCCCTGGCTGTATGCTAACTCAAATCTACACACAATTAAAACCTTCTCCTCAGCCATGTCCTCAAGTATACAAGATTATTTTTGGATTCCAGAGCACTTGCCTGTAAAAATAAAGAGAGATTTCATGGGCTGGGTTTGTCCTGGCTAGGTTTGGTTTTGTTTTTGTCAACACAAGCTAGAGTTATTTGGGAAGAGGGACCTCAGCTGAGAAAAATGTCTCCGTCAGATTACCTATAGGCAGATCTGTAGGACATCTTATTGATTAGTGAGTGATTGATGTGGGAGGGCCTGGCACACTGGGGGGCAGTGCCACCCCTGAATAGACAGCCCTGAGGTGTGTAAGAACGCACAATGAGCAAGCTAGCAAGCAGCATTCCTCCACAGCATCTGCTTCGGGTTCCTGCTTTGAGTCCCTTCCCTGACTTCCCCTGTGTTACTTTTGGTTTTTATCAAAGCAATACAAGCCCAAACTAAGCAGGGTCCAACTCTAAAAGCAAAATTGACTACTGTTTCACATACAGCTCACTAGAGACAGCCCAACAGTAATTTATGGTCTTTTTTTTTTTTTTTTTTAAACAATTCTATGCACAGAACAGTTTCATGGTGTGGAGTTTTCACTTGTGCAGTGCTCAGCACATATTGGAATTTGGGGTACTCTGGATTTCGGACATCTGGATTAGGAATGCTCAACCTGTGTGCTTTTATTCCTTAAATGACAACTACTGTGTCACAATCAACAAGAAGCCTAGCGCCAGCGCAAACCACATGCTGTTGGCGTGCATGTGTGTGAGCTCTACATGTGCATCCTAGGATCTTAACTAAGACCTTCTAAGATCCCAGATGAATGACAATTTTTCAGAGTTCAAAGCAAGTGCAGAGATCTAAATAGGACTTATGGCCCAGCAGGTAGCGACAGGAGGGTGGAGAGGACAAGGCCAACCTGGGCTACTCAGGAGGACCCTCTCTCAAAGCAAACAAAGACACATTACTATGTACAGGAAGAGAGGACTTGGAGCTTTCCTGTGTTAAGCCTTTGTCCCTTCACTCAGCCAGCCCCTCCCTCAAATCCTCAGTCTCCCGGTAGCTTCACCTCTCCCCAAGCCTTCAATTTCTCCCTGGGCTTAACTGTGCCCTCAACGGCACAGGCAGCAGACCACCCGAGAAAACATGGGCGTTGTTCAACGCCCAGCTTCCAGAATGCACGCTTTTCCCCTTGTTTCCCTCTACCAAATAAACCAAACATTGCTCTAATAACCACAACAGACAAATGCGGATGGCACACGCGTCAGACCCCTGCCAGCCAGAAAGGAATTTTCATTCTGATCTTATCACAGGAAAGCCTAGAAAGAGAAACTTGGCAACAAAAACATATACACTAGAACAGCCCGCCCCACCCTGGAAAAGAATATTGAAACTTAATTTTCTTATTTTAGGATTCCAATTAAGGCTTTTTATGCCTTTTCTATTCCCAAATTAAACAAGCCACTAATTTGAGAGAAAACTTTCAAAATACTGTGACAGTGGCTCACATTAATATGATTATCTTATATTTACTCTTTTCAGTGCCGAGGATCTGGCATATGCTAGACAGAAAACTCAAGATACTGAGCTACAGTCTAGCCCAGTTTCTCATAAATGTTAGAATGTTAAACGGTTTATTACGGCTACTCATAACATTAATGTGATATACTGGGGTGGGGCCATGGCTATCGGCAGAGTGATGGCTTTTAGTCCCACCTCCTAGATTGGGGAGAGGAAAAAAAGTAACTTCACTCAATGATTGAGAATACTTTTTAAACTGGGTCCAGATCCCGAGGTGGTCAACAGTTGTCCCGGCTAGTCAGGAGGGAGGGGCAGAAGAAACACCCGAATCAAGAGCTTCAGGCCAGACTGAGCAACAGAACACACCTCCTCTCAAAAGAAGAAGGATGGGTGTAATGGCAGGCGGGACCGGAGCTCAAGGACCCTGCCCCAAGTAATTGAACAAAGGAAACAGCTTGTTACACAGCATCCATTCACTGAGTTAAAACATTTACATAAAAAAACAAGCGTCCTGTAGCCCCGTGGGGGGTGGGGATGGCCGCACCTTTAATCCCAGTACTTGGGAGGCAGAGGCAGGTAGATCTCTGTGAGTTTGAGGCCAGCCTGGTCTACAAAGTGAGTCCAGGACAGCCAAGGCTACACAGAGAAACCCTGTCTCAAAAAAACAAAAACCAACCAACCAACCAACCAAACAAGTAAAAAGAAAAAGAAGCAATCTTTGAAGTGTGAGTCAGGGTCTTACATGCAGCCTAAGCTGGCCTGGAACTATGTAGCCCAGGTTGGCCTGCCATGAGCCGCTGGGTTGTGCCATCATGCTTAGAAGTGTTTGTAAGTTCATGGAGCTCCATCCTGTCAGACATTAAGTGTCCATCAGAACTCTAGGAAATCTGTCACCACAAAGAGAGCGTCTCTGTGTGGAGTAACAAGCAAAGGGCTTCTCGGAGCAGATGGAAACAACCTTAGAGAAGACGGAGGTGCAAAATGACTCAAGGATACAAATAAAGGGCTACTTCTCAAGGACTCAGGGCGATGGCTAATGTCATGTTTCTGTCACGATCCTCTTCTGTTTTCTTTCTTTTTCTTTCTGCAGAGGGTGGGGTGGGGACAGAAGCGGAGCAGCAGAGTCTCCATATGTAAAACAGTCTGTCCTAAAATTTATGGCAATCCTCCTGCCTCCGCCCTGAGTGCTGGGTTTATAGGCATGTACTGCCATGTTCAGTTCTGTTTTCACTTCCATTTTTTTCTCCCTTCAAAAGAAGAAATGGGGGGGGGGTGCCACTCAAAGTCTTTTAGGAGGAGAAAACAAAAGTAAGCTAGCACAGGGACCCTGCTGCCACTCCTGGCCACCTGAGCTCCATACCTGGAACTTACATGGTGGAAGGGGAGAACTGGCCCCTCCCACAAATTGTCCTATGAGCGCCACATGCATGCTGTGGTACACGATAAATAAATGTAAATACCCTTTTTAAATAAAAAGAAGGGGGCTGGAGAAATGGCTCAGAGGTTAAGAGCACTGTCTGCTCTTCCAAAGGTCCTGAGTTCAATTCACAGCAACCACACGGTGGCTCACAACCATCTATAATGAGATCTGATGCCCTCTTCTGGTCTGCAGGTGTACATGCAGACAGAGCACTGTATACATAAATAAATGAATAAATCTTTAAAATAAAAAGAAACCACAGCCAAGGTGGATGTGATAGCGCATACCAGTAATCCCAGCCCGCACTCAGCAAGTTAAGGCAAGAAAGAGGCCTGTGAGTTTGTGGCCAGCCTGAGTTGCATAGTGGGTCTATCTCAAAACACAAGCCACAGCAAACCCAGAAAGTTTGGCTGTGGGTGTAGCTCAGCAAGAGCGCTTGCTTAGCATTCTCAGAGGCCTGGGTTCAATGCCCAGAACTGGGAGAAAAGAACCCTGAAAACTTAACACTTAAAACACGAGGCAGGACAGAGTAGGGAACAATGATCCGTGACTCATACATAATAGTTAATAGTGCATGTTCCTTTGACTGGAATAGGGGTGCCCAGATAGTCAATACAACATTATTTCTGGGTGCTTCTGTGAGGGTGTTTCCAGTCAGGATGAGAGTCAGTCAATGGGTCAGGTAAAAAGATCCACCCTCACTGCTAGATATAGGTAGACTCCGTCTAATCCACAGAGGGCCCAAGGAATGCAGCCCTCCTTCTCACTGAGTGGGGTTATCAATACCACATCTCATGTTAGAGTTTAGCTCATCAACTCCAGGACCAACATCAACTTTCACAGCCCTGTTCTGTTCTCCAGCCTTCAAACTTAGACCGAAAGACATTAGTGGCTTGCTGGGCCTCCCTCATGCCCTGGCAGTTGGGATGGGGGGGGGGGAGCAGGGGGAAGGGGGGAGAGTCTGTCTCCGCCCTTGAGGCAGCCATTCTGTAGCACATCTCTTCCATATCTCCGTTGGGTCTGCATCCATCCAACACTCTGGTACTTTTGTTTGCTTTGCCTAAATGTCTGAATGCGTAGGCCAAGTTGGCCTTGAGCTTACAGAGATCCTCTTGCCTCTGTCTTGCTAGTGTTGGTATTTGTACGGCCACAGATGAATAAGCAAGATGTGATCTACCTACTATTTGGCTAAAAAAGGAATAAAAAACTAAACATGAAACCTGCTATGACGCATGTAAACATTGAGCACAAGATGCCCCACTGAAGGGCTGGAGAGATGGCTCAGCAGTTAAGAGCACTGACTGCTCTTCCAGAGGTCCTGAGTTCAATTCCCAGCAACCACATGGTGGCTCACAACCATCTATAATGTGATCTGATGCCCTCCTCTGGTCCACAGATGTACATGCAGGCAGAGCACTGTATACATAATAATAAATAAATAAATCTTAAAAAAAAAAAAAAAAGATGCCACTGGAAAAAACATTGGTTCGAAAGATAATATATCACATGATTGCTCCCTTAGGCCACAAAACTAACAAAAACCACCAAATGTTCTCTTAAGAAAAAGCACAGCCAGACACAGCACTCAGAAGGCAGAGGCAGGGGGCTCTCTGTGAGTTCAAGGCCAACCTGATATACAAACTATAGCGGAATGTTAATTCAGAACTTGGCTGTTCTGACAAGAGATCACATCCAAAGATCTTCTGAGTCTGTGTGATCTGGCTGGAATTGCAAACATGCCTTTAATCCAGGAGACAGAAGTAAACAGATCTGCGTTCAAGGCCAGCCTGGTATAGAGCAAGTATCAGGTAAAGAAAAGCCTAGGTCCAGGCATGGTGGTACATGCCTTTAATCCTAAGCAGTGAAGGTGAAGTTAGCTTGTAGAAGGAAGAACATTTGAAAATGATGTCTAATTGAGTGGCAGAAAAGGTGACAAATCAGAGAAGATTTGACAGAATAGGATATGCCCAACTCTCACGAGAAGAGAGAGGAAAGGGAAGCTACTCAAGAAGAAGTTTAACAAAAAGAGGGGGGCAGCTTTACCGGGTTGCAGAGAAAGAATTCAGGTGAAGACTGAAGAAGCCAGAGAATGAGAAGGAGTCAGAAGACTAGAAAAGTTTGAGGCCAAGCAGAGCAATTCCAGGGCCGAGAGAGAAGGCATATTGTATAAGTCAGCTGGGAGAAGAGTTTGAGCCAGAACAGCTGAGTTGAACCAGCCAGCCAGAATTCAGAAAGAGCTTGAAAGGGTGAGCCTATTCAGCAGTCTGAGAGGATTAATACGTTCTAGGTCTAGGTTAGACTGTATAGAGGTAAGAAGCTTCCAGGACTAAGCCTAAACTAGCAGAGAGAAGCAAAAATCCTCCAAGACAAAGACTGAAACAGGTCAATAAAAATTACTTTTACATTGGGCTTGATGGTGCACGCCTTTAATCCCAGCACTTGCTCTGTGAGTTCAAGGCCAAGCTGGTCTACAAGCAAGTCCAGGACAGCCAGGACTACAAGAGAAACCCTGACTCCAGGAGAAAAAATAAACTTACTTTTACAACATATCAAGTTCTAGCCAGCCCAGGCTACACAGTGAGACCCTGACTGAAAAGCACACAAGCCACTGTGACAGCCCAGGAGCTGAGGCATTGGACTGGACAGAAACCCAATCAGTAGTCACATCTTCTGGACTCTGAAGGACTCTATAAACAGGCCTGGCAGAAGTCTGGGGGAAGCAGAAGTCCTTAACTGAACTGTGTCAGCTGCCCATTTCCTAAAGGCCATCAAGCGGTGAGCTTCCTATTATACCTTATAACATGGCTAAGTTAATCTTGAGCATATTTTTCTGGGATCAATACATTTCCCCACCCCCACCCCACCCTTTCTTTTTAAACATGGATTTAAAAAAAAATCTATTTGTTTGTTTATTTATTTATTTATTTGTATGTATGTGTGTGTACACAAATGCTATGGCCCAAGTGTGGTAAAGAGATCCACCTCCAACACTGGATATAGGCAGACTTCCATCTACTCCACAAGAGTAGATATAGAGGTCAAAGGATGGGTCAAAGGTCAAAGGACAACTAGTGGAGGAAACAGATTCTTTCCTTCCACCAAGAGAATTCTGGGGGTTGAAGTAGAACACAGGCTGTCAGGCTTGCAGGCTTGGCTAGATGTGCGTACACCTGTGAGCCATCTCACTAGCCTTCCTTCCTTCCCTTTATTGGGTCTTAGGTAGTCCAGGCTGGTCTTGAACTCAGGATGTAGCACCAGATCACCTCCCATGGGATGGCATTACAAGGATGCACCTCCAGGCCTGGCTTATGGGTGCTGGGGGTTGAACTCAGCTACATTTATTTCTGTAGATATAACACCATCTCCCTGCTTGTAGGAATGGCTACATGGCATAACTTCTAAGCCATCAAAACCTCCCCGAAGCAACCCCTCAGGACTTGCCAGGTGCCCAAGCTGTGTCACTAAACAGGACAGAAGCAGCTGTATCCAAAGGCCCTGGAATCATTCATTCAAGCTAAAACTTGGCCCTAGTTTAACCCAGTTTCCCTGCTGGACAGTTCTGCTGCTTTAATGGGAGGGACTCTATTTTAGCAGCAGGGTACCTGCAGTGCCAAATAAGTCCTTCCTTTTGCTTCCCAGTCCACCAAGTCTGTGGCCCGTTTGACAGATGACATCCAAACCCAAGTGCTTTCGACATGGCACCGCGCATCACTGCAACCCCATCAACACTCACATAGGCTCGCACTGCACATAGAAACTGCTAAGTGGCTTTGCTGTTTATGCCGGTCTCCTCCAAGTGTCGGCCTCATGACCTATGGAAGAGACTCAGGAGGGCTGCAGTTCCTCTACTAGGCTGGTCCAGTCATCCCTGACTCCACAGGTCCCCTGCTGTCCCTGGCTCCTCAGCGTCTACAGGGTGAAGTCCAAGTCCACAGCTCCAAGCCAGGTCCTTCCTAATCATATCCAGACCTATTGACTAATCTTATCTTCCCCTTCTCCACCCGAACACCTGCACAAAAGTTAGCCAGCCCATCTGTAGTTCCCCAAGCACAGCAGTTTAGTCACCTGGCGTCGTCATATGCAAGCAAGCCTCTGACAGACACAGTAAGCTAGGTGTGCTAAACACCTGTGTTACTTTGCTTCCCTTCATAGCAGCCTGTGTGGAAGGCTTGGTCAGCCTGGGCTATCCTCACAGCAGGCTGCGTGGAGGGACTGGTCACCCTGGGCTATCCTCACAGTAGGCTGTGTGGAGGGACTGGTCAGCCTGGGCTAATCTCCTAGCATCCTGTGTGGTGGGACTAGTTGGCCTGAGCTAACCTCCTAGCACCCTGTGTGGAGGGACTGGTCAGCCTGGGCTAAACTCCCAACAGCCTGTGTGGAGGAACTGGTCACTTCCAGGTTAGAACTGGGGCTGGAGTTCAGGTAACACATCTGCCTCCTCTCCCAGTCAGCCCAGAATGTCCAGCACTCTCCAGTGGCTCAGTCTTCAACATGCCAGCACCCCACTTCAAGTACCTCCCCATTCCTGCTCCTTTTGACCCACATGTTAGTTCTAACTTGGGGGTGCTTTGCACCCTCCCATGAGAGGCCCTCAGTACTACTACCGTTTTCATTTTCTTATTCTCTGGAGACAGGGCCTCACTCTGTAGCCCAGGAAAGCCCAGCACTCACTATGTAGCCCAAGCTGACCTCAAACTCAGTCACCCTTCTAGCTTAGTCTCCCAAGTGCCACCATAATAGACAGCTGGCACCTCATCTGTGTTTTGAGGAGAATGACAGCTCACTGACCTCTTTGCCCCGACACCTGGCACACGCAGGTGTTCACAGCCAGGGCGCATGACCCAGCTCTCAGGTGCTCGCCCCCTGGAGTTCTATTCATTCAGGTTCAGTCTTTAGTTCCTGTCCACTGTCACCTCACCTTATCACCTTTTTTATATAAACTGCCAACCTTCCTTCTGGTCTCTCTCCTTCTAAATCTCTTCTCTACAGGGCTGAGCCTTGGCTTGTCTCTCTGTTCACACCTAGTCCTGGCTCCTCCTTGTTCACAGAGGCTGTGAGTGTGGGTGACCTGACCGTCACTACAGCATACTAACCTGGGTTGTCCTACGTCACACCTAATGGCACCCCTCCTTGTATGAGATCTACGTAACCTGTCCCAGGCTACTGCACCCTCCAGAACCCCGCTCCCTTCAGTCGTGTGGACACCCCTGTCTGCAACTACTAAGGATTGCCTTCAACTTCCAATCCCTGGCAGGGAGAGGTGAGACTACAGGACACAGGGCACTATCCTGGGCTTATACAGTCCTGCGGCTCACGCGCAGCCAAGGGAGGGTCGCACTCTATCTCCGGCCCAGCATCCTACCTTTAACACACAGAGCCTGCGAGTACAAGTGTGTGAGAACCAGGACTCTTCTTTGTCCCCACCTATGTCTTGTGTGGGGTTTACATTCCATGCTGGACGAGGCTCACGTCCATCTCAGCATCACCTGTATGCCTTGTTGGGTTCTGCCTGACTTCAGTCCCTTGCACCTGGTAGATTCAAAATAGACTGGGCTGGGGGCCATGCCTGAATAGAACACACCGCTGTTAGGACATCCCGGGATCTACTGAGGTGGCAGTGGTGGAGTGCCTGTCTTTCTGAATGAAGCCGTTGGTTGGATCACTGCACTACATAAACAGACACAGTGGTTCACACCTGTCATCCCAGCACCCGGGAGACGGGGGCACAAGACGGTGAGAAGTTCAAGGTTTTATGGTGAGTTCAAGGTCAGCCTATAATAAACAAGATTCTGTCTTATAATAAAAATCAGAGGAAGACTAATCTAATTATTTGAAGAAGTACTCAGCTTCCTGTAGAACTATATATAATGCAGTGTTTATACAAAAAAGATTTGAGGGGTAGAGGCGGGAGAGGTGGCTCAGTGGTTAAAAGCTCTTTCAATCCGAGAACCTCAGGTAGATTCCTAGCACCATATGGCAACTGATAATCATCTATAACTCCAGTTCCAGGGGATCCAACGCTCGCTTCCAGCCTCCTCAGATAACAGGCACACACATGGTACACATGGCAAAATACATCTTAAAATAATAATTTTTAAAATGTTAAGATTCTGGTTAAGCATTTAACACAACTGACTACCTGGCCCTTATAATCCTATCAGGCAGATGGTTACTCCATACTCCAGGGACAACTGAGACCCAGAGAGGGTCAAGATGCCTAACTGGTGTCCTCAGAGAAGCAGGGCCAGGGTCCCATAAAACTAGAAGCATTTGCAGAAGACTCACCACAGCGCCTGGGAAAGGCTCAAGGCCGCTGCTTGTTGCTTAACAGCCAAGGACTCTACACTGCAGCAATATCCCTTTAGGAAATTCTGCATGGATGCTCTAAAACACGACTCCTGCACCTTTCTTGGGGATGAGGAACACTTTAATAAATGCCAAACAGGAGGGTGGATAGATAGTTCAGAGGTTCAGAGCCCTGGCTGCTCTTCCAGAGGTTCTGAGTTCAATTGCCAGCAACCACATGGTGGCTCACGACCATTTATGATGAGATCTGGTGCCCTCTTCTGGCCTGCAGGTGTACATGCAGATACACTGTATACATAATAAATATATAAATAAAGAAATCTTTAAATATTTAAGTATTAAATGGCATGGATAGAACTCTACCACAGCCAGGTTGTGGTGGCACATGCCTTTAATCCCAGCACTTGGGAGACAGAGGCAGAGGCAGAGGCAGAGGCAGAGGCAGAGGCAGAGGCAGAGGCAGAGGCAGATGGATTTCTGTGAGTTCAAGGCCATCGTGGTCTCAAAGAGAGTCCAGGACAGCCAGGCCTTTGTTACACAGAGAAACCCTGTCTGGGAAAAAAACAACAAAACAAAACAAAACAAAACAACAACGAAAAAGAGAACTCTACCACAGAGTGGGAGCCCTGGACCTTGAACTTACTATGTAGCTCAAGCTGGCCTTGACCTCAGAATCCTCCTGCCTCTGCGTCTCAAGTGCTGGTGTTACAGATCTGTGCCAGCACACTCAGCTTTTGAATAGTTTTTTTAAAAAAGGTATTTCAAGATAGGGTTTCTCTGTGTAGCCTTGGCAGTCCTAGACTTTCTTTGTAGACCAGGCTGGCCTCGAACTCCAAGAGATCCACCCGCCTCTGCCTCCCAGAACACTGGGATTACAGGTATATGTCACCGTGCCTGGCTCTGCATGGCATTTTTAAAAGGAGGAATAATTTTTAGGCTCATGTCCACTCAGCACTGTTCTTTATCAAGAATTACCACTAGGTGGCAGGACGAGGCCATGTTTTGCAAATGACAGTAGCATTTCCCCCCCCCCCCCCCCCCCCCTTTCAGTTAACAATTTCCCCAAAATTATTTTGTGCTTTGTTTTGCTTTGATACAGGGTTCTGTGTAGCCAGGCACGTAGCTTATGACTGCCTTAAACTTCTGATCCTCCTGTCTCTACCTCTCGAGCCAGGGTTTATTCCTACTGGGTTTGTATGGTCCTGGAGATCACACTTAGCAGGTGAGGGACACACTCTCCCTGAGGCTCAGAACCTGCAAGACTTATGAAAATCCTTTACTAGAATAATGGGGCACCAAAAACGAGAGTGTCTGCTGGAGTGAATGACTCACCAAGGCTGGTTTGGATGGTCAAGGTCCTCCAAAGGTCCAAGGCTAAAGTTTAGTCTCGGGGGTGAAAGCATTAGGAGGTGCTGTGGACCTCTATAGGAGAGACCCCAGTGGGAGGTCCTACAGTCATGACCTTGCCAACTCCTTCCTCTTTCTGCCTCCAACCTTGAGATGTGATCAGTCATTGTGACGTGTGGATTCCTACCATGATATATGCTACCCCTGTCAGAGGGCCAAATCAGCAGGACTGGCCAATCTTTGATAGGAACCAGTACGACCATCAAACAGAATAAAACTCTTTTTTGAGAGAGTCATGCTACATAACAGGATGGAGTGGAATCCGCAGTCCTCCTGCCTCCATCTCCCAGGTGCTGAGCTTATACTTGTATAAGCAACACATGTTACACACGTGACCACACCCAGCTGGTAGTGCTGATGCAAAACTGATGGAACATGCTCAGGATTGAGTAAAACCTTTGTCCAATAAAAACAAACAAAAAACAAAAACTAGTTAGCAAAGTCGGAACTCCTTCCCAGGACTGCCTGTGTCCTGCAGGAGATCCACATTTTTTTTTTAAGTATGCAAATGAGCAAATCACCTTCAGTGCTGGAAAGTTCTGACAGACTGGCCCTCAGGCAGCCACAACAGCTGCCTGGGTATCCTTAAAGCTGGTTTAGGAATCCCCCAAAGCACTCTGAAGCACTTCCTCTCTCTAGGTCCTTTGTAGAAGGCCCTATGACCTAGATGACTCTGCGGAGCAAAGGTCAAAAATAGATCTCTGCCAGCCACGGAATAATCCCACGGTACACACCAATAATCCGAGCACTCTGGACTGTGACTTTGAGGCAGCCTGGGCTACATACAGAGCAAGATCTCATGTCAGTAAATCTCTAACAGCTAGTCCACAGGCTGGCCCAACTGTGCACTTGTTTATCTGCCGGCCCTCTTCAGGACTTAAGGGAAGGGACCAATTGCTAAGGAGCAACTTCTACATCAAACACCAGTTCACAGCTGTAACACAGTCTAGGAGCGCATGCAAAGAACAAATTTACAACAGGTACAGGCGGGTGCACGCTTGTCGCTTAGCTATGTCAGGTGACATTACAGAACGTTCACACAGTGAGACCTACACAGTGAAGTACAACTGTCTCGCTGTCTGACAGGATGTGAAAGGAAATGACACTGCATCTTGGAGCTCTGACAAGCTATTCGCTGATTCGATCCATGAGCTGCTTGGAGCTCTACTCTAAACATAAGTACAATGGCCATCATTAGAATCTCTTTGAAGAAGCATTGTCCTGGGCTTGACAGGCACCGAGCTGCTGCTTATTTGTCATTCATTCCCAGCAAAGAAAAGACTCAGGATGCGTAATGTTCTAACACAGAGAACTGCACTTGCAAGGTCTCTGTTAGAAAGAATAACAGCAACAAGTTAAGATTTAGGGTAATAAAATCCAAAATGTGAAACGTTTTGAGAAGCCCTAGTGGCCACATTAATTCCCAGAACTTAGCAGCACATAGTAGATGTTCGATAAAAATCATTTCCACTACACTACATCAAGAAATCGTATTTATTAGCATTTCAATTTAACTGAGATTAAAAATTACCTTTTGGGGAGGTGTGGTGTTAGGGAAATCAAACCTGGGACCTTGCACTTGCCAAGTAAGCACCTACCACTGAGGCACATCTGGAAAGCATCCCAGAACTAAGTAGGCTAACCCAGTAACTTCCAACTCTGCTAAAATTTAACAGGGTTAGTTGGAATTGGCAAGACTAGTAGTCTTTGGAAGGAAAGTCCTGGGTGAATGAGCAATACTTGCCTGGCACCCATCCTGACCCTGTCACCCATCAGGGGGCTCCACCTGGACTCTTACCTCTTCTTTCCTCTCTTCTGGATTAGTGGCTCCTTGGAGATTCACGGGAAAACTCCTGTCTCCGCTTGCACCTCCCTCGTCACCAGCCGGGGCCCGTACAGTATCCTGGAGGGGCACGGGTCCTGGCAGCCTCTGGGCAGCATCCTCGGTCCTTTCTTCACTGTCCGCTGAGCTGAGTGACAACACGCTTAGACTGCTGGGGCACTTAGTGCTCCCTGGGCTCTGAGGGCTTTGGGGCTTGGGTGTGGTGGGCCTCAGAGGGGTGGGAAGCGGTACAACAGGGTCAAAGGGATGCCGGCTGCTACTATGTGCCTCCTTGGAGGCTTGGCTCAACCCTTCTGGGTCTGCGGGGATTGGTGAGGGGCTGCTGACTCGAGGCCCATCGTTTCCCGGCGCCTGAGCACTTTTGGTTTCCAGGGGGAATACGGCAGTGTCCACATCCAGGTGGGGTTCTGGAGCTACGTAGGGCACAGGGATACAGGGTGCGGACAAAGGGCCACTGTGCCTGGCATCTGGCTCCACACTGCTGCTGGTGCGGCGCGAGTAGTCATCGTGGAGTCTGCTTCGCGGTCCCAGTGGTGGGTTCACATCTCCCAGGCCAGGACCAGGACTAGGGGCTGCACCCCTGGAGGCCTCCCTCTTCCAGGCGGCATCCTTGACATTACTCACCAGTTTTAGGACTCTGTCGAAGTCCTTGGCCCGGATGGGGCTCCTCCAGCGTCTCGTTCTTCTCTCGGAGCCACTCGGCTTCTCCGAGTCAGTGGATAAACTGCTCAGGGTCCTGGGGGGAACCTGCCTGTCACCTGGCAGTTCCGCGAGGTTGGAGGCAGACTTGCGCTTGAAGGAGCTTTTCAGGACGCTCAAGCTGTCAATGCTTTTGCTTCTGCGCGGTAGAGGCACGGCGTTACTGGGCTCAGAGTCACACACGCGAATCTCGCACAGGGCGGGCTCTGGTACTGGCTGCCGCCCCAGGTCCAGCAGGCTGATGCGGCCCAGGCCATAGGCCCTGCGGATACTGCGCGAACGGTGAGTGCTCCTCTGGAAAGCGTCTTCCGTGTCCTCAGGATCAGAGCAGTCGGACCCGGCCCCATCCCCTACAGGCCCCAAGGACGGACACCTGCCCAGGCCCTTTCCCAAGATGTTAAAGGTGCCATTGGGCGCAGCCCTTGCCGGGTCTCCTGATGGCTCGTCCTTGGAAATTTCTGCCCCCTCCCGGTTCTGAATTCCTTGAAGGACAGAAGATTTCAATCTTTTAAAAGATCCCATTTTACGGAAGGAGGCCAGGGCATTCCACGTGGAGGAATTCCCCACGAGGACCACAGAGCGAGGCCTCTCAGAGTGCGAATTCACCCTCTTCCGACCAGAGAAGAGGCGCACAAGCTTGGAAGGGCTGAGCCTGGCCTCCGCCGCCTCAGGGTCGCCGCCGGGGCTGCTTTTGCAGCCTCCGTTCTGACAGGCCGAGGGGGTCACCATTTTGGGAGCCTTCAGGTTGGAGGCTGAGCAAGTGGCGGTGGCACCTTGCCCATGGCCGTCCTGGGCTGTTGTCATGTTCTTGGGGTGAGCAGCGTGCTTCAGACTCCCACTCACGCCTGTGACCAGGGGTCCCAACTCCAGAGCTTCATCTCCAAGGACGCCAGCCTGGCGCTCGCATCTGCTGTGCACATCTGAATCCGTAGTCACAGCTACTACCTGCAGCACAAAACAAAGCAGGCATTTAGCCACTGTCCCCAAGGAGGCGCCTCTTTGGAGACTGATCGTCCAATCTCACAACTTCTAACTGAGGGAAAAGGAGAGCTCCAGGACACAGCTGATTCCTTAAGAATTACTTTAAAATTCACTTTTCCTCAAAGCAAGAATGATGCATGCATATATATATATATATATATACACACACACACAATATATATATATACACACAATATATATATATACACACAATATACACACACACACATTTACATACATACATATATATACATCCCTAAAAAGAGCTGAAGAAGGCAGCTAGGGGTGTACATCTCAAGAAGACACTGGAATGGAAATGAAGAGATCTTGTTCTCTATGGGAACTGAAGGGATAGATCTTTTATTACCAAACAGCAACCTCACAACGACCTCCAAACATACACACTGGAACACCAGCCTTTTATGTTTAATAGATAAGAAAATTATAAGAAGCTAATAAGGTGCCAGGGAGCAGAGATTACGCTATAGAGGAGTTTATTAAATGAGCATGGGGGGGAGTAGGAAAGGTGGGAGGGGTATCCCAGGGAGAGAGAGGGAGAGGGAGACAGAGACTGAGGAAGAGAGGAGAGAGTAAGAGGGAGGGGCAAGGTAGAACTGTCCTTTTATATAGCCATGGGCAGGGCCACGCCCCCGTGGCAGGTAGGCAATGACATCACAGGCAGGCAGGCTAAAGCAGAATCCTAACACAGCCTGTGGGAGCAGGGAGTTCAGTTAGTGGACTCCTTGGAGTTCTGACAGAGGCCGAGTATCTAAGGAAGGCTGCGAGACAGCCGGACAGTCTAAGGAAGGCTGCAGAGAGTCATACAATCTAAGGAAGGCTGCAGAGAGCCATACAATCTAAGGAAGGCTGCAGAGAGCCATACAATCTAAGGAAGGCTGAGAGACAGCAGTACAGTCTAAGGAAGGCTGCGAGACAGCCACACAGCATTACAGGGACTCATGGCCCAACACAGCAAGCCAGTGAAGCCTGAGAAAAGGCTGTGCTGAATAAAACACTCTCTCCCACTTCTCTTACATCCCAAGCCCTACACACACACCTGTGCCCATTTCCCGAGAAAACTCAGGTCCCAGCTGTTCTTAGATATTAGTCAAGACCCTGCTTCCCCCCACTCCCCCACCCCGCCCCAGGTCAAAGCAGCGGGAGGAAACTGAAGCAGAACCCGAGGCTCGATTTTAGTTAGCTTACCGTTTTCAAGCTGAATCTGATGTCTCACACACCACTTTTCCCCAACAGCTGGATGGACCATCAGGGAGGGCCCCCGGGGAAAACAGATAAAAGGATTGGTGCCACCCACCAGGGATGAGGGAGTCTCTACTGACTTAGGCTGTCAGCACTTTGCTAATAGGGAGACTGATGGCCTACTGTGCCCTCTGTGGTGCACAGCTCTAATGGGGAAGGCAGTGAGTGTGTGAGAGGCATGGGGTGGGGAGGGGCTGTGGGCTGCATTTGAATTAGCCACAGGAGCAGAGTCTTGAATCCTGTGGAACCTGAGACAACAGTTAGGCTGTCTGTCCACCCTCAGCACCATAGGAGTAGGTTTCTCTGCTTAAACTCGGAATCCTAAAATGAACCAGGGAGTGAAGTATCCAAGGCCTACCCAAGAACTGACTGCAGACCCAGCAGTTGGGATGGTCTTGCGAGGACACATGCCAGTCACACCAGTAGAGGGCACCAAAAGACTTTTTTAGCCCAGGACAAGGCCTTGCTAAGGGGACCCTCAGGGCTCAAAGAATGCAGAGATGCATGTTGGGTAGTTTGAAAATGCTCCTCGGGCGACATGGGGCTACGCCTGGATTCTAGACCTGCTACTGTCACACAATCCCCAGCAAGCCATCTCAACAACCCGTGCTTTATGCCATCTATGAGGTAAGAGGCAGAACTGTCAATCAACTCACTATGTCATGATCCTCCACAGGGTGCAAGCAGCATGCCAAGCCCCATGAAGAGTTCAAGATGGCAAGAGGAAGCTGGCATGAGCACAGGGCAGCTGGGAACATGGTAGACCGCAGAGGCAGTGAATGAAGGTGAACAGTCTCGATTTCCAGGGAAAAGCTGGGAAAATTCTTAACAAACTGGATACGGGCACACAGAACAGTGCCGCTGGAGGGCTGGCCCGATGGAGTAAGTGCTGAGAATCATGGGAAATTGGGCCAGCTGTCTACGTACTCTGAGTGTAAAACCTAAACATTCTTCAAGACCAGTTGCAGGGGTTACTTCCTCTAGGAATTCCTTCTAGTACCCCCCAAAGTAAGTGCGACTCCTTTTTCTGTGCTTCCATTGTGGCTGGAGCCTTACCACCTGTGACACTTTGGTACTATGAACAAATCTACGGCCTTTTCAGGTGTGAAAACCATGTGAGCGCACACTTAAGCTTATTCATTCTATCACTTTTCCTGACTGGGTCTTTAGTCAGGTAACAGACCATGACATACTACTGTACTTTGTCTTAACTGAAGATTAAATGTAGAGACCTCACACATGCTAGGCAAGCCTTCCACCACTGAGCTATGTAACACAGCTCTCTGTTTTCATTGATACTGTTTCGTTACTGTTTGTTTATTTATTTATTTGTTTTACTCTTTTACTTTGAGAGCGGGTCTCTAGGTTTGTCTTTGAACAGCAGTCCTTCGGCCTCCAGCACCCAAGGGTCACCAGCAAGCATTGCTTACCAGTGTTTTTCCAGATTGAAAACACTTACATTCTTCTAACACTAGTGAGTGTTTACTTTAAAGTGTATTTAAATTTAGAACCAGATTCCATACTGCACTTGCGGTATAAGCATATTGCAACCTGGACAATAGGTTAGAAAATTGAACGATCTACGGTTGGCTCATGAGCCTGACCAAGGCCGTCGCTGTTTACTGCTTTAGAGTGGAAAGAGAAAAATTATCGGGGGGGGGGGGCGGTGTGTGGAGGGGGGAATAAAAGCTTTCCTGGAATCTCTGAGTAACACACCAAGTTGCATTATTTAGAAGCGATGCTTTGACCCCCATTAACTAACAAAGGCTGCAATTCAATTACTGGCTTTATGGCAAGCCTTGTAAATCATGAGAGCACTGCCAGAGACGCTTATGAAGAGAAAAAAAGAAAGAATTCGAGATGGGGATATTGTGAAACCCAGCTGCCCACAGGCTGGACTCTGGGGTGAATGAACTATACAAGGGACCATCCCCCCTCTTCCCCCACACTTGTAATGAGAAATCCCTAAAAACAGCTGTAACCAACAAACTTAAATTAGAACTTAAATTTGAAAATCAGTGATACATATCTAAAGCCTGCTGATGAAATGTAAATTCCAGAAAAATGTGACACTGGTATAAAATGCATTGAAACCAGAAACATTAAAGGGGTAAAAGTACGGACGGGCTTTACTGGGCTATGGACACTGCCTAGGAGAGCATCTAATGCCTGCATGAAGGCCAGCAAGGCTGAGTGCCACTGCGCAACACCACACCCCTCCCCCACCCATTTCCATGTCTCCAGGTATGTCCAGACAGACGTGACCCAAAAGTCACTAAAAGTTCCGAAAGTAGGCAACTGACAGTTGCTGTTGTTGTTTTCTTTGCATTTTACACCATCCTTCTCTGTCCTGCCCGGGATACAAACTCTCTCTCTCTGGCTTATTCATGCCATAGCCATTCGGTCCCATAGCCATTCCATCCCATAGCCACTCCATCCCATAAGTCACTCTGTAGCCAGCTCTGAGTGGTTGTCATGCCGTTGCAGCAGTTAAGTTCAAATAATCCTTGTTTTATTTACTAATAGTACCCCAAAGCTCAAAAGGAGAGATGCTGGCGACTCAGACACGCTAATGAAATCCTCCCTTTGCCTGAGAAGAGGACCACTTCACCACGGTGTGCACGTCAACAGAAAGTATTCTACATTTGAGCTTCAGCTCTGTCCGCGGTTCCAGCCACCCACCTACCAGCCTTGACTGTTAGAAGGGGAAGGGAGTAAAAGCACAGTGGAGGGCAGGGGGCATGGAACCCAGAGTCCAGCACAGTCATCTACTGACTAGAAGAACCTAGAGACAATCCCACCTCTCCGTCCCCTGGTCTCTGTGGCCACCAAGTCTGAGATCATCACTGCCTGGCTCCCGGGACCTCCAGGAGTGTGTGGCATTCTGCCATATCTCTAGCCTGGTCCTGGGCAGGTTGCCCCCTGGCTACCTCCCACCTTGCAGTCCAGCTTACCCCCGCCCACCCTTCCCTCTGTCAGCAGTCTACTTCCTGGTCTGCCAATGGAGCTGTCACTGAATGCCACCTCACTTGCTGCAGCACTCCAGACCTCATTCCAACCGGGCTCCATTTTGTTTAGGTTTTGGGGGGCTTACTGAAAACCCCGACAGCCTTGTTGCAAGCTCTAGCCCACAGACTTGCCCCACGGCAGGGCCTCTTCTCCTCTCAGGTTCTCTGTCCAGTGGGTGTTGTCTCACCCACAATTCCTAGCTACCACGACTAAAGGCGTCTGATAGGTTTGGTCAGTGGAACCAATTGTGGGAGGTGACCTGAGAGTGGGAGGAAGAAGGCCCCAGCACCTCTCTTTGCTTTGGCTCTGCCTCTCCATGTCCCAGATCCTGTCAGGTGGTCCCGGTTCCTGCTCCTTCTCCCCTCCAGCCTAACGGTCACTGCATATCTGCCCGTTTACCAACTGAATACATGTACGCCTGTGTTGGCGTCTCCCTGTTTGAAATACCTAGGGGCAGTTCTCTCTACCTGTTCATGCACTCTGCCTTGACTTGGTTAACCCAGTTAGCTGGGCTCCTAAGTAACTCTTCTTCCCTCTCTAATGCAGGGGGCCCTTTCTCTGGTTCCCAGCACCTCGTTTAGCTCAATTGGTTCTACTGCTCACTACCCTGCTCCGGCATCCTGTTCCAGCACCCCGCTCCAGCATCCTGCTCCGGCCACCCCGCTCCAGCATCCTGTTCCAGCATCCTGTTCCAGCATCCTGTTCCAGCACCCTGCTCCGGCATCCTGCTCTAGCACCCTGTTCCAGCATCCTGCTCTGGCCACCCCGCTCCAGCACCCTGCTCCAGCATCCTGCTCCAGCATCCTGCTCCTCCTCTGGTTTCTCCAGCAATCTCTGAAGGGTTTGAAAAGTTCTTAAAGGTAGAAATCACATCTGATTTTGCTATCCTCATCACCCCTCAGACTGAGGATAAAGATAACTTCCTTCTACGTGCATCAGATGTATCAGTTTTTCTGTGGGAACTGTCCTGTGTCCCCTAGGATGTTTCAGACCAGTGGTGGCTACCAATGTTAGGGGGAACAAGAAAGACTGCATCAGGTGTGGCAACTCAAAGCAATTCCAGAACTTAAGTAGTTGATTCAGGAGGATCTTGAGTTTGAGGCCAGTCTGGGTTATATAGCGAGCTCTAGACCAGCCTGGGCTATATACTGAGATGCTGTCTCAAAAACACCAAGATGAATGGATAGATGGATGGACGAACAGACAGATAAACAGAAGAATGTCATAAAAACTGTCTCAAAGCAGTAATATTTGAAATTACTGAAATTTATTTTCAACCATAAAACTGAAGGTTATATAGTTTGGTGGTCCTAAATATGTTTTAAATATATTATAAAAATTGTCTATGTTGTGACAGTAATATCAGGTTGTTCAACAGATGAGTTTTAAAATGCTGATCATTATTAAGCTAATAATGATATCTAGCCACTTATTTTAAAGACAAAGTGTAACTGTGTACCACATACGGCCACTAAACTCACTATGTCCTTGAGGCTGGTTTCAAACTCACAAGAATCCTTATGCCTCAGCCTCCCTGTGCTGGGATTACAGATATGCCCTCCCCCCCCCCCCCCCCACCCCGGCCACAGGCCTTATTTGGCCACTTTTAAAATATCAATATAGATATCTCATTTTAAGTAGTAATCAATGTATTGGTCAAAGTTTTGTGATTTGTATGCTGATTCTGCAAATGTCTATCTGAGTGGACCCAGCAATTAATGTCTTTGCTTTTCAAAGTATACTTGATGAAACGTAAAACAAAGGCAGCAAGGAGGAGCAGGTGACACCTCTGCGCCTCCGTGCGGGAGACTGAGCACAAATGCATCGGGTTTCGGTGTCTCAGGGTTTTCCTCCATTTCTTGCTAAATAGTGTGGATACCTATTCTGTGCAACCTGAGCACCCGGATTACTAAGCTTTTGTCATCAAGTTGCGGCAGCTGTGGGAAGAAGTAGAAATGTGCAGCTAAAACACATTCAGGTAAGTCCTAAAATTCTAAATACCTCACAGCATCACCACAAACGTGGCTCATTTGTTTCGGTTTCGGATCCATAGAATGAAAGGCTCGTGGTGACGTTTTGCTCCTGCTAGGGAAGCCCATGTGTCTCTCCCACAATTGAGCTCTGACCTGCCTGTCATTTCAGCATTTTTCAGGCCATTGGTAAAGCCAGGGGCCAGAAGCCAAAAATTTAATGCCCCACATTTTGAGAATGGGTTGTATTCCAAACAAATTATCTATTTCCACACAGAAGAGAGGCCGTGTGTGTGTGTGTGTGTGTGTGTGTGTGTGTGTGTGTGTGTGTTTTAGATTTTTGTTTATTCTTTATTATAGTTTAGCCCATCCCATCCAATTATATCAAAGTTATATAACAGGGCTGCCCTTTCACCTTATCACAGTTTGCAGCATTTCTATAGCCACATGCATCTGGAGTTACTAATTCCAGAAGACAGAGTGGTACACCCTGACTCCCAGGACTCACTCTTTGCCAGCCTCACTATGTACAAGTAACTCAGGGGAAAAAAAAGAGGCCTCTCACCAGAGGATCAGGGACTTGCCATTCTCCCAAGTAAGGAGACTGGTGGTTTCTGAAGCCATGCGCTATGGATTATTTAAATATTCAATTAAGGTTAAATGTTTATGCATTAGAAGTGATGCTGTGGGTAACTGAATAAGACAGAATGATTGTGAATTTGAAAACATGTCAGTTTCATGCCAGCATGCTATGGTCCCAGGCTTTCCTTATCTAGGTTACGGGGCAAAACTACATTGTGGTAAGAATGGGGATTTCAAAGTTAGGCTTTAAGCCTGAAGAAAGCCTTCCTGTTGTCTCTGAAGTAGGGGTTCGGGCAGGTGTGGCGTGAGATACAGAAGCAGGCAGCTAAGGTCCACTAAGGGTGTTATCCCTAAAGCTCAGAACAGGTACATGATCTGTCCCCTCCTTCCTTCACCTCACATGAACTCAAGGGGCTTAAAGAACCTTGAAAAACTGTCACCTAACTTTGTCCAGTGGCTTGTCTAGATTACCCACAGTTCACCCCATTCCTCCACTTGCCTCTGTGACAGCAGGAAAAAAGCGAAGCAGCCACCAGCCAAGGCCACCTAAGGCCTGTACCGATGCCAAGACAGAAGTCACCATGGAGCCTGTGCCTCTGCCTCCTGCACGCACCATTCAAGAGCAATGAAAGCTTTTCCAGATGGGTGGCCTTAATCTTGGAGGCACTTAGAAGGTCGCTGGACCAAAAGCAATGCCTCTGCTTGCTGGCTGCACGCTGGCCAGACTCTGGGGCTACGTGCCAGTGGGCTCAGGCTGATGGTGCTACTGACACAGAAATGTCCAAGAGGGACAGCACATCATGTAGAGCCAGAGTTCAGCCAGATACACTAATGACTATTACAGGAGCATGTACCTTTCACTGTGTTCCGCAGCACTTCTACATTTCAGAGAAGTTTTGGTTTGCTTTGCTCTTTGTAGTAAATGTGTCTCTGTGTCTCTAGTTCAAGAGATCAACTTTCTGCCTGGGTTCCATCCAAGATCAAGAAAGTCATCACCCATGGTTCGGGGATGGTAACAGCACAAGTGTTTTGCTACCATAAAACAGTCCAGAAAGGACCCTTCCCCGCCCTGTGCAATCAGGTAGCTCAGACTGCACATCAACACTACACCACAGCCAAAATATTTTCTGCTGTCACACTTAACTGCCTTCCTCAACTGGAACTGCCAGGTGGACTGTGTCTTCCTGCAGAGCCCTTCACGACTCTTAGCACAGACCTTACCAAAAAAAAAAAAAAGTCACTTGGCAATAGCGTGCAACGACACCCGCCATGAATGTAACCAGTGGTAACCAGTTACCCAGGACTCCCCAGTAAGCGGCTCACCCCTCCCCCACCACAGGCATTGTCCTGGTCTGGCAGAAGCGGTCACTTTGTTTAGAGGGGAGGCTCTGGTCTCTAGGCCATCCTTGGGGACATTGTGCTCAATCATGGAGCTTCTGGCCACTGATCGGAAGGCCACTTTCTCACTCTTTTGATCCAAAGAGTGAAAGGGGCCCAACCACAGGGAAACCTCGGAAAAAGAGGGAACCGGAGCAAAACTCCATTAAGAGAAAGCTGTCAGGGCCCGCCCTGGCACCCATTTCTCTCAGCTGAGCTATATGCAAAAAGGGACTCACTGGCAACGCAATTCTTTGTCCCCACAAAGATGCACGGCCAGTGGCTTTCACAGGGGCCTCTGAGCAGCCAGCCAGCACATCCCGTGGGTGAATTTAGCTGCTCGATGTGGCGAGCTCGGCTTCTCTGAGTGCTGGCACCATTCCAGGCACTGGGCATACACAGACAGACCTCCCTGCAAAAGATCCGAGACATCAGTTGCACTGGTCACTGTGGTTTCAACGCCCCTGTTACATTAGGGTTTGATTGTGAACTGTCCCCCACAGGCTCGTGTGTTTGGACTTTTAATCCCCAGTTGGTGGTGTTGTGTTGGGAAGGTATGGAGCTTCAGGAACTACCAGCACACTAGCAGGAATGGATTGTGGGGGCGGGACGCAAGCCTTGAAGGTGACACCTCCTCCTCCTCCTCCCTCTTTTTTTTTTTTTTGTTTTTTTGTTTTTTTGTTTTTTTGTTTTTTTGTTTTTTTGGTTTTTTTTTTTTTTGTTTTGTTTTTTGAAACAGAGTTTCTCTGTGTAACAGCTCTGGCTGTCCTGAACTCGCTTTGTAGACCAGGCTGGTCTCAAACTCACAGCAATTTGCCTGTCTCTGCCTCCGGAGTGCTGGGATTAAAGGCATGCACCACCACACCTGGCCAGCCCTTCCAACTGTAAACCAAAATAAAGCCTTCCTCCGTTAAGTGCTTAGGTCAGGTTTCTGTGGCAGCGGCTGAAGAAGAAGCTAACACAGAGGCCCTTCAAACCTCCCACTGCAACATAACTGACACAGGAAGAGGGAAAGCCTTGGAGAACTGCTCACACACTGACGGTTCCACCCTCCTGAGTGTGCGAGCTTGGCTCCCGCTTATTTTCTTCCATCTTTCCCTGTCTCCCACTATGTTATTAAAAAAAAAAAAAAGATTTATTTATTATGTAAACAGTATGCATCAGATCACATTATAAATGGTTGTGAGCCACCATATGGTTGCTGGGAATTGAACTCATGACCTCTGGAAGAGTAATCAGTGCCCTTAACCGCTGAGCCATCTCTCCAGCCCTCCCGCTATGTTATGAGGCAGCACAAAGCACTTGACTCGGACCTCTGTTCTCTAGAACCTAGAGTCTGGATGCTGCTCCTCCATCTCAGACTACAGAGCCTCTGGGACCAAGGTGGTAGGATTTACTTTTAGCGTTTATGATTTCCTGGCCGGTGGCACTCTGTTGCAGTGGCAGGCAATGGACCGAGGGGGCACAGATCCATCTTTGGTGGACATCTGCTCTTTCTACTGACTGTTGGTTCATAGGAGGGACCAAACCCTGACAAGGAACATTCCTCAGTCTCGGCACCTTCTAATAAGCACAGCATGGGCATGTTCCCCAATGCCTCCTTGTCTGCTCCTCATTTCCTTCCCATCCTTCTGTCCCTGTACACCCGAGAGCCTCCACCTGCACTGCCTCCCCGACTCCTCCCATCTCTGCCCTGTGAGAGACACCCAAACAGCACAGGGACCACACCCCTCCCCCACGTTTTTCAGTAGGTGGGACAGAGCTGGCTCCCAGCAGCTGGGCACCTTCTGATGGACACCCTAATGAGACAGGGTATGCTTGTTCCTGCCTCAGCTACACTCGGGCATCCCACAGGCGTGACCCTTTGACACAGGAGAGCTTTGCCTGTGTCCCCTTCGTGGTCACGGAGCTGACTAGAAGCTGTGGTTGCTGCCAGTGCCCTGTGAGAGGAAACTTCACAGGGCTAGTCCAAAGGTGAAGTTGTCTCACTTCTATTGTTATGTGTCATTTCTGTACTGTGGTAAAAAATAAAGAAACAAACGGAGGTGGAGACTGCTGGTTCTATGCTCTGTTTGGACGTGAGCAATTCCAATCACGTGAGGTAGTCAGAAAAGCAGAAAGAGTATGGAAAGCTTGCAAATGTATTAAGCCTGAAGACTCTCCCTTGAAAAGCTCATACCCACATTCTGTCTGTATCCCTTCAAAAAAGGAAGTGGTTAATTCTTTTAAATTCAATCAATTATTCAAAAAAATTCAATCAATTAAT
>OU015748.1:58537874-58558916 GCA_907169655.1 Acomys percivali
TCTCTCTCTCTCTCTCTCTCTCTCTCTCTCTCTCTCTCTCTCTCTCTGCCTCCTCCCCCCTGCCTGTTGACCTGAATATGGAATTCCCTTTCCAGCACTCTGTCTGCCTGCACACCACCATGGGTCCCACCATGATGATAATGGACTAAATCTTTGAGCCTGTAGCCCACACCAATTAAATGTTTTTCCTTTATGAAGTTGCCATGGTCATGCTATCTCCCACAGCGATAGAAACCCTAACTAAGACAGCATCCTTGTCCCTGGCATCCCCTGGCCATCCCCTCTGATGGCTCTTGGCCCTCGTGAGGTTTCCTAACAGGTGTTGTGGCAACCTTCTCCAGCGTCTCAGCCCAGAGATCTGCCCTCAGTGTTGCAGACAGATGCAAAAACCTCAGAGACCCACACACAGAGATGAACCTGTCGTTGCCTGTGATGTAGTGGGCTCCCACGCACGAAGAGGCCAGACTGTGGTGGTGTTAGCGCCTCTGACCTGCTGCCCCAGCCCTTCTGTGCATGCGATCTCCAACTGGCCTGGCCTGATGGAGGTATGTTATTTCTTACAATGGCAGCAATTTTAGGACTAACGGACAGAAGGCATGTTACAAGTACAATGACCATAAGTAGCAACTTCCTGAGCCTCCACCTGCCCATCCAACAGACAGCGCCAGCCTTTTCACTGGCTCAATACCTGGCAAGCTAGACAGGTATGCACGTGCTGTAGCAAGACCCATAGAATTATCCTTAAACTCCTTTAAAAAAACAAAAGCAAAACCTGGCATTGCCTGCCCCACCCCTACCCTGTCGAAGTTGGCAGGCTCCTTTTTTTTCCAAAGACTCTTCAAGGCTACAATGACATGGCAGCGGCTCTGTCAGTCCCAATGGTCCCTCTTACATTAACTGTCCTGATGTGAGAGACTCTAGAGGTCTGACGACAAGCACCACCTCAGTGGCCCCTGGCAATAAGCAGACAATAGCAGCTCAGGGCGACACCTGCAAAGACAGCTAGGGCTATCTCACTTCAGCAAACAGCTTAGGCAGGAACACTGCTTTCTTTTCTGTCGGAGTCAGGTTCATCTGGCTTGTTTCTTCATCGTTGAGCAACAACAGACTTCAAACAAGACGTGAGTTGTAATCACACACCAAATGCTTGCGAGGTTCCTCCCGCCTACGTGATATGACAGCAAACACTCTGGTGGGAGGACAGTGGCCAGCAAGCCAGCCCATCCTAGCTACTATATACAGTGCCTAGGGGAGCATGTGTGAATCAAACAGGGTGAGCAGGGCTAGGTCCTGAAGCGTGTGGAGGTTCCTCAAAAACCTCAGGAGACCAACTCTATCACTCTCCACCCCGCCACTGAGCATGTCCAAAAAGATGTGAGATCAGCTCACGGCTTTCTCAAAATAGCCAAGGTGTGAGAGCAGCCACATGGGTGCCCATTGGGCTTGGGGGGGGGGGGGGAGTGACCAACCAAAGTACTCATGTGTCGGGGAGTGTGGATGGAGCTGTGTCAGAGAAAAAGACAAGTCCTATGAGACCTCACTCACATCTACAATTCAAAGCTGGAAGCAGAATGGTTGAGCGCCAGGGGTTTTGAGGGAAGGCCTTGGTCAAAAGTACAAGGGTTTCAGGTGTGCCATGTACCAGCAAGCACTCTGTCAGCAAGCACTCTGCCAGCAGGTTCTCTAGCTTTCAATAGCTTTGCTCCCTTACAAAGTCTTGGGAAGCCTTTTGAAGAATGAAAAAAAGTATGTGCCTCCATATGTACTTAGGTAAGTAGATGGATAGACTGACAGGCAAATGGATAGACAATTGTTTTCACGATTTGTATGGAGAGTTGTCAGGAGGAAGTATTTCATGAAACTTTAGGTTCAAAGAAAAATATAATTCTACAGTCTTCAGTAATGGAGTGGCTTCAAACAGAAACACGGCATAATGTCTGAACAAGCTCAGTTGCTCTTAACTTTCATTTCTCACTACACTTAGAAATACCCTTTTCCAGGCAGCTGATTAACGCTACATAGGCAATGTGACCATCAAGTATTTCTTTTGACCAAGGGCGTATGTCAGGCTTCACTGGGACACCAGGGTGCCACAAAGAAGCAAGTCAGGCTAAACCCACCTGCAGCTGAAGCGCTGACACCTCTCACTGCTGTCATCCATCCTCTCGCAATGCATAACTTATTGGCTAGCATGAGCCACCATCCACAGGAAGGGAGTGTAGCTCTGAGACACTAGCTCTTTATGTGTTGGCTCACTGGCCTCCAGGTGATGAGATTAACTCCAAGCTCGATTCCACAGCCATGCCAACTGATACTGGAAACACTGTGCATCGCCAAGAGGAAGCAGGAGGATCCATCAGCCTTCTCTGGGATGGATGCTCGGCTCCAGTCCAGCTGTCCTGTCCTGGGATGGATGCTCTGCTCTGGTCCAGCTGCCCTGCCCTGCCCTGGGATGGATGCTCTGCTCCGGTCCAGCTGCCCTGCCCCGGGCTGCCCACTATTTACAGAGAGGAAGGATCAGGTCTTTGATTCTGAAAACACTCAGTGACTATAAGCTTCACAGGACAACAGTCGCCTCCCTGCAGCCTAAGGACAAGGACTGCAGAGTCCAACAACTGTGGCAGCTTTGCCACTTCCCCACTGAGTGCCCTTCCCCAGCATCCCCCTCTGCAGAGCCAAGGTCACCTTTCCTTTGTATCACTATGAGTAGCAACAGACTTTATGCATTAATGGATAGATGGATCATTATTGTCAGAGGGAGGAGGAGGAAGGGAGGGACAGAGGGACGATGGATAGGAAGACAGAGAGAGATGACTATAGTGGCCCCTCTTAGTCCGGTGTTTTATTTATACTTGGCTGCCCTGGACTCCCTTTGTAGACCAGGTTGGCCTTGAACTCACAGCTGTATGCACTCAATGAGGTCCTTCCCTCTTATTAACTTCACTGGGGGAAATGAAGGATCAGTTCTTACCGCAGGGCTTGGGCTGCCTTGATGTTTGGTGTCTTTCTTTTTAAGCCCTAAGTTAATGAAAGCACTTGACAGCTTTCTTTGTTATAAATGAGCAGCCCCGTTAATACTGAGATACAGAGATGGTCCATCTGGTGTGCCATAACCTGGCTACCATGACACTTTGAGAGGGAATATTCTGACAGAAATTGTACATTGTTATGTTTATTACTGTTAATAGCTAATCGTGCCTAGTTAGTTAAACTTCACCATAGGGAGTATATAGCACGGATAACAAATACACATACACAGAGACACACACATACACACTATAGCACACATCAGGTTGGTACCACGCAGCTATAGGCATCCAAGTAGATTTGACTCACTGTGCAGAACAGTGAGGCTACTACATATATGCTGTATTATCACATTCATTTTCCTGAGGTAAAAATCAAAGTCCTGAAATCACATCACAGGCAATGACTAGAGCTGCCATTTGCAGCAGGAAGTGGACCTCAGTGTGTTCCCTCTACATGTACTGAAACTACTTCCTGAATGACAGGTTCACCAGCTGCCTCAGGCTACGAGGAGAAAATCCCGACAGAACCAGATTCACCTTAAAGGCACATAGATGTATTCTTTTTGCATGACTTGTATGTATGTATGCATGTTTGTCTGTATGTATGTATATACTTATGTGTATACACATACCAATACCTTTAACCTTACATCCGTTTATGATGACTACTAATTTTTAAGTGTTGAAGATATGGAAAAGCTAGAATTTTGTGCACTGTTGGCAAGAATGTAAAATGTTATAGCCACTATGGAAACCATTTTGAAAGGTCCTCAGAAAAATTCAACACAATTCTTATTTGTCCTAGCAATCCATTTCTGGGTAAACTCCCAAAGGAACTGAAGGCAGAAGACATGAGCATCTATAGACATGAGTTTCCAGCAGCACAATCTGTAATGACCGAATGAAAGACTTGACCCAAGTGTGCATGAGTGGGTGGATGGACGGACGGATGGACAGACAGATGGACTGGTGTACATATATACTATGGTATATACACAAAATAAAATATCATTCAGGCCGGGCGTGGTGGCGCACGCCTTTAATCCCAGCACTCGGGAGGCAGAGGCAGGCAGATCGCTGTGAGTTCGAGGCCAGCCTGGACTACAAAGTGAGTCCAGGACAGTCAAGGATACACAGAGAAACCCTGTCTCGAAAACAAACAAACAAACAAACAAACAAAAAAATCATTCAGCCCTAGAAAGTAAGGGCATTATGATACACAGATGAACACTTGGGTTGGTGAAAAAAAGCAAGTCATAAAGCGGCAAACCTCATAGTTACAGTGAATCAAATGTGTAGAGACACGGTATAGAATGGTGCAGTCAGAACCTGGGCGGGCACGGAGAATTGGAGTGGCATTGTTTCAAAGATACAGAGATTCAGTTGGGAAAATAAGAAAGTTCTAGATGGAGATGGTAAATGTTGTGAATAGAATTATCACCGATCTGTGCATCTGAGAATGCTTAAAACAGCACATTTCACATTAAACAGATCCTTTCTTGTTTGGTTTTTCCAACGGAGGGTTTCTCTGTGTAGCCTTGGCTGTCCTGGACTCCCTTTGTAGACCAGGTTGGCCTTGAACTCAGAGATCTGCCTGCCTCTGCTTCCTGAGTGCTGGGATTACAGGTGTGCGCCACTGCACACAACTTAAACAGATCTTACTACACTGAATTACGGCCTGACTAAAACAAGACTCATAAAACAGTGTTTTTAATAATGTATCTGTTAAATTACTTTGTAAATCCCCAAACTATATTGGGTTCACGTGGATTCATATTAGTTTTGGCTATTCCTGAAAGCTGTTTCTTTAGATTTTCCATCAGTTAAACAGGGTTAGCAACACAGGGCTGCAGTTAGGGTTAAAGAGTGTTGTATATTGATAATGTCTAACTGTAACTGGTACTGGCTGTTATCACAGGCAAGGCCTGTGGCCTGCCTCCACCTTCATCACTGCTAGCATCCTTGGGTTATCCTAACTCACTTATGAGCTTCAGTTTGAGGAAATGCAGCTTCCTTCATTGCCTTCCTGGCACCAAGAACCCCACATTAAACCATGACATATGCCAGGATTCCTGGGACACACCCGTCCACAATGGAAGGCCATGCCTCTGCAGGACTGGCCCACTGCCATCCAGACAAATCGCTCAAAGACAGGCCCAGCATGTGTATACAGCAGAGTCTGTACCAAACATAAGCTTTCTGGAACTTTCAGGACCTCTCTGTAAACACTGGCCTTATATTATATGCCAGCGAGGTAAAGACATTCTTCTGTGGGGGACGTGACAAACGTCCCAGGCTTTGGTACAGCTCAGGAACAGAGGAATAAAGTATGGTATGGAGGGTCACTGGCTCCACGCCCAGCACTGAAAACACAAATTGTGAACCACCTGTACTTTATAATACAGAGAATTACTTTCAAGTTTCTTCTCCACATACCAGCTAAGAGAAAGAAGCCCAGTCCCAGAGCTAATAGACACCATGAATTCAAGCCCCAGAAATGACCCTCTACCATGTGGGTTCCGGGGAATTGAACTTGGGTCATCAGACTTGGCACCATGCACCTTTGCCGGCTGAGCGATCTCACCATCATCTCCCTGCCCATCTTCCGTTTTCAAGAATTAGCCATGAAGTAATAGCAAGGCCTGTGTCACCACTCTTCCTTCACCGTTCAACCAGTCAACCAGACACAACCGCTGACCAGACACCACACAACAAAAGATGCACACGGTGTCAAGTCTTTAATAGCAGCTTTAAGAAAATAATCTAGGGCCCAGAGGACTCCTGTCTTTTTTCTTCACTTGACCCTTGACGATGAGTGGGTCACAAAACAGACTTTATGAAGCACAGCTAGAGCATCTGAAACTTCTGCACATGGAATCCTGAGGTGTGGGAAAAACTAAAGGGATGTCAGCTTGATTAATGATGCTGATGCTGATGCTGAGGTAAACCACATCTTCTGTACAATGGTCCTGCTGATTCTGGGCAGGGGATACAGAGAAGACACTGGGCAACTCCAAGCTAACCCCTGAAGTCTTGATAATGAATACTATCCCTCCATAAATCTGAGGGAAGCATCTCATCTGTGCTGCACACTCCTACTTCCATCTCAACCCCCGCCCCTAAGAACTTTGCACAGCCTCAGCGAATACTGAACAAGGCAAGCAGGTGTTGGGGTCACAGAATGTCTGGTGCACATGGCAGTATCCACATCTCCTGGGAGCACCTCCTCACTCCCTTGGCTTCACAGAAACATCGTCCCCTGAGTAAGAAATGCACAAAGAGATGCCGAACAAAGGACATCCACAGTGACAGGTCTCTCTCTCCAGAATTGTGGGTCTATTGTTTTCCCAAGGTGCCTCCTCCAACTCCCCTGAGCTGGCTTCTCTTCCTGCCCCTGACAACAGCTGAACCACTTTCTGTTTCCATGGATAGGCACCTTCTGGATTACACAGAGCATGGCCTTTGTTCTCTTACACATTGCTTCGGCGTTTTTTTGAAGGCCATTCATGTCACAGCAACACATATTTTTATAATGTTAAAAGAAGTGACTCTAGCTTTTGACTCCGGTACTCTTTGATGTACCCAAGTTTGTCCTTGCCTTTAAAAAATAAATAACAAGCAAGAATATAGTCTGTTTTATTTATTTATCGTCTTTTTTTCTCCTGGCTTGGAACTTACCAGGTAGCGAAGACTGGCCCTAAACCCAGAACTCTCTTGCCTCAGCCTTCTGAGTGCAAGTATTACAGAAATACGCCACCAATTCGGAAAGCAAAAAGAGGCCAATCCAACACTGGTTTGGACAACAATTTTGGCACTCACATCCTTTCACAAACAGCTAAAGGATCCCAAGACATTCCACTGGGAAATACAACTGCTAGGAAAGCAACACAATGGCTTCCTCTGGAGAGATTAAACACTTAACTGACACACACCCTGGCAAAATCAAACGCAGGGTGAGACCATTTCATTCCATGACTGAAAACTAACAGTTAATGATGCTTACAAACAGACCGTGCTGTCCAGCAAGGTGCAAGCCCAGTGGGTGAAGTCACAGAGGGGGATGGATTTTGAGTTTGAGGACAAACAAACCTTGTGCCACAAAACCATGAGGGTTTTCTCGAATTGTAAGATTTTATGATTCTAAGGACGTCAGACGTACTCTAAACATAGAAACATCTTAACAACAACAGAACGTCACCGAGTGTCTCTTTAAGGAGGAGGCTGGCATCTCAGATGCTCTCTGTTAAGTACCAGGGACATGTTATGGCTGGCATTCACCTAATTTTGATGAACATCAAAACCTTTATCAGTTCCTGTATCCGAATGGCAACACCGTGGGGCAGGCCTACACAGCAAAGTCCAGGCTCTGCACCATGAGAAGAGAATACAGAACAATCACTTTCTTGTCTTACATCTGTCCAGTTTAATCCTAACCCACACTTCCTCGGAAAGCAATATGGACTACCAGTGGGACGAGAGAGTAGTGCCAGCCTTTTAGTAACCCCAAGGAGATTCAAAAAGACATTTGTGAAAGTCTCTTGTAGACTGAGTTGTCTGGGTCTTGAACTCTGAGGCCCCGCCCATGACTCCACCCTGACCCTGACCCTGACCCCACCTCCTCCCCTCCCCCTCAGCTTTCTGCTTTGCAAAAATTTAACTTCCAAAGTAATATATAAAGATGTGGTGTTCAGAAGGCAGAGGCTGGAATGCTCTGAGTTGGAGCATAGCCTGTGCTACACAGTAAGACCCTGTCTTTAAAAAAAGAATCAAAATAGAGGACTGAGGATGTAGCTTAGGGGTACAGAGCCCTTGCCCGTCATGTGCAAAGTCAGCTTTGATGCCCAGAACCACCAAACCAAACCCCAAATAAATAATTAGCAACTTCCCAGTACTGTGTTTTGGAATGAGAAGACCTGACATTTAGTCCAGTGAATACAGAGGCAAATGAGGTGAGAGGAGCAGACGGGGGAAAGCCTGGAGGACTAGAAAAGGAAAAAGCCGGGTTCTGTTTTGCAGTGCCTGGGACACTGGCCTTGTGCATACCAGGCAGGTGCTGAGCCTCCTGGACATCCATAGAGAACTGGTTCTGAACATCTCCCTCTCCTGGAACCGAAACCCACAGATGCACAAGCCCTGCCTGGAATCTAGCTGTATGTGTTTGCATACAGCCCAGACACGCTGTCCTGTACCCTTTTATCACTCAAGATCACGTTCACACATCATCAGTACCATGGAAATGCTTGTCATAGTTTTTTCTCAAATATTTCCAATTTGCTGGCTAAATCTGAGGCTATAGAACCCAAAGAACATGAAAGCTAACTGTGTGTGTTTTGCAGAGGATGCAGCCCAAGAGAAGACTTTGCCTCCCAGAAGACCCTGTGCTCCTGGGAGAACTGAAGAATCAAGGGAAAGTCCCAAACTTCTTAGCAATTCTGTTGTTATCAATGGCCACTTTTTACTCCTAATGTGTAATATACTTTTTTAAGTTTGCCAAAACACACAGGAGAAATAGGTAATGGATGGATGAGTGGGTGGATGGGTGGATGGATGGATAGGTGGATGGGTGGATGGATGAGTGAGTAGACGGATGGATGGGTGGATGGATAGATAGATAGGTGGATGGATGAGTGGATGGATGAGTGGATGGATAGATGGATAGATAGGTGGATGGCCAGCTCACCTTCCTACACAAAACCAGAGCAACAGAACTAGTCTAGTCAAAGGAGATGTCAGTCTCCAGGGAAGCATACATTATTCTGATTTGCTACTTATGGGATTGAGGCGAGTTACAAAGTAATTTGTAGATTTTTCTTTTTGTCTCCTAGAGATGCAAACAATTCTTACCCTTCAGAGACCATTACTGCAAAAGCTATGGTTTTACCTATAGAAGAACATTTACCAGTTTTGTTTCTAACTTGGCAAATCTGTCAAGTCTTTCTGAACAGAATTTACAAATCTCTCCAGTGATTTAGGGGCCAACTCCAACATCCTGTAGGATCCACATTAAGGGCTTAACTAAATCTCTGACACACGTTCACGAGATGCTTGCAGGGAAGCCATGTGCCAACACTCTGAAACCTGTATCTAACTGGCAAAGTGTGAGCTCCATCACTACTGCTGGCTCCCACTTTGTGTCTTTACAATACTTCAACTGAGCCCATATGGTGGCAACTTGTTTATGTCACTGTTATGTTCCCCTGTTAATCACACAATTATTATAAGTAGTTGTGGATGACTTTTAAAGACTAAAAAGATGAGACCTAAGTCTTGACACTCATGGGTCTCCCAGCCCCCACCCACCCCCACCCCCTCCTGACCCCACCCCCTCCCACCCCCACCCCCTCCCACCCCCACCCCCTCCCGACCCCACCCCAACAGCAGACAGCTCGACACGCATTTCACTCATCTCTTTCTTTTATTCATACTGGTTCTTTATTCTAGTCAATCCAACTTTCTAGCGGAGAAAAAAAATCTATCTGATATTTTCTTCAGAAAAATCAACAACATGTATTGAGAACACCGAGTCGCTGACACAGAACGAGACCACTGTGAGCACAGATAAGCAAGGAAACAACAACAAAAATTAATTTCCACCTTAACAGGACTCTAAAATTATCACAACCAATGTAAATGGCTCACATTTTTTTCAGTGCCAGGAATCAAACCCAGGGCCTTGCCCACGCCAGGCAAGCATGCCACCACCCAGCTACATCCCCAACGCTGAGGTGATTCTCAGAAGCCTCTTTTCTCCTTGTTTCCATTTCTGAACCCTCTTTTTATCTTTTCACCTCTGTTTCCCCGTTTATTATCCTACTATAATACACGGACCTATTCAGTTACCAATGACTACATATGAGATCCTAGACACCTACAGATGGCCCCAAGGCAACACACACACACACACACACACACACACACACACACACACACGGTGGAATAACAAAGCCTGATTTCTTCCCTATCACACAAAAGTTTCTCTCAAAACTCATCTCATTCAAGAAATTTCCAGTGTGATCACACCATGCACAATCCCTTAATGATGCTTAAAAAGAATAGGTGAGCATCTTGGCCAGAGTCATACAGGAAGTGCCAGAGCTGCTGGCTGTAAGACTGTCCCCCTCCATGATTTATTTGCCATGATTTATCACACCCCCTGCCTTCCTCCTGTGCCCACACCACGTATCCTGTGCACCTGACTCCATACATCACACCTCAGGGCTGCTGCTTCCTCGTGCACCATGTACAGTCTGCAAGAGACCAGATAGCAAGAGACCAGATAACCGTCTTCCCATCCTTGGGGATCGAGAAATGCTTAAAAAGTATTAAGTGAACAGATAATATGGGAAGACCACTAAGTATCTGTTCTACATAAAGAAGAGCATTTGCGATGTGCTAGAGAAAGAGACAGCTATTTTTACTTGATGTCATGAAAGTTATAGTTTTAATATTAAAATATAGTACTTATTACGTGCACGTTAAATTTGTGAGACAATATAAATGCCGGCTGGCTCTAAAAGACTGGAGGATGACACTTAAAAGTTATTTTACTAACAACAGGCCACTTTCTGTTAAATCTGGGGCCTTGTGGGCTCCTGAAGATGTTCTGAACACTTTGCTACATGCTGTGACCCTGGTAGGGTTTCATGGCCCCTCAGCAGTAACAGCTGCACTCGCAGTTTTCCCTTTACAGTGGTCAGCCACATAACACAGAATGTGTTTAGCTACATTTTTAACAGATCCACAGGTAAAAACAAAATGTACAAATTACCGTAATCCCCAAGAACATACCTACAGCCTTACAAGCTTGTCAGCCACGAAGCCAAAGCATTACTTTAAGCTCATTAATTCAGCCTTTGCCTCACTGGGGTTTTTCTAGCAACCTATAAGCAGGCGTTAATATGTATCTACAATAACCAGCCTGAGTTCTCCCTTGTTCTTTCCAGCAGAGTAGAAAGGAGACACTGAAGGGAAGCCAACAAATCAGTAACTTAGGAGCCAGATAAAGAGAAATGAAAACCCACCTTACAGACACCCAGCACCCAGACAAGAGCCTGGAACAGAACTGCATCGTCCTACTAAACCCCAAGTGCTAGCTAGGCTGGACAGGAGTCAGGTCAAACGGTGCACTCACCTTGGGGGAAAAAGCTGGTAGGTCCTCAAATACATAGTGACCAGGGGACCCAGCAACTCCCTTCTCAGGACAGACTCCAAGTTTAGAGTGGTATTATCGACAACAATGAAAAAGTAGACCAAAACCAAATATCCACTGATGGATGTTTGAATAACTATGGAACCTGCCCATAAACAGTGTTTTCCACTATAAATAGGCAGTTCTCACACACGCTATACCACAGAGGAACCTGGAAAATACTATTTCAAGGAAAAGGTGCTAATTGAAAAATGCTGCATACTATATGATTCTGTTTGTATGATGTGTCTAGAAAAATAGTAGATTAGAAAGTGCCAGAGGCAACAGCTCAGCCACAGAATGGATGAAGTGTTAAGGGAGAGCCTTGTCTTCCCAGCTGAATGCGGGGACCAAGTCAGCCCTGGGGGTGGGGGTGGGGGGGTGGGGGGATGCTGGCTGAGCTCTCTCTGGAGCCCACTGTGCAGTTACTAGTTAACAAACCACCTTTTAAAATTCTGTCTGAGGCGGAGGGTGGATGGAGAATCATTAATCCTTATGTATGGAATGGCCTAAGCCGCGTATGAGCTGCATCTGAAAACACACAAAACACCATCCTAACTCCCCATCGACTGTTCCTTCACTTCATGCTGTGAGCTGCGGATGCCTGCCAATGGTTCTAGACACTTCCAACAATGTGCTCCTGTGCTGAAAAGAGCCTGGGAGCTTTCCCATAGTTTCTGCCTGCTCTTGCAGGGCCCAGGAAAGAAAAGTGTCCATTAATTCAGCTGCAGGCACAATGCTTCCTGGTCTTCCCTTGGTCAAATAATTAATTTACTAGAAGGTTTGGGGACAATTCTAGTAAGAAATTTAAAAATGCATACATTGATGTGCTGTCTTGTATAATTTGTCATTTAATTATTCGCTGTAGTGCTGCAGTCTTGAGTCTGGGATCTCTGTTTTTGTTTTTGTTTTGTTTTTTCGAGACAGGGTTTCTCTGTGTAGCCTTGGCTGTCCTGGACTCGCTTTGTAGACCAGGCTGGCCTCGAACTCACAGCCATCCACCTGCCTCTGCCTCCCGAGTGCTGGGATTAAAGGCATGCGCCATCACGCCCAGCTTGAGTCTGGGATCTCTGGTCTGATGGCCTTTCGAGGTCTCTGGGTGCGGCTGTTGGGCTCAGACACAGAAGAAAGAAGCACACTGAGCACAGATGTCGATGCTATTGACCCTGGGACTCAAAGATGGGAAACTGGTCCTGGGACTTGAAGACAGGAGGTGGGTCTCTTCTACAAACTCTTCAGACTTCTGCCTGTCTTCGGTGTTTTCAGAGTTGTTATAACTAATTCTCTTCTTGACTTATCACAGCATATTAGCACCCCTGTGTAGGTGGAGGTGTTGGTTCTGACTGTCAGCATGCCTACTTCTCTGGACTTCAGCAATGACCCAGGCTTTGCTTCAGAGCAGATGACTTGTAAGCCAACGAGAGGTGGCTGTGTAGGTGACATATGGACAGGGGGAACCCCTCCCGTCAGGACTATATGCAGTCCGATGTTTGCTGGAGCAGCCTTCTCCAGAAGGGCAGTTCTCATCATGGCTGCTGCTCAGTTTGCATAAACCCATTCGCACAGGGCTGAGCCACACTGAGCCCCCACTAACCAGCGGTACTTAAGTGTGGCTATAAGAAAAGAAACCAGGTTCTTGGTGAAGGTGCCAATTAGCATTTCCCAAGTATACCACCTCAAAGCCAAATGCACTCAGCTTCCTTGGACTTCCTCCTTCTCACAGGGTTGACAGCTTCAATAGCTCCAGCCCCTTCCTCTCCTCGCCCTGTAGAGCACTTTCTTTTTCCTTTTTGGTTTTCGAGACAGGGTTTCTCTGTGTAGCCTTGGCTGTCCTGGACTCGCTTTATAGACCAGGCTGGCCTCAAATTCACAGCAATCCTCCTGCCTCTGCCTCCCAAGTGCTGCGGTTAAAGGTGTGTGCCACCACACCTGGCTCTGCAGAGCACTTTCTAAAGCCTGTTTTCCCTACAGAAAACTGGCAGGCCTGCAGCATTGCTGTCTTTCCTCAGAGACTGAAGGTTGAGAGATTCTTAAAGGTTAAAGCACCAGGCCTGACATGGTGATGTGACTCCGACCCTAAGGGCGTTGGGGAGTCACTTTGGCTAGAAACCTGACTCAGACAATATCACTCAAAGGTTTTGCCTGTTGTAGTTTTGGCTTCCTTGTTTCCAGCAGGGGATCCAACTGGGGCCTCAAGAGTGCCAGGTAACCTCAACCACTGGGTCACACTCCCAGCTCAGTATTCTGTATTTGTGCGCGCACGTGCGCATGTGTGAGTGTGTGTGTGTGTGTACACATGTGACTATAAGCACACATGTGTGTTTGGTTACACATGCCTGTGGTGGCTGGAGGACAACCTCAGATAGTCCTCGGGAACGCTATCTACCTTTGTGAATGTGTGTGTGGGGACGGGGAGGGGGAGGTTGTGTGTGTCGGGAGTATTATGTGTATGTTAGTGAGGTGTGTGAACACGTATGTACGTGAGGGTGCATGTCTGTGTAAGTTGGTGTCAGCTGTCTTCTCCCACCACTCTCCACCTTAGTTTTTAAGATAATTTCTCACTGACCCTGCAACACACCACCCATTCCACTAAGTTAGCTGGCCAATGAGATCTGGGGTTTCGCCCCACCTGTGGGGCGTGTGGGGTCACAGGCTATCCTGGCTTGGTTTTGAGTGCCAATTTGATACAAGTAGAGTCATCAGAGAGGAAGGAGCCTCAGTTGAGAAAATGCCTCCGCGAGATCCAGCTGTAAGGCATGTTCTCAACTAGTGATCAGTGGGGGAGGGCCCAGCCCATTGTGGGTGCTGCCATCGCTGGGCTAGTGTTCATATGGGAAAGGAGGCTCAGCAAGTCATAAGAGCAAGGCAGTAAGCAGCACCCCTCCATGGCCTCTGCATCGGCTCCTGCCTCCAGGTTCCTGCCCTGCTTGAGTTTCTGTCCTGACTTCCTCCAGTGACAGCTATAATGTGGACTGTAAGGTAAATAAACTCTTTCCTCCCCAACTTGTTTTGTGGTCATGGCGTTTCATTGCAGTAATGGAAACCCTAAGTAAGACACAGACACACACCAGTGTGCCCTGCTTTTATATGGGTGCTAGAGAGCCAAACTCAACCCCCCATGCTCACACAGCAAGCACTGCCCGAATTAGGCCAGGTCCCTCACCTAAATCCACTCCCAGCCCCTTTCGAGTCAGGATCTTTACTGGCCTAGAGATCTACCTCCCTCTGCCTCCCCCACTGCTGGGGTTGCAAGCATGCGCCATCACACACAACCTTCTTGCACAGAAGGTTCCGGGGCTAGAACGGGTCCTTGCCTTGCAGTCACTCTCCTACTTGATCCACATCTCTTGCTTCTGCTGTTTTGGTTGAGCTCTGGAATCTCAAGTTTCCTAGCACTGGCTTTGCCAGGCACTTGCTATCCTCCCCTCAGCTAAAGCTTTCTCTCTGAGACAGCTTACCAACCGCCAGCAGGTGCATGGCTGCCTCACCTGGTAGCAACAGGCAGCCTGGCTAGGCCAGCGTGCCCATTTGTTTGGCCCAAGGCCAGGCTAGCTGTCCCTAAGCTAATGTGAGGCCTTGTTAAGATGTGAGTGGCAGTTAAGTCTGTAGACTTTGAGGAGAGCTGACTGTCCCTTTATGGAGTGGGTGGGCCTCACCCAATCTGAGAGAAGCCATAAGAGGAAACACAAGGGTCTTTAGCAGAGGGAAGTCAGCCTGGGAGCACTTGTTTGGGCCAGTTTTACGTCAACCTGACACAAGGTAGAGTCATGTAGAAAGAGAGAGCCTTAAAAATGTCTCTGTAAGATCCAGCTATACAGCAGTTTCTTAAATAGTGACTCAAGCGGGGAGGGCCCAGCCCGTTGTGGGTGCTGCCATCCCTGGGCTAGTGGTCCTGAGTTCTATAGGAAAACAGGCTGAGCAAGCCATGGGGGACAAGCCAGTTAAGCCAATCAGCAGTGCCCCTCCATGGCCTGCTCCTCCATGGCCCCTCCATGATGCCTCCATGGCATCAGTTCCTGCCTCCAGGTTCCTGCCTTGTTTGAGTTCCTGTCCTTAACTAATGAACAGAAATATGAAAGTGTAAGCCAAATAAACTCTTTCCTTGCCAACTTGGTTTTGGTCATGGGGGTCCCACTGCAGCAATAGAAACCCTAAGATAGTATCTTTGGCGTCCAGACTCAGACATCAGCTCCAGCCAGGAATCCCAGCCTACTGACCCACCCTGCTGACTCTCCGCTCGCAGGGACCCTACAGTCACAAGCTTACTTTCCAAAGCCGAGCAGCGCTTCTCAAGTCTCTCCTGACACTTCCCCAACCGTGTTGAATTTTCAGAATGAGGAAACCTAAAATCCAAAGTCTGCCAAATGTGGAATTTTAAAAAAATACAGATTGGTATTGTACTGTAGTTTAAATATTTGCCTCTCCTTCACTGCCCCCCTCACCCCATTTTGGGGTGCTTGTTCTCAGAGCAGGAGGACTAGAAGTGATGTGGCACTATTGAGCAGGGGTAACTAATGAAATGTGTCCTCAGGAGGGCTTAATTAAGGCAGAGGATCTCAACCTTCCTAATGCTGTGACCCTTTAACACAGTTCCTCATGTTATAGTGACCCCCCAGCCATAAAATTATTTTCATTGCTACTTCATAACTGTAATTTTGCTACTCTTAAGAATTATAATGTAGGGCTGGAGAGATGGCTCAGAGGTTAAAAGCACTGTCTGTTCTTCTAGAGGTCCTGCGTTCAATTCCCAGCAACCACATGGTGGCTCACAGCCATCTACTATGTGATCTGATGCCCTCTTCTGGCCTGCAGGTGTGCATGCAAATAGAGTACTCATGCACATAAAATAAATTTTTAAAAATTATAATGTAGTTATGTGATACGCAGCATATCCGATATGTGATCCCTGTGGAGGGGGTTGAGACTAGCAGACTGAGAACTGCTGGCTTATGGTATTACTCACAGGAGCCTGACAGAGTCTCTCTGGTTTTCCTCCCTGCAACTCTCCCTGAGGTGAGACGACCCACACTGCCTCACCAGAGGTCCTAATCTATCTTGACTTCCGGCTTCCCAACCGGAAGTACTGTCAACCAAGTAAACTCATTTTTTTCCTCAGTAAGTAGTCTGCCTCCATCATTTTGTTGGGGTAACTGAGAAGGGTTCTGCACCATGAACTTTGCATCATAGGCAAAATTATTAAAATGGGGATGGGGCTATGACCAGGATGTAAAGCAAATAAATAAATAGACTAATAAACAAAAACATTATTACAATGGTCATATATACAACGTATATATGAAATATAACTTAACTAGGTGTTCTTTGGTTTTTCAAGACCGGGTCTCTCTGTGTTAGCCTTGGCTGTCCTGGACTCACTTTGTAGACCAGGCTGGGCTCGAACTCACAGTGATGCACCTGCCTCTGCCTCCCGAGTGCTGGGATTAAAAACGTGCGCCACCACGCCCGGCTTGAACTAGGTGTTCTTGATTTCCATTCCATGGCATATCTCATTATGCTTATGAAAATATTCCAACATTTTAAAAATCCCAGATAAGGAGACACACTATCTGCTCACACATGTGTACAACCTACAGACTCTAGTTTTTCTGGGGAATTTTGACTAATGCGTGGGTCATGAAAGAAAACTTTTATTTATGTATATATATTCTAACTTAAATCAAGGCAACTGGATACCTTCAGTAAACACATCGTTTGACTTCTAAACTGCCATGCCTATTATATTAAAATCAGTGATTTGCTTAAGGTTACTGAAATGAGACCTTGTTAAAAGACATTAATAGGAATGATGTCAAAAAAAATTATACCCAGGCTACTAATGGATTTTAAGTTAAAGGAGCAATTATTTCCAGGGGTAATACAAAAGTCATAACTTCATTCAGCTCCTTCAATTCTCAATCCCTAATTTTCAGCAAAAGCTCATTTCTTAGTGAATGGATCTCCAGATAGCTTTAGAAAAAAAAATTACAGCCTTGAACCAGTAAAATCTAAATTATGGGCTCCTGAAAATCATGCTCACAGAAGTATTTTGCTAATAAACAAAATCCTTCATGATGAAAAACCCTCCATAAAGCAAGCAATAAACATCCCTGGGTGTCTGTCCTGTGCAGGAACAAAGCATTTACTGCAAGGTCTTTGGTGGCACCACGTGGCCTTCACTCAGCCCCACAAAGGTTCTCAGGGAACAGCTTTGGCCTTCCTCATTAGGAAAGGCTCCTGTTAAACCTCTCAAGGTGGAGGAAGCCCAAACTGGCAATAAACACAATTACAAAGCAGGTCCCCTGGAGAAGCAAAGTAGAAGCCACCGGCTTATCCGGGCCCTGCTCTAAGGGGCATCAGGTGACTTTCACAGAGTGACCACGGCACCTGCCCAGACCCTGAAACAGCAAAGCAGGGGTAGACTTCTAGGTCTGCCAGGGGTCGCCAGGCTCAGAACAGCACTCGCTCCAATATGCTTTCTCATACCTGACTTTCATGAACATACTATAAGAACAGCATTATTTAAAAGCAACAAACTGGGATTAACGGTGGGTAGTGGTGACGCATACCTTTGATCTCAGCCCTAGGGAGCAGAGCAGGCGGATCTCTGTGTTCGAGGCCAGCCTGGTCTATAGAATGAGTCCAGGGCAGCCGAGGCTACACAGAGAGAAACCCTGTCTTGAAAAAACAAAGCAAAGCAAAGCAACAAACTAGGTCCACCCACATTTTAGGTTCTTCATAATGCTCCCACGGGGCCACCCCACAGCGGGTATGGCTTTATTTGTGGCCCAGACCATGGAAGTAGCAGCGATCTGAACTTTGTCCTGCTCTGAACACAAAATCCACCCCGTGTGATTTGGAAGTCTGTGCTGCTGCCTGGCATTAAGTTAATATGTAACAGTGACATCCACACATCAGAGAGAGGAAAAACCAGCGGGTTAAACATACACTCTGGAGAAACCAAAACTGGCCTTAGCTGCCAAAAAAACAAAACAACAAAACCCAGCAATGATACACTGGTGTGCTGAAGGCCCCCTCCCCCATGCCTTCCTCACTCCCCATGGATGGGCAGCTGTTTGCTAGCAATGAGATGGTCCTGTGCTGGCGGTTCCTGGTCCAAACTGCACCCACTGAGCGGACCTTAGGCCAGGAGCTGCAGGGATAGAGGAAAGCGATTTATTTTAGAATATCCCGAGGTTCATTCCCAGAGAACGCTCCAACTGGCTCTAACACGGATTTCACAAAATATGTAACTGTTGGTTGGCACTGATGATGCCACGCCCCTTTTTATTCGAAATCAGCACAGCAGTCCACTACAGGGAGCAACAGCCCAGGCTTTTCTGGGTGACTTTGAACACATTGCCTAATCTTGCTAAACTTCAGTTTCTGTGGGATAACAATGTCAAATGTGATCAATGCGTGTGTTTAAGAGTCAAAACGCTACGTGAAAAACACTGCCGCCATGTCTCAGGAAGCTTCTGAGCATTACTGTAAAAAAAAAATAATAATAATGCAAAGCAGCCAGGCAGGGGGATCGCCAGGTCTACAGAGAGAGTTCCAGGACAGCCTGGGCTATTACACAGAGAAACCCTGTCTCAAACAAACAAACAAACAAACAAACAAACAAAAAGTAAAGCAAAGCAAAATCAGTATTTGAATGGGCACTCTCCATGTTTCTGACACATACACACGCTCCAGTGCAAAGAGGATTCCACCTCCGTCTCTTCCTCTCACAGCCCAGAGGCGTCACCAAGGTGGGACCACTGCCTCAGCACAGAGGCTTCTAAGGGCGTGAAAGCCTTACTGGTACCTTCTTGAAAGCTGTGTAGAGTGTAGCGAGGGTTCCAACATCAGGACACTGCTCTTTTATGTGCAAAGCCTAAGGAATGATGACGCCCTTGACTGGCGTTTCCAGCTCCTCCACCTGATCCCGGTGGGATTCAGAGGATGGTTTTCCACAGGGAAATCAGGGAGAAGGCCAACTGTCCAATCTTGTGCGTGTGTGAAGAAAAGCAAACAAACAAAAATCTATGTTCAACTACTAGGACCTCATCCGGGCCTCCGAAAAGCACCTAAATATGGAAATGAAAGCAAAACAGGTGGAAAAGGCTACACTTGGCGTGCCACTCATCCAGTGTGGGCACCAATGCCCCGGGTCCCTGAGGAGTGGCTCTCGCTCACCCGTTCTGGCTTAATGAACCAGCTCTGTTTACCTGCCCCGAGTAATGAAGTGGAGCAACATGCCGAGTTCTCCCAACACTGATACCATCTGCACAGCTCACTAGTTTTACCCCTAGCGGAACCACACGAAAACCTTTCATTTTAACCGTTTTGTTGGGGATTTTTTATTACTTTTTTTTTCAAACTTACTGTTGTCTGCACAGTTGTGCACATGTCTGTCTGTGCCACAGGGGCACATGCGGAAGTCAAATGACACCCTGCAAGAGTATATATGTTCTGAGGGTCAAACTCGGGTCATTAGACTTAGCAGCAAGTGTGATACCTACTGAGGCACCTTGCTGGCTGCTGTTCCAACATCTCTTACATACCAAACACTGTTTGGAGCCGTGGAGGCGGGCGAGGATGAAGGACACACCTATTGCACCTCTTATCTGCCCCTGCCAGGCCATGTGCTGTGTTGAAGGCCTGTCACCTGAGTCTCTCTGAGTTCTCAGAAGGAAGCTAGGAAGCATGGACTTATCTCCAGATGACAGATGAGGAGTAGGGCAGACGGTGTCCAGCAGTGAGCATGGGAACTCGATACAGTGCAGCTCCGAAGAACTTCCTCAGACTCACAATTCCCATGGCCAAAGAAATACAGTGCTCTATAACAACAGCTTCCAGAGATAGCTCATAGAATTAACAGGGGGCGGGGATGTTCCTTTGCCAAAGAATTGAATGAAGCGAAATTTCAGCTAATCGGCCGTAAGCAAAATTTAAGGCCTCACCAAAAGAATCACATATTAGTTCAAATTAATGCCAGAGAACAGGGTAGGTAATAAATAGATATCAGGAAATGGCTAATATCAGATTCACTGGAAAGCAGTTGAAGAGATGCCTGTTAAGTCATCATTTACGAAGTGTCTGCTAGTATGAGGTACTGCACCAGACAGCCTATGCTGTTATTCCTGGGCTTAAACTAATTCTATATTATATGGGGGAAAGAGACAGAAGGCAAGCCTCAGAACAGAACACTCTGCTCATTTCAAAACAGCCAGGGTTGGATCCCAGGACGCTGTCTCCTGCCCCGTTCCCTGCTACAGGAGCCCATGTTTGAAATAACAGTCATGGGCCAGACGTGGTGGCGCATGTCTTTTATGCCAGCACTTGGGAGGCAGAGGCAGATGGATAGCTGTGAGTTTGAGGCCAGCCTGGTCTACAAAGCAAGACCAGAACAGGGAAGGCTACACAGAGAAAGCCTGTCTTGAAAAAATAAGCCAAAAAAATTAATTAAAATTAAATAAATAAATAACATTCATGGCATGTGTATACATATGCATAACTCATGGGCACTTGCCCAAGCACAACCACAGGCACCTACAGATATATATTAATTAATTAATTAATTTGTTGTTGTTTGTTTGTTTGTTTGTTTGTTTGAGACAAGGTTTCTCTGTGTAGCCTTGGCTGTCTTGGACTTGCTTTATAGACCAGGCTGGCCTGGAACTCACATTGATCCACCTGCCTCCCGAGTGCTGGGATTAAATGCGTGTGCCACCACACCTGCCTGGCTTTCATATATATATATATATATTCATAGTGTCTTAAACGTTTCCATGAACTGAAGAAACCTGGGTATTAAGGAACCTTCACTGAAACGTTTTTTTT
>OU015748.1:58563845-58585741 GCA_907169655.1 Acomys percivali
TGTGTGTGTGTGTGTGTGTGTGTGTGTGTGTGTGTGTGTGTGTGTGTTATAAAAAGCAGATATTAAAAGAAAACATGATGTCACGAGGAGAAGAGCAATGCTATAATTTACCCTACTTTCCAACTTTCTACCTGTGTTATAAGAAAATTAACAAACAGACCCATGTCTCCTCGGCCCTTCCAAAGCCATGCCAGTGAAACAGGTTAAGTTAACAGTGTGAACTAACCCTGTATGCACCCTAGTTCAACATAATTTATGCAGGTAGTTCTTAGAATTCAGTGACACACCAAGGTCAGATCAGAGGAGTGTGAGCCTGTGCCTTTAATCCCGACATTCACAAGGCAGAAGCAGATGGGTCTGTCAGTTCAAGGCCAGCCTGGTCTACATGATGCGTTCTAGGGCAGCCAGAGATTCATTGTGAGACTTTATCTAAAAAACAAGTACATTAATTGATCAATTAATTATTTTTTCTTTCTTTCTTCCCACTATAATAGCTTAGACCAGGGCCTGGCGTGGTGGCACATGCCTTTAATCCCAGCACTTGAAACCCTGTCTCAATAAAACTAGGAAAACAAAAAATAGCTTAGACCAGCCTGGAATTTGGGGTGGGTCTCCTGCCTCAGGATCCCAAGAACTGAAATGCAGGTCCATGACTAGACCCTTTTTTGGTGTTTTGTTTTGGTTTTGGTTTTGGTTTTGAGACAGGGTTTCTCTGTGTAGTCTTGGCTGTCCTGGACTCACTTTGTAGACCAGACTAGCCCCAAATTCACAATGATCTGCCTGCCTCTGCCTCTCCCGTAGTGCTGAGATTATAGGCATATACCAAATCTGGCTGGTTTTTTTTGTTTTTTTTTTTTTTGGTTTTTCGAGACAAGGTTTCTCTATGTAGCCTTGGCTGTCCTGGACTCGCTTTGTAGACCAGGCTGGCCTCGAACTCACAGCGATCCGCCTGCCTCTGCCTCCCGAGTTGTAATTTCATCACAGAAATAACCAGATTCCGTAGGTAAACCAGGATAAACGTGAGTATGAGTTCCAGCAGAGATCACCCAGACACACACACCCCATCAGACCAGGGCCAAGCCCTAAATTTCTGGTCGTCTGCACTATTTCCTTTGTAGACCGTTTCCCATCCTTACTGTCACCAACATAGCAGTTGAGGAAGAGAAGCAAGCTACTACAGAGTGTTATATTCAAGTACAGGCAATCCAACTGGCCTGCCCTCAGGGGCTTTTAGGGTGCAGACAACTTCCTATGTCACCACCTGCGCCAGGTGCTCAGGAGATAAGAACCCACTTGCCACCCAGAGTGTGCTGTCATTTGGGTTCTGTCTCTCTTTCTTTCTCCCCCACCCCCACCTTAGTTTCTCTCTCCCTCTGTCTCTGTCTCTCTCTCTCTCTCTTTCTCATGGGTGCCCTCCCTTTTCTTTCCTCTTCCCACTTCCCCACAATAAATCTCTTTTCATACCAGATCTGTTGTGTGGCATATTAATCAATATTATAATACTGAGCCCCTGCCAGTCAAAGGAGGCATGACACTGCAGACAGTTATGAGTTTCATACGTGCGCATACTTTATTTTATTTACTTTATGCACTGGGCACACAGTAAGATTCACAACAATCAATAAACACACAATGTAATACACTTAAGGAAAAGTTACTTAAAATGCATGAGTTATTTATGTCTAGAACTTTCTCCCCATTATTTTCATACTGCAGCTGCCTTTGGGTACATGAAACCAAGAGAAGAGAAAGTCCGGTGAATTAGTGAAAAACCCTTCCTGAGACACATCCTCCGGTATCCTGTCATCTTGTCAGACTCTCCGGCTGCCCCCTCCATACGGAAGCACCAGGACTGTTGCCTTGAGGGCTCTAAGCTGAGGTCACTACCTCACCTTTTCTGCAGATGCCTGAACTTCTCCCTGATGCTGAGGTAAAGGTCGTGACCCCCTCCCAACAGGGAAGTGTCCTCTCATTAGAGCCAGTCTTCCTCAAAATAGCACATCCCAGGGCGCTTATCTATTCAGAAAAAGCAGCGGCCCAGCATTTTGTAACCCTCTAGAGATTTAATTCCTTTTGAATTCTCTCAAAAATTACTGAATGAAAGCAGGATGCAGTGGCTCACACTTTAGCACTCCGGAGGCAGCAGAGGCAGGTGGATCCTGAATTAGAGGCCAGCCTGGTCTACAGAGTTCCAAGGTAGCCATGGCTATACAGAGAAAACCTGTCTCTAGAAAGAAAAAAAAAAGTTACTAAATGTGTCTGTGGTGTCAGGGTAAATGCCCTGAGGGATATCTAGAGATGGTAGCTGTCCCAATTCAGGAGCAGGGCCCACGAGCACTCCGGCTGACTCAGGCCTCAACCACAATGGTCTTTTTATCCCGGACTGATCTGCACAGATTACTACTATCTTCATCTCAGAGGAGTGCCCCACGGACAGAGCTTTCCCCAATCTGGGGGACAAAGATGCCCTGTGTGGAGGGGCCAATGTGGCAGCTACATACTTTCCAAGAAAGCCTAAAACCAGAGTCATTCTGATGGCAGGCAGCTTCTCCTTCCTGGAGAGACCCCTCCATCCAGAACAGAAGGGAAACTGAGGCCAGCAGCCCTGTCCACCCAGAATAACAACAAAAACTGGTAAGAATCTTCTTGAGAGAGTCAATTCAGTGGTCCAGGCCTGAAATTTAATAAGCCCCTCTGCTTCAGAGCAGCTGTTGCATGGGGCTTCATTTAATTAATCTCAGCAGGCTTAAAAAGGAAGACAGGAAAAGCTCCTAAGGCCAAACTGGAAACGGAAGAAACTGCTACCAAGTCAGGCACACTTATTACAAGCTGCAGCGGTTTGGTTTATGGGATGTTCCTCAAAGGCCTACTCTGCTCAGTCCGCTGCCCACCGCACTATTAGATAGGGTAAGAAACAGGACCTAGTGAAAGGAAACCCAGCCCCCAGCCCTTCCTGGCCATCACGAATTGAGCACTACAGGGCTCTCTAACAGGCTGGAGCAAGGCAGGCAAACACAAAGCCACCTCCCTTTCCCTTGCTAACTGTTAGACTGCATTCCTAAAGCTAGCCCCAAGGTCTATTCCCTTATTTGGCCACTGACTCCTTCCTGAGACTAAACACCCATCAAAATTCATTTATTTGGCCACACTGGCTAACCTGTCCGATGAGAATTCACCAACTCGGCCTAGCACAGGCTAGATGAGTTTTCTCCTTAAAAACCAGTTTTGCAGAGACACCTGCTGCCGCCTTGGCAGAGGCAGCTGCCCAGGCCACCCCTCCCCTTGCCCCCCAGGGTAATAAAGTCTCCATTGTGCAGAGAATTTGGTGTCTGGGTATGTTCTGTGCTGACTCCGAGCACCCCCTCTACCCACCCCCACCCTCCCTTACACACACATGCGCTTCACCATGATGCCACAGTAGTGCTTTACCACAAGCCCCAAAGCCAGAGCAACTTCTCAAACCAAGACCTCAAATAAACTTTTCCTCCTCACAACTTGTTTATCTCAGGATTTCATTACAATCACTCAAAAGCCCTGAGCATAGACGGTTTGACCCGTGCGCATGCTATGATTGGAACATTACAGTAAGGTAAATTAATGGCATGACCTTGTAATGTTAGATTCTCCAGCCTCTGTGTTTTACCAGAAGGCTTCTAGGTCAGAGCCCAGTGAGGGTAAGCACTCTGTTTGAAGAGGTCAGATTACAAACAAGGATTAGAAAGAGCTCTTACTTCCTCCTCCAAGATCACCTCAGTGAGAAGATGTCCAACTGGCTGTAAGCCCTAAACATTCTTCAGCAAAGCTGAGCACAGACCATCTGCTGGCAGAGCAGGCAGAGCAGGAGAGTCACCTGTGCTGCCTGGGTCACCGGACTCCCTCTCTTCCTAACCCAGCTTCCCTCAGAAGGAAAAGGCTAGGCTGGCTTCCTCTTCCCTTCCTCTCTTCTCAGCAACGAGGACTGTGGGAGCACATCCTCTGTCACCTGGCCCAGGCCAGCACAGCAGCGCTGCTTCAGCACGGAAGGGCCCTGGGGTGGGTGCCTGGGATATCCTGTAGGGTCCCTGGGAAAGGGGTTGCTTTCAGGTGGACAGCATTGCTTATTTCGCTGACGCTGTTGGAGAAGGGCAGCAGTGTGAGAAGGTCAGTCAGGTATGTCATGGAAGAACCCTGCGGTGTATCAGCTTCCTCCCAGGCTCAAAAATCGTCCATCTAAGAGGGAAACTTCTGTGATGGTTTAATTAAGTGGCCTTATTGGAATGGGTGCGGTCTTGTTGGAGGAAGTGTGTCTCTGGGGGCGTGGCTTGAGGTTTCGAATGTTCAAGCCAGGCCCGGTATTTCTCTCTCTTCCTGCTGCCTGCCAATATGGCTGCAGAACTCTCAGCTACCTCTCCAGCACCATACTTGTGTATGTGTTGCTACGTCTGTCGGCCATGATGACAACGGACTAAACCTCTGAGCTGTAAGCCAGCAACAATGAAATGTTTTTCCTTTGTAAGAGTTGTTTGACCATGGTGTCTCTTCACCACCACAAAAGCCAAACTGCTACCTTGTGTGAAGAAAAAGGGAAAGGACAGGATTTTTATGAGGGCACGAAACAACAGCGTGTTCCAGGGAGAGGTGGGACACTCGATCCTGAAGGGAATCACCTTAAGACCTGAGGTAAACATTTTAAATAGCTTCAGGAAGTCCCTGGAACTGACCAGATTCACTAGGCCCATCCCTCCCCAAGCATATACAAACAGTAAGGACTGCTGAGAATGACTCTGAGACAGGCCCAGTGGCCTGGAAGAAACAGAGGCCAGCTGAGCCACCAGGAGGACACACTCCCCCAACCTAATGATGTGCCCACAGACTGTGCAGGTGCCCAGCTGTTGTGAGCTGTCACCACGCTGGGGTGGGCCGTGGTGACAACAGCTATCTTGGAGTCATTTCTGCTCCAGTAAGTAACCCCAAAGGTTTCTATACTTTCGTCTATCATCAGTTCTCTATTTGGGGGTGAGTAGACGTTTGTTCAAGTCTCCCCAGGAAGCTGTCACACAACCCTTGTCAACAGTCAGTTCTGTTGCTATGGGACGACAGAGTACCCTGGCCAAAAAAAAACAAAAACAAAAAACCTAAGTTGCATGATATCTACTGTATTACAGAATGGCCTGCTATCTCCCAGGGCCTTGATGAATAAAAACATCACAAAATCAGATCTAACTCAAGAGAAATGATGCGATCATGAGAGCAGTGACAGGATGTAAGACTCCTGGCTGGGCCGGGCGGTTGTGACACACGCCTTTAATCCCAGCACTGGGAAGGCAGAGACAAGTGGATCACTGTGGAGTTCAGGCCAGCCTGGTCTACAAAGCGAGTCTTGGAGAGCCAAGGCTACACAGAGAAACCCTGTCTTGAAACAAAAACAAAAACAAATCCCAGCACTCAGGACGCAGAGGCAGGGGGATCTCTGTGAGTTCAAGGCCAGCCTGGTCTACAGAGTGAGCTCCAGGACAGCCAGGGCTACACAGAGAAGCCCTGTCTCAAAACAAAAAACAAAAACAAACAAACAAACAAACAAAAATACTCCTGGCTGGTACGTCATCTGTCACGTTCTGACATGGCAATCAACAATGGGCCACATACATGATTGGGGGTTCCATAAAGTTCTGTCCCCTGTACACAGCCACCTAGCTTTGCGTAAGTACACTGCAACATTTGCAGAACAGTCATAGCACCTGAGGACAAAGCACTCATTTTCCTACATTAGGACTTCCATGTTCTTCTCACACCTATCCACTGACTCGTCATAAAGAATGTTCCTACGAAGCTTCCACTGTGCTTATTCGGAATTCCACTGCTAAAATCATGGTGTGGCCGAGAACCAGACACTCTGCACACGGGAGCTGCCCCGTGGCTGGCACCTCACTCCTGAGCACTCAGAGCACCAGGGCCCATCTTTCTGGATGGTTTGTACCAGCATGGTCCCCATCTGTGCCTCCCTGGGACAGAGACCAAGCCTGGGACCAGGACATCACAAGGGAAAGAAGCCTGTCCCACAGTTCTGACAGTGGCCAAGGATACAATGAGAGGCTCACCCTGATAAAAACAAGAAGGCTCTTCAACAGGAAGAGCCCAGGCACAGGCCCTGGGGATTTCAGGTTTGTTTCAGGAGAGTAAATGAGGGGAAAGCTTAGAAAGCAGCTGAGTGGCTCTCAACGGTGTCCGAGGGAACAGCGTGCTCATTCTTTCTGGCCTATGTTGTATCACTTGTGGGCTATGTTTTAGCATTACCGTTTTAATTTTTCTCTTTGAAATATATAATCTCATTTCAAATAACTAAATCTTCACGAAATATTAATACATTCTCTACTGCTCAAATGAGCCCTGGGAGGATGTTATTTCAGAGGGACCCACGAACCTTTAAGCAACTGCCATCCCTTTGAAGGCCTGATTTCTAAGCCCTATTCAAGGCTGTGGGCAAGGCCACCGATACAGCTAAGTCCACACAATGGCATCTAGTCTTCCCCTTCATACTGAGTGGCCTGTGTGCTGGCTATACAAAAGTTTCCCTCTCACTTAGTAATTGGGCAGCCGAACAAATACAGTGAATCAATTCTTCCCCCATTGCAATCCACATTTAAATATGTGAGGTCAGTCTGACGGTAAACACCCAGGACTTGCAGCCCTGCACTGCCCAAGAAAACAAAATTAACACCATCATCTAACTTTTCCACAGAAAGAATAAATCATGAACAGGATGTGAGTTCACAAACTTCTCGCTTATATAATTAGCTTCAGCACCAAAATAAAACTGGGAGCAAGCAGTACTCAGGACAGTCCAGGCTTCCTTCTGAGGGCACTGTGCTTGCTGTGGGTCACTTGTTCACACCTCAGGTCAACTTGGTTTTAATAACTACCCAGGATATTTTAGGATAATTGTTGTATGGGATTTTACTTAATTAATCTCAGCAAGGTTCAAAGAAAGCCCACAAAGGCAACATGAAAAACGTCCTTTGGCTATTCTATTATTAAAAGCTGAATGACTGTATTACCACAAAAGACAAGTATAGAGAATGTTGCCTTTGTAAATCTAAAGACTTATTTATTTATTATTTTGTATACAGTGTTCTGCCTGCAAGTACACTTGCAGGCCAGAATAGGGCATCTGATCCCATTACAGATGGTTTTGAGCCACCATGTGGTTGCTGGGAATTGAACTCAGGACCTTTGGAAGAGCAGTCAGTGCTCTTAACCTCTCAGCCATCTCTCCTAAAGGGAGATGGCTTACATGGTAAAGGCAGTTGCCACCAAGCCTGATGACTTGAGTATGCTCCCCAGAACCCACTTGGTGGAAGGAGAGAACCAACTCCAGAAAGCTGTCCTCTGACCTCCAAGTGTTCAAGGTGAGCACACATGTACACACACACCTAAAGAAATCACTGTGCCAGCCTGCTCTGCAGAGGGAGGTAACTGGATCCTGGCTTGCTTGCTTGCTTGCTCCCTTTCTTTTTTTCTTTCTTTCTTTGGTTTTTCAAGACAGCATTTCTTTGTGTAGCCTTGGCTGTCCCGGGCTGGCCTTGTAGTCCAGGCTGGCCTTGAACTCACAGTAATCTGCCTGCCTCTGCCCCCCGAGTGCTGGGATTAAAGGTGTGTGCCACCACGCCTGGCCTCGGACTCCGGCTTTCATACTCACTACCTAAAACAAAAATAAAAAGGAACAAACAAAAAACAACTTTGGGCTGGAGAGATGGCTCAATTGTTAAGAGTACCTATTGCAACCACCGCAACCGGTTACAGTGGCGCACGCCTTTAATCCCACACTCTGGGAGGCAGAGGCAGGAGTATCTCTCTGAGTTTGAGGCCAGCCTCGTCTACAAAGTGAGTCCAGGACAGCCAGAGCTACACAGAGAAACCCTGTCTTGGAAAAACAAAAAACAAAACAAACAAACAACAACAACAACAAAAAAACAAAAACAAAAAAGAAAGAAAAGAAAAGAAAAAAGAGTAATTAGCTATTGCTCTTGTAAAGGGCCCAGGTTCTAGAGGATCCAACATCCTATGTATATGCACCACTCATACACACAGGCAAAACACCCATACACATAAAATAAATAAATTTAAAAATAAACAAGCAAGCCCCGCTGCTAGCTCAGCAACAGCTAGCTGCCCAAGGAGTAAAACAAGAAGTGAAGTTGGGGGTGACTGTGCACAGCTGGCCACACAATGTAGAGATTATACATCCCGTCAGATAATTACTAGAAACAGGTAGTTTATAACATAACGACGGCCTTCACATTCTACAAGACAGATCTGATGCTGAAGAGACAGACACCAGGCCGGGTCCGCTGTAGAGGAAGTAATACTTGGTTTGAAATGATGCAGGCCTAGAGACACTGGGACACTCTCGTCCATGCTTTAAGGCACCAATGCTCCCCAACACCAGGCCCTTGTTCCTGTGCACAATGGCACCTTCTGAAATGCAATCCCAAAGGGATGGCAGTTGTCGGGGGGAGGGGCTGTGGGGAATGAATGAGTAAATCATGAGTCGGATTAGGATCTGAATAAAAGGAGCTTGGGGGCAGAGAGGAGGGTCAGTCGGTGCTGGCCATGCAGGTATGAGGCGCTCAGTCCACATCCACAGCACCCATGTGAAAAAACACAGCTTAACTCCTCCAGAGCTGGGGAAAGGAAAGAGAGGACCCTTAGGGCTTCTTGGCTTCCAGTCTAGACAAATAAGTGAACTCCACTCCAAAAAAAAAAAAACAAAAACAAAAACAAAAACAAAAACAAACAAAAAAAAAATATATATATATATATATATATGGGGTGTGTGTGTGTGTGTGTGTGTGTGTGTGTGTGTGTGTGTGTGTGTGTATGGAAAAGATAAATAGTTGAGAGTGCTTGAGCAAGAGACTGTAGCCCTCTGGCACCTACATGTATGTGTGTTCACGCACAAAGAAGGGTGGGACCTTCAGAGAGCCATCAAGCCCTGCCATTTGCCATCACCTGCCATGGGAAGATGTAATGCCCGTACCTTTCGCCCCTTCACCCATTCTGCCCTGTGAGGCTACCATAAGAAAGCCCTCTCCAGGCTTGATGCTCAGCTCTAGAATGGGGAGAGGTTTCTACACACTCACTGTGCCTAGGCCCCACACACGGGCCATAGCAGCAGGGACTAAGACGGCTGCTGTCTCCAGCTTTCAGCTAAGGCACCTGAGGCACAGAGAGGTTAACAGATCACGCAGAGGATGGGCAACAGAGACAAAGCCTAAGGCAGGCCAAGGCCCGCTGAGATGCCGTGGAGAAATCCTTTCCTCTGCTACCGTGTACCACACGCCCCACTCGGCTTCCCACCATGTCCTCTCCGAAGACCTTCTGCCTCAAGCGATTCCTGACCAAAAAAACAAAAGCAAAACCGTCCTATTCCCCAACGGATTTGGGTTCAAAGCTGCTAACAAAATCAGGTCCAGCACTCCAAGAGAAGACACTGCGGGAGGAGGCTGGGTGTGTGCGGATTCACACACGGTGCTGTGACTGAAGGTGTATGCCCAGTCACGGGCACCCATCAATCCTACCAGATGGAGCTGAAGGTTTTTTTTTTTTTTTAATTTATTCTTGTTACATCTCAATGGCTATCCCATCCCTTGTATCCTCCCATTCTTCTCTCCCTCTCATTTTCCCCTTATTCCCCTCCCCTATGACTGTTCCTGAGAGGGATTACCTCCCCCTGTATATGCTCATAGGGTATCAAGTCTCTTCTCAGTGACCTGCTGTCCTTCCTCTGAGTGCCACTAGGTCTCCCCCTCCAGGCGACATGGTCAAATGTGAGGCACCAGAGTCCGTGAGAAAGTCATATCCCACTCTCCACTCAAGTGTGGAGAGTGTTCTGACCATTAGCTAGATCTGGGTAGGGGTTTAAAGTTTACCACCTGTATTGTCCTTGGCTGGTGCCTTAGTTTGAGCGGGACCCCTGGGCCCAAATCTGCCTATCATAATGTTCTACTTGTAGGTTTCTAGGACCCTCTGGATCATTCTACTTTGCTATTCTCCCATGATTCTCTCATCTAGGGAGCTGAAGGTTTTAAACCTCAGGAAATGTGGTCGTGTTTAAATTAGGAGTCTGATTTGTTATTGTCTATTCCACATGAGTTCCTTGGCTTGTCCAGTTATAAAATGTATAGGGAAGAGAAGAACGTGATTAGAAATACGGACAGCTGATGGCTTGAGGGAAACTAGAGCATCAAAAATGCCTTTTTTTTAAAAAAACTATAACAGAAAAGTAAAGTAGCTGCCCAAGATGTCCCAAAATCATGCATCTTAGAGCCATGGCTATCAGACACCTGTGACAGACATGTCCCAGGTATTTGTTAGCATACAGACAGCAGAGCGCTTGCCCAGCATGCAAAGGCCCTGGGTTCCACCCCCAGTATCACAAAAAAGAAAAAGAAACAGGCTTCCAGGCTACCAGGCTGTTCTCCCCAATGCCTACTCAATAGATGTGGGGTCAGCCCTAGAATTTTCTAACAAGTCCCCATACCTGGATTGCAGAGTCACAACGATGGCATACAGCCATAAAAATAGCCTGTGGGGTCCTGGTCATCTCCTCCCCAGTCTCTGTTTATGCTGTCCCGAAAACTCCAAGTGCTCCTGCCCATGTCAACCTGTGCTTCCCCATCTCCAGGGGGGCCTTCCCTGGTCTCGGAGCTCCTGGGAGCCCCACGTCCTCCTGTATGAACTGACCGCTACACTCACGTGCTCTTCACAGTGTTGCTTGTCACACACCCACCTCTCCCACTACATAAGACGGTGAGCCTCTTCATGAAAACTGTTTCAGAAGCCGGGCGTGGTGGTGCACACCTGTAGTCCCAGCACTCAGGACACAGAGGTAGGCGGATGCTGTGACTTCAAGGCCAGCATGGTCTACAAAGCAAGTCCAGGACAGCCAAGGCTACACATAGAAACCCTATCTCAAAAAACATGGACAGTATGACCACACACGCCTGGGACAGCAGGAGCTCCAAGTCTGAATGGTTCCCCTCATCGTTCATGGAACACTCCAGCCTCTCGAAGGGTGGCACACAGGCACTTCTAAAGCAGAGGTTATTTTTCTTTTGCACAGGAGTCACAACCCACATGGATGTGTTTAAAAATACACATGTGAACTGGGATGCAAGGTCTTTTTATCTCTGGCACATATGCTGTCTGGCCACCAGGGTACCAAGCATCTCTGAACCGTAAATATTAGCACTGCAGCACAACAGACTGCCACATTTGGCATTTGTTTGTTTTTTGAGACATGGTTTCTCTGTGTAGCGCTGGGTGTCCTGGAACTTACTCTGTAGACCAAGCTGTCCTTAAACTCAGAGATCCACCAGCCTCTGCCTCCTGATTGCTGGGATAAAGGCATGTGCCACCACCACCCAGCTACAACAGTACTTTTGTCTTGAACTCATAGACATCCGCCAGCCTCCCTGCGTGCTGGGATTACAGGAGTGTGCTACTCACTGTGCGCGGCTAGAACAGTATTTTGTAATTAGGTTTGGACTGCAGTACTAGGCCCATCTCATGGGCCTAGTGGGGTCACACAGTAGGCCTGGTCTCACCCTCCCCTTGTCATCTTCCTACGTGAACAAAGGCTCTCTTTCCTAGTTTGATACCATATGCACTAGGGACATAGAGGTGCCAAGTGGTAACTAGGAGGGGCTGAGAAAGAAGAGAGTTGGTGGAAGCTGCCTGCAGCTAAGGAGGGAACCCACTCTGTCACCCCACTATTCAGGCCTAAGGGGAAAGGCTAGCTCTTCTCTACCCAGCTACATACAAGCTCATCAGTCCCAAGAGGGAGGTGGGGGAAATTCTGAGTCAGACACGTGGTCCCCGAAATCTGCAGTGTCTGAGCTCCTCATGTCCCAGAAGGTGTGGAGGACTGTCTCCTGAGCCATGGGAGGCTTTGTTCTCTGGTAAGGAAGCCAAATTCTTTAAGATATTCATCAGCAGAGGTGACAGACTTGTGTCTGAGACACTGGAGACACCTGCGTCCACCAATGTGTTCAATCTCAGCCATGGTAAATAGCCAAAAAATCTACACAGAGCACAGATGACATGCAGATATTTCCTCCCTCCTCCCAAGGAGCCCATGGCCACCCCTGCATGCTAATAACCCGAGCGTATTGGGATGTTCTGACACACACCTCAGGGCAGCAAGGTTGGTTTCTGTCCAGAAAGGCTGACGTGGAAGATGGGCATCACAGAAAACCAAGGTCCTCAAGGCTCTCCAACACTGTTGGAACTGGTACAGAGGGCTGGAGTAAGAACCCAAAGAAGGGGGGCTGGAGAGATGGCTCAGTGGTTAAGAGCACCACCTGCTGTTCCAGAAGTCCTGAGTTCAATTCCCAGCAACTACATGGTGGCTGGCAACCATCTATAATGTGATCTGATGCCTTCTTTGGCAGATAAAGCACTGATATACAATAAACAAAATAAATAATCTTTTTAAAAAAGGAAGAAGAACCCAAAGAAGGGCTTGGCAGAGTCCAATACCAAAACAGCAGATCCCCTGCCCCTGCCCCTGTCCCTGCCCCTGCCCCTGCCCCTGCCCCTGCCCCTGCCTCTGCCCCTGCCTCTGCCTCTCCCCTGCACTGCTATTTCATTCAAGACAGGAAGGTAATAAAAATCATGTACGTTCTTTGTGCTGATGCAGTTCTCTCAGGAAAGGGAAAAGGCAAAAAATATTCCCACTACTGATTTTGAAATCCCTATGTGTGTTGCGGTCTGCCTGGAGAAGGCCATGTGCCTCTGCTGCACACTCCTGCTGCTCTGGCAGCAGTCACTCGGCTAAGACACCTGGATGCATACATAGTTCTGTGATGGACTGCCCACTTATGTCATCACATGTCTCAAAGCAAACATTTTCTTCTTAAACCTTTAAGGCTTCAAAAAAAAAAAAAAAGAAAGAAAGAAAGAAAGAAAGAAAGAAAGAAAGAAAAGAAAAAGAAAAGAAAGCAAACTACGGGTGATTCCTACTCTAAATGTGCAGTTGCGTTGCTATTTAGCTCAGAAAAAAAAAAAAGAAAAACAAGGTCGCTTTCCACAACAAGCTATAGGGCCAGGCAGCCAAAGGACCCAGAGCCAGCTCTGGGGTTCAGTGGCTGCCCTGTGGATTTGTCTTTTTATTTCTGGGTCATGTCTCCTGCTGTGTGGACCTTCCAGCTAACAAAGTCCATAACTCCAGCAGCCTCCTTTAGTAAATTTGCCTTCCACTAGCAAGGAACTATCTGATCAAGGCTTTAAGACTGTACAGTTATGGCCGAGTATGGTGTCAGACGCCTTTAATCCTAGCATTTGGGAGGCAGAGGCAAGCGAATCTCTGTAAATTCAAGGCCACCCCGGTCTACAAAGAGAGTTTCAGGACAGCCAGGACCGTTAACAGAGAAACCCTGTCTCAAAAAAAAAAAAAAAAAAAAAGACTATATAACGAAATAGACTCATAAACCACATGGCTCTCAGAAACCCAACGGCCCATTCTACCAAAGTGAAACTGAACTCCTGACACAGGAGCCAGTCAGAAATATACTTTTTTATGATGTTTTTCTCCCAGCGTCCTACAAAGAGGACTGGAGGCATAGATGAGGTGACAACCAAGCTTTCTGAAGGACATCAGCCATTTGACTTTCCCCCAGGCACTGTCCTACAAGAGTAGACTCTGTGCCCTAAATGGGCATACACTGCAAAATAAACAAAATACTCAAATAACAACCCCATTTCCAAAGCTGAAGCCAGACTGCCTGAGTTCAAGAAGTCACATGGCCCCATGAGAAGAGTTCTAACAACACAGCTAGGACAGGCCCGACTGTGGTGTGCCTATCTTCTCCGAGAACCCCTTTTCCTCACCTGTAAAAGGGGGTGGGGGGGACAGTAGCAGGTCTTCCTTTACAGGGATTGAGGAATTTTAAATGAATATTACTGTTTGGCACAGTGTTTGGTAAGTGTCGTGTCACCACCACATTAATGTTGACAATGACATCACTCTAGGACTGCATGTCCAATTCTACTTCCATAGACACAGACACTGTGGCAGAGGGAGGGAGAGGCCTGAAAGCCAGGCGGGGTGCTGCTGTGGAAGTGCTGCAGCCCTCCTGACACTTCCAGACTTTCTGGGGAAAAAAAAAAAAAGTATATCTGAGGTAACTCAGGGCAGACTGGAAAGGAAGAAACTGAACCTAGTGGTATTCTTGGCCTGTGAGGGGTGGGGGAGGGGAAACACATGAGGGATCTGGGACCAAGCAAGCTGGGAAGGCCACCAAAGCATTGGTAGGCTGTGGCTCAGGGTAAGTACTTGTCAGGAAGAAGCAGGTTAAAAGGCAGAAACAGAATACAGGGTGTACACACAGGTCACTAAACGGGTGGGGGAGGGCGGGGGGCGCGGCAAACTGTAGGCCAAGGATGTGAGTAGAAAATAATTAAAACTCTGGATGGGAAGCAACTTCCCCCAATAGGCTCTAGCGGGTGGGGGAGGGGCGGAGAACAAGGTTCGGCCCCGCATGGTGGGGTGCATAATTAACCCGTACCCGGAGAACAAAGCAGTGAGGAAGTTTGAAAGGGGGGAGGAGGAGGAGGAGGAGGAGGGCAGAAAGAGAAAAGGAGCATTTGAAAGGTAGGAAAAGAAAAGAGTTGGGGAGGGGGAGAGGAAAAAAAAAAGGACGAAATTTCTGTGCTTTGAAAGTGGGATCAAAAAAGATGAGCAAAAAAAAACCCTAGAAAGTCTGGAGAAGTTAGAGTGCACTAGACCACAGAAATGGGTCAACGGAGCCGAAAAAATCGTGGGGGGAGGGAGTGGATACAGCTCTGGGAAGCCTTGGTAACCAGAGGCGAATACATTCAAATTACCATTCAACTTATCAATGCCATGACCCCATGCTGGGCAGCAACTATAGTAGCTAGGCTCGCCGGTGTTTGGTTTGGTTTGTTGTTTGTCTGCTTCACTAGAAAAAGAAATTTGCTCGCCTCTCTAAGTTTGCAGTAAGAAGTGTGGTCCGCCACCACAAGCCACCTGAGTTCCTCTCCGACGCCTGCTACAGCCGTACCTTTCTGAGACTGGCCGGTAGAGCAAGTCTCCATACGCGGAACAGAAAGGGAACCAAATCAACTCTGCCAACTCACTCTCAATGCTCCAGTGACGGCAAAGTCCCAAAGTCTTTCTTCTAGGCTGTGTCCCAGTAGGGACGTGGAGAGAAACTGCTTTCTAACTCAAGTGCTCCAACTAAACGCAACCATTCAATCCCCTCCGCACAGGTCACGCCCTCGGAGGAAGGAAGCGTTCAAGGGGCCAGTAGCCGCTAACCTTTGTCCGTCGTCCTGGCGCAACCCCGCAGCCCGCCCAGCAAGCAGGGAGCGCGGGTAGATAGTGTTTCAGGGTAATCCCTGACCGGTCCTATGGGAAAGGCACTAGCTAGAAACAGCACACCGCAGCCTCCCCGGGGGGCGCTGCCGAGCGAGCCCAGAGCACCAAGCAGCCGCTACCAGGCAGAGCGCACAGAGTGGCGCAACAGGTGAGCAGCCCAAGCCGGTCCCACGAGCCTCAAACAGGAGCTGGCAGCGGGACACCCTCAAGTCACGGAGGCCGTCCTTGGCGCCCGGTTCCTCCACGATGCCCACCCGACAGCCCCGCGTCCCGCAGAGCCTAGCGCTTCCCTGGGCTACCTCACCTCGGCGGTCCCTACTCCACCGGAGCTCCAAAGCCAGAGTATCCAAGAAGCCCTGCTCGCAGGCCGGCTCCAGCGGCGATCGTACCGCGAGCTCGCCAAGCTCTGCGCCTGTGGCTTCCCTTGAAAGAGCAGCGCAGATTCCGCCCTCCCGCGCTCAGCCGCCTCCTCCCACGGGCCACGCCCCCAGCCCGCTCCGAAGCCACGCCCCCATACTGCTCTCCTGAAGCCACGCCCCCGAACCCGAGCCAGGGATTCTCGCTGCCCTGCCAACTCCGCCAGCCTACTCCGCCAGGGGCCACGCCCCCAGCTCATCTTCCCTTAGACCACGACCATAACGGGTGGGTTTTTTTCCCCCTGGACCAAGCCCCAGCTGTGCACTCTGTGCCCCGACCCCCAGGCCAGGCCACGCCCTTGGCTCTTAAGACGCCTTCAAAGTAACTCTCCTTGTGCCCCACTTCTCACCACGCCCCTGGCACATCCTCCCCCACCACCTCCACCTCCCCATCCCACCCAGTCTCCCCCGCCACCACCATCTCTAGGCTGTACCTCGGTGCCACTCAACTCACTCCAAATCAAGCCTCCATCCTTTTTCTCCTACAACCCTCTCTAGACACTCTTCTTTAGCCTTTCATTTTCCCAAAAGATTCCTCCCTGGTAAGACCGGGACTCAACCCCACTGTGGATCATGGGATCACCACAGCCACTCACACACTGGCACCCCACATTAGTTCTTTCCTGCTCCCTACCTGCCAACTCCCTGGCCCCGCCTGACGCCCACCGCCCCACCTCTTCCTGGTGTGCACACCTCCGCTCATACTGAGGTCTATTCTCTGGGCAGATTCTCCTTTTTTGAGTCTTGGAAACAGCTTGAAGATGCTTTGACCTCTGTTTTCCCAGAGCCTGGACTTTGAACTCTTAAAAAAATAACACTTTCCTTACTTGGCTCAACTGAAACAGCAGAAGGAAAGCAGCTTTTCAACGCTAGGATTTATGACACAAATACCTTCCCAAAATGAGCTGTGGTTGTTTCTGAGGAATTCATAAAACAGGTACATTCTTTTAAAACGAGCAGTTTGAGCCCGGCAGTGGTGGTGCACGCCTTTAATCCAGCACTTGGAAGGCAGAGACAGGAGGATCTCTGTGAGTTCGAGGCCAGCCTGGTCTACGGAGAGAGTTCCAGGACAGCAAGAACTGTTACAAAGAGAAACCTTGTCCCCAAAACCAAAAACAAATAAAAAAACACTCTGTAGTTTGCTGAGATGACTCCTTTGAATGGTTACAATATGCCAGCTTGATTATTCTAAATATTATAAGCTACTTTATAACCAAAGAAAAATCACTATTTTTAACACACAAACAAAACAAAACAAAACAAAACATGTAAGGGTATATACCAGCCCGGCGGTGGTGGTGCACGCCTTTAATCCCAGCACTCGAGAGGCAGAGGCAGGTGGGTCTCTGTGAGTTGGAGGCCAGCCTGGTCTACAATGGAGTCCAAGATAGCCAAGACTACACAGAGAAACCCTGTCTCGAAAAACCAAAAAAAAAAAAAAAAAGAAAGAAAAAAAAAAAAACATATACCAATGAAAAGTTTAAATTAACTTTTAGATTATTTTGATGCTACATAATATTACAATACTATAATAATATCAACAATGTATTTCTTTGAGAATTTCACACACCATGTCTTGGTCATATTCACCTTCACTTCTCCCCAGCTCCTATTTTATTTCTGTCTACCCGGTTGTGTGTCTGTGTGAGAGAGTATACTCCATTTGTATGTGCCTGCCTCTGAAGGCAGCTGGAGTTACAGCTGGAGTTACAGGTGTTACTGGAGTTACAGCTGCAGCTGGAGTTACAGGTGATTCTGAGCCTCCTAATGTGGGTGCTGGGAACCAAGCTGCGGTCTTCTGTGCATCACTGCTGAGTCATCTCTGGAGCCCCAAATTAATTTTATGTATGGTTTTACACACTGAAAACACCATTCTATAATGGACAGTTCGTGTCATGCATTTGCAAAGAACCCATGGCATACATGCCAAAGTAAACCTCATACAGGCTGTGCGTGTTGCTTCCTTATAGCCGATCACTCCTGGCTCATGAGCAGGAATGAAAGTACTACAATGCTAGTAGGACAAGAAACTGCTGTGAGAAATTTTGTATTAATTAAAAACAGGCTCCAAAAATATTAGGTAGTATCCCTGGGTTGTGAAAATATGGGAAGATTTTGTTTTGTTTGTTTTTTGAGACAGGGTTTTTCTGTGTAGCCCTGGGTGTCCTAGACTCATTTTGTAGACCAGGCTGGCCTTAAACTCATAGAGATCTGCCTGCCTCTGCCTTCAGAGTGTTGGGATTACAGGTGTGAGCCACCATGCCTGGCTTTTTGTGTTTGTTTCTTTGTTTTGTTTTTCAAGGCAAGGTCTCTCTCTGGAATGCCAAATTGTCTTGGAATTCTCTCTGTAGACCAAGTTGGCCTTGAAATTGAAGATCCATCTGCTTCTGCCTCCCCTGAGCTAGGATTAAAGACATGTGACACCACTGCATTTTAGAGACGTAGCATCAAGGCGAATACTATTAGATATTCTATATATTGTTTGTTTTGTACAAGCTTAACAAAATCCACCTGAAGCTCTCATATATGCAATCCATTTTAACATTGTCAGAATATTTTTATTATTTCTTTAGAATTAGCACAAATGTAAGGAGCAGATTTTTAAAAAAATCTTTTCTTTAAAAGAATCTGCTTCAGACAATTACTTCTGACTGCTTAGAACCCAGTATTAATATTTATATGCAATACTTTCTTTCACCTGGATCTCAGATAAATGGATCTATGCACTTGAATGAAAGCCACTCTGCCTCTCTGACACTCTGGATGACCCGAGCACACCTTTTCCCTTGCCAAGTTAAGCTTCCTTTTCAGTGTGTATTTGACAGTGGTACTTCCCTCTCCACATTAATCAGAAATTTAAAACTGGTGCTGGAGAGATGGTTTATTGGTTAAGAAAATTAAAGCTGTAGCCTCTTGCTGTCATGCACAGGTACTTGACAGTGTGAGTTCTTAGTCCTTAAAACAAGACACATTTTCAGGCTTTCCGTGAGTGTTGCATGAACTCCTTGGATAAACATCCTAGTTCAGATTTTTCAATTTTTATTTATTTATTTTATGTATGAGTGCTCTATTTGCATGTATGCCTGCATGTCAAAAGAGGGCATCAGAACACATTATAGATGGTTGTGAGCCACCATGTGGTTGCTTGGAACTGAACTCAGGACCTCTGGAAGAGCAAACAGTGCTCTTAACTGCTGAGCCCCCTAATTCAGATTTTAAAACTTGTTAGAGAAAGACTAGAGAAAGGCGGGGCACCTTCCCCATGATGTCTGCAATCGCCACATGGCTGCAGTTCTTACTGTCTGTTTAAGGACACACCCACCCAGACCAAGATATCAAAACTTCCTTCCGTTTCCATCCTTCTTTCCACAGCTATGTTCCACAACACATGGCTTCTAAGTCAAGGAACAAAATGGGCTGCTGTTCCTGCAGCTGTGGTTGCCGGCCACTCACAGCCCTGACATCTGCACATGCCACAGGTGGGAGCCACCCAAAGGTCTTCCCCACATTTGCCTTCTCACTAATCTATGAGTGCCTCAGTCTCCCTTGACCCAAGATTGATCATAACCATGCTGGTTCTAGCTTTCCTTTCGTTTATTATTATTATTATTATTATTATTATTATTATTATTATTATTATTATTATTATTATTATTATTATATAATTCCATGCATGTGTTCAATGTGTCTTGATCATACCCACCTTCAACTCCCTCTTCCACTCCCCAAACCCTCCCAACATGTCTCCCTCCCACGTGTATGCTCTCTTCTTCCACATCACCCCCTGAGCCCCATTAGTGCTGCCTGTGCACGCGTGTGAGGCCAACCGCAGTGGCCACATGCTAGTGGCCACATTTCAGAACTCACTCCCCCTCCCCTACACATGGGCGTTTGGGGCTGGAGAGTATTCAAAGGAGAGAAGCCCCCATACTTCACCAAGTCTAAAGTGGCCCCAGTCAGATCTTCTCTGAAATTAGCATCGCTTTGCCTTGCTGTGTATTGAGTGTTTCACACCTGTTGTCTGCTGAAGGCCACGGAACAGTCTCCACCGCACTGTCATTTCACCGTTGAAAAGCAGAACTCAGAGGGGACTGAATGGGTGCCCCAAGGTCATCCAGCAAGAGGGGCAGCCAGGATTTGATCACGTGCTCCAGCTTTTAAATATGCAATGGATGCAGTCTCCAAGGCTCAGGAGGTACCGCTGTGTTCAGTTTACCGAAAGCTCCCTCCCATCTCCAAATTGGCAGTGGTGTCCAGGAGGGAACAAGGAAGAATAGAAGATAACTTTCTCAAGATTTTATGCCTTTTCCTTAAAGACCCTACATCGGTGACCTAATTCTTCAAAAGACACCACAACCGCCACTTCTCTCCACCTCCTAATAATGACTCCATCAAAGGACCAATCCATATATTAGATCAGAGCCCATTGACTCATCATTCCTAGAAATGCCATCACAGATGCACCCAGAGTGTCGCTCTATCAGTTAATTCCTCTCGAAGAAATCAGGTTGACAATTAAGTCATAAGTGTGCAGCGGAAACAGCTTCCAGAGGTCACACAGGCTACATAGAGAAACCCATGGCATTTCTTTCTTCTTTTCTTTTCTTTCCTTTTTTTTTTTTTTTTCCTTCCCTTTTTTTGGTTTTTCAAGACAGGGTTTCTCTGTGTAGCCTTGGCTGTCCTGGACTCACTTTGTAGACCAGGCTGGCCTCGAACTCAGAGATCGGCCTGCCTCTGCCTCCCGAGTGCTGGGATTAAAGGCATGCACCACCACACCTGGCATTCCCATGGCATTTCTGAAGCATTGCCTCAAGCTCACAAACCCCTTCCCTCATTTACTTGCCTGAGTGTCATTCAGAGGACATGGTTTCATAGTTGCTGACCCCACAAAGCCTGAAATGTACCCTTTTTTGTTCATTTATTTGTTTGTTTTTTCAGCATCTACAAGATTGTGTACTCCTGGGGGGCAGTATTTTTTTTCTTAATTTGGTTTGTTTGGGGACCTCTCATTGAACGAGGTACTTATTAGTAGATACTAGCTAATCGATAAAATAATCAAAATAACAATGATAGCACATTATTTGTTACTGGTATGTGCTTTAAAGCATATTAATTGAAGAACGTTATAAATAAAATATAAAAAGTAGAGCCAGTTTCTGTAATTGGGGCTCCAACACTCAAGGCAGGTTGCCAGTTCTTTCTGGCTGTTTTCATGTTTCATGTTAAACAATGGTTTCTTTCCACTCCAAAATCCCGAGCAAACACTCAAAGAGCACCAGAGGCCATAACTATGGTTTGAAATAGGTCACGTGACCCGTTTTGAAATCCACCCCGATCAAAATCTTCCATTTTAAACCCCAAGCAAGTTCTTCCTTTTTTCCACTAACTTCCAAAGCCCAGAAGAACAGATAGGGAAGAAGAAGTTGACTCACTTTTTACTTGTGAGCATCTGTCAACAACGAGGACCAAAACAGAGAGAACTGCATCATGGGTGATCTTAAAACAGAGAGGGCACAGATGCGCTGTTCACTGTAAGGACCACCAGGGGCTCCGGGGTCGACGAACAAATGAGGTTCCAGGAAACTGGACTAGCATCAGTCAGATTCTTGGAAGTGTGACACACCTGAACAAGGGCTCTGGCACCTTCTAGATGGACTACATTGAGTTGCGTCAACCTTCTCTGAACATGTTTCCAAGTGGACCTGGTAATGTTTACAAGTAATAAAACCGGTGACTAGCATTGAACTATGGCATCCTTTTGCATTTCACCTACTGTCCAATTACTTTTCTCATTGCTGTGACCAAAGACCTGACAAGAAGTGTCTTAAACAGGGGGGAGTGGGGGGGGGTGGGGGGGCTGGAGAGCCCGTGGCTTGGTCTGTAAGGTGATTCGACTTCGGATCTCTAGAATTCACGAAAGAAGTGAAGCGGTAATCCTGTAATCCCGGCCTGGGGAGGGAGGAAGCAGAAGGTGGGTCTGGCGGATCTGTGAAGCCCCCCTGGCCAGCCAGCCTTACTGAGCTAGGGGGAGTGAGAGAGGGAGGGAGACACACAGACAGGCAGAGAGGCAGAGAGAAAGAGCATGCTAAGAACTGAAGGGA
>OU015748.1:58590320-58604743 GCA_907169655.1 Acomys percivali
GAGAGAGAGAGAGAGAGAGAGAGAGAGAGAGAGAGAGAGAGAGAGAGTCTAAAATGGAGGTCTCCATCGTGTCTCTCTCTTCAGAGTTTGGGGAACTCTAGGGAAGAGGGGGAGGAAAGACTGTGGGAGTCAGACAAGATAGAGGGCACATGGCCCACCAAATCAGTGAAGCAGGGCACACACAGCTCACCGAGACTGAACAAGAAGCACGGGGCCTCCACGGGTCTTCACCAGGCCCTCTACAGATCTGCTATGGCTGCCAGCTTGGAGTTTTTGTGAGACTTCCAGCAGCAGGAACGGGTGTATCTCTGACTCTTTTGCCTGCTCTAGAGACTCTTTTTCTCCTATTATGTTGCCTTGTGCCGCCTCAATATGGGGGCTTTCTCCTTGTCTTACTTATTGTACCATGTTTCTGTCCTGTTCGGCTGTCATCTCTTGGAGGCCTGCTCTTTTCTGAAGAGGAAATGAAGGGGGCACAGTTGTGAGGGAGAAAGGTGGGGGGGGGCGGGGAGCAGATAGCTGGGAGGAGTGGAAAGAGGCGAAAGTGTGTTTGGGATGCATTGTTTGAGAGAAGAATCTATTTTCAATTAAAAAAAAAAAAAAAAAGCTAAGCTTGCCATTGCCCAAAGAAGAGGATTTGGCCGTCAAGATTGCAAACCTAACATTCCAACCTGAGGTGAATAGACTCACAGAGGTCAAGTAGACAATTTAGATCAGCCACCACAGACAAGAGATTCTCAAAGGCTCAACAGGAAGATCTGGAGGCCAAACCAACCAACAACCAACCAAACAAACAAACGAAAAACAGGCAACTGTGAGGGTATTTCTCAAAAACTCCTGACCACACCCACGGTCCCACAGCAATTTCACCTGAGAATCCTACAGTCACAGAGGGCGGTGACGAGACAGCGCCACCAGCCCTGTCAGCAGATGCATCTGGATGCTCTACCCTGTGTTGTCTCGTTTCATTCTGGGCCCACTAAGTGATGGGTCCCACAGACGGGAAGGTACTATGGTGATCAATATGAAATGGTAACAGAGGACCTAGGCAGGGCAGCTCTTCTCTCTGCACCCCATTTCCTCCATGGGTTCCAGAGTTTTGGCTTCTGTCCTGTGCCTGTCTGCTAGATGAGCTGACCTTATTTCTTTCTCCGCCAAACCTTAATTATTACTTGAAGCTTCCGGAAATCATGCTAACACGATGACATGGGCCTTACACACTGCCATCTAACTGAAATGCCTAAATGAAGACTATTTCTCTTCTGGCTTGATCTTTCCATCGGACAAAAAGGCAAGGATCCAGGCTTGCCTGTGTCATAACTCCTTCTTGCAAGAATTTACTGAAGTACCATCGTCTTAAATTACTTTTGTATCGCTGTGCTCAGACACCATGTCCAAGGAAACCTATAGAAGAAACCCCATTCTCAAACCCCATTCTCAGTAACACTCATCCTCCAACAAAGCCACACCTCCTAGTCCTTCCCAAACAGTTCCACCAACTGGGGACCAAACACTCAAACAAATGTGCCTCCCTCATTATAACCATCACAAAAATGATATTAATCCACTCACATCTGTTGTCCCTTCTGAGATCAGAATCCTCAGTAACCCGTGCGCCTCCTACCAGACTCCTCTTCCTCCTGTCCTTCCCAATGCTTAAAATTGAAACCAGGACTTCACTTGTGTTAGGAAGCATCCCATCACTGGGCTATATCCCCAGTCCTCTTTTCACTTTGATGTGGAGACACTAAATTACTCAAGCTAACCTCGAACTCTATAGTCGAGGAAAGCTTTGAACCCATGATCTTCCAGCTTCAGCCTCCTGAGTGGCTAGGATCACCCCACCTCTGGGCCCAGCTTAAACCTAGTTCTTAAATATCTCATTACCTCAACACCACCACAGCGAACACCAGGCCTTCCATGCACGACTCTTTAGAACAAATCACCAGACCCATGCCGTAGCTCTGGAGGTACACCTCTGGGCTGCCCTACTCACCCTGGCTCTCTTTGAACAGGTTAACCAACCTTAGCTTTCTTCCTTGTCATTCTGTTTCAGGAAGGACTGCAGACCCGAAGCAGAAACACAGATCTGTGGTGTGCACCCCCACGTGATGAGATGTGCACACACAGGCAGCCAGTGTCTCCAACATGATTCCTAATATGATTGAGCAGAGGATTGAGCCGGTCAGAGAGATGAGACTCTCCAAAAGCTGCTGATTCAGTCTTGCTCTTGGCATCTTGGCTGCATAGCTCTTCATGGACCAAACCGCTTGGATAAGGAAGAAAATGGCAACAAGAGAATTCCAGTCTAGCTGTGGTGCATCGTGAGATTTGGGACTCGTGAGGAAAGCAGGGAGGGCAGGAGAGTGAGGGAGGACATCAGCCTTGATGCTGTTTGCTTCGTGAGACTCACGTGTTTTATTGTTCATGGTTTCCATGGGTGTCTCTACTGGGAAGTGCTCTCCAGTGTGCCACATGAGAGAACTCTGACTTACTTGCTGGTGACTAGCCCTCCAGGAATGTAAACTCCATCCACAAACAAAGAGCAGCATGAGAGCTTCAATGTTGTGAGAGACCAAAGGAAGAAATGATTGTGACTGAGGCAGTTGGGGGGAGGAGGTTGCCAAGAGACTCACAGGGCCAGGCTAGGATTCGGGTTAACCCTTGTCATCCTGAAGGCCTGGTAAATGGTACTTATGTCAGGGTGGTCAGGCCTGGAATTGGGTCCTGGTCTTTTTGTTCTATGCTGCACCAGAATGGGAAAAATACTGCTTTGGTTCTTCAGTTACGTGAGAACAGGTAATATCAGTGTTGCTGTATAAATAAGATTTCCAGGAGCTCAGAGTTACACATGGAGTTTCAGAAAGAAAGGCAGGTGGCATCCATTTAGGATGAGCGTAGGACAGAAGCGGGAAGAGCTTTGGAGGAGGAAGCAGCGGTGCAGAGAGAAGGGACTAGTTGTAGTATGCTTTTTTCCGTTGCTGTAACAAATTATCCGAGGCTGGGCAGGACGGCTAATTTTTCCCACTATGATGCTTTCACCACGATGAGATGCAGCCAGGGGCTTCACCAAAGCTGAGCATGTGGGAGCCACCAGACCTTGGACTAATAAGATTACAAATCTAGTCTCCAAATAAATGTCTTTTCTTCATAAAGTACCCAGTCTCAGGTATTTAGTTATAGCAACAGAAACATACTAAGATAGCCAGTTGATTCTCTGGTTTCCAATTTGTGCAATGCTATAACGGATTTATTTATGGGGGAAAGAAACGGAGCCTTACTCTGTAAAACTGAACTAATAAATAACTGGGTTCAGAGCAAAGGCAAGATTGATGCAGTTTATTTTCTGAGTAGTACTGATGATCCTAATCATAGGACTTAAACAGCGACAAGGAATGCTTTATTCTGGGCAAAGAGATTCGGCGGCAAATATAAGGCTCTATTATTTTAAAGAGTAGGCAAGCACATGGGTTAGAAATTCTGGGTATATTCCACAAAGAACTGAGTTTAGCAGGTAGGGGCGCCAGCCTCCAACTCTGAAAACCAAAGTTGCATACCCAGGCCCCACATGGTGGAAAGAGAGAACCAGTTCCTGTAAGTTGTCCTCTGTTCTCCACACCCATGCCAGGGCACAGGCATGTGCACACACACAGGAAATCATGTAATAAGAAATGTTAAAACTTGAAAGCTGGAGCCAGGTGTGGTGGCGCACACCTTTGATCCCAGCACTTGGAAGGCAGAGGCAGGCAGATCTCTATGAGTTTGAGGCCAGCCTGGTCTACAAAGTCAGTCAAAGACAGCCAAGGCCTGCCCCCTCTCCCTCCCTCCCTCCCTCCCTCCCGCCCTCCCTCCCTCTCTCTCTCTCTCAAAATGGGTCCTTCACTTTCATGTGAATGAGTCATTTTCCTAGGACAAAAACACTCAGTGTCCAGACATGGCCTTTTAAGACTGGGAACTGCACAAATGCTCAAAATGGGGAGAAGTGTTAAGCTTGCTGAAATATGGGTGTGTGTAATGTGCTACAAGCTTTTGGGCATACAGAATGTAGCCAACTATAGTGGAATACCTCCAGGGACAAAAATATATACTAATTAAATGCACAACATAGTGTGGTGGTAGGGTTTAAGTATCTGTGACAAGTGAGAAAGTTTTGGGCAATTATTAAAAATTTCTATCCAGACCAGGCAGTGGTGGTACATGCCTTTAATCCCAGCACTCAGGAGGTGGTGAGGTAGGTGGATCTCTGGGAGTTTGAGGCCTGGTCTACAAAGTAAGTCCCGGACAGCCAAGGCTGCAGAGAGAACCCCTATCTCGAAAAACAAAACAAAACAAAACAAAAAAATTCTGCTGACTTTCCAGAATGACATCATTAATAAAAACATCCTAGAGGCTATCTACAAACTGTGTTTATCTACGTGGATTATCACAGAGGCCTACGCATTTTTCTTTTCTGTCAAAAGCTTTGAAGATCAGACTACAGACCGTATGGTCTGCATCTACCACCTTAGTAAGTATAAGCATTGGTTTCTGTTTCTAAATGGACGCTGACAATTTCTTGGTAGACTTGCCTCCAGGAGAGGGAGGAACAATCACAAGTGTACTTGGTAAAGCACTTGCCTCATGTCTGGAAACAATGCCCGGCACAGCTAAGGACAAGAGAGGAAAAGAGCTGGGGAGATGGCTCCATATGTAAAGTGTTCGCTGTGCTCGCCTGAAGACTCCAGTACAAATCCACACCACCCACACAAAAGCTGCCATGTCGGTAACCTCAGTGCCAAGGGCAGAGGCAAAGACAAACCTAACCCAGGGCTCACAGCCAGACACTCCCGGCAGATTGGTGTGCTCCAGGTTCAGTAAGAGATCCTGCCTCAAAATACAAGGTGAAGAGGTTGAAGAGTTAGCTCAGCGGTAGAGTGTTTGCCTAGCAGGCCCAAGGCCCTGGGTTCGGTTCTCAGCTTGGGAAGAAAGGGTGGGTGGAGAGATATAGAGAGATATAGAAGGAGACACTGATTTCTGTCCTCCACAAGTGCAGGAGCACGAGTATGGGAGCACACAAGGGCATGCACACATATGCACACACAGACACACACCCCACCACCAACATCAACATCAACATTAATACCAGCATGCAAACATGCATACATTACACATACACAATGAAAGAAAAAATAAAAGGGTCAGGCATGATGGCTCACACCACTGCTTGGGAGGCAGAGGCAGGTAGATCACTGTGAGTTCAAGGTCTGCCTGGTCTACAAAGTGAGTCCAGGACAGTCAAGGCTACATACAGAGAAACCTTGGGGGGCAAAAAAGGAAAAAAAAAAAAAAGAAAAAGAAAAGAAAGAAAGAGAGCCAGGCGTGGTGGCACACGCCTTTAATCACAGCACTCTGGAGGCAGAGGCAGGTGGATCGCTGTGAGTTCGAGGCCAGCCAAGGCTACACAGAGAAACCCTGTCTCAAAAAACAAACAAAAGAAGAAGAAGAAAGAAGAAGAAGAAGAAGAAGAAGAAGAAGAAGAAGAAGAAGAAGAAAGAAAGAGAAAAAGAAAAGGAACAGGCAACAAAGAGAGGGAGGGAGGGAAGGAGGGAGGGAGGGAGGAAGGGAGAGAGGGAGGGAGGGAATACTAGCTCATTGCATGGAGGAACAGTCTCACATCGCTGGTCCCCACACTCGTCTCTACCCTGCCTCTTCTTACCTAGGCTTGCTAACTCCATCACTGTGTCCTCAGCCCTCAGATGAGCCCAGTTAGAGGGACATGTGCTGGCACTTCCTCTGGACATATTCTGTCTCCCCTAAAGCAGTGGTTCTCAACCTTCCTAGTGTTTCAACCCTTTTACCACAGATCCTCATGTTATGGTGACCCCCCTCCCAACCATAAAATTATTTTTGTTACTACTTCATAACTGTAATTTTGCTGCTGTTAACAAACTATGATGTAAATATTTTTGGAGATATTTACGCAAGAGGTTGCAGCCAACTGATTGAGAACCGCTGCCCAAAGTGTCAAGCTTTTTATTTCATTCAAAGACTGCAGATGCAATTTGTTTGTTTGAATATTCTCAGTCACAATGCCACAGCTATGGATGAAAACCCTAATTAATACCTTTCAGTAGAAAATCAGAAGTTGAGTCTCCACCAATTACCCAGCTGGTCAGGTTCTGTGGTCCATGAAGCAGTAGGATTTATACATTTTTTATCAAGATCAAGTCACCCTTTTTTGTTGTTGTTGTTGCTATTGTTTTTTGAGACAGTGTTTCTCTGTGTGTCAGCCCTGGCTGTCCTGGACTCACTTTGAGGACCAGGCTGGCCTTAAACTCAACAGACATCCACCTGCCTCTGTCTCCCGAGTGCTGGGATTAAAGGTGTGCGCCACCACATCCAGCTCAAGACACCCTTTTTAAGATTTTCCATTGCTGCAATGAAACATCATGCCTAAAAGCAAGTTGGAGAGCAAAGGGCTTATTTGCCTTACATTTCCACATCACAGTCCATTGTTGAAAAAAGCTGGGACAGGAACTCAATCAGGGCTGAAAGCTGGAGGCAGGGGCTGATGCAGAGGCCATGGAGAGGGGCTGCTTACTGGCTTGTTTCCCATGGCTTCCTCAGCCTTCTTTTGTTGTTATTGTTTTTGTTGTTTGTTTTTTTATTTTTCAAATCAAGGTCTCTGTGTGTAGCCCTGACTGTCCTGAACTCACTTTGTAGACCAGGCTGGCCTCAAACTCACAGAGATCCACCTGCCTCTGCCTCCCAAGTACTGGGATTAAAGGCATGCACTACCACCGCCCAGCTCCAGCCTGCTTTCTTTTTTTGTTTGTTTGGTTTTTCGAGACAGGATTTCTCTGTGTAGCCTTGGCTGTCCTGGACTCGCTTTGTAGACCAGGCTGGCCTCGAACTCACAGCGATCCACCTGCCTCTGCCTCCCAAGTACTGGGATCAAAGGTGCGTGCCACCACCGCCGTCCCGAGCCCACTTTCTTATAGCAACCAGGACCAGCAGCCCAGCAGTGGCACTACCCACCGTGGACTGGGCTCTCCCCTAGTAGTCACTGATTAATAAAATTCTCTACAGCTGGATCTTATGGAGACATTGTCTGAATTGCAGTTCCTTCCTTTTAGATGATTCTAGTTTTCATCAAGTTGCCCTAAAACGAGCCAGGACAGCGCCTTTCTATTTTTCCTGAAGCTGTGACTATGCTGCCAGGGCACTGCAGAGAGCTTTAAGACAGCTTAGGGATAGGTTTCTTAATTTTCTAGCATTGGAAACCATGGGTGCTTCTGTCCTAACGCATTCACCAGAATTCTTTTCTCTTCCTGTGACCTCATTCCTCCCAGTGGCTTCCTGCTGCTAAGTCTTCCATGTGGTCAGAATCCTCTAGAATTGATGAGGAAGTAAGGGCAAGGGCCCAGAGCCTTAAATCTAAGCTAGGGTTGGGCAGGAGCGGAAAGGTTCAAACAGGAAGAGCCACAGCCAGGGAGGTGCACTGGTCAGGTTGTTATCTGGTGCCGCAGCACACTGCAGCCCCAGAACCCAGGGCTGGCAGCTCAGCGGCTCCAGACCCAGGCCATGGCGTGTCAGCTAAGCTATGCTCAGAGCCTGGGAAGACAGGTTCTGACACTTGATGTTTGCCATGCTGCAGCCAGACCCCCAGCAAGGGACTCACGGGGACCAAGGCACACTCGGGGTTGTCAGCTTGAGTAAAACCCACCTTAGCAAATACATTTGCTGCCTGTGCACTGAGATGTCCTCTCCCCCCACCCTCCCATTCTCTCTCTCCTCTCTTCTTCTTCTTCAAGGGGCTGGATCCCAGGGCCTCCTGCACACTAGACACTACCTTTGAGTCACATGAATTGTATAGAGTCACATTAATTGTATAGAAGATATATATATATATGTATGTATGTATATGTGTGTATGTATATATATATATTATTTATTTATTTACATAACAGGGTGGACATCTGGTACACAGAGGGTGCTGAGTGCCAGCTGTTCTCCTTCTTTTCTTGTTCTGACAGAAGATATAGGGTTCACAGGCACCTGTTCCTCAGCCCTCCTATGTGGGCCTGCCCTTGTGCGCCAGGTGTGTGGGAAAATACATAAAAGTAACTTTTATTTGCCTGATTAACCTAGGCCTAGTCCTAGAAGTTTCTAGCCTCTATGCAATCTATTCTAGGCCTAGCATGTTTTCAGCCTCGGAGACTTACTGCTGAATAAGCTCACTCTTTCTAGCTCTTTCTGAACTCTGGCTAGCTCGTTCAACTCACCTGTTCTGGCTCAAACTACTCTCCAAGCTGACTAATTTAATCTGACTTCTCTCAGCTTCTGACTAAATTGCTCTGCTTGGCCTCAGACTAACTTTGGCAATATTCTCTGGCTCATCTGTCTTCACCTGTGTCTAGCTTGTTCTCTCTTCAACCTCTCTGAAAAACTGCTCCTCTCTTCTTTCATTTTTTGTGCTGCTCCCATAAGTAGCTTCCCTTTCCTCTCTGATTCATCACTTTTTATGCCATTCAGTGAGGCATCACTTTTTTCTTTTCTCTTTTCTTTTTGGTTTGGTTTTTCTTTTTTAAAGACTTATTTACTTATTACATGTACAAGTGTTCTGCCAGCTAATAATCCTGCATACCAGAAGAGGACGTCAGATCACATTATAGATAGTTGTGAGTCACCATGTGGTTGCTGGGAATTGAACTCAGGACCTTTGGAAGAGCAGCCAGTGCTCTTAACCTCTGAGCCATCTCTCCAGCCCCTGGTTTGGTTTTTCAAGACAGGGTTTCTCTGTGTAGTCTTGGCTGCCCTGGACTTGCTTTGTAGACCATGCTGGCCTCAACTCACAGAGATCTGCCTGCTTCTGCTTCCCTAAGTGCTAGGATTACAGGTGTGTACCACCACTGCCCTGCTAGACATCACTTTCAAATATTAGTACTTCCTTCGACAAACTAACTTTACCTTCATTTTTGAGGTTGAAGGTGTGTACCACTTAAACTTTCCTTTCTTTTTTTATTTTTATTTTTAATTTAATTTTATTTTTGGTATTTTTGAGACACAGTTTCTTTGCATAGCCTTGGCTTTCCTGGACTTACTTTGTAGACCAGGTTGGCCTCAAACTCACAGATATCTGCCTGCCTCTGCCTCCGGAGTGCTGGGATTATAGGCTGGGAGTGCACAACCATGCCTGGCTCTAAGATTTTCTTTACCTGAAACTTGCTTGAGGCCAGGCTGACCATGAACTTAGTGATCTGCTTGCCTCTGTCTCCCGGGATTAAAGATGTGTGCCACCACCATCCAGCGTGTCAACATTCCAGCTGCAACTCACAGAACTAGGAGGTCTTTGGATGTGATCTCTTGCTTAGAGCAGCCATGTCTACAATGTCACCCTTTCTGTTTAGACAATGCCTCTTGGCTGTGGACACAGCTTGCTTCAGCTAGACGCAGAGTAATCCATTGCTGGGGGACCTGAGCTTCTGTCTAAGCAGTGAGGATAAAAGTCATTACTGAGCCAAGGATGATGGTGGCACATGCCTGTAATATCCCAGCCCTCAGGAGGCAGAGGCAGGCAGATCTCTGAGTTCAAGGACAGCCTGGCCTACAGAACAAGTTCTAGGACAGTCAGGGCTGCACAGAGAAACTCTATCTCAAAAAGTAAAACCAAAACAACAACAAAAAGGGTTAGGAAAAAAAGCCATTACTTCACAGGCGATCAAGACTGTCTAGGATGGAGCAGGGAGGGTTCCCTGATATACACGAGGCTGCTTTCCCCTCCCTGCAGAGTGTGATGTGTGAAGAGACTCTTCTGGTGACCTTGGTCCATTAAAGCATGTGGTACCAATTTCAGGGCAACCATAGAAGTTGGTGCTATTCCATTTTACATGTGAGAAACTTGCATTGTATTTTTTTTTCCTAAGACCATTGGCCAGAAAGCAAAGCACAGAAGGTGAACCCCTTGCTTCTGTGTCTCATTGGGGGGCCCACTTCAGACCGGGGACTAAGTCACTGCACAAGATGGCAAGAGGGAGCCAGAAAGTCTCTGAGAAAGGTAAGGCCCGGTGATGAGTGGTCTGTGCTTCCTTTATGAGGCATTGAGGACCGCATGGCAGACAAGATGTGTGCTGTCAAGTAATGCGTGTGCTCTCTAACTTCAGCATGGTTGTGCTGACAGACCTGGGGGATAACGCCATCCCTCTGCTGCTGGGTGCTGGAGATGGAGCTCTAGAAAAACTTCTTGCCTTGAGTCATTTATCTTTTAAAGTAGAATCATCAACTGATGACAAAAATGACCAAGGATTCCTTTTTTTTTTTTTTTTTTTTTTTTTTTTTGGTTTTTTCGAGACAGGGTTTCTCTGTGTAACAGCCCTGGTTGTCCTGGACTTGCTGTGTAGGCCAGGCCGGCCTCGAACTCACAGAGATCTGCCAGCCTCTGCCTCCCAAGTGTTGGGATTAAAGACATGAGGCACAGCACCCAGCCACCTAAGATTCTTAAGGACAGTTAATAAATAAGATGGTTAGCGTTGGCAATCAGACAAAGCCTCTGTCTTTTTGTTTGGTGGGGTGGGGTGGGCGTGGGGGACTGGAGCATACATGAGAGTTAAGGAGTAAATGTGGAAGCCAGAGGAAAACTAGGGGATTCCATTCTCTCCTTCTGCCATGCTGTTCTTAGGGATTAAACTCTGGCCACTTGGCTTGGTGGACAGTGGCTTTACCCGCTGAGCAATTTTGCCAGCCCCAACAGTCTCTGTTTTGATGCCTTCCCCTCCACTCCTACCTCACCATACTTGTCTATTAGGAACTTGTTTATTTTGATTCTTTAATGTTGCAAACAAGAGACCCTTTCTCAGAAGGTGTCATTGTAAAGTTGTTCTTCTGAGAAAGGGTCTCTTGTTTGCCTAGAGCAGTGTTTCTCAACCTGTTGGCTGAAATCCCTTTGGGGTCCAATGACCCATTCACAGGGGTCACTTAAGACCATCAGAAAACACAGATATTTATATTACAATTTATAACCGTAGCAAAATTACAGTTATGAAGTAGCAACGGAAATACTTGATGGTTGGGGGTCACCTATCACACCAGCTGGAGCGAGGACTGTGCTAATTGCAATTGCGAAGGTTGAGAGCCACCAGCCTAGGGTTTCCTAATTAGACGTAGCAGGCCAGGGAGCCTCGACGACCTTCCTGTCTCTGCAGCACTGGGCTAGGAAATGCATGCTTCCACGCCTGGCCTTTTCACACATTTCCTGGTCATAGAACTCATGTCCTCACACTCTCAAGCCTAACACTCTCATTGCTGAGCCACCTCTCCAGCCTCCAAAATCATATTTAAATAAAAGCTGACACAACTCTCCCTCGCATAGTCTAGCACTGCCAGCCTGCTCTTAAGTTGAGACTGTGGATATCAGTATGGATACAATTCCTGAGCTGTGGAAAAGTGAAAGAACTGGAGAGGCAGAGACAGGTGGTTCTCTGGGAGTTTGAGGCCAGCCTGGTCTGCAAAGTGAGTCCAGGACAGCCAGAGCTACACAGAGAAACCCTGTCTCACAGGGGGGGCGGGCAGGGAAGTGAAAGAAAGGCAATGCTCAGTTTTCATTGTCACACCAGCTGGAGCACACACAACAACACTGTGAGTCCTGTTTTACCCATTCCAAACGCTGTCCTTAGGCAAGACATTCAAGGGACGGTGATGGCTTGATGGAGATCTGGCATGTTAAATGGGTGTTTGGAAGCAGAGGAAATTGCCAGACTTGCCCAGAGTGACAGTTGTTCTAAACTGAAGCAACATACTGTTGCCCTTGCGGTGATGCACAGCTAGAAGGGCAGGCCACACTCCCTGTGTGCTGCCACAAGCTCAGGCAGCTTCGGCACCGCTGACTAATTCTGTTCTTATTGACCACAGGCTGGGGCTGCAGGGATGGTGACTCAGACCCTCCCCTCAAGTAGGACCATCGGCCCTCACAACTCTCAGGTTTGGAAACCACAGATTCAACCAGCCTTGATTTGGTATTAAAAAGAAGGTTCCAGAAAGTTCCAAGACAGCAAAGGTTAAACTGATCACACATACAGTACGCACTGAACTTGTCACTGCTTCACTGCCCTGAGGCCCCTTGTCTTTGTGTTCATTCGTGTGCTCGCCTCACTTGTTCTATGTCACTAGGCTCACGGTGGCTGCCTGGAAACTGAATGTGTACAGACGTATTTTCCTGTTACTACAAGAAACAAAATTGCTGGGCCTGGTGGCGCACGCCTTTAATCCTAGCACTTGGGAGGCAGAGGCAGGTGGATCGCTGAGTTTGAGGCCAGCCTGGTCTACAATACGAGTCTAGGACAGCCAACGCTACACAGAGAAACCCTGTCTTGAAAAACAAAACAACAAACAAAAAAACCAAAATTATGTATGTATTAGTCACCTTATATTAGGTATTGTAAGTCCTCTGGAGATGATTTAAGGGCCATAGAAACGTGCATTCTATGCAAATGTCTTTCCGTATTACCCAAGGGACTTGAATGTCCTCAGATTTTGTTATCCTGGGACCTGAGGTGCTAATACTGATCCTCCAGCAGATGCGTGGCAACTGTACTCACAGCTTACTGCCCTAGGTGATGTGTTCCAACCAGAAAGTCTGGAAAAGAGGGAGGGGACGTGCCAAGTGTTTTTGGAACACAGAAGACAGAAGGATTTGTTCCATGGGAAAAGTCAAGTAGGATTCTGAGACTAGGAGAGCATCAAGTATAAACATTTGTGGATAGTCACAATATACCTAATAAATCCAGTGTGGCTGGAATGGGCAAAGGAGTGGAAAAAGCCAAGCGTCGCTGCGGCCGCAAAAGTTCCCTTCATAGAATTTCCCAGCACATCTAGTGGATTAACGTCCTAAAGTTTTAAACTCTTATCACTCTCCCTCAATGAACAAACTCTGCTGCTGGCTTTAACATTAAAATTGTGGAAGACATGCATCAACCAAGAGCATCCTGGGGTTGGACACTCTGCCAGCAAGAAAATTAGCCCAGATTTCAAGGCCCCACCTCATCATCCTATAGTCTATATTGTTGGTTTGTTTTAGCTTTAATGACCCACAGAGCTTCATTTTAGCCCTATACATTTGAGAAAACACCACCTGTTGCTTTCTGCAGAAAGTGGCGACATCCAGTACCCATCAGAGCTTGTGACCTTCCTTATTCAAGGCAGAGCTCAAGGAAAACAGGAGCTCACTCCAGCATAAATTTATGTTAACTTGCACTGCCAGGGCCATGTTTCCTAAACACAAGATGGAAGGGTGGGCCACCCCTCCAGACGCATGAGAAGGCTGGAGCCGATGGGTTTACTCCCTTGTTCCCCTTGGTGATTAGAGCTGAAAGGACCGTAAGACAAGACTGCCCCCTGAGCATCACAGATTTTGTGGCTGCCCCCTGCGCATCATAGATTTTGAAGCAGGAGTGGGTGCAGCCGTTAGGAAAATTGCTCCACAAGCACAGGCACACCCAATTCCTTGGAGGATGTGCTTTCTATCTTTCATTTTTGCCAAGATAGATCATTTCAAAGGTAGAAGCGTGACTCTCGGCAGTGCCTGCGCATGACACGCAGTAACATCCCTGTACAGCTTCTCGCTGCCTTGTCGCCCACATGCAGATGTTTTGTTCTCTGCATAAGAGGCTCCTACTCATATTTTCCTTTTAAGTATTATTACAGGCTGAATTATGCTCCCTCAGATGGGCAAGTTGCAGTCTTAATTCCCCAGGAATGGGAGCTTTTGGGGAGCAGAGTCTTTGTAGCTGTTGTTAAGATGAAGTTCTACACAGATAGGGTGGCCTCTAATCCAACTGGTGTCTTTATGAGAAGAAGGAGATGGCTTGGTTGGTATGGTGGTTGCTATATAAGCCTGGCTCTGAACTCAGATCCTCAGTATCTGTGTAAAAGCTGGGTTTGGTGGTACATGCCTGTAATCCTAGTAGGACGGAGAGACCCCAGGGCTTGCTGGCTAGCCAGGCTTGCCAAAACCAGGTTCATTGAAATCCTACCTCAAGAAGTAAGGTGCTGGGCTGCAGAGATGGCTCAGTGGTTAAGAGTGCCGCCTGCTCTTTCAAAGGTCCTGAGTTCAATTCCCAGCAACCACATGGTGGCTCACAACCATCTGTAATGTGATCTGATGCTCTCTTCTGGCATGCAGGTGTACATGCAAGCAGAACACTGTGTACATAATAATAAATAAATGAATCTTTTTAAAAAAAGAAAAGCAAGGTGGGGAATGATTGAGGAAGACACCAATATTGACTTCTGGCCTCCACACACATGTCAACACACACAAGCACACTCAACATACAGGAAGAGAGATAGCTGGACACAGGTACACACAGAGAATGTAATGTGAGACAAAGCAGAGGTTGAAATCACACACACACACACACACACACACACACACACACACACACACACAC
>OU015748.1:58604753-58614919 GCA_907169655.1 Acomys percivali
CACACACACACACACACACACACACACACACACACACACACACACACCCTAGAGCCACAGGCTATCAAGAACTCTAGCAGAAGTTGGAAGAGGCAAAGCAGGGGGCCCAACCCCCTGCCTGAGCCTTCTGGAAGCAGGGCTCTCCTGACACTTGGATTTCATCGTACAGTCTCCCAAACTGCTGGAGAATAAATGCATGCTCCATAAGCCACGGAGTTTACAATCATTTGCTGCAGTGGCCCTGGAGAAGCTAATAAATAAGATTCTAAAATCCAACAATATCCCAGCAGGCAATGGATACAGGGAGGATATTTTAACCACTGAAAAGCACCATTATCAAATGGCTACAGGAAAACCTATTCACCCTTGTTAATTATAAAAGAAATGTACAGCGAGCCATCCATGTGGTACTTTTGTTTTGTTTTGTTTCTGAAGTGGCAAAAACTGAACATCAAGTTAGAAACCAGCAGCAATATGGATACCACAACCACCACGCCCCTCCCCCAGGGAGAAACATAGACCCTCTCGGCCCTGGAGGAGCCATTTGACGATGTGGAGTAAGAAGTGCTTTCGTAAGCTTCTCTTGGCAAGTGGTGTCCAGTAAAATCTCCAGATCACCTAGTAACAACACCAGAGCAATCTCTGAGCACCCAGTTTTATGAAACGAAGCTGTGGAGTCTCCTCCTCCTTGACTCTTTGATCTTAGGCTCTGACAACTGGTGACTGCCAAAAGCAGAGTGGCCCCACTTCCCAGCAGCACTCAGCGTCACTTTCCGGCTCCACTGTGGGGTAATACAGTGAATTTAAAGAAGAGAATGTATGTATATATGCATGTACAAATATGCATTGTGTGGTACTGCATTGTATCGCATTATACTGCATTGCCTGATGTACCAGACAAATGCTCTACCACTAGGCTACATCCCTGGTCTTGCTATAGATAATTTATAAAATTCCATGTAAATTAAGATGTTTTGGCCAGGTGTGGAGGCACACACCTTTAATCCCAGCACTGGGGAGGCAGAGGCAGGCAGATCACTGTGAGTTCGAGGCCAGCCTGGTCTACAAAGTGAGTCCAGGACAACCAAGGCTACACAGAGAAACCCTGTCTCAAAAAACAAAAACACAAACAAACAACAACAAAATATGTTTCAGCTGGCTGGAGAGATGGCTCAGAGGTTAAAATCACTGTCTGCTCTTCCAGAAGTCCTGAGTTAAATTCTCAGCAACCACATGGTGGCTCACAACCATCTATAATGTGATCTGATGCCCTCTTCTGGTAGGCAGGCACACATGTAGGTAGAACACTGCATACATAATAAATAACTCTTTAAAAAGAAAAAAGGTATCTTGTAATTCTGACCTCAAGTAGGTGCTGACTCTCAAGGTCAATGGCAATGTTGTGTCTGGAAAAAAAATTGTTTCCCCATCTTAAGAATCCTTTGTGGCTGGGAAGAGATTGCCCTTCTTTGAGCTAGAAGATTCTTTACTTTTCTTTTTGTTTTTTTTGTTTGTTTTTTGGTTTCAGTTTTGGTTTTGGTTTTCCCGAGACACGGTTTCTCTGTGTAGCCTTGGCTGTCCTGGACTCGCTTTTTAAACCAGGCTGGCCTCGAACTCACAGAGATCCACCTGCCTCTGCCTCCTGAGTGCTGGGATTAAAGGTGTGTGCCACCACACCTGGCACCACCATGCCCAGCTAACTAGAAGATTCATAGTGATAGCAAAGGATCCAGCCCTGGGAGCAGAACTGAAAGATTAAAAACTCACAACACAGAGCCAGTCCTTGACTCGGCCTGAGGACCCCAGGAGGCAATAGGTAAGCTACCAGGCAGCCTAGCACCACCTCTCAACTTTAGAACTTGCTGGAATTATTCAAGCTAGCTAATCTCAAACCATCTGCCTGGTGCTACCTTGCGTTCCCTGTGAAAGCCCCAGGAAAGGCCCTGGCCTAAGCCTTCAGCTCACCCCTGCTCATGTATCTTCCTTATGTAGCCCCATGTGGCTTGCCAAGCCTCCTGTGTCTAGGCCTGGTGAGTGCAGTGAGCTCTCTCTGATTTCCCATGTGTCTCTTCAGTCTCTTGTAGGAAAACCTGCTGACCATATTACTCTAAGTCACATCCCACTGACTGAATTGCATTCTGTATTTCTGTACTGGAAGATCCCTTCTCTGTTACATAACATGACTTCTGTATCTAACAGAAATCACAGCGACAAGTGCTATTATTTGGGTCCCCAATGGCCACTGTGTTCACTGAAGGCTTGGTCACCAGCCTAGGAAATTACTGAGAGGTGGTGGCCCTTTAGGACATGGAGCCTAGAGGGAAGAAGTTAGGTCACTGGACAATGCCACTGACAGGGATATTGACATTCAAGTGGCTTTTTCTTAACTTCCTGGCTGCCGGGAAGTAAGCAGTTTCCTCTGTCATGTGCTCCCTGTATAATGTTCTGCCTCACCTTAAGCTCAGGTATCAGTGCCAAAGGACCGTGAACTCAAATCTCGGAAGCCAGCAGCCAAAAGTCAGGAGTCAACAGAGCTGGAGTGACGGCTCGCTGGTTAGGAGCACCAGCTGCTCTTACGCAGGACCTGGGTTTTGTTCTTAGCACCCACATGGTGGGTCACAACTGAATGATTAAAATGGAATGAACTAATGGGGGGGGGTCTACAGTGCGAGTCTAAGACAACCAAGGCTACACAGAGAAACCCTGTCTCGAAAAACCAAAAAAAAAAGAGAGAGAGAGAGAGAGAGAGAGAGAGAGAGAGAGAGAGAAAGCTATATTATATAGATGCAGGGCTTGTTGGAGGGAGGGGAGGGAAAGAGAAAGGCATGCCCTGGGGAGATGGGAGAGGGAAGGGAAGACGGGAATGAGAGAGGGAAGCAGGTAAAGGGAAGAAGGGGAAAAATGGCAGGCGGAACCAAACTGTCTGGCGTATATAGTGAAGGAGGGTCTCTGGGAGCGCAGAAGCGCCGCCCCCAAACTGAGGCGGAGTTTGCCAGCCCCGCCCCGCAGCAGGGTCTAACAACAACCATTCCAAATTCCAGTTTCCAGTGCATCTCACGATCTGTTTTGTCCTCCATAGCTATCAGGTCGTCACATGGTACACATAAATACACGGAAGCAAAACACTCATAGACATAAACATAAATAAATAATTCTTTTTTTTTTTTTTTTTTTTTTGAGACAGGGTCTCTCTGTGTAGCCTTGGCTGTCCTGGACTCACTATGTAGACCAGGCTGGACTCGAACTCACAGCAATCCACTTGCCTCTGCCTCCCAAGTGCTGGGATTAAAGGTGCATGCCACCACGCCTGGCAAATAAATAAATCTAAATCAAATTTAAAATAAGCTTTTCCAGAGGATGATTCCAAGGATCAGCACGACCTTGGCCCTTTCGACAAGGAATCCCAGGGCTGGGATCACGTGTCTCATCTCAGGTCAGTGGCCATCCATATGACCTGGACAAGAAGAAAAGTCTGCCCTGATCTTCTCGAAGTTGTTAGAGACTTAGAAATCTACAGATGGATGAGGGAACCGAGGTTTAAGGTGTGAGAATCGTTTTGCCAAGTCCACCTGAAAACTCTCAGATGCCCAGTCCTGTCTCAAGGTTATGGGACCACATTGTTCATAAAAGTAATGAAGCCTAGAGAGTCAGTGAGATGGCTCCGTGGGTAAAGCTGCCTGTTGCCAAGACTGGTGATCTGAATTTAATCTCTGGGACCCATATGGTGGAAGGAGACAACCTAGTTCCTCCAAATGTTCTCTGATCTCCATGTTTGTGTGCACACACATGTGCACCTGCACACACACATGTGCACCTGCACACACACACAGATGTGTCCTCCATTAAATAAATAGATAAAATAAATAAATACAAACGATAAAAACAATGATAAAACTGTCACCATTGATGTGCTGTGCTCCGCACTGGTTGGTTTTATTAGCTCGACACAAGCGAGGGCCATTTGGGATGGCAGAGCCTCAGTTGAGGAAATACCTCCATAAGGTCAGACTGTGGACAAACCTGTAGGGCATTTTCTTAGTTACTTACAAGGTACTGGGTGGTACCATCTCTGGTCAAGGGGGCTGGGTTGTATAAGAAAGCAGGCTGAGCAAGCCAACAAGCAGCACTCCCCCATGGCCTCTGCATCAGCTCCTGCCTCCAGGTTCCTGCCCTCAGTTCTTGCCCTGTTTTCCCAGGGTGATGGATTGTACTCCATGAGGTACAACGCAAACAAGCCTCTTTCTCCAAGTTGCTTTTGGTTGGGGTGTTTATCAGAGCAACAGAGTGACAAACTAGGACACGCCCCAAATTCATTCAATGATTTGGCATTCCTTAAATATATCTTGTGGTCCCCAATCCTGAGCTCATCAACTTAGCCTTGGGAAGTCTAGGCCCAGCGCTCACCCAGTGCTTCTGAAGTGTCTGTTAGTCCTTTATTTCTTAGTTACAAATAAGCAATGGAAGGCCTGGCCTGGCCTTCAAAATTTCAGATAAATAACTTCCCACTAACAATCCCAGGATTCAGGAGGGCTGAGGCGGGAGGATTGACATAAATTCAAGATCAGTCTAACCCAGTGAGTCCTTGTCTCAAACAAATGAAAATACCAAAACCAAACCAAACAAACAACAAAAACAGAAATCTACTTAACACTGAGGTGTAACTTGGTGGTAGAGTCTACTCGCTGAGCTGATTTGCATCCCCAGGACCAGCCCCACCACCCTGAAAAGAGAATAACAAACACACCCCCTTAAAAAAAAAAACCAACCAGCCAACCAAAACAAATAGGAAAAAACATGTCCGCTGCAGCTGCCCCACCAAGCTCTGTGTTCTGAGTCAGTTCAGGGATTGACCCCTTTTGAAATCCAACCAAGAACCTTTGAATTCCCCTCAGGAAAATGAATACTTTGTTTTCCCCAAGATCAAAAGCTCTATCCAACAAGGAGGGTCCTAACCTCGGTTTCTTTCTTCTTAATCATGGTAGATTTGCGAGCTTTTGTGGGGCTCATAAACTGGCCTCCTCGGGGCCAGGCAAATCCATCACGGCAGAGGGTGCTAAGCTGTTGTGTGCCTCTCAGCGTCGTTAGCGTTTCATTGCTGTGCTCAGCCAGCACTAATGCTCATGATTAGCAGGGAGCTCATTGTTGGGGGAAAAATTCAATCTAAAAATACTATTGAGTATGAAACAAAAAATGAAGTAGGTTGTGTAATTTTATCCTTAAAACATTTTTTTTAAAGATAGAATTTTGCTATGTAGTCCAGAATTGCCTTAACCCTGCCATTTATCCAGGCTGTTCTCAAACGCACACTCTTCCAGCTGAGACCTAGGGAGCTAGTTCTGGGATTATAGATTTTTGTCACCACAATTGTTGTGCTTTTAATCTCTGAGAGGTGACTTGTTTGTTTGTTTGTTTCCCCTAAGAGGAACTGAAGTCCTAGTAGATTATTTTAGCCCTGAACAGACATGGTTTTAAGCCTGCCTTTAAAATACAGGTATTTAAAATTGTTGTATTGCCCTGAACCTAATTATTGCAAACCAAGAATCAAACACTGTGGTACATGCCTGAAATCTCAGCACTGAAAGCTGAGGCAGGAGGATTGCCTAGAGTTCAAAGCTAGCCTGTGTTACAGAGTAAGATCTATCTCAAAATTTAAAAAAATAAAATAAAAAAGAAAAGGAAAAGAAAGTGGAGAAGAGAAGTTTTAGGGTTTTGTTTTGTTTGTTTGACTGTGTTTTGGCAATTACCCCAGAAATGTGTCACAAATCTGAGGCTTTAAAACAGCAAAGGTGGTGCACACCTTTAATCCTAGCACTTGGGAGGCAGAGGCAGGAGGATTGATGTGAGTTCGAGACTAACCTGGTCTACAAAGTGAGTCTAGGACAGCCAAGGCTACACAGGGAAACCCTGTCTCGAAAAAAACAAAACAAAACAAAACAAAACAAAAACAAAACAGCAAAGCCTCATTTCTGGCTTCAGTCTGGGATCAAGTGTTGGGGGGCAGGGTCACGGAAAGCCATCTCCCCTGTGTGCCTCTTGCATCATTATTTCTCTCTGCATACTTGTCTCCACATCTGCATCCTCTTCTCTGAACTCATCAACCCTACTGGATCAGGGCCTTCCCTAGAGACTGAATCTTACATCTACAATTACCCTTCTTCCAAAGAAGGTCAGATTCTCAGGTGCTGGAGACTGGGAAATCCTTATAGTCCAGGGCACTGTAACAGCTATAATGGTGGACTACAACTAGGCAACGCAAGAGTTTCTCCTCTAGCTTGACAAAGACCAAACAAGGGCTGAGGGGAAAGTCTCAGAAAGTCTGTTTTTGCTTTATTTTGTTGTTAGTTTTCTCCTGGTTGAGGGCTCAAATCTGGGGCCTAGGCTAAGCAACCCTTTGCCTCCTGAGCTCCTGTCCCGACCGACTTTATCTTGCAGGCTGGAAGGCCCCTGGGAGGACGAGATACCCAGAGCATCACATTTTTACCAACTGTCCTCTGTGCCACCTGAGGGAAGCCTTGCAAGGACCTAGTTAATGAGAGTAGTGCCCCCACCTTTTTGAAGGGGGATTGAAAATAATTATGAGCCATAGTCTGTGAGTGAAGCTTCGGGCCTGAGACCAATAGCTGACCATATCTGAGTTTTCTGCTAAAATGTGCTGTCAGCCTAGCTTCCACAGGCACAGATGAAAACCTGATCATTTGTCTGTACTTCCTGTGTTGTTTGTATTGGTCATGTCCCGGGAACACAAGGCTGGGATGGTCAGACTCCCTGTGTTGCTGAACGATATCACCCACCCCACCCCCCATCTTAACAACGAGCCTCCACTCACTTTCCACCTTTCTGAAGCCATGCACAGCCCAGATGCGGGGCCTGGCTTTCAGGAAGATGGGTTTCCCTTCCAAGCTAATGATCTTAACAGTAAGAGCCTCTAGTCTAAGAGGATGGTATGTCTGGGGCCTTTAGGGATGATCCCTTTTCCTCTGCCTTGCAAAAACCCTCTGTGTTCCTCTGTCCTAAAAGCATTTCTGGGGCTGAGAGGCCTTATTGATCCAGGTCTGGCCCAAACTGCTAACAACAGGAGTTGGTGCTCCAGGGGTTAGCTACCCTCTATTCACTGAGCACCCCTCCCTGTCTCCAGCCACCAGACAAATAACATGGCAACAAGGGGCAGAGCCAGGTGAGCCCAACCCTGAGCGCACAGGCACCCGACACATCTCAGAATGAAGCTCTCACTGCGGAGGGCACTAGGGCTTGCACCTCTCATGATAGACTTGGAAAAACATTATGACATGGAAATGTCAGGGCACAGTGGTGCACAACCTTTATTCCCAGCACTTGTAAGGAGCACGTGGATCTCTGTGAGTTTGAGGCCAGCACAATCTACATAGGGAGAGTTCCAGAACAGCTAGAGCTACATAGTGAGACCCTGTCTAAGGGGTGGGAAGGAAGAAATAGAAATACTCCACAGGCACATGTTTTGAAATCTTATTCTGCAAATGGTGCTGCTATTGAGAAAAGTGTGGGGAGGAGGGCTTTGGGGGTGTCTGGGGCCTGGGTCACTAAGGGTGAGCCTTTGAAGGTTATACCTGGTACCTGGCTCCTGTCTGCTTACCTAAATAGCTTCTGCCACACTCTTTCACCACCAAGAACTGCCCCATTACATTTCTCTTGCTGTAGTGGGCTTAAATCCTCTGAAACTGTGAGTCAAGAGAAGTCTTCCCTGTTGTAAGTTGCTCCAGGTAGGTACTGTGACCCCAGAGACGAGTGCCTTGACTCAGTGAGCACTGTCCGTCTTTGTGGTAATACCCCCTTATCTGTGGTTTCGCCTTCTGTAGTTCAGGTCCTGGAGACCAACTGTGGTCCAATAAAACCTGTGAAACAGAGGACTGCAGAGATAGATGCCAGGAAATGTTGGGTAACTTTTATTATAGTAATGGTGTGTACTCATAAGTAGTTACTGTGCTTAATGTCCTGCTGGACCTATTTTATAAACTAAGCTTTACCATTGGTATTCAATATAGTGAAAAGCGCGTGCTTGTCAGGATGCTGTCTATTTTTAGACATCCCTGACAGGTAAGTGGGGACTGCTGCCCTCTCTGCTGAGACAAAGGCAGGAAGGCCCTGGGATTACGTAGGGGACATTTACTGTCAGCCTCAGTCTATGATGTAAAACTTCTAATGATCTCTGGACTGATTTTGCCTGCTGGGTCCTCCCAGACACTGTTTACTCTATTTGCTCCTTTGTCTCTCCTCTCCAGCTGTACTGTTCTGGGCACCCTCAGCCTTGTATCTCCTGCTGGGTCCATCTTGTCCTGGGCCAGGAGTCTCAAGTAGGGTCTGGGGAGCCACTGTTCCATGTGCTATTGGCTAAAAATCAATCCGAGAGGCTATTCCCCCGGAGCTACGGGCCACGCCCATACCTTCGACTCGATCATCTATCCTGTTCCTTGCTTTTGGTGACCCTGACTCCACATTCTCTTGAATCTTTCTGTGTGACACTGGCTCTGCTGTCTGCCTTACAACGAGCTCTGGGGGCGGGGCTGTCAGTCAGCTCCACCTCAGCCACCTGCTGACATCTCTGGAGCTGAAGAGCGAGGCTACTCCACCCACCCACCTGTTCCTGAACCAACCCTCAAACACCCTTTGCTCCACCTACCACCTGTTGAGTCTCTACCTATCGTACTTTACTTGAGTGACCAGCTTTCCTTCCCTCAACTTCGGGTATCTCTAGCACCTGACCCAGCTCAGGAGGAGTATCTAGTTCCAGGTCGGGGCTCTGTCTGTCTTCCCTGGGCTCACTTCCCACAGCTTCCTTCTGTGGCTATGGGCAGAGCATGGACATCTGCATACCATACTGAAGGCACACAGATACAGAGCCTTTGGCGTTTGATGGGTTAAGTCCAAGACCCCATCGACACTCAAACCCATGGATGCTCAATTCCCCTACACAAAATGGCATAGCGTCTGTACGGAATCCACACATAGCCTTCTTGTTCCAGAATACTTAATTCAGTGTGACTGAAGTGCACAGAGTGGCCATACCATATTGTTTAGGGGATGCTGGCGAGGGAAAACATTTGTTTACATTCAGCACAGTTGAAACTATTTTCAAACACTTGATCTGCCATTGGCTGAATCCACAGATGCAGGACCCACAGACGTAGAAGGATGAAAATGTTTAATTCCTAAAGCTGAGTCAGATAGCCTAAGGTTGCTGATGCTCCTTGGAGGCACAAGAAGACTTGATGTGGCTACTGAGGGTCACGCAGTCTCCACCTGGCTAGCTTCATCTCACTGAGGCAAACACTCAGACATTCGTGTTCTCTTGCTCTTCCTGATTGGGCAGTGGCTGAGGCAAGGGGATGTTTCCCAGGAGCTGCTGACCTCTGTGCTGTCACCGGTCCCTGCAGCCCTCCCAGTCTCCTGACCATGAACGCACCTGCCACCAGAGATAGCAGAAACACATTTCTGAATCAGCTCCCTTTGATCCTCAGTTGTGACATCCATGCATAGCATCCTTCTTGCCCCAACACTAAGTGCCTTAGGTCCCTTAGCTTTTTGACATATTTCAGTACACCGGGAGGAATTATCAACCCTTTTCTGCCTGCCATCATGGGGCGTTCATGGGAAACCTGCTCATAGCACAAGGGAAGACACTGTCTGGTATTTCTTCCCCCCAACAGCGACATAGATGAAAGCCGAGACCAGAGTTCCTCTCTATCTTTGGCTGTTGTGCTTTGGGTCTTGTATGTAGCTCAGGCTGCCCCGAAACTTCAGGTCCTCCTGCCTTGTTTCAAGTGCAGGAGTTGCAGGTCTATGCCATCATATCCAGCTAAAGTTTATTTATTTGTTGGTTTGTTTATTTATCTATTATTTATTTCGACTGAAGCATGCCAGTCTTCAGGCATGCTAAGCAAGTTCTCTGACATGGAGCTGTAGCCCCAGTCCATCAACTTCTGCTTTCACAGATAAGGAAATGGGGCTCAGAGATTCTGGGCATTTGCCCAAGGTCACATACTAATTAATCAGGTCTAGAGCCAGGCCTTGGACTCAGCTCCTTGGCTATCTGTCAGAGTGCTCTATTGCAAGGCAACAGGAGTCAGGTTGCATTCTGCCAGCCATGGTGTGTGTGTGTGTGTGTGTGTGTGTGTGTGTGTGTGTGTGTGTGT
>OU015748.1:58620614-58655764 GCA_907169655.1 Acomys percivali
GTGTGTGTGTGTGTGTGTGTGTGTGTGTGTGTGTGTGTGTGTGTGTGTGTGTGTGTGTGCATATGCATTCAAGTATGTGCATGTTACCGCATATGTGGGTAGGCCTGGAGGTGCGGGCTCATTATCTGTGGACGTCAGATGTCAACTTCTGGTGTCATTACTTAGGAACGCTCCCTCTTGTGTTTTTGAGACAGTTTCTCACTGAGATAGAGACCTCTCACCCATTAGGCTGGTCAGCAAGTCAGATGGATCCACCTGCCTCCCACTAGCTTTTCAAACACAGGATGTGAGGCTTGAACTGAAGCTCCTCCCTCCCTCCCCTCCCCACCCCCAGCCTCGACCCCATCCCTACTAATTTTATGCACACCTGCTTCCTGGTGCTGGACCTTCCCCCCACTCCCCTGCCTTAACCATTCATTTCAGCAACACAAGCTCTAGAGTCTTCCTCTGGTGGAGGAGGAAGCTCTCCTGTCACTTCTAGGTCAGGAGGGCGAGGACTCGCCTCTCAATGCCTGGCAGCAGGTGCCTGGTTCACCTCTGCAAAAGGGCTGGCCCAGAGCCTGTGACTCTACTGTGCAGATCTTACCCTGTCGAGAGGCAAGCTTGCAAACTATATGCCAGGATGGGCTTCTTTCCCTCCTTCCATCACTGAGCTTTTGCTTCCTGTTCACTGACCAGATTTTCCTGTACACCTATTAACTCCACGAAGAGTGCCTGCCTATGGCAGTCCGGCAGTCCACCAGTCCGTCTGTCTTCTGGCTCCTTCCCTCTTTTCTCAAGGTTAAATTTCCCCACAGCTTCTGTCCTCCTGGTTGCTTTGCTTACCTCCCAAATGAACTCTTGCCTCCTTTCTGTTCCCAACCCCGCCCTTTCCCCCCCCAAACCTCCCCTCCATCTCTCAAACTTGTGATATTAGTCAAGTATGAGGAAGAAATGCCATGGCTATTAAGCTACGCCAGGTACACTGACGACTCTGCCCAACTCCCCTTACTCCTTAACACACTGGGTCTCTCTCTCATGGGTGAGTTTGGGAAAGGTTGGGGAGAAGCTAAGGGTCTATGCGACCTCTGTCTAGGCCTTCAGAACGCAGTCCCTAACTCCACCACGCACCCACTTCTGCTGGGAAGCAAGCAGGTGTTCCTCTCACTCCTGCACGCCCCCCCCATCTCCCCCACAGAATCTTCCTGGGACCCAGAGGTTCCTAATGGTCCCTGTGTTCTCCTAGTGCAGTATGGGTGCCCTCATTTGGAATGGGGGGACCTTTCCTTTCTCACTGTGAAGGAATTCCTTTCATCACTTTTGTTAGCGAAGTGACTCTAAAGTGACTCTCACCGACCTCCCTCTAGGCTTTGGTGCTGAAGCACACAGAATCGGCCGCTCCAGCTGGCCAGAGCCAGTTTGTAACTGTTACCTGTGTTTCCACTTCTGTTGCACATTCTTAAATTAAGGTGAGCCACAGGAGGGGCAGGGGGTGGGGTGGGGTGGGGGGAATAAGGGAGACACCAGCAAAGGAGATGGGGATCATAGAGGCACTAGAGAGCCCTGAAAGCCATCACAATCTCAGAGATTTCCTGTCTGAGAAGGAGCTCCAGCTCCTGCCCAAGAAGGAGTTCCAGCTCCTGCCAACCAAAGAACTGACAATGCCCTATGGACATCCGATAGCACCGCAGATGTCTGGGTGTCTGAGGAACACAGAGAAGGGAGCGTAATCGTGTGTGAGTGCATCACCTACCCCCGAAAAAAAAAAAGCAGTAGTTACATTCTTCTGGTTCATTCCAGCCACTGAAAGTGGGATCATATAACATGAGGCAACTAAATGAAACTTGAAAAGATAGACCAAGTCGGTTCATGTGCATTCACGCGTGCATGCGTGTGTGTGTGTGTGTGTGTGCGTGCGTGCGTGCATGCATGCCCATGTACATGTGTATCCTGAGGCACACTCACTATCTGTGCACACGTGGAGGAGGCCAGAAGTGGATGTCAGGTGTCCTCCTCTAGCACTACCCATGCAGGTTTTTAGACAAGGTCTCTCACTAAAACCAGGAACTTACTATTTTTGCTGGAATGACTGGCCAGTGAGGCCCAGGAACCTACCGCCCCCCCCCCCCCCCCCCCCCCCCAGCTCTGGGCTCACAGATAGCTGTAGCCACATTTTGCTTTCATGTGGTTCCTGAGTATCTGGACTCGGGTCCCCGCCTGCTTTTGCAGCAGGGATTTTACCTAGGGAGCCTTCTCCTTGGCCCTGATGCTTCAGCTTTGGAAGTGATTGAACGCCTCTGTCCGCCTGAACTTGTTTGCTAGCCAATGAATAAACTCACCTTTGGTTTCCTCTTTTCACCCAAAATCTAGAAGGGATCACAGTATTTTATCATGGGGTCGGCCACCTTGCTACTGCACGTGGAGGTGTGGCTCGTGTTTCCTGTCCACCTTGTCTTAGGTTATTTTGAATCATTTTGGGGGTGGCTCCTGCAGCCTGCCCTAAGGAGTCAGTGACGTAAGAGAGAGGTGTATACTGAGCCTGGCCCTCAGCCTTTAATCTCAGCACACTCTGGAGACTGAGGTGGAAGAACTGGGGTTTGCAGCCAGACTGGGCCACACAGGGAGACTGGCTCTTAAGCAAACAAACAGAGCGGACACCACCACCCTGCCACCATGCCCCTGATCCCAGCCCTACGCTTTATCTTATAGATGGAAAAAGAGAAAGATTCTAAGCCAGTTCTCTTAGTCTGTTTCTGTATCTAGAGCAAAACACCTGACACCGGATACTTTACAAAGAAAGATGTTTTATTTAAGTTCACAGTCTCAGAGCCTAAAAGTCCAAGACTGGGTGGCTCTATCTGTCCTCTCCTCAGCTAAGGCTGAGAAAGCATGGACTGTGCTACGCATAGCAGATGGCACTATAATGCGAGTGCACATGAGAGACAGGACCCCTGAGCGATTTGGGGAGGCCTGCTCTCATACCAGCCCCTTTCAGGGAACTGATAGCGGTCCCTTGAGAACCATATTAACCCCTTCTGAAAGTGGCATCTCTGACAACATAAGCACCTCTCTCAAAGTGTCACCTCTTACAGGTCCCACCACTTCCACACCTCCACGCTGGAGAGTACTCAGCAGTGGCCTTCTCAGGCAAGCCCAGACTACATCCAAACCATTGCAGGCTGAACAGATCAAACAGCCGAGGCAAACTAGCATCTCACAAGTATAAAGAAAATTTTGAAAGCACCAACTCAGTCCAGGAGGTGGTAAGCCCTGGCTTCTGTCTCCAGTGTGCAAAAATCAAGCAGAATCTCCGATCAGCACACCATCAGCAGCTTTCTCTGCCCAGGTTGGGACCTGCTCAGCTCAGATCTTCTGGGCTAGGCAAGAAGGCAAAGGCCTGATGAATCCTGTAGCTTCTTTTTGGGATCACAGTTTGGATGCATGTGCCCTAGAAACAGCCCCATTGCCAGCCCAACTCTTGCAGAGTAGAACCTGCAATACCTAGGTGGTTCTGGAGCCTTCCCTTCCTATAGGCACTTTTTGCCCAGGTTATCTCAAAAGCCCGAAACAGGAAATGCATTAGGGAATTAACAATAGTACCTCTGGGTGGAGGAGCATTTAGGACTTATTTTCTAGTTTAAACATCCCTGTGTATTTCCCAGTGGACCTATGTTGCTTTTGTAACTTTTTTTTTCCGTTAAAAAAAGAAAAAGAGCCAGCAAGGCTGAAGCAGCCCTACTTCCTCTTCTTCATTGTTATCTTGCCTTCTGCTGCCCTAGAAACTCTAGCCCCGGAAACTTCCCACAATCAGTGCTCCTGAGGTGGCCTCCAGTCACCTTCCTGAAGACAAGGCTGCAGACCTATTTGGTCTCCTCTAGGCTCTAAGCTCCAGCTTCCAGCTCTCACCAGCTCACAAGGCCGATTTCAAAGGCTGCTTTGGTTTCCATATAAAGCACTTGCAATAACAATGGCATTTATGGAGCTGAGCCTTCCTCTGTGTCCAATATCTGTGCAGATAGCCAACACCAGGACGCTCAAGCCTTTGTGCTTTTTTGCACGGACTCTACACACAACCTTTTCAACAATTTAAATTACCTGTATAGCTAACTTGTAAATACCACAAAGTAAAAAAGACCGTGCTTCTCACGGAATAACAACAAAATCTGTATGTATTCAGCACATGTTCGTGAAGGACACACACACACACACACACACAGCAGGTCAGCCATGAGTCAGTCTCAGAAGCCTAACACCTTGTCTTTTGAGGCAGGGTCTCTCCCTGGGACCTGGGGCTTGCAAATTAGACTAGACTGGGTACTCTGTGAGCCTCAGGATGTACCTGTCTTTGTTTCACTAATGCTGGGATTATAGGCATATGCCACTGTGCCTGTTTGTGTTTTTTTGTTTTTTATGTCGGTACAGGGAATTGAACTCAGGTCTTTCTGCTTGCATAGAAAGCATTTTATTGACTGAACTATTTACCGAACGCCAAGGAAATGCACAGTTTAAATATATATACACCTCCCCCCACCCCCCTACCCCCGCCCTCATGTCTTCAGTTGTAGTTCATGGATGAGGAGGACTGACTGTTGGCTTGCAGGCAATTCAACTGGCCTGCTCTCAAGGGCCTTCAGGGTCCTAACAATGCCCTTTGTCATCATCTGTGCCAGATGCACAGAGATAGAAGAACCTACCACCAACCTCCGCTCTCCTCCCTCCCTCTCTTCCTCCTCTCTCCCCCTCCCCTTTCCCCTCATCTCTTGGTTCCTCTCCCTCTGTGTGTCTCTCACTGTTTCTCTGTCTCATCTCTCTGTCCTTCTCTGCCCTCATGTCTCTGTTCTTGTCTGTCTGTTTGTCCACACGTTCAATCACCCCCTACCTCTTCTGCAGGCCCTTCCCCTCCCCCGCTCAATAAACTTCCTTACAGCAGATCTGTTGTGCACGGTCTTTATCGTTATTATATCACCGACTGCATTTGGAAGTGTTAATGTTTAATCTTTTTTTCTGTTCTGAAATTTCGTCATTATTACTGTGCATGTGTGCATGCCCGATTGCGGGGTGGGGGTGGGGCGGGGCACGTGAGCCCTGGGGCAGGAGTTACCTCCTTCCACCTTTATGGGGGTCAAACTCAGGCTGGCAGGCTTGAGGGGCAGATCGGCTGGGCCGGCTAGTCCCTTAACATTTAATCTCCATGGGACTCCATGGGACTCGTCATAAACATTTTACAGGTGAGCGAGCTGAGCACAGAGCGACGACGGAGACACTCAGCCCGAAAGTCACACAGCTAGTGACTGGCAGAGCTCGAATTTGAATTTAGGCAGTCTGCCCACAAAGATTCTTCGTGTGGAAAATGTGGGGAAAGCTGTTTTCCTTGTGGCTGCTGTTGCTGTTGCTACAAAGCTGTTAGGGACAAAGGTGAGGAAAAGACAACCAGGGAGTCAGAAATCTTCCTCCAAGCGGAACAGCGCCAGGGAGCCGGGAGCCGGTAGTCTAGGCGACTGCGGAGCGGAGCTGATTCACAGAGGCAAGGCGGTTGGGAATTTCCTCAGCCACACTCCAGTTCCTTAGCAATCATTAACAGGAAATGAAGCACTGAGGAAAGTGAACTCCCAGAGAGCCAGGGGAAGCAGGACGCCCAGACTGCTCAAATGCCTGCACCCATCACAGCAGGGTGCGAACTCATCCTTTTGCTTGTAGACCGCTGAATAAACAAACCAATCCGCCCTCCATTTGGCGACTGTTTCTAGTTGTTTCACTGTCTGTGGGAGACAGCTGATACCCGTAGCTGTTTGAAGAAGACCTGAGCATTTGGGCTCTGATTAAGACGCTAGAGGAAATACTGTCTAAGCACCATAGAATCGTCTGTGGGTTCAGTATCCCGGCTTCACCAGGCTGGTGTCCCTTGAGGAGGCTGCAGGCGTCTTGGACCTCCTTAGGCCGACTCTGTAGCTCTCAGAACAACTGATTGCAGTGAAGTCTGAGTGAGCCTTTCGGCTCTTGTGAGGATCCTTTTGGAGTGACAGTGGCTGACACTATGCAGAGGCTACCTCAGACTGGGGGCAAAGGCTTCTTTAAAGTCCTGTATAAACATCCTCTGAAGGGGATTGCTAGATGGGAGGCTCTGCAGGCCTAATGTCCTGTAGCTACTTAGAAAAAAAAAAACAAACCAAAAAAAAAAAAAAAACAAAAACAAAAACAAAAAAAAAACAAAAAACCAAACCAGCGGTTTTATTTGCAGAGACACATTAGGCCAATATTTTCTTTCTCTCTCTCCCTTTCCATATATATGTATATACAATTGCATATCTATGTATATATGCATACATATTTTTTCTCTGTGTGTGTATATATATATAGTGATATATATGCCAATTTGAAAATATCTCTTAAACTTTTATAGACTTTTCCTTAAAAAAAATATTCTCAAGTTTATCCTTGGCAAGAATTTGGCAAGAACTTGAAAATAATCACCAAAAGAAAACACTGTCCAAGAGTCAGTCTGCCTGCCTACCTGTCTGTCTACCTCTATCTATCTATCTATCTATCTATCTATCTATCTATCTATCTATCCATCCATCCTATCTGTTATTCAATCTAATCCTCAGAGTATATGCCATCGCCTACTGCACACTGGCTGAAGCTCCGTCTTTCCCACTGTAGAATGGAACAAGTTAGCATCTGCTGGTAAGTGCCGTGCGACTTAGAGGAGATGGTCCTTGTAAAGTTCTCAACCCGAGGAGGAGCTGTAGTAAGTGCCTAACACAGCCATTCTTTGCGGATGAGAGGCTATGTGCCAGCACTGTGCCAGGTGCCCAAGACCACATGTGGTCCCAGCCCCTTCACGAAAGTTCTCAATGGTCCTGGAACTTGACATGCCCAGCAAGGGCCTGGTCAGCTGTGATTTAACTTCCGGAGACTGATGCTTGTACAAGCTGAGAACAACCAGCGAGAAGGCAGAACACATCTGACTTGTACTTTTTTTGATGATTCGAAGCTTTAGTGAATTGAGTTTTTACTCTTAAAAATTTGTGTTTATTCCAGAGGCATGGTGGCACATGCCTGTGCCTAGCGCTCAGGAGGCTAAAGCAGGAGGATTTTGAGTTTGTGCCAGTTTGGGCTATTTATTGAGACCCAGTCACAAAAAAGCAACAACAAAAACAAACAAACAAACAAAACCCCCCACATTCTTCAATTCCTGATCACATCAAAAAAGCAATGCGCATATTTTTAACAACTATAAATGCTGTAATTTAGAAACGTGTATGTAATAATTAGGAAGTATTTGTCCGAGCCCTGCTGGGAGGCAGAGGAGCCCCGGAGGAACTGGGACAGCCCGAGTTCAGCGTCTGGCTTAAACTGTTCCGCGCTCAGTGCTGGGGTCCGGCTTTCTGCACTGTCAGGGATCTTCTCTGAATGTCAGGACCTTTGGGGTTTCTGTTTTACCAGGGTTTTGTTGTCTGTTTGAACAGGGCCATCTCCATGTAGCCCAGGCTAACCTCAAACCCGACATCCTCCTTCCTCTGCCTTAGCACGCGCCACCAGGCCCACATCTTGCACAGAGCTGCTTGGCAGTGTCTTCAGAAGCTGTTTCTGGGGAGCCGAGGCTTTGCCTCGCAGCATGCCTGAATGACAAGACCTGACAGAGCTCCCCATTATCCATCAGCACCACACAGGGACTTGCTGAGTAGCTCCACAAATGAAACATTACATTGATGTTCTGTGTTCAGACTCACAGGGCTCGTTCCCATCAGGAAACAGTCGGTACAGGAGACCAAACCCACAACCGCAGGGAGTACTTTGCAAACTTAACACAGCACATTCTCTCCGCTTTATGTTTGTGCTTTGTTTAAAAAGATAGCTTAGTCACCAGTCAAAGGTTCCCAGGGGCAGCCAATCCAAAAGCGATTTGATGTTACAAGAGAAGATACAGGCCAAAATATTTTCCCTAAGATACTAAGTAACCGATGCAAAACTTGCTACTTACTCTGCATATGTCATGCAAACTGGACAGCCTTACTCAGTCTTCAAGTAGATGTGGTCCAGCCAGCCCTCTAAGCTGTCTTCCGGGAACACCGAGGTAGGAGAGCCAGGACTTGCCTAAGCACCAGCATTTGTTCTACTTCCTGGGGTATGCTCTTTCTGTGAACCCAGCTTCCAGGAAGCCAGGCTTTCCTCCTGCCTATGACCCTTACAGTAAGTAACCTCTATTGGTAAGGTGAAGATTGTGAACGTGAACTGTAAGACGACAGACTTCTAGGCAGGTTTTAATGTGATTTGGAGTTGGTGTGCCCCTTCCAATATACACAGGCTGGAAGTTTAGTGCTAAGTGTGGTAGTATTAAGGAGGTGGTTCCTTTAAGAGCTGAGGTCTAAGGGAAAGTGGCTAGGTCAGTAGGGCTACTGCTCTTAGTGCAGATAAATGTGATCGGAAGACTGGCTGGTTTCTGGAATGCTTTGCTTCAAAGAAGCCTGGCATCTCCCCTGACTCTCCAGATCCCTGCCTCTCCATGTGATCCCCTCCACGCCACCCCCTTACTATCTGGGAGTCAAGTCATCACTTTTTTGTGATGTAGCTGCAAGACCCTCACCAGAGCCAAGCAGATATCAGTTCTGCACGTTTGGGAGCCAGGCAAGTCCATCTACAAAGCTGGCGCTTTGTAAAGCCACAGCCAGAAGTTCAAAGCAGTGCCGACGGGTGGCTGAACTGCAGAGCTCAGGTCTTGGCAACCAGGCAGTGAAAAACAAGAAAATCTGGACAAAAGCAGCAAAAACTGAGTATTACAACAGCAACAGCTGGCTGCTGAGGAGCTTGCTAAGGGAAGTGAGTCCTGAGCCCCCGAGGGCAGGGCACAGCATGGCAGAGGGGACCTGAGAAAGCAATGGGGCGGAGGGGGGCGCGGTGGCCCCTGCTTAGACACTGGTACACGCTGCTTATTAGACATGAAGAGTCTGCTTGTGTTCAGTAGACGAGAGTGTTCAGTTCTCTTATTCCACACACTATGATCATCTCTTTTTGGTGCCCGCTACAAGAAATGGGAGACAACCATCGAGTCATGTCCTTTCTAGACACCAGATTTATAAGGATGTAGGGGCCCAGTGTCACCAGTGCCACTGACTGGGCAAATTTAGAGAGCAGATTTGGTCTTATTAATGGTAGAAAATGTTTAGGCCAAACTGGACAGCTCTGCTGGAGAACGGAGCCGTCTGCCCTCGAAGCATTGTATCACTAACATGGTCACACGTCTGCAAAAAGGATGCTCAGAAATAGTGAGATTGAAGGACTAGTAAGAAAAAGGCTGCTCTTGACTCTAGAGAAAGTGTAGTCAAGTGTGCAAACTCTACTGCAAAAGAACAAATGATGAGGCCAAAGCCCCCTTCACTTTTACCCCATCCCCCAAAGGCAATGTCCTGGGAATGCTGATGGTACCCAAATTGGGATGCTCGACTTACGATTCCTTGCCTACACAAGGCGAAGCTGTGTGCTTCAGCAGTAAACTGCACTTTGGCTTTGACTTTGCATTCCCCTAAAGCCAGCAGGACTTGGCTTGCTCCCGCTCAGTGCTGGGGACTAGCAGTTGCTACAGATCTCTGCACTGCTCAGCTAATAGTTGGCAGGCTTTGTGCTTAAAGGTGCCTTAAGATGGGTTTGTCAGGATGAGAATTAAGGAGCATCTACAATTCAAACTGTGTAGAGGATGGAAAGAGTGAGACAGGGGCCTCACTTGATTATACAGACTCAGTCTAACTTCAATACCAGAATCCAGGCCAACCAGAAACGAATCTCTCTATGTCAGTTTGTACTCTAAACAGGCAGACAAAGCACCTCCAATCAGACGCTAGCCAACTGTCATGACCAGGGAGGAAGGACAGAAATGAAGTCAGAGAAGGAAATAAAGGAGGAACAGTAAATTCAATTGCTTAAAAAAACACACACACAGAGAAGCAATAAAAGTCCCCACAGGAAGATGGATTCAGCAAGCAAGATCTATGTTGGAGAGCAGTGTCTGAGATAAGATACTCCCATAAAAACAAGATGGAAAATGTTGCAGGTTATTTTGTTAGAATTTTCCCCACTCCCTTTTTATTATTCTTATTAATAAAGAGGTATTCAGCAATATGTCACATTCTCAGACAAGGCAAGCGTATGCCAGTAACTAACACAATCACTCTTCATTATGATGCCAAAAGCAACAGTAGAAGGAAAAGTTTGCTTTGATGTGTAGTTCTAGAGGGATAAGAGTCCTGAAGGCAGCAAAGCGTGGTAGCAGGTAACAGGAGCAGGAAGCTGAGAGACCGTATATCTATCCATACACAGAAAGCGGAGATAGCTAACTGGATAGGGTCATAAACCAACAGAGCCAGTCCCCAGTGACATATTCCTCTGGCAAGGCTGTACCACCCCGCCCCATAACCTCTCCACACAGTGTCACCAACCGCTCCAACAGCAGTCCTAAGTAAGAGCCCAAAAGCCTTACGGTGAATTCTTTTGTTCCTTATGCAAGGTTGGCCCCTGAGCAGAAGCTGTCCCTTCCTGTGTGTGACCTACTTTATGATTATAAAAATCATTTCTCTGCCATGGTTGCTATTTTCCAAGGACCTTGCAATGTGCCACGACAGGGGCATGTGTCCCCCATGATCCAGCATCAGGCCCTACCACACAGTAGACATCCCATAACATTTTGATGGATAAATAATGACAGTCACTTAACTACAAACCGTGCTTCTCTGCCACCTTTCCTTACAGAGTCCGAGGTCTGGGAAAGGCAGGCTCTGCAGGAGCTCAAGCTGAACCGATTCTTCAGGATTCGCTTTTGCAAATCCATCCCCTGTGCCTGGAGCCAGTGAAGGAAAAGGAAACGCCACTAGGTACACCCCAGCCCCCACCCCGACTCACGCTACAGCAGGGATCACATAAGCTACCAAGAAATGCAGCTTAAAGTTGAAACAAGATGGCGGGTTCCCTGTCAATCTTGCAAGTTTAAAAGCACAACGTCTGGGGTTGGAAGGAAAATGAATTCCAGGCCTGAATGGGGTGAGAACCGCACAAGCTCCCTGCAAAGCCGTCAGCGACATGCGTTAAAAGCCTTAAGATGGTGCGCTTGGACCGGACCTCATGCACACTATATGAAGCGCTACCTGGTATCCCATCAACCCCCCCCAACACACACACTACATTAAGTACTACCTGGTACCCCCATCAGCATGTGCCATATTTCGTATGTTTTTATGCATCACTGAGAATAAAGTAGAAACTGTGCTAAGCTTTTCACTGCTGGGGATATAAGGGAAAGGGCTGAGAGCCTTGTGGATTATACTGAGATTCCACTGCAGATTTACATCTGAGAGTTAAGTATCCAAGCAAGTTCAGAGGAAGTGGGGATTTTCTGTAGACATGAACTACAGTCCACCCAAAGACAGAACACTGCAGAGCCTGGAGAACCATGGGGCGGGGGTGGGATGTAGAACTTCAAAACCTATGAAGCAGGAGCCAGGGATCGCACAGGGGCGGGAGAGGGGCGTATGGGGCGGGGGGGGGGGGGGGCTTTAAACTGTATCCAAAGGCTACTTTTTGAAAATACTTTCATGATTCTGGATGGTTTGATTTGGCTGATTCAGGACACGGAAACAAAGCTCACTGAAGCTACCACATTACTCTGTCTTCATTGTCATCTCTGCCACTGGTCCCTCTCCCTCCTAAGACTCTAACGGTGTAACAGTGAAGAAAAAACAAAAACAAAAAACCAACCCTCGGACTGGAGAGATGGCCCAATGGTTAAGAGCACTGGCTGTTCTTCCAGAAGTCCTGGGTCCAGTTCCCAGCAACCACATGGTGGCTCACAACCATCTATGATGGAATCTGATGTCCTCTTCTGTCATGCAAATACACATGCAAATAGAGCACTCATATGTATAAAATGATATAGATAAATAAATCTTAAAAAAAAAAAGAATTCAACCCTCAACATCCTGGAGAACTGAGTGGATGGTTCATCCATGGTAGATTTCAAAACTTCTTAAGGACAGAGCAAATGGGGTGTGATGTCACCTTAGGCCTCCCCACCCAGAGCAGGGTCAGATATTGCTGCCCAGAACATCCACAGAGGGCCCTGAGGAGAATGTGAGAGGCATGTTTCTGAGCAAAACCTCATGGGAGCTCTGGATTTGGGGCTCATAAAGTTAAGGGTGAGAAGAAGAAAAAGAGCTGAGTTAGTATAGACTGGAGCTCTCTGGCAAGCCACAGCCTGGGTTTCCCTCACTCTCGCTGTGTGTAAAGCAACGAGTCCTCAGCAATTGAGAGGGCCCTCCTGCACACAACCGAGGGAGCCTGCCTGGGACAATCACCACCCTTTAGGGCCTCCCACCCACAGGTGCAGAGGGCATTCCAGGAGGAAGGGGAGGGGGAGGGGCAGCAGCCTTAGGTGCAAAACTCCCAGAATGCTTAGCCAGGGCTCTACTCAGAAATATAAACAGACCACATTCACATTGGAAAGGAGATAGATGCTCCCAGGCAACAGGCAGTGGTTAAATCCCCAAATCCATGGCGAGACTTAACCCTCTGGGATGGTACTCACAGGGCGGGTCCTTAAATGGCCAGGGCAGAGCCCTCACGGTGGATTAAGAACTTGTAAGCACCAGGATGGAAGTGGATCCTGGCATTCTTTAGGCACCAGACCTGGTGGGCTCTTGATATGGGACTCTCAGACACCAGAACCGTGAGGAAGGAATGTCATGCAGTCTGTGGAGTTTTGTTACATGCAGCAGGACACACAGAATCAGAATGTAAATCTATAAATATTGGGAAGAGTGGCCCAGTGTAGGGAAGGGAACCTCTTGATGTCTTCCTATGTCCAACTCAGAAGCGACATAATTTATACCTACTACTCCCTGAACAGACGCTTTCTTGTTCTCGTTTTTTGTTTCTCGAGACAGGGTTTCTCTGTGTAGCCTTGGCTGTCCTGCACTTGCTCTGTAGACCAGGCTGGCCTCAAACTCACAGCAATCCACCTGCCTCTGCCTCCCAGAGTGCTGGGATTATAAGCATGCACCACCACGCCCCTCTGAAACCATTTTATTTACACAAAAAGTTAATGTGTTCGATTGCATTCTTTCCTAGGACTTTGAAATTTTATTATTATTATTATTATTATTATTATTATTATTATTATTATTATTATTATTATTCCATTTTATTGACTACTTGACACCCCTCCCCCCTGCGTGGTAGGTACCTCACTGACTGTGCCCGCAGCGTTTTAGGGTTACTGTTGAGTGTGAGCACTTGGCCGTTCTCCAGTTATCTTGAGTTGCCCCCCTCCCCCTTTTAGTATGTCTACTTTAATTTCTAGTATTTCCTTTCCATGATAAAGTTATAAAGAGCTTTATTTGTCCTTCCATGACTCTGGCAAGCATAAAGTTCTTTCCTTTTTTTTTTTTTCCCCCTTCTGTCCTTATCATCCCTTCACGTGGGACTAATCAGAAGGTTCCCAGGAATACAGTTCTCAGACAGGAAGTAGATTTATAACCCTGCCAGTCCTCCCCCCCCCCACCACCACTGTTTGCAGGAGCCACAGCCTCAGGGACAGGTAGCTTTTCAGTGTGTGATCCCAGGTTTGCTCACAGCAATGGCTCTGCTTCATCTGGAATCTCCAGCGAATTTACAGATAAGGAGTTTTCCTTTTGCTGTCTCTTTCTCTACAAGACAGCCTGTTATTCCATGTCTTTGAGCTCGTTCTGCTTTTAGAACTGGAGTGTAGGGTCTCCGTAAAGGGGACATGGTCCTCACCTTGAACTTGTCAAATAAATTTGTCCTGGTCTGAGAGTCAGCTGTGGTGGCCCCACCCCAGCTCCAGGAGATTCCACATGGGGAAACAATCACTGGATTGTTGGAACTCAGACCCAGAACACAGTGTGAGACTTGTTCTAGCGTACCTCCCGCTGACCTGCTGCTAAACCAAGAGGCTCAGGCTCCAAGGCACAATCCCTGGGCTGAAGTGAGGGGAAGAGCCGGAGCTGAGAACTCCGCCATGTCTCCTTCCTTGGCGCAATGGAGCACAGTTTCCCACACAGGGACAAGCCTGCTGTGTTTAAAAAAAAAAAAAAAAGACTCTTGGCTTTAAGGAATGAGAAATAAAAGGCAGTGGGGGAGGGGAGATTCTATCATGAGCCGAACCTAGAGGCAGGAACGGGAGCAGAGGCTGTGGAGTGGCACTGCTCACTGGCCACCCCTCCACTTTGGGCAGGCAGCACTCAGAACTCCCTGCTCCCCAGTTGGCACTCCCTGCTCCCCGGTTGGCACCACCCACAGTCAGCTGGGCAACCCTACACCAATCATGATTCAAAGCAATGCCCCACAGACTAACTTGGAGGCAAGTCTTCTGGAGACAGCCCCTCAGTTGAGGTCCCCTCTTCCAGATGGCTCGAGCTGGTGTCAAGTTGGCAGAAAACAGGCAGCACACCCACCCACCTGATGTCTCCACCAGCGTATTTGAAACATGTGTTATTTATGAGGCACTTTGTTCTGTTCCTGTTCAAACCTCGTGGCATGGTTATCACGTTGGAACACAGAACTTGGAGTAACCTAACCCTGTGTTCCCAGGCCCTACTCATGGTTACCTCCAGAACCTCCAGATCTCATTCTCTTTGAGGTCAGAGCTGCGTTTCTTTTGTCTTTTTATTATATATGTATAAAATATATATTATATATATATTGCCAGACTTTATTTTTTTATGGAAAATAATTTTTTTTCACACAATATAGTCTCATCATGGCTACCATTCCCTCACATACTCCCTGATTCTCCTCACTTCCTCATCCATCTGACTGCAAGAGAGATAAACATGTTTTCGTGTTGATCCCAAGTGTGGGATTGGGAACAGACTAGTGAGAGAGCAGGATGTTAATCACCTTAGAAGTCGAACCACTTTGTGGGGGAGCTTGGATGTTGCCAACTGAAAGCATCCTAGCAGAGACTCTGAGAAGATATATATATATTTGTGTGTGTGTGTATACATATATATGTATACACACACGCACACACACACACACACACACACACATATACACACACACACATATATACACACACATGCCCAAAACAAGAGGCTTGAGACAGGGGAATTGGGACTGTTTTGGCTGTTCATCAACACTTTAAGAGACACCCTGAGAGAGAACTGCTCCAGGGAAGGCTTCAAGGCTTTGGGCTCTGGTTCTGGGCCTCAGCTGCTGTTCCAGGTTCCAGCAGCCAACTTGGTTGAATTGCGGGTTTGCTGAGATCCTGCTGACTATGCCAGGAGAATCTTTCCTCTGAACTGATATCATTAAGGTTTCATTATTGTGTTCTTTAATCTTCTTTTCCTATTGTTTGGGTTAGTCGGGCTGTAAGTGAGGTACGCAGTGTCAGTGAGTTCATAATAAAGTGTAATTGTTAAGAAAGTTGAGCTTACATCTGACTCCACACTTTTCTTTCTTTCGGAAACCAACAGGCAGCTGGGTGCTGTGGCACATGCCTGTAATCCCAGCACTCAGGAGGCACAGCAGGATGGATCTTCGTGAGTTCGAGGCCAGGTTGGTCTATAAAATGAGTCCAGGACAGCCAAAGCTACACAGAGAAACTGTGTCTAAAAAAGAAGAGCAAAGGAAAGAAAGGAAGGAAGGAAGGAAGACCAACAGTCAAAATCATAGCTAATACACACACACACACACACACACACACACACACACACAAACCATAAAAACACAAAATTGGAAACCATAATATATAAGCAAAAGATTAATAAGATTTTTTTAAATGTTCAAAAAAAAGTGTTATGAGATGAAAATAGCATGGAGTTCATTTTGTGTTGGCCATCTACTGCTGGACATGGGGCCTACCCTGAAGTGTGATTTTTGTACTCAGTGAGACTCTGTTGGAAAAAAACTAATTTTTCTTTTGCAAGTGATTGTCAGTTGGAGATGGCTTCCTGGTTAGAGATGAGAGCTTACTTCCATTTACCCTTCTGTGCATTGGGACCTCACCTGGCTGGGGCCTGTGCATGCTGCCATAGTTACTGTGAGTTCGGGTGCACAGCGGCCCTGTTGTGTCTAGAAGACATTGTCACCCATCCCCTCTGGCACTCATAATCTTCCTGCCTCCTCTTCCCAATAGCTCCCTGAGCCCTGAGAGGGAGGGGTTTGATAAAGTTATCTCATTTATGTCTGAGATTTCCAAAGACTCTCACTCTCTGCACACTGTCCAGCTGGGGGTCTCTGTCTTAGTGCCTATCTGAGGCAGGTGGGAGTTTCTCTGATGATGACTAGGTGACACGCAGTTCTATGGCTATAACAGAATGTCATTAGAGATCATTTTGCTGCTGTGTTCCTTTAGCAAAACAGTAGTATTTGGTTTTCCCCAAGGCTCAGGACCTAAGCAGTCTCAGATTCTTGGCCACCCTAGCAGTGTTTTTATCCCTTGGAGTGGACCTTAAATTCAATTAGATATTGGTTGGTTACTCCCATATCACTTGTGCCACTATTATATCCGTGTGCCATGCCGGCAGGCTACCATCGTAGATCTCAGGGTTTGTAGTTGGGTTGCTGGGGTGATTATTTTTCTCCTCTGGCAGAGTACAGAATACATCCCAGTACCATGAATACTAGTCAGTAGGGGGCAAAGGCTCTAGTTAGGCGCAAGTATAACTTCTCAATAGTCAATGAGATATATATGGGCTGTGTTCAGCAATAGGGCTTTACCATCCAAAATTCTATTTGGGAGTTTCTATTGGGCCAGTTTGTCCAACAGCTCAATTAGATCTAACCTGTTCCCAGCACCAATGTTTCCTTTGGTGGTGAAAAGTGTCTAATTGGGACACTGTCTTGCCTGTTATTTGGTGATACCATTATGTATGTATTTTAAGAATTTCCTACTGTAGGTTTCCATATGACCCTTCCAACGTCCCTTAGTTGGTTGTTTCTCCCTGAATTCCCCTGCTTTCCCCCCATTCACTCTCTTTCCTACTCCAGTCTCTCTCCTGTCTCTCCATAACTTCCTCTTTCCCGCCCCAATTTATGTGCAGTGGTGTTCTGCCTGCATGCATATTTGTATGAGGGTGTCAGATCTATTGGAACTGGAGTTACAGACAATTGAGAGCTGCCGTACGGTTGCTGAGAATTGAACCCAGATCCTCTGGAAGAGCAGCCGGTGCTCTTAACCACTGAGCCATCTCTCCAGCCCTCCATAACTATTTATTATATTTCCCTTTCCTTGAGAGATCTTTCTCTCCTGTTAGTCTCTCACTCTATACTTAACCTCTGTGATTGTATAGATTGTAGCATGCATAGGGGATGAAGGCTTAAAAGCTAAGACCCATATATAGGAGAATAAATACCATAGTTATCTTTTGGGGTCTATTACCTCACTCAAGATGATTTTTTCTCTAGCTACATTCATTTACCTGAAATTTTCATAATTTCATTTTTTAACATCTGAATAATATTTTATTATGTAAATATACCACATCTTCATTATCCATTCGTCTACTGATAGACATCTGTTTCCAATTCTGGCTATTATGAATACAGCACAATAAGCAAGGGTGAAAACCCGAGTCTGTTGTAGGGCGTAGAGTCCTCCAGGTGTAAGCGCAACAGCAGCACAGCTGGATCCTGAGGTACATTGGTCCCCAGTTTCCTGAGGAGCCACCACACTGATTTCCACAGTGGTGCACAAAAAGCAACAGGTGACCGTTCCTTTCATCCCACGTTCTTGCCAGCATGAGCAGTCATTTGTTTTACTGATCTGGCCATTCTAACTGATAAGAGATGGAATTTTTAAGCAGCTTTGACTAGCATTTCCCAGTTGAATAAGGATGTGGAAACACTTTTTAGGGTTTCTCAGCTATTTGTGTTTCATCTTTTGAGAATTCTGTTTAGTCTGCACCCCATTTTTGATTGTGTTCTTTGTTTCCTTGATGTTCAATTTTTTGAGTTCTTTATATATTTTAGATATTAACCCTATACTAGATATGTAATTGGTAAAGATCTTTTCCTACTCTGTAGGCTGTTGCTTTGTCTGGATGATGTGTCCTTTGCTGTAGAGAAGCTTTTCAGGTTCATGAGGTCCCACTGTATTAATTGTGAGTCTAAGTGCCTGTCTGTGAAATTGGTGTCCTGTTCAGAAAATCTTTCCCTGAGTTCAAGACTGTTGCTTACTTTTTAGTCGGATTAGATTTAGGTATATGGCCTTACGTTGAGGTCTTTGATCTATTTGGAGTTGAGTTTTGAGCAGAATGATAAACATGGACCTATTTGCACTCATCTACATGCAGCCAACCAGTCTGATGAGCCCCATTTGTTAAAAATGCTTTTTTTTTCTAGTGTGTATTTCTGGATTTTTTTTTTTTTTGGTAAAAAATTATATGTTCACTAATGTATTGGTTTTTGATTCAATTTCATTGATCAATGTGTACATTTTGTGCAAATACCATGCTGTTTTAATTACTATAGCTCTGTAGCACAATTTGAGGTTGAGGATTGTGATACCTCCAGCAATTCTTTCATTAGTCAGGATTGTTTTACCTATCCTGTTTTGTGTGTGTGTGTGTGTGTGTGTGTGTGTGTGTGTGTGTGTGTGTTTTCCACGTGAAGCTGAAAATTGTTGTTTCAATTTCTGTGAAGAATTATGTTCGAATTTGCAATTTTGATGGGGATTCAATCTGTAGACTGCTTTTGTAGGGTTGCCATTTTCAACACACTAATTCTACTTATCCATGAGCATGGGAGATCTACCTTCTGGCGCCATCTTCAATGTCTTAAGGTATTTATTTTACAAGTCTTTCACCTTTCATTTGCTTGGTTAGAGTAATCTTAAGCCTTTTGTTTGTTTGTTTGTTTGTTTATTTTGAATCAGGGTTTCTCTGTGTAGCCCTGGCTGTCTTGGAACTTGCTCTGTAGACCAGGCTGGCCTTGAACTCACAGAGATTCACCTGCCTCCCTAGTGCTGGGATTAACCATCACCTGGCTCATTTGTCATTTGTATATAGGAAGGCTACTAATTTTTGTGTGTTAATTTTGTATGTTGATACTTTACTGAAAGCTTGTCTGTTGTAGGAGTTTCCTGGTAGAGTTTTTAGGGTCTTTAATGTGAAAACTCATATCATCTGCTAAAAAAGATACCTTGATTTATTCCTTTCCTGTTTGTATCACTGGGGACTACTGCTAAAGAATAAATTTGTGACATCAAACATCAAAGCCTAAACAACAGAAATCTGTTTCTCACAGTCTCAAAGGCTCCAACTCTACCAACCAAAGCATCCGCAGGGCTGCCTCCCCTCACGGCCGCGCTCCTTGGCTTGTTAGTACCATCTTCTCCTGCGTCTGTAGCGCTGTCCCTCCGACTGCATTATGACCGTTTCCCAATCTCATTTCACAGACACTAGTTAGAGTGGACCCAAACCCAATCAGGGAGCAGCTTAACTTAATTAAGACCCTGTCTTCAAACAGCTGCGTTTCAAGGGATTCCGCTTTAGAACGCCAGCATTTTAGTCTTGAGGAAATACATGGCTGTGAGCCTCGTGGTCTTTAGACTGCTTTTCTTTTCATTTCTGCTTGTCTGAAACACATTGCTGGCCGTTTTCTGCTCTGGTTTCATACACTGCTCTTTTCTCTAGGCACACATTGACTACGTTGCCTCTAACATTATGGATGCTCAGAAGCAGGCACTGCGCATGCTCAGAAGCAGAAGCAATTTTTGAGATCCGCCCCCACCCCGCCCACTAAGTATAGGTACCAGTAAGATCCCAGAAATGTGTGTGACGGGAATGAAGTGTGTGGGAGTTCGGAAGACCAGTGCCTCCTTCTGCCTGAAGCAAGTGAGTCTGAGAAGAGAGGCCAACAGTTAAGACACACCGGAAACAGGGGCCAGAGTGTGTGGTGAAGACACTGCAGAAGAGAAACAAAAAGTATAAAGTTTAGAAGCAGGAGAGGGCGTGGCTCGGAGCTGAGACCTCTGGGAGGATACCCAGGTGACCTTGAGGTTACAGGAGGATGGGAAAGAAGAACCTAACCCTCCCCTCGTAAGCTGGCTGATAATTACTTGAAACATTAAATAGTTAATGTACCATATCTAGATTTCTGACACTATGTGCAAAAAATCACCTGCTGGATGGTTTTGTGTTCATTTAACACAAGCTAAAGTCATCTGAGAGGATAGGACCTCAACTAAGAACATGCCCCTGGCCAGGAGTGGTGGCACTCGCCTTTAATCCTAGCACTTGGGAGGCAGAGGCAGGTGAGTTCGAGGCCAGCCTGGTCTACAAAGTTAGTCCAGGACAGCCAAGGCTACACAGAAAAACCCTGCCTCGAAAAACCAAACCAAACCAAACCAAACCAAACCAAACCAAACCAAACCAAACCAACAACAACAAAGAAAGAATGAAAGAAAAGGAAAAAAAATGCCCTTGTCTTATTTCTGTTGCTGTGACAAAACAGTATGATTAAAATCAAGCTGGGGAGGAGTTAATTTGGCTTACACATCTACATCATATTCTGTCATCCAAGGAAGACAGGACAGGACCTCAAGCAGGGCTGGAGGCAGGAGCTGTTGCAGAGGCCATGGTGAGTGCTGCTTTGTGCTTACAGGCTTGCTTTCCCATGGTCTGTTCAGTCTTCTTTCTTATAGACCCAGACCACCATCTCAGGGGTGGCACCACCCACTTCCTCCTTGATCACTAATTATGAAAATGCCCTATAGCCAGATCTTACAGAGGCATTTTCTCAACTGAGGCTCCCTCTTCTGTGATGACTCTAGCTTGTGTCAAGTTGACATAAAACTAACCAATACAGTCTCCATAAAATAGGGCTGTAGACAAGCCTGTAGGACATTTTTATAATTAGTGACTGATGGGGAAGGACCCAGCCCATTGTGGGTGGTGCTATCCCTGGGCTATGGTCCTGGGTTCTATTAAAAATGCAGGCTGAGCAAGCCATGGGGAGCAAGCCAGTAAGCAGCACCCCTCCATGGCCTCTGCATCAGCTCCTGCCTCCAGGTTCCTGCCCTGTTTGAGTTCCTGCCATGACTTCCTTCAGTGATAGAGTATGGTATGGAAGTGTAAGCCAAGTAAAACCTTTCTTGGCCTGGAGAGATGGATCAGCTGTTAAGAGAACTGACTGCTCTTCTAGAGGACCCAGGTTCAATTCCCAGCACCCACAACTATTGTAACTCCAAGATCTGACACCCTCACACAGACATACATGCAGGCAAAATACCAATGCACATAAGATTAAAAATAAATAAATTATTAAAATAAAATTAAACCCTTTCCTCCCCAACCTACTTTTGGTCGTGGTATTTCATCACAGCAATAGCAACCCAAACGAAGACAGAACATAAAAGCCTTTTTGCTAACGTATGTTTGGATCCCATTTAATTAGATAGAAAAATCAAATGGAATCTAGGCTAAAATTACTTGTTAAGAATGGAAAGATGGCCCGGTTGATGAGAGTTTGCAGAGCACACGTGAGGACTGAGTTTGGATCCTCAGAACTGTGAGAAGCCAAGCATGGCCCAGCATTAGGAATGGGGGTGGGTGGGAAACAGGAGGAACGTAGGGGCACACTGGCAGCCAGCCTAGCTGAGCAGTGGAAAGCTCTAGATTCATGGAGAGACTAAAGGGAGTAAGTCCCAGATGACAGAGGACACCGGATGTCCTGCTCTGGCCTCCACAGGCACATAACTCCATGACAGGCTCCCCATGCCCCACCCCCAATGCTTTGTTAAAGTGGTTTGGCCTTCAATAAGCAGTGTTGGAAAAATTAGGTTTGACGTTGGACCCTTAGTGTTATGCTACATATAAATATTGATCAACTCTTTAGATAAAGACAGGTAGACTACATGGAATTCTTGGATTCTAGACTTAAAAAGTCAGTGATAGGAGAGGACACACTGCTGCAGAACTGAGCTGAGAGGGAGGAGGCCCACTTCTGGGGTGACTTTTAATATAGTAGGGATGACTTCAGGCCTTTGAAATGAGAATGGCTAAAAGAAATAAAGGAAGTAATTACTGCAAACTGCCATGGTCAGCCTTACTCACTCACTGGCTTCTGCTTTCTTAATAACTCAGGGAAGGGAGTGTGTGGCTCACAGCAGCACGCCTGAAAAAACATCGCCTCTGTCACTGTCTGTAAAGAGATGCATGGTGGCTATGGAGATGGCTCAGCAGGGAAAGGTGCTTGCCACCAAGCCTGGTCACCTGAGTTCAAGCTCTGGGGCCTACAGAGTAGAAAGAGAGAACTGACACCCTAAATTGTCCTCTGATTTCACACATGGGTCATGGTGTGCACCCACACCATAACCAGATGTATGTACGCAAATAAATAATGTTAGAAAAAATACCTCAAACCAAACACAGGCACAGGCTCAGGCGCTGTCTCCTCTAGAGATAAATCTCATCTCACTCCTTCTCATGTGCAAAATACAATGATATGTGTGTGCAAGCCATTTTTTTTTTTTGCTTATTCAAAAATAATCAAGTAAATCAAGCCTCCTGAGCAGAGCATGACTACTTGAAGTACATGTGTAGAAGTTCATCTCCAGAGACAAAATTATATGCACGAAGCCTTACAGTTGACTGGTGCTATGGGGTTCTATCTGCTTTGTACTACATAATAGAAACAGCAATGTGTTAGCTCCAGTAACATGTGTGAAGACCAGATATAGGTAATGAAAATGCACCAGCTGCTGGAGGCACAATTGCATGCCGTGGCATCTGCGGGGGACTTAGTAAGCATCCTGTGTTGGCTGATTTCTCATCTTGACTATGATATATTGTATGTTTCCACGCCATGGGTCAAACCCAGGAACACCCGGGTGCTAGGCAAGTGTCTGCCACAGAGCCATAGCTTCAGCTCTACCAGATTGATTTTTAAAAAGATCTTATTTACTTATTATTTTTACAGTACTCTGCCTCCATTGTGCCTGCAGGCCAGAAGAGGGCATCAGATCTCATTATAGATGGTTGTGAGCCATCATATGGTTGCTGGGAATTGAACTCAGGACCTCTGAAAGAGCAAGCGGTGTTCTTAACCACTGAGCCATCTCTCCAGCCCCTGACGGCTCTATAATGTGATCTGATGCCCTCTTCAGCAGACAAAGCACTCAAATACAATAAACAAACAAACAAATAAATAGATAGATAAATCTTAAAAAAGAATAATAAAATAGAGCCATCATACGATACAGCAACCTCAAGTTTTGATCTGGATCCAAGAGAACTGAAAAGCGCAGTTTCCGAGAGTTGCTTCCACCTGTGTCCTCTGCAGCACTGTTTATACTAACCAAGAGGAGCAAGCATAAGCTAGCACATCACTAAAAAACACTTAAGTAGGAGGAAGCAAGCACAAGCTAGCACATCACTGAAAAACACTTAAGTGGGGGGAAAAGAGTCTAACAGTGTCATAACCACCTAAAAGGCGAGATTAAAAGACCCACGCAAACCTGAAGGATGCTCGTGGTACAGCAGCAAACTGAGGAGATCACAGGCAAAACGTTTCTGAATACAATTACGGTGGCTATCACACATAGCTGCCTGTGGCAACCACCACTCGGAGTCTTGTCTTCATGAGTTTTACCACTCTGAGAACCAAATACGAGCGGAGTCATAGAGAGCATGAGCTTTTGTGACTGACTTTTCCCAGCGATTACCACGCCTTTGAAGTTCATCCATGTTGTAGCAAGTGATAAGATGGGCATCTGTGGTATGCATGCCACATTTGCCCATCTGCCGCATAAAGGGACTCTTCCTTGTCAACTTGACAACACGCACTGTGTAAACAGCTTAAAGGAGGGCAGAATCATTGCTCTCTTCCTTAGCTCTTCCCTCCCTAGCAACAGCTCCTAAAACCACAGGAGTCTCCAGGCCAGTCAGGATGGTGATGTTAGGGTTGCACTGCTTGAGGTGAGAGAACTTCATGTGAGTGGCTCTCTACCTCTCTAGCTCTTTCTCCCTCTTTCTCCCTCCCTATCTCTCTACTTTTCTATCTTTCTAGCTCCTCTCTACCTTTCACTACTTTTCTCTCTCCCTCTCCGTGCCCTTCTCTCCACCTGTGTCTCTGGAGACGGTTCCTGTATCTCCCTAGTAAACCTCTTAAGTGGATCTGTTGCGTGGTGTGATTCCATCCCACAGCACAGCTTTTTACATTGGCGACTAGCGTTGGGGAAGCCCTTCTGGTGGTGATAAGGGGTGATCCTTACCAGATTACCCAATAAAAACCACTAGAATCCTCTCTTTCCATCACGGACCTGCTCACCCTCTCACTTACAGATCCACTCCTGAATCCCGATTCCGGCCTCCTCACACACCGGCTAATTGGTAGGTTGGTTTTTTTTTTTTTTTTTTTTTTTTTTTTTTCCTTTACTCGTAAACGCTTCCCTCTAGTTACAGAGTTTCCTGGCCCTCTCTGATTAACTGGGAGCGGGGCACACCCTGGTTCTCTTCACTAAACTCCATCCATGGGCTCCATCGGTCGTAGATTTCTGGGTTACAGCGTACATTTTTCCTGTGATTGGACTCCAAGTCCCCTGGAATGCACGCCTACAACCTCAGATAGTAGTTAGTAGAGAGAGAGAAGGAGAGAGAGGGAGGGGGAGAGAGAGAGAGAGAGAGAGAGAGAGAGAGAGAGAGAGAGAGAGAGTGCACATGCGAGCCACTGCAGGGTCTGTAGTTTTATATGGCCCTGGGCAGGGCCACGCCCCCGTGGCAGGTAAGCAGTGACATCACAGGTAGGCGGACCACAGCAGAATCCTAACAGAAACCTTGACTCAAAAGTAAACAAATAATAAAAACAAAAGGGCAGATTACCGAGAGGCTGCTCCTGACTTGCTGACCAGAAGCTGTGTGGCTGGATCCTGGGGATGCTCCTATTTTGGGGGGTAGACATTTCTGAATGAAGGCTATGTGCACACCTAGCGCGGCCTAGAGTTCTGTGCCGGCTAGTCTTGTGTCAGCTTGACACACAATCTAGAGTCATCTGGAAAGAGGGAACCTCAATTGAGAAAATGCCTCCCTAAGATCCAGTTGTAGGGCATTTTCTTAATTAACGAATGATGGAGGAGGGCCCAGCCCATTGTGGGTGGTGCCATGCCTGGGCTGGCGGTCTGGGTTCTATATATAAGAAAGCAGGCTGCCAGGTGGTGGTGGCGCATTCCTTTAATCCCAGCACTCAGAAGGTAGAGGCAGGTGGATCTCTGTGAGTTCCAGGCCAGCCTGGTCTACAAAGCAAGTCCAGGACAGTCAAGGCTACACAGAGAAACCCTGTCTCAGAAAACAAAACAACAACAACCAAAAAAAGAGAAGGAAAGGAAAGAAAAGAAAAGAAAAGAAAAGAAAAGAAAAGAAAAAAAAAGAAAAGAAAGCAGGCTGAGCAAGCTTTGGGGAGCAAACCGGTAAGCAGCATCCCTCCACAGCTTCTGCATCACTCATGCCTCCAGAATCCTACATGGTTTAAATTCCTGTCCTGATTTCCTTCAATCATGAGAAATATGGAAATGCAAGCTCAATAAACCCTTTCCTCCCCATCTTGCTTTTTGGTCATGGTGTTTTGCCGAAGCAATAGAAGTCTGACAAGCTCACTGTGCAGCCCAGGAAGCTTTGAACTCACGGTCCTCCTGCCTTGGCCTCCTGAGTTCTGGGATTACAGTCATGTACCACCATGATGGGCCAGCAATGTGCATTTTTAATATGTCCCTGAGTAATTCTTAAGACTAATGATGTTTTTGAAGAAGACTAAGAGACTGGAAAAAAAAAATTACATCAAGATTTAACATGAAAACAGGAAGTTGGCCAAGAGAGACTGGAAGCTTTTCCCCATCTGCTCTTTACTTTCCTTATAAAAGTTGCTCTCAGCCATTTTAATGGCTGGTTCCCCAACTGTTCCCTGGTCTATCTGAGCAGTATTCATTAGGGAGTCTCACTAAGCCTGAGAAGGCAAAATGTCCCAGGGTGAACCTTCCTTTCTGGTCTGCATCCATAATGTTTTAATCGAACCTTTCTGTTCACAGAGTTAGGGTCTAAGAACAGACACAAATGTCTACAGCTCTGGGTCCAGGGGATCCGGAACCTCCTTCAGCTGAGTCACACTGGGAAGAACACTGGGAAATTAATTATGTTTGACATTAAGACCAAACAGTGCACCAAGCTAGAGAGAAACTAACTCTTGTCTTCATTTTGTTGTTGAAGAAAGAGAGTTGAAGACTGTTGCAAAGGAAATGCTCTGGGCATGTGGAGTTGATAGCAACAACTTACTATTTAGTCTGTGCTAGGAGCCAACTTTGTTTTCAAAAGTTGTGCTGATGGGATAAGAAGTTGCGTCAGAGAGGACAGGAGTCCCATAAAACGCTTAGTTTGTGGCTCTCGGATTGTGAAGGCTTAAAGTTCTGGAAGAGAAATGATTAAAAATTGTATCCCAAGTCCTATATTTCAGGTTAGGAGGACAGGGAAAGATCCAGGCAAACTCATTTTCCACAAACATTCTAGAAGGTTCTAGTCCAAGGCCCAGGCTTGAACATCAGTGTCCATTTGCCTATGGCCTGGCTCCTTCCCCAGATCTGTCTTGTAGTTTTTACTGTTAGAACCTTGCCTGGATTCATAAAACAGTTAGGCCTTCCTTAAAACTGTAACATTAAACCAAACATGTAGAAAGTATACTAAAAGTTTTAAATTTGTACTTTGCAAAAATGTGGGAAAGGAAGATAATTAAAATAGGCCTATGTTTGCTCAAGCCACTGACTGGAAATCTGTCTCCCTATCTGGTGAGCTAATCTCACAACTGCTTCCTTGAATGCTGAAGTGAACGGAGGCGTTCCAGTGAGGGGTTTCAGGCAAGTCCTTGTGGCCCTTTTTAGGCTGTATCCAAACTGTTTCGAACACTGTGCCCTTATCTCCGCTTGGTAGTTCACAAGCAGATCTGCTAGCCTGCCTCTAGGTTGCCTAGCAACCTCTGATGTCATCGCAGGCCTCCAGGGGCCAAGGATAAGAAGGAAAAACCCAGCCACCTTGTCTCTCTCTTAACTCTCTCTCATGCACTCTCTCTAAGAGGTGCTCCCTGAGCCTCTCTCTCTCCCCCACTGTCTCTCTGTCTCTGTCTCTGTCTCTGTCTCTGTCTCTACCCTCATGGTGCACTCAGATCCTAACTCCTCTTCCCTTCCCTTCCCGCAAATAAATCTTTCCATAACATATTTGCTGCATGGCATCTCATTCTTAATGATAACACCACTGGCACCATTTAACTGACTGCATCTGCCTAAGGCCTGACTCAATTCCAGGAAGCTGATTTACCTTAAGAAAACCTGGATCAAAAAAGAAAGAAAGAAAGAAAGAAAGAAAGAAAGAAAGAAAGAAAGAAAGACAGAAAACCTGTATCAGGTACCACCAAGGTCTCTTGAGTTTGTCATGTGGCTGAAGCTGTGGTGGCTCTGGCAAGCAAGTGATGGCGTTTCTTGACTCATCTTCAACCCAGGGAGAATGGAGAGCAGAGGGTTGCCTAAGGGCATTTACTTTCACCTTTTAGGAAACACGCTTGAGACTGAGTCATGGAGGTGGAGTGTGTGTCCACTGACCTTTCACTCCTGTGAAACACAGGCTTCTTTATTGGGGACAGATGGGAAAGTGGAGGGCTTATTCATTTAGATAATAATAACTTATGTATCACGTGGCCTCACTAACAAAACGTGGCCCCTTTTGCTGTGATGTCTACCAGGGTTCTATGGAGAGTAAACTTCATCATCTGTCTCACTCAGAGTATTTGTAAAAACACAGCCATCTGTATGTGAAGAAGCAGATGCTAAGCACCACACACTCTGTGTAGTGTTAGGAACATGGGCTTACTCAAACCATCTCTTGGGTTTAATAGCCTTTTCAGGAAACTGACACAATATTGTCTATGGAATGCAAATCTCAAATAAAAATGGAAATCCAAGATTGTCAGGAAGCTAGTCTAGGCTATAGTGAGAGTTCAAGGCTGGTCTGGGCTACATAGTGAATTCAAGGCCAGCTTGGACCACTTAATGAGACACAGCCTCAAAATAAAAAAATAGAGAAAAGGGACCTTCGTTATAGCCTGTGTGAAGTTCTGGGTCAATCCAAGGTGCTGCATTTTTATAAGCCACAAGTTAAAACATGTTAAAAAACATAGTAAGTTGCCAAATACGGCAATTTAAAAAGAAACCAGTAGTATATCAATAGAAAAATGTGTTAAAAGAATTAAGAGCCAGGCCTTTAATCCCAGCACTCGGGAGGGAGAGGCAGGAAGATCACTGTGAGTTTGAGGCCAGCCTGGTTAACAAAGTGAGTCCAAGACAGCCGAAGCTACACAGAGAAACCCTGTTTCAAAAAACAAAAACAAAACAAACACACAAAACAAAACAAAAAAGAATTAAGAGGCCAGCAGAAAGACTCTTAGTGGTAAATCCATGTCCTATTGTTGTGAAGACACAGTGACCATGACAACTCTTATAAAGGAAAGCATTTAACTAGGGCTGGCTTACAGTTTTGCAGGTTTAGTCCATTGTCAGCATGGTGGGGAACGTGGCAGCATGCAGGCAGATGTGGTGCTGGAGAAGGAGCTGAGAGTTCTACATGCAGATCTACAGGCTGCAGGAGAAAAGAGAGTAGCACTTGTCCTGGCTTGGGCATTTTTAAAACCTCAAAGCCCACCCACAGTGACACACTTCCTCCAACAAGGTCACACCTCCTAATCCCTTTAAATAGTGCCACTCCCTATGGACTAGCATTCAAATATATGAGCCTATGGGGCCCATTCTTACTCAAACTACCACATTCTACTCCCTGGCTCTCATAGGCTTGAAGTCATAAGAAACAACATTGAATTCAGCTCAACTTCAAAAGTCCCCATAGTCCATCACAGTCTCAACACTCCTTAAAGGTTCAAAGTTCAAAGTCTTTTCTTAGACTCATGCAATGTCTTAACTGTAACCCCCTGTAAAATCAAAATCAAAAAGTAGGTCACATATACTTCCAACATGTAATGGCACGGAATATGTGTTACTTTCCCAAAAGGAAGGAAAGGGAGTGTAGTGAGGAAATACTGGGTGAACTCTAAGCTCTGCATCTCCATGTCTGATGTCAAATGTTCTTCAGATCTCCAACTCCTTCCAGCTTGTTGACTGTAACACACTTCTCTCTCTTGGCCTGGTTCCACACCCTGCCTGGCCAGGTGTCCCACAACTCCGGCATCTCTAACATCTTGGGGTCCCCAACACAATCCAGGCTTCAACCTCACAGCTTCATGCAATGGCCTCTCTGGGCCTCTGTGCAGGGACACCCCTGATGCATGCCTGGCCTCAGAGGCTTTCCCTAGCTATGGAAGGAGATTCCACACCCCCTTTCCTGTATCCTTTACTCTAAAACCAAACCATGTGGCCAAGGCTGCCAAGTTCTGTTGCTTGCTGGGGCTAGACCATGGACATGGACCCTTCATTCAATTACATCTGCATCAGCTTTCTGTTTCCAACTGTTTCCATCACTGCTGAAGCCTTTTTGTTTGTTTGTTTGCTTGTTTTTTTAGTGTGATGGAGGAGGCATGTAGGGAGGAGAGTGTGATGGAGGAGGCATGGAGGGAGGAGAGTGTGATGGAGGAGGCATGGAGGGAGGAGAGTGTGATGGAGGAGGTATGGAGGGAGGAGAGTGTGATGGAGGAGGCATGTAGGGAGGAGAGTGTGATGGAGGAGGCACGGAGGGAGGAGAGTGTGATGGAGGAGGCACGGAGGGAGGAGAGTGTGATGGAGGAGGCATGGAGGGAGGAGAATGTGTTAGAGGAGGTATGGAGGGAGGAGAGTGTGATGGAGGAGGCACGGAGGGAGGAGAGTGTGATGGAGGAGGCATGGAGGGAGGAGAGTGTGATGGAGGAGGCACGGAGGGAAGAGAGTGTGATAGAGGAGGTATGGAAGGAGGAGAGTGTGATGGAGGAGGCATGGAGGGAAGAGAGTGTGATGGAGGAGGCATGGAGAATGGGAAGCAGAAAAAGCATGGGAGAAATGGGGACCATGTAAAAGCTTTAAAGCCACTTGCTTCCCTGGTGTAGGCCACACCTCCAGAGGCCCAGAGCCTCCCAAGGAGCACCCTCCAGCAGCTAGTGGCCAAGTATCACACAAAGGAGCCTAAGTGCTGTTTCAGATTCAATCTGTAACTTGCTGCTTGTTGTGAGAGGTGGGCTCTCCTATGTCACCTCCAGGCCAGCATGCAGCACGATGGGAAATCTGCCCCTGATGACTCCTTGGGCTACTTGGAAATCTGACAAGTGCTCTCCCAGAGCCCCGTGGTGCTTCACTGGAGACTTCTCTGATGGCACTGAGCAATGACCACAGATTCGTCCCCAGCTAAAGAAACTGTGAGGCAGGTTTCTTCCTTTAGGAAAAACATGAAACCTACCTACACTTGCATCAGATCCTGTAAGTAAAAATGGAACACACTTTTCAGAGAATGCTCTCCTGAGCAGTTTGCGCCTGGTGAGCCTTGGCCGGCAAGCTTGGCAGTGGCCAGTGGGTGGTCGAGTCTTTTCCTGGGCACCTACCCATTTTAAAGCAGCCATATGCCTCACGCCTGGCACCCCCCCTCCTCCTCCCTGGGTGCTCAAAAGAATTTTCCCTCCTTGTGCTGCACCTGGGGCACCACTCCCACCCTTCCCCTCATTCCATCCACATCCTACCAGCGAATTTGAATTGGTCCCCACCCCCACCCCACCCCCATCCTACTCCTCCAGTGCGTTGCTAAGTTACAGAAGACAATTAGGACCAGCTTTGGGAGCTTTTTTATCATTCCCGTCACGAATAGCTCTCTCTAGCTCTCCTTTCTTTCCCCGAGGGTGGTGGGGAATGCTTGTTAAACTGTAATAGAGAAAACCCTCGCGTGTTCGGATCGCGAGGCGGAGGACGTACTTGGCATCACACCACGGCACTTGCAAACTGCACAAGTGGGCAGACACTGCTCAACTCGATCCAGCTCTCATAAGAAGATGTCCGAGAAGGCACTGTATGCCTGCACTCTGGGGCCTGTCTACCCCCCAACTAGGGAAGCAGCTAAACTCCCTTTGGAAGCGGCGGAGAAGCACTGTACCTGCTGGGCTTGGCTCTGGCTCCACCGCCAGCCAGTGCAGGCGGTCTGCCTGAAAGGCAGCTAGCTTAGCTTTCCAAAGTAACTATCACAAGGCAGAGCAAACGAAAGCAGTTTTAATCTGCTCTGATTAATATAATAAAATAGCTCCCCCACACCGGAAATATAAGTCCTGTGAGCAAATGAAGGCTCAGAAGTATGAGGAACCTGTCCTGCCTGCCTCAGGGAGGGCAGTCCAAGGTGGCAGCACTCCTTCCTGCCCCAGCAGCTTGCTAGTGACTCTCAGGACCCAGCTTCCTCAACACTGCCTCAGGAGCATGCACAGGCCGCCCTGAGCCCAGCAGGCTGTTGCCACAGACCCATATGTGTCCAAAGCAGGTATTACTTTCCAACCTGTAAGAGGGACCGCACTTGCCCTTAGGTGTCTCTATTGTCATCCAAGGACATGTTCTCTGGCCTGCTCAGAACCTACTCTGCCCTCCTCCCCGTCCCCACTCCCCCATCCCCTCCCCCCTCCCCCCGTGGTTTGTCAACACCTCTGACATGGGAGGAAGGCCACAGTGGTTTGGACAGCAATAAAAATGTTCTTTAACCAAGAAGATGAATTTTCAGCTTAAGTGGAAGCTCTGATATCTGGTCTACCTTGGAAGGGGTGCTGGTTAGGTTGTTTGTTTGTTTGTTGGTCTGTCTGTGTGTCATCTCCACACAAGCTAAACTCATCTAGGAAGAAGGAACATCAATTGAGAAATTGTTCCATAAGATTGGCCTGGAGCCAAGTCTCTGGGGCACTCTTCCTGGTTGATGGTTGTTGAAGGAGGACCCAGCCCACTGTGGGCAGTGTCACCCCCTAGACAGGAAGTCCTGGGTTGTATAAGAAAGGTAGCTGAGTGGGCCATGGAAAGCGCTCCCCTATGTGCTCTGCTTTAGTTCCTGTCTCTTGAGTTCCTGCCTTGCCTTCCCTCGGTGATGGACTGTTTGTAACCCAGAAGCATAAGCCAAATAAATCTTTACCAACAGAAAGCAGTTTAGGACAGAAGGCATAGGTTAGTCTGACGACTGCATGTTTAGTATGAATGCCCAGCATGTAAGAAACAGGAAAAAAATAAGATTTTCCAGAGAAGGTGCCTTTTCTGCACGGATACTCCTTATAAGTTTTTGCTGTGGAAACAATGCAGCCATCTTGCTTCTGGCCCACTGCAGCTGAATCCAAGAGTCCCCATGGCCTCTAAGCACCCACATGGTGGGCAAAACTCCTCAAAGGCCCAGACCATCTGCAGGAGGGTTCTCTGGCAGGACCACCTGCCCTACCCACAGCACAGCTGTAATTATGGGTTTTAAAATGCCACCCAGCGGGCTGGAGAGAAGGCTCAGAGGTTAAGTGTACTGACTGCTCCTCCAGAGGCCCTGAGTTCAATTCTCAGCAACCACAAAGTGGCTCACAATCATCTATACTGTGATCTGATGCCCTCTTCTGGACAGCAGGTGTATGTGCAGGCAGAGCACTGTATACATAACAATAAATAAATATTAAAATGCCAACTGGCATGCTGGCTAATATCTACCTTCCAGATCACCCAGATTTCTCGTGAATAGCTTGTGATGGAGACAGGGCAGACCACACCTCTGCCTCAGCATAGCTCTGTGCCTTTGTAGGAGGAGCATGTGCTATCTGACCTCAGAATCTTTACTTGACGAGGAGACACTGAGCTGGACCTTGCAACGATGGTATCGCTGAAGATGCTGCGTGTGAAGTAAGAAGCTTAGAACCAGGAGGCGGCAGGTGTTCCACCAGTGCCCACAGACTTGACCTGTGTTAGTCCAGATTCCAGTGTGATGCTTATGAAGAAAAGGTAGGCCTGCTGGACTGGGGGAGAATGGTGTAGTCATTTGTGAGCAACACGGCAGCTGTCAGTGACCTAGGCAAGCATGTGAGCTATGATCCACATGGGGAGAGTCTCTGAGAACACACCAGTACCAGAGAAACAGGGCCCAGAGGCTTACAGAAGCGTCTTGTGTATCTGCATGCAAAGGGAAAAGCAACGTGAGGCTCAACTCAAAGGACTAGAGAAGGATGGTGGAAGCTTCTGGAGAGTGGAGAGGATGGAAGAGGAAGTAGAGCAGTGGTCCTCACCCTGTGGGTCTTGACCCCACAGAGGGCCGAATGTCAGATACTCTGCATATCAGATTTTTACATTACAATTCATAGCAAAATTAAAGGTGAAGGGAGAATGAGGGTAAATTAAAGCAGGATAAAGACCGTGCACAGGCTATTAGTGATTGTTGTATAATTAACTCTTCACTTCATGTAAAAACAACAAAGTAACTTTTCTATCATGTGGCTTGACTGTGTTTGTTTTGTTTTCTTTTAATATATCTAATTTCTTTATTAGTATTCTTTATTTTTTTAAAAAGATTTATTTTATTCTGCCTGCGTGTACACCTGCCCGCCAGAAGAGGGCACCAGATCTCATTATAGATGGTTATGAGCCACCATGTGGTTGCTGTGAATTGAACTCAGGACTTTGGAAGAGCAGACAGTGCTCTTAACCTCTGAGCCATCTCTCCAGTCCCTAATATCTCTAATTTCATTTACCAGTTCAATGGCAAAGGCAAGCTGGAATTCTGCTCCAGTCCTGGTTGAAGTTTTAACCCATCTTGTGGCCATGATCCTTCACACAGTGTTAAGCATGTAACAGGCAGGAAGTAGATGCCAGGGAGTGAATAAAACAGAACATATTGCTATCCATGCACATTCCTCCCTGCACTGGGCGGAATTTGGGACTGAGCGCAGGAAGCACGGGGACCTTCATGGAGGTGCAGGTATTTGTGGCTGTGAAGGGAGAGAGAAAAGTGTGAGTGGAGCTGGCTTCCAGGCTCCAAGGTTGGTCTATTCCTAGGGAGGATCAAAGGCTGAGGTGATGCAGCCTTCCTCACAATCCTCTGCAGCACACAGTGAGGACTGAGCTTCTCAAGCACCAGAGCATGTGAGAGAACATGGCTCTGCTCCCCACGCTGACTTCTAGGGGAGGTAAGAGATATATCACACAGTGTAATTGATACTGTGTGACAGCAAGGTCACAGGCCACATCCCAGACCTAATTGCACATTTAAGGGGAAATTGACTTCTAAGTGACATATGACACACCACGCTTGATGGATTCCAGAGTCCAGCCTGGCTGGGCTCCAGCCCCAACATCACATGTGCGCACAGGACCCTGACTTTCCCATCCTGCTCTAGCCGGTATCTCTGGAGCGAGAACATGCCATTTAAGCATTTTAGTCTTTCTGAAGCAACATGGCCTGTGACAGTGACAAATAGCTAGGCTCAGTCCTCAGGCACTTATTCTAAGCTATTGGCACCCATCTAATCCCCCTGAAGTCCTTTCTTCCACACAGGAGACTTTCTAGCTTGCTGTTGTTATGTCCCTCGGTTTGTCTCCAGCAATAAAACTTGCTGGACCATTCTTTACGGGTCTTATCCTCGCACTTGTGTTTTGACATCCAGTCAGCGGAAGGAGATGGATGGGGGAGGGGCGGGGGGACTCCGGGGCCAAAAGGGCTCAGGATTTAAACTTGCCTGCTTTTGAACAAGGGCCCAAGAAATGCCAGACGGTTTCAGTCCTTTCAGTTCCCCTCCAGTTCGGAGGAACTGAGTTTTTCATATGCAGTCTCTCGTTTCTGCTTTGAAATAATAGGATTTTGAAAACTACAGCTCAATCCTTAAGCAGGAAAAAGCCGACAGATCATCAAGTGAGAGTCAGGGAGAGAGCTCGGCCCCGGTGATTGATTGTAAACAGCGCCTAGATGTCCTGGAGCAGCTCTGTCTTCGTGGGAGACTGAAGGCAGGTCCATGGGGTGATTTGACTAGGGGCATGGTGGCCAGTGGTCTAAAGGACAGAATTAGTTACCTCAGATGGTTCCCTGGCAATTTGCCAAGAGACCAGATTTTTTTATTTTTTATTTTTTTTATTTTAGGATCTTTCTTATGATGTGGGAGAGAGAAAAAGAAGAAGAAGAAGAAGAAGAAGAAGAAGAAGAAGAAGAAGAAGAAGAAGAAGAAGAAGAAGAAGAAGA
>OU015748.1:58655774-58678105 GCA_907169655.1 Acomys percivali
GAAGAAGAAGAAGAAGAAGAAGAAGAAGAAGAAGAAGAAGAAGAAGAGAAGAGAAAACAGCTTATTAGTAATTGTCCCTTGGTATCCAGAATGGCCCCCATCTCACCATGTGAGTACCAAGGTCAGAAAATGCTGAAGTCCCTTAAATAAAATGGCATTGTGTTTGCACAGAACCTATGCACCGACTCTCATGATCTTGATCTCCATACAATTTACAGTGCCCACCACGTATAAACCCTGTATAAGTCTGTGATGGGTTGTAACACTTGGTGGATGATGACAAGAACAAAGGGCTGTTCTTGTTCAATGCAGGCACAGCATTTCACTCTGAGTATTTTAGGTCTGTGGTTGGTATGTGTGGGTATGAAGTGCTGACTGAATGTGGGGAAAGGTATAAGGCGTGTTAATTAGCTTGACTGTAGTATCCACAGCTGACATGTCTAGCAAAGCAAGGGTGTCAAGAATTCATGTTGTACATCTTAAGGGTTTCTCTGCGTGGCCCTGGCTGTCCTGGAACTGGCTCTGTAGAGCAGGCTAGCCTCGGAGTCAGAGATTCCCCACCTCCACCCCCACCTCTGCCTCGTGAATGCTGGGATTAAAGGCGTGCGCCACCACTGCTTGGCAATGTCGTACCTTTTAAAATATACAAAATTAAGAAGTAAAGGCCAGTAACTGCCCCTCAGCAACTCGACCAGCCAACACAGCTTAGCCGGAGTCTGTCAGAGAGAAAAGGCCCGCTCTGCAGCCTGCCTTCTTCCGACTCTGGCCTCTCTCTGGCTCTTGCTGCACAGCAGGATGGCAGAGTGATCTTTTCAGAGAGGAACTTGGCTCATGCTGCACCCTCCACCCCCTCAAATCTGCAAATGCAGCTCAAACTCTGAAGTGTTTTGAGGGCCCTGGGCAACCTGGTCCTTGTTTATTTAGACAGTGTCTTTTCACACACCAGTTTCTGCAGCTGACAACACTCTGGTCTCCATACCGCAGGGCCTTTGCACTGCCTGCGGTGGTCTCCCTCTCATCTCGCCCTTTCTCTTCCTCATCTTCTGGTTCTCAGATCAGTGACACTTCCCCCTGGGAACCCCTCTCTGGTTCTCGGATTAGATCATATCCATCAGTTATCAAGGAGAAGCACAGGACTTCCTTACAAGACTCGCCCATGGAGGGATGACTTGATGTGTGCTTTACCAAGCAAATGCTAAACTCTGGCAGAACTGAATCCACTTTGCAGATGGGCCCACAGTACCCAGAGCAGTAAGGAAAAGATGCTTAGCTTTCACAAAGCTAAACAGCAACAGCACTGTCATTTGTGCAACCAGCAGCTCGGCTACAAGGTGCCAGACTGCCATGTGGGTGTTAGAAGTAAGTTCAGGGCTGGAGAGATGGCTCAGCGGTTAAGAGCACTAACTGCTCTTCCAGAGGTCCTGAGTTCAGTTCCCAACAACCACATGGTGGCTCACAACCATCTATAATATGATCTGATGTGCACTGTATACATAATAAATAAACAAATCTTTTTTTAAAAAAACAAGTAAGTTCAAAGTAAGAATCCTGCTTAACCCTGGGATTCATTTACACCCTTGGCCCCATAGAAAGATACCTTTCATTTTATTAACATTTATTAACATTAACATATCAACTGAGTCCTTGCTATTTGCTCCATGAAGATTTGGTCATGGGATATATGAGTGTAAAATAATCGTAAAGACTGTGCCACATTGGGGCTCGTGTTTTAGGGGTGTTATTATGAACAAGAAGCAAAGGAAGAATTGGGGTAAAGCAGGTTCTAGGATAATTGTGTGGTCAAGAATGGTCCTTGTAAGCAGATGCTGGCTCAGGGAGGTGTGAGCACAGGATTAGTACCCATTCTTGCTGGCAGGGACAGTGTGTCAAGCCACACCACAGACAGGATACCCGGAAACACATAGGACGGCACATGGGCTTGAGATCCAGACTGGGTCTTTGGATCCTGTTCTACCCTAAGGGCCTCTTTCCTGACACCTGTAAGTGTTTTATATCTCTTCCTCTCCACACCGGTGACATGGATGATAATAGTTTGAACTCACGGGGATGGTATAAAAATTGAAAGAGCTAACGTATGTTCCTTGGTACCCGTCACACGGTCAGTACTACACAGGGGAGTCATTATTAGAACTAAAAGAGCTAGATAGCAACAGCCATGTTCACAGTCCGTTACTCACAACAGCCCCAAACTAGAACCGATGGAAAAGATTGTCAGTGGAGAAGCTGTTGAAGAAATACAATGGAATATGACTTGACCTTTAAAAAGTAGGAAATCTAGCACATTCCTAGCATGAATGAACTTTGAGTCTGTTGTGATGAATGATGTAAGCCGGTTACATACGGACAGATGCTGGGTGGTTCCATTTGTGTGAGGTCCTGGACCTGGGAGAGGGAGGGCTGTCTAAGTGGCATAGCACTTCAATGTTATAAGACCAAAGAGTCCTGGAGCTATCAGCAATGACTGCATGGGACACTGTTGAACTGCACACATGGCCAAGAAATAACAGTGCGTTTTATGCTATACTCTACCATGACGCGTTTCAAAAGTGTTACATGTAAATTAAGATTGGGGGGAGCATGGAGCAGTGTGGCGTGTGTGCAGCAGGGGAGGCTGATAGAGGATGAGGTCCTCCTGCTCATCCTCAAGACTTCCCATGGAGACCTGGCACTGCAGCATCTCTGTACTAGGAGGAGCTCAGTCCACAGCTTGCCTTGCTGTTGACCGAAACCCTGGGCATCATTTAAGACCGCTCTCTACCTCATGTTTTCCTGTGTTCCTTAGGGTCCTCAGACAGACGAAATGTGTGCCTCGGTGGCAGCCACCTGGAAGAACCATGCCATGGATGTCACACGCGACCCAAGGATGTCACATGCGACCCAAGGTTAGAGCAGACCAAGAGATGCCTGTATTAGCTGTCACTTGCACCAGTTAGGATGAGTTCTACTGCAGGTGGAGCACTATGATATCTGGGTGATAAGGGTGCTGCTAAATGAGTTCCCTGAATTTCTGTCTTCAGGGTGATAGGGTTCATAAACCCTAGGAAAGTTTTACACTGCAAGGAGAAAAGTGCATAATACTGCTACACAGATGGAGTGGACATTGGAGGCCACAGATAACACCAAAACCTATTTTTGTTTCTATACACACAGCGTCCATGGCTAAGTTTAGTTCAGAAAGTACAGTAAGAGACAGACAACAGTGATGAGCAATAAAATGCAATCATGGTAATCAGATAATAAGAGATACGTGAATGTGGCCTGTCTTTCAAAATAATTCCTGTAGTATACACATTTTTGAGTAACGGCATGAGAGGATATGTTAGCTATGTGATGGTGTGATGGGATGAAGTGGTCCAACAACACAGGCAGTGTGAGTGTCCAGCTACCGTGTACCACTTGAAACCAAGCACTACAATACCCACGCAGTCACTCTCATGACCCAGACTCAGCAACTCGCACAGCATACCGATGCCAGACAGAGAAGGATTTGTGTTCAAGGTTGCTGGAGTGGGACAGCATAGGATTTCAGCACAGCATCCAAGATGGAGTGCCATTTAAAACTTACTAGTTCTGGGATTTTCCACCTAATATTTTCTTTTTTATTAATTTATTCAGATTAAATCTAAATTGTTACCCCCTTACTTGTATCCTCCCGCTCCTCCATCCTTTCCTCTTACACCCTATTCCCCTCCCTGCCATTTAATATTTTCGAAGTGCAGGTGACTATGGGTAACTAAAACCTTGGATAGGCATGCATTCTTTACTTAGTATCCACGATCTTATTGAGAAAAAAAATGCCTTTACCATTTTCAAAGATAAAACAAACAAAAGAAACCCAAACCAAACAACAAAAACCACGACATCATAAAATACATATGCACACACACGGTTCAGCTTGAGAGACTTAGATCAAGAGCTCAGGAGCAGTTGTACACCAGTTTATGGCGGTTTGTACCTGCTGAGGAGTCAACTCCAGAAACACTCAAGGAGTATAAAGAAAAAGGAGCTAGCCACAGATATCAGATGAGCCATGAAAAACACGGGAGGACACGTCCTAGCCTCGGGAGGCAGAAACAGGATGATCCCTGAGTTCCAGGCCAGCCTGGGTTACAAAGTGAGAGCCTGTCACCAACAAACCAGCATGTAGAGAAACTATCAGGAAAGCCATCAGGAAGTAACCCAGGAGAGCAGGTTCTGGGAGTGCTGCCCATGAAGAAGCCAAGGAAGAAAGTCATCTCACAGATGTTCAGGAGGCCACCAGCGACATTGGGGAGCACGGCTGTGATGGACTCACAGCAATGGATGCAGGATTGAGGGGACTGAGCTGGGTAGCACAGGCTAGGCAGACAAGGGAGGAACAAGTCTAAGCAAGCACACCATCAAGTTTATCCCCTCAAGGAAACAGGGAAGCACAATTTTGTTGACTTTTACCAATAAGACACAATACCACGAACTGGATAGCTTACAAGGAAGAGCTTGTTTTGGCTCATGGTTCTGACCCATGGTCAAGGAGACGGTACAGTGATGGTGTTAGTGTTGGTGGGTCCCAGGAGGCACACAGTAGCCCATGGCAGGGAATATGTGAATCCCTGCCCACCGCTACTCTACAGATCCACACCTGAGACAAGCCATGAATCCCCTAACCTCTGACTGAATGACTAAGGCAACCTGTCAGGGAAGAAGAGCTCTAATTGCCTCTCAAAGAGCCACTTCTCGTGGTGGAAACTAAGTTTTCAACATGAGTCTGTCCGTCTGTTGCGTTCCTTTGAGGTAATGACTGATATGATGCAGAGAGATGCTGGCATGAGCAGTAGAGAGAGTGGGGTAGCCTTGGGCTTTGTTTTTCTAAATGAAGGTTTTGTGTAGAGGGAAACTGGAACTGAACTCAGCACATGGAGAGCTCCTGTTCGCCTCTTGCGGGTCCCCTGGGGTTAGCATCTTCATCCCTCTGCAGCATTTGTCACAGCTATGAGACTAGGCTCATCACACTACTATTGACGGAACCTCCCCTGCTGTGGCCATTGGTTTCCCATGCTTTTCAAGACAGCTTAGAGAAGGCTGGATGAGCCTTGCGTGGGATTCCAGGCATTAGCCTGGGCTGGTCTTCTCATAGTTAGCTCTGGAAAGGACATCCCAAATGTGAAGCAGCCCTGTCATGCTGGGGTGCACTGGGGCCTCACAGTGTCCAGCGTACAGTGACTTCTCATCACTGGCTATGATGGTGCCTGGTGTGTACAGATGGTTCATAGCCTACAGCAAATGATCCCTCACAGTTCTGGAGGCTTGAGCTCTAAGATCAAGGTGCTAGCACACGTGGCATCTGGTGAGGACCCACTTTCTGGGTTATCTGGGTAAAACACAAGCGAGAAGAGGGCTGACCCCTCTTCCTATGGAGGACCTGGGAGGAGCCCTGGGCACTGAGGCAAGCTTTGCACATCAGTGTGTTTGAGTCACAGCCGGGGCTCAGTGCAGGCGAGGAGGGGGAGTGCTTGGTGGGGATGTTGGAATGCCCGGTTTTGCTGTAATGAGGGCTCCAGGGGGTCTCAGGATATGTCTTGGAGGGCAGCATCAGGGACACTAGGGACAGGAGAGAGGAAGCTTCCAGAAGAGAGAGGTGGTTGGCTGGAAGACTTTGCACCTGGTCGTAGTTGAGTGGTTATAATGACTAAAATGGGATAATTGTGATAGCATCCTATAAGCCCAGCAACTCAGGAAGCAGTGGCAAGGGGCCCTCAGGGCAAGCTGGTTAGCTAGACTGAATGTGGCGAGTGACAGGCCTTGCCTTGATAAATAGTATGAAAGTGATTGAGGAAGAGAAAGGTGTCAACTTCAGTTCTCCACGTGCTCATATACACATGTGCGTGCACACCGCTGTCATGGTGACTTTGCTGTGACCAAGGCAATTTACAGAAGAAAGAGTTTATTTGGGGCTTACAATGTCAGAGGGTTAGAGTCCGTGACTGTCATGGCAGGGAGCCTGGCGGCAGGCAGGCATGGTGCTGGACAGCAGTGAGAGCTCACATCTTGATACACAAGCACAAAGCAGAGGCGTTAACAAGGAATGGTATGACCCACTGAAGCCTACTCCAGTGGCACACTTCCTCCAACAAGGCCACACCCAAGAATCTTTCCCAAATAGTTCCTCCAACTGAATATCAAATATTCAAATATATGAGCCTGTCAAGGCTATTCTCATTCAAGCTGTTGCACCTACATGTGCAAACACACATACCACACACCACACATACACAAACACACACACACACACACACACACAAAAGAACAAGTAACAGAGACTTAAGAAGAATGCGAAGAAATGTATGTGTTAATTAGCTTTATTTGGTCACTTCAAAGCAATATACTGAGCCAGGTGTGGTGGTGTATTCCTTTAATCCTAGCACTCAGGAGGCCACGGCAAGCGGATCTCTGTGAGTTCGAGGCCAGCCTGGCCTACAAAGTGAGTTCAGAACAGTCAGCCAGGACTACAAGAGAAACCCTGTCTTGAAAAACCAAAAAACCAAAACCAAACCAAAACAAGCAAACCCCCTCCCCAATATATTGTAAATGATAAATATATGCAATTGTATGTGTTAATGAAAAGGAGGATTGCGTTGATTCGTTCATTCCTCCCATGAACTTTGCCTGTGCTACTGAGGGGCGGGAGGATGCAGTGTGAAGAGGGCCCAGGGGATGACCTACTAGGGGTAAGTGCTGGGAGAAGCAGGCAGGTAAAGGAATGAAGTGGCCTTGGCCTACTACCAGAAGGAGAATGGTTCCAGAGGCATGATATTTAAGCAAAACACTGATCGGAGTTGTGTGTGTGTGTGTGTGTGTATATGTGTGTGTGTGTGTGTATGTGTGTGTGTGTGTGTGTGTGTGTGAGAGAGAGAGAGAGAGAGAGAGAGAGAGAGAGAGAGAGAGAGAGAGCACCCTCCTGTCAATCAGAACTAAGGTGCTTGGAACACCATACATGACGCAGGTGGGAAGAGGGAGCCATGAAGGAGCAGATGCCCTGGCCTGGCCTCTGGCCATCATCCTGAGCACAGCGCAAGGCCAGTGTCTTGCGTAGGGTAGTCTTAAGGTCTGACTTTTCATGGAAGACTTCATCCGGTGTGCTGGGGCAGCCTGGGGCTGTCAGCAGCATTCAGTCCACCAGGGCCTAAGGAGACACAAGCCCCCAGGTCTCTCAGAGGCGGTGTTACATCCAGATCAGTGATTTCCCAAGGATAAGTTGGCAAGAGTCGCTGACTCTGGGTTTGGCATCTAAAATTCATCAACATGTCAGAAGCAGACTTTTCCTGGATGTGGTGTCAGCAAGGGACAACCTCTACCCTGATGGCCTCTTCTGGACAGCGTGTTCAGCATCTGTCTGCAGGCAAGGAGGCCCCAGCCTGTCTGGAAAGAGCAGTCTAGTGAGTGAAGACTATGGGGTTGCTACCCAGTGGCAGGGAAAGCCCTTCCTGCTGCCACACAGACCCCAAGGAAGGGGTGGAGAGGGTGTCCCCCATCCCCTGCTTGGTCCTAGGCGACATCCAGGTCTGTCTGCGAGGTCCAATGTCAAGAGGTAGTCAGGTGGGCCAGGCACTGCTGGTGGCAGGACCGTGACCTTAGGCAGAGCAGAATCCACCAGAAGCTCAGTCAACAGCAGCCTTCAGACTGACTTCCTGGCCAAACCAAGCAAAGTTTAGACATTTTGATTGTTCTGTTCTTTAATTCTGAAAAGGACCCAGGAGGATCAGATGCTGACAGATGCAGGCGCGAAGCCAGGGCACCCCCACACAGGCATGCACATACAGACCTGCACCCTCCTCCGTGGAGTGTAGATATGTCAGGGTTTGCATGCGAAGCATCCTCAGCAGGCTCGCGTGTGCGGCTACTTGGTCTCCAGCTGGCAACAGTTGGGGAGCTGTGCAGTGGTTTGGACGTGGAGCCTAGCTAGCGAAGGTCAGGCTATCGTGGCTGGTTTTACTGCTTTTAGTTTGGCCTGCATTTGGCCTGAACTTCCTCTGCTTCCAGCTGAGCTGAAGAGATATGTAAACAAGCGAAAAGTGGGCTATGGCACTGCTCCTACCTCCACCACACCAGCGTGCTATGCCTCCCACACTGGGAAGCTGACAAACTCAAGCAAGTTCTTCCTGGGGCTGGGGGTGTGTGACAATGCAAGGGTGAGGACCCAAGTTCAGATCCTTAGAAACCACTTAAAAGGCCTGAGTAGGCATGTCAGCCTGCCCGAGACTCCAGCTGCAAAGGGGAGGTGAGATTCCCCAGAGCAAGTGAGACTAGCTGTCTCTGTGAGCAAACTCCATGGGTTGGTTAAGAAATCTACATCAGTGAATAAGATGGAAGAGCAATCAAGGGTGATTCCTGACCTCAGCCCCAGGTTTCACATGTGTGTCTATGCACATGCTCCCACATACATGTGTTCCTCATACATGCAAACACACGAACGCATGCATGCATGTACACACCCGCCTGTGAAAATGGAAAAAAGGAAAAAAAAAATCTTCCTCCCTTAAGTTATCTTTGTTGAATAAATAATTCACCCACATGGCCATAAAACCACTAAGGACGCCCCTTGTTCCCAGCTGTGGGCCACGGAGGGGGCCTAATATTTCTAAGGATGTGGGCAGCTGGAGCTGGCTAGGGGATTCTTCTGTTATGCAGCTCAACATTCTCTGCTTAGTAAATAAGAAAAGTAGGCCCCTCAAAAAGGGAAAGGTGACATGGATCTCCTGGAGCAGCAGGGCTGGCTGACAGAGTCTTTCTAGTGCCCAGGCTCCTGGCACCCAGAGTCGCCTGAAGAACTCACTCCTGATTCTCTGCCTCTCACCGTTCTCTACCTGACATGAACCCAGCTGGTCACCTTTCCTCGGAAGACCCCAGCCTTTCCCGGGCTTTCACCTTTTGAGTTCCTGATCAGTGAATATGGCACTCTTAGCACGGGGCTAAGAATTGCGGACCTTCTCACAGAACAGCCTCTGTATCAGGAAGCAGTAACGGTTGGGCTGGAGAGATGGCTCGGCTGAGAAAAGCTAGGCTCACAACCCAAAACACAAGACACAGTCATTGTGCTGTTGGGGCACAACGCTGCACGCCTATAACCCCAGCCCTTCGAACAGCACAGGTGGGAGGAGCCTAAGTTTGAGTTTAGCCTGGGCTGTAGGTTTGAGATCCTGTCTCCGAAAAACAAAAACAAACTAGTGAATAAATGAACAAACAAGAAACTATACCAATTAAAAGATCACCACAAAGCAATCTGCGAGATAACCATACAAATGCGTGCTCACCGCCAGCACTCCGCCCTCAGCCGGTTTTGTCTCCTTCCCTCCAGTGAAATTTTCTTGTTTATGACATCTCTGGAACCCTTTCCAAGATCAATTTATTTCTAATTTTCTGGTGCTGGCAATTGACCCCGGGGCCTGGTGCACACTGAGTGTGTGTTTTACACTAAGTACACCCAAGCCCTTGAAACAGTCCTTGAGTGGAAAGTTCCCCAAGTTCGATCTCGGTTCTGGCTGAGACTGGCTAGCTGTATGATTGCGGGAGAGCGAAGTACCAACCCCAACTGCTATTTAACATTCAGAACTGATAGGAGCGACAAATGAGATGATCAAATTGCTCATCTTCACATAGAACAGCCTTAAAAATGCAGTCTGCCCAGAACTCTGCCTTAAAAAGGGGCAGGCTTGGTTGCCAAGACAGGGTAAGCAAGTTCTCAATAGTTCCTGCCTCACAAATATGTCTGTCAGATATATTGGGCCAGAAGGCTGAAGAAGATGCTCCAGCGTTATAGAGAGTTTTGGGTGACTATTCAGATAGAAAACTGTCTCTGTCATCTTTTCACTTGGAAAGCTACTAACCTGCACTCCCGGCATACTCAGATAATCAAGTTTACTCCTTCTCAAGTCTCTGAGGGAGTTGAAGACCAGGTAGCTTAGTTTTACAATGAAGCTTAATTGTTTAGGAGTTAAGATGTTTTAAGGTCTAGATAGGTGTTCTAAGTTGACAGTGACAATCAGTGATGGAGACTGATTTACATTCAGAAATTTAGGTGCACCAAGATAGGAAAGATGTCTTCTTCAAGGCTGTCAAATACAAATAGCCAAAACACTAAGAATGTAACATTTATATAATTCCTGATTGTGTCACGGTTCCTCTTGCCATAGATAATCTATTGTATATATGTGTAATAATATAAATGTATATGTACAAAAATAAAATAATTTAAAAAATAGAAACTTAAAAAAAATGCTGTCTGCCTTTCTCTTCTGAAAGACAATGCCTCCCTCATCCTCAGATACTGCAGATCAAATAAAATGTAGGGCTGACCAAGCAACAACTGTGTGGTGATTTGAATGAAAATGCTCTCCCATGCTGCCGCCACCCCATGGGCTCATGTGTTTGAATGCTTAGTCCCCACTTGGTGGAACTGTTTGAGGAGGATTGGGAGGTGTGGCCTTATGGAAGAGGCCCAGCCTCAACCTTTCTCTGTCTTTTTGCTTGCAGGTTAGGATGTAAGTTTTCAGTTACTGCGCCAGTGCCTTGCTACTCGCCATGCTACCTGTGCCATGATGGGTGTGGACTAACCCTCTGAAGGTGTAAGCAAGTCCTCAATTAAATGCTTTAAAAAAAATTTAACCAGACCAAGGTGGTACATGCATTTAATCCTAGCACTCGGGAGGCACAGACAAGGAGATCTCTGTGAGTTCAAGGCCATTCTGGTCTACAGAGTGAGTTCTGGGGCACCCAGGGCTACACAGAGAAACCTTGTCTTGAAAAGCAAAAAAAAACCAAAAACAAAAACAAAAAGAAAACAAAAAATATGGCCTTTGTAATGTTGTCTCTTCAAAGTCATACAATAGTACCTGAGACAATGTGTGAGATTAAGAATGGTCTGGGAAGGTTTGAAAATAAATGCGCTATTCTGTAAGTTAACCAGTAACCACAGACAAGATATACCACCACCACCACCACCACCACCACCACCATCATCATCACTACCACCACCACCACCACCACCACCATCATCATCACTACCACCACCACCATCATCATCATCATCACCACCACCATCATCATCACTACCACCACCATCATCATCACTATCACCACCACCATCATCACCACCACAATCATCATCATCACCACCACCACCACCACCATCATCATCATCACCACCACCACCATCATCATCACCACCACCACCACTATCATCATCATCATATTTTTGATACAAGGCCTCACTCCATAGCTCAGACTGGCCTATAAGTAACCACGGTGCCCAGGCTTGCTTCAAATTTACAGTGGTCTGCTGCCTCAGCCTCCAAAGGGATTAAGGGTGAGAGCCACCATTTTCTGCAATGTACATCATAAAAAGAAAAAGTCGCCTCTCCCCCAAATTAGCTATTCTTCACTGGTGTGCCATATTTTACTAAACTTAAAAAGAACCGGGCAATAAGTAACTTACACTTTGCAATTGTGTGGGCGATTTTGCAAGCCAGGAATTTCACCCAGAAGAGATTTTTCTTTCTTTTTCTTTTCCTTTCTTTCTTTTCTTTCTTTCTTTCTTTCTTTCTTTCTTTCTTTCTTTCTTTCTTTTTTAGACAGGGTTCTCTGTGTAGCCCTGGCTGTCCTGTACTCATTCTGTAGATCAGGCTGGCCTCGAACTCACAGCGATCCTCCTGCCTCTGCCTCCTGAGTGTTGGGATTAAAAGTATGTGCCAGCACACCCAGCCTACCAGAAGAGATTTTTAGTTGACAGTTTCTTCTGCTAGAATCTCTTAAGTCAACAATTATATGTTAACTAACATACAATCCTCAAGCAGTAGAGATAAGTCTAAACCCTGCGGGCTTCCTTTCATCCTGTGTGCAACAGTGGCCGTGGTAAGGGGCTTGGGTGTCTTCTATTTTGTCTCAGCTGTAAAATAGGAACATCAGAAATACCCTAACAAAGGAATGGAGGAATTATTGAGTTGATAATTGCTCCTTCTTTAATGCTGGGGCCGTGCCCTGATAAACCCAATACATAGGTTTGTGAAAACATTACAAGTTAGTACGCCTAACCTGCTGAACATCCCAGCTTAGCAAGGCCACTCAGATGTGCTCAGAACTCCTCATTAGCCCACAGGTGGTCAAACTATCTAAACCAAAGCCTACTTTTTACTAAAGTGTTGGCTATCTCATGTAATTTACTTAATTCTATATATTCCTTTTAAACCTGAGAAAGGGCAGGCAGATCTCTGTGAATTGGAGGCCAGCATGAGCTATAGAGTAAGTTCCAGGACAGCCATGGCTACACAGAGAAAACCTGTACTGAAAAACCAAAAAATGAAACCAAACAAAAAATAAAAACAAACACAAATTTGAGGAAGAGAAGCATGCTAGGCTGGAGACCACCTGCCACTAAGTGGGCACAGTGGAGTTTCTGTCACCACTGTTGTTTTGGTCTGATATCCACAGGGCAGCAGGAGGTGCCTAAGTTTCCTATCCCAGCGCCATGTGTTCCCTCATGATTGACAACCTCATCTTAAGCAAGCTTTGGGTAATCCTGAGCATCACTATAATCATGCAAAAAGAAATAAGCAGAAAGAGAACTTTCCAAGGGCCACTAGGCAGGGAACCATCTCAGGGGAGTGAGGAGCCACAGTGGGAGTGTCAGAAGCCACAGCAGGCGAGCCAGGAGCCCCAGGGGAGGGGAGGAGAGGTGGGGGCTGAGGTGGGAGAGGGGTGAGGTGGGGCGGGCTGGAGTTCATCCTGTGGGATGCACATTACTACTGTGCTGGAAGCAGCTTGCCAAGTTTGAACTTGACTTTGAACATCTCTTTTTTTACTTCTGTAGCTTTTTGCCACAGGATCTTGGAAGTGAAAATGCAACAACGGCGATTGGGGGCTACAGTGTGCTCCCCGATCCAGAGTGACCACGGAGAAGAAGGTGGCGGCTGCTGACCTCAGTGTTGCTCTCCATCCCCGTTTGTCTCCCCCTGATAGTCTAAGGGGATTCTCTGCCCAAGAACCCCACCCCCACCCCCACCCCCACAACTTGCAGGTCTGGTTTAGAGTCCTGGTACCAGTGGATTATGGGAAAGAGTATGGTCACATGATGTGGAAACTTCAAAAAAGGCAGGTATGCCAGCCTTCGGCAAGTCACATCTGAAGCCATAGCAGGGGACTGCGGATGTAGAGTTTATGCTCCATCAAGATAAATTAAATTCCATGCTGTGGACCATAATTTTATATGCCCTAGACTATCAGACATTTGCGGAGAATGCTTCCAAGCGCTGGTCTGACAAGGACAGGGTCACAGGACTCTGAGAAGATGCTCAGTCAATGCTGGGTTCACTGATGCACTTGAGCGCAGCAGAAAAACACGTTACCCAAAGCAAAGAGGCACTGTTGTAGACAGAAAGAGACAATTTAAGAATTCCACAGAAAGGACCAATAGCTGCAAAGAGATGACAAGGTGCCACAGACCCAAGAAAATGGCTAGATGAAGAAGTACCCTCCACCCTGGGTGACCAAGCATCCTAAGGATGCTGGATGCCCCAGCAGCAGATAAGCAAGGCCACTCCCTTTTCACCTGACGAACTTGCAGGGAAATCGGTCCCCTGTCCAGCTCGGCTGGAGAACCTTGTCAGCAACATATGGCAACTTTCTCATTGCCCTGTCACTGTTCTCCCTAGGCAAGGCCACCAGAATACAGAAATCAGGAGCAGTCAGTACGGCGCTGGTTCGTCTTTATCGATCTGACACAAATCTAGACATATTTGGGAAGAGGGAATCTTAATTGAGAAAGTGCCTCCACAGGATTGGCCTACAGCAAGCCTGTGGGGTTTGTCTTGATCAATGACTGAATCAATGGGAGGGTGCTGCCGGCCTTGACTGGTTGTGTCCTGGGTTGTATAAGAAAGCAGGCTAAGCAAGCCATGGGGAGCAAGGCAGTAAGTGGCTCTCCTCCGTGGCCTCTGCTTCCGTTCCTGCCTCCAGGTTCCGGGTCTGACTTCCTTTGACGATGGGCTGCGATATGGAAGTGTAATCTGAAATAAGCCCTTTCCTCCCCAAGTTGATGTCGGCCCAGGTGTTTTTTATCATAGCAACAGAAACCCCGACTAAGACAAGTGCCAACTATCCTTCGATCAGAAGGTGTAGTCTTCTAAAAGAAGCCACTCTGCCCACTGTGCGCGATTGTCGTGTGTCCATGCATTCACTCGTATGTGCTGGCTTTGCGTGGGCTCCGGGGTACAACAGCTCAGATAATCCAGAGCTTACATTACAGGGGAAAAGAAAGAGGAGAGCAGGTAATTGTGTGACACCAAGGTTAGAACTAGAGGGCTATAGGTGTCCGCAGACGAAGATTTATGACTTAAGTGGAAACAGAGTGACAAACCCGAGGTTAAGTTTATTCGAGACAATTCAAAGTGTGTCCTACAGCTCACTCAGGTGGATGTCACCTCCAAGCCATTCCAGGCACTTGGTTTCTTGGTCATTCTCATCTTTACTTTCCCCTATCCATCTGACCAGAAAGCGACCGATTGTCTTTATTTGATTGTTTCAGTATCCACGACATGTTGAAGGTATTCCATCACCTTACAAAGAAGTGGCTATGGCATCTTTGGTGGCGGGTGGGGATGGGGGGGCTTTCACAGAGAGATGTGCTGGCCTCTTCCACCAGGAAAATCTCTCCTTAGGATACTTTCCAAATTGTTCAACCCGATGATGCTACCTCGTCGTACCTTTACAGAAGCCTCGTATATCAAACATCTAACACTAACTTTCCACAGTAAAGCTCGACGTGGCAAAGATCATTTGTCCAACGTACCAGTTTATCCTGCTTGGTTCTCTCTGCCAGCTGGGATAGCGTTCGGCAGAAAACATCTGACTTAAAATTAGAACATTCCAGAACATTTAAAGATGGGCATAATTTAGGGATTGTCTGTTCCTTTCAGCCTTGAGGAGAGTTGGAGGAGACTGAGTGAATTAGCCAAAGGCATCAGGCTGGTAATGCTTAGCAGCCCTTGAGGACTGACAGGGGCCAGAGACTCTAGCGCTTTTCTGTGACCATCACAGAAAGCCTTAGTTCTGTGCCTGCCACACAGTGGACACCACAACTCACATAACGTTGAAGTAAGCAGATGACTGCTGACTGTGTGCTAATACTGGTCAAGGCCTCTTCACTAGCACATCTGCTTCTCTAATAGTCCAGTGAGGTAGGTATTAGTAGCATTCACCTACTAAGGTAAGTATGGGATCGGGCCTAAGATAACAGAAATGGGTAAGAGGGAGGGGCCAGGATTTGAACCCAGGTGCCTGCCTAACTCATCTGTGGTCTATACACAGTGTTGCTCTGATAGAGAAAGGATGACTACACAACCTCGGTAACTCTGGAGAAGCAGGAGGGAGCTGGGGAAGCCACTTGGGAGCCCTAACAGTGAGAAGATGTGAGCCGTACATGTGCACGGAATCACAAGCTGCCACTTTGTAGCACATGCGCAGTGCAGCCTTGGGGGCTAACGGAGACTGTAGTTTACACAACCTAATCTTCAAAGGGTGCGTAAAACAAGACGGGCCTCAGCATTTCCGCTCTTAAACAGCGTTGTGTTCTTCACAAACATTTTGCGTGATGAATGTGAGTGCACAGTCGTAAGAACTCCCCTCCGAAAGAGCTACATTTGCTTATTTTTAAGTGCCGGAGGGCATATTATCAGAGGGATTAGCAGAGGCACTGCAGGTTCTTGTGGGCGTTCTGATCCTCGCACGCCTGCACGTCTCCTGCCGCTGACCTGGGAAGGCCTCTGCTGGCAGGCTGGGATTTTAATGTCTCGCATTGCTACCTCTGAGAGCATCTTAAGAATTAATTATTCCCAGGAAACCTCCAATTTAAAAGCTCTTTTGGACAGAGCTCATTTTGTTAAGCTTGACATGTGTCTATCCAAGGTGACTGCAAAGTGCATTTGGGAGCTCTGCGGTCCCATCATGAGGAGTTTTTCTGCCTGACTGATGGTCTCAACCTGGACCTGTGGGATTAGACGCGGGGTCCCTAGTGTGTGCTTGTCAGTGTGAGAATGGAGGTTCTCTGGCACAGGGAGGGTATGAGGATTCTTCATGGTGTCTTTTTTTTTTTTTTTAATATACACTTTGTTCCTTTTTGTGTCAGGAATTTTTTTTTAAAGCATTAGTGTCTGTGTGTGTGCATGCACTCATTCATTCCATGGAGGCATGCGGGGGTTAAGGACCAGTGTCAGGAGCCATTTCTTTTCACTATGGGATCAAACTAATGTCAAGATTTTCATGCAAATGACTTTACCCATTGAGTCATCTTGTCACGGTATCTCAAAGTGACCCCTGGCTGTAGTTTGTATCTGGAACGTCTCCCAGATGCTCATGCTTTAGAGCTTGGTTGGTAGCTTGGCATTACTGAAGGTGGTGGAACCTGGTTAAGAAGTGGAGTGCAATCCCAGAACTCAGAGAGGCAGAAACAGGCCATCTCTGTGAGTTCAAGGCCAGCCTGGTCTACAAAAGTGAATCCTGGACAGCCAAGTTTACACAGAGAAACTCTGTCTCGAAAAAACCAAAAGAGAAAAGGAGGAGGAGCAGGAGGAGGAGTGGAAAGGTTTCATTAAAGGCAACGTCCACTAGGATTGAAAAACCTCAGTCTCTTTCTCGTTTTCCTTTTCACCTCTGGCCATGAGGTAAGCATGCTTGCTCTACCACACACTGCTACACCTCGTGTTGCCTGCCATAGATCCAAAGCAACTAGGTCAGCCACGCACTGAACATGTGATCTAATATGAACCTTTGCCCATTGTAAGTTGATTATTTCACATATTTTAGTCTTTTGTTTGTTTGGTTTTGGTTTTTCGAGGCAGGGTTTCTCTGTCCTGGAATAGCTTTGTAGATCAAGCTGGCCTTGAACTCACAGCAATCCGCCTGCCTTGTCACATATTTTGTTACAAGGATGGAAAACTAATACATTTTCTCTGCGGACAGCTGGGGCAGCATTTGTTTCCTTTTCCTGCATGGGTAAAGCTATGCAGGGCCTCCCTTGGTCCAGGCACTGACTTGTTTATTGTTACAGTTGTTTATTATCGTTACAGCTTGTCTATTGTTACAGTTTTACAACCTGTAGCTCAAGTACATGATCCTGGACAGCTCTTCCTCTGTGCTCAGTGAGCTCGGTGATGTCTAAAAGGCCTCTTCACATTGCTATCCATAGTGAACAAGAAGCAATTCCTGAGATTGGAAACGGTTTCTAGTTAGGCTTCAAACAGACAACAGAACAATTAAGGAACTTTGTATTTTGTTTTCATATTTCTTAAAATTCGAATCTGAACCACAGGCCAAGCCACCAGCCTCTATACAAACCTTTGACCAGAACACCTTTTCCCTCTAACCAGGAAGACAGGCACCACCCCTCAGCCCCCATCCCAGCCAGGGGCTTCCAATCTGAACCCTGCAGATGTGCTCTTTTCCGCCATCTAGTGGCCATAAAAAGAAATGTGCTCCAGAACAACCCCAGCCCTAGCTTCCACATCCTACCTGTAGCAAGGTGGGTAAAAAAGGGTATTTGGTACCCATCTGGCTCATCACTCTCTTTCCTTGGTGCAATCTGGGGTAATAATGGCCTGCCACATTTAATACCTGTAATAAGTGATGCTGGCTCTTAAATCTCATAGGCCACTTCTATCTGAATACTGACATGCAGGGAGTCTAGGCTAAGAAGGCAAGGGTGAGCGACAGTTTCAGGTGGTAGAGTGAAAAGTCTCAGTGGACCATAGTCACTAGGTGTTCTTATCTGAATCAATGGCATCCCCTCAAACACTATTGCTTAGCTTCTGTCAATAGTGATTCTGAGCCAGGACTCTTGCCTTAAAACCTCAGGCAAATGAATTTCTTCTAAGACCTTGTCTGAATTTTGTGAATTACAGTATGGAAGAAAACAGAAACATTGTTGCTACCTAGACACTTGGCACTTTATATCTAAAGTAGTAATAACCGCGGTGGCCGTTCCGAGAGCTCAGACAGATCCACAGTAAAATGCTACCAGAACAGACCCTGAGAGGCGCAGGAGAGAGGGAGCCGTAAAGAGATCCAGCTGGTAGAGCCTCCTGCAGGGGGGAGGGAAAATACCAAGCCAAGGTTCTTAGTCCCAAAGCAGCCCTACAGGAAATCCCGTACAACAGGCTTCTATGGAAAACAGGAGATGCGTCTTATAAATAATGAGACAAGACAGAGCTGTGGGGAGACAAGGCGCCACAGCAGAAGAGGAAGAGGGGAGGCTGGATCTTCCTGGCCGGAAGAAAGCAGCATCCGATACAATGACAAGGTATGGAATATTCTGGTGCTGCCTATAAAAACATCACTCACACCAAAGGTTAGTGCATTTTACTGTGCCTAGACAGCTCTTAAAGTAACCTCCCTTTGTATTTTCCTTCTCTCTCTCTCTCTCTCTCTCTCTCTCTCTCTCTCTCTCTCTCTCTCTCTCTCTCTCTCTCCAGGTCGGTGTCCATGAAGACTGTTGTTCATTGAGAAACAAGGAAGCAGAGAGAGATGATCTAGAGAGATTCCCAACAAGTAACTATAACATTCTGTCTCTTGTGATGGACTAAAAGGATGGAAAAATGTGCATAAATACATATACAACAATACATATTTGCACACATATCACGATGTTTCAATAGTAACGACCTGAAATGTAAGTGTTTGCCATTCAGAATTTAAGCTTTAAGATGTAACTATTGCAAGAGCAGTGTGAACCTCTGTGAGTCTGAGAGCCCTCAGAAGCACGCTTGGTCTCCAGTTCATCCATTTGGCGCTGCATTCACAGCAGAGATCTGAGGGGCCCCAGAGGCTCATGGTGGATGGGTGAATAGAAAAAGCTAACCCCAGCCTGCGGTCAACTGACTCTTCCCTCCCATGAAGGACAGGAGGGCTAAGGAAGAGCTGGGGAAAGCTGGGTGGTCAGAGCGGCAAGTGGGGAGGAGCTGGGGAGAGAACAAGCCTGGGAGGCGCTGCGAACCCCAGGCTAGCCCACTCCTGTCTCATCTGCCCCCCTCAGCACTTTGTCCTCCTGGTCCCAGGAGCTTCTTCTACCTCAGATCTTGATGGCACTATCTTTCATTTCTGCCCACCTTTCTGTCCCCTCTCCCCAAACCACCCACCTCTACCAATTCTCTCACATGACCTCGTCTATGGGGTCTTCTAAGCTCCACTCCTGCCTGCCAATGAGGAACATTCTCTAGGCAACGGTACTGTCCTGGGCCAGTGAGGGGACAGGAGGAATCGTAAACAAGGCCATTTTCTTTTTTCTTTTTTCTTTTTTTTCTTTTTTTTTTTCTTTTTGGTTTTTCGAGACAGGGTTTCTCTGTGTAGCCTTGACTATCCTGGACTCACTTTGTAGTCCAGGCTGGCCTCGAACTCACAGCGATCCGCCTGCCTCTGCCTCCCGAGTGCTGGGATTAAAGGCATGCGCCACCACGCCCGGCTTTCAAGGCCATTTTCTTCTACCAACCCTCACACTGGAAATGACCTCATCCCTAAATCCAGACTATGTATGAATGTATGCACTCAAGTGCTTCCCCTGGGGTGCCGTCCTGGTTGTCACTCCAGAACCCCCAAACATGAGGTAGGTGGGGAACATCCTCAGGCAGAGGAGACCCTTCAGGTGGACTTAGTGAAGATGTGAGTCCAGGGGGCGTGGCTGGAACAAGACAGGTGGGAGGCAACTCATAAAGGTTGTAGGAAGTGCAGGCTGCAACACCAGCCTGGGGGCTGTGGGCACCGCCCACCGGATGTGATGGGAAACAGCTTTGTTCAGTTCACATCTTCCTGGCAAGCGGACTCTTCTTCCAGGTAAAAAAAAAGAAAAAAGAAAAAAAAAAATATATATATATATACTGGATATCTGAAGTCTCAGGAGGGCTGGCCCAGCAGCTTCCTTGAGAGTTCATCAACTTTGTCCCCTCCACACACAGCTGGGAAAGGCTGGAGAAAAGATGAATGGCCTGGAGGGATCTAGAACCTGGCTTAGCTCACAATATATTCTCAGACAAGAATGTTCTGGTGTGTTGGGGGGGTTGGAGTGGGGGGCGGTGGGGAGGTAAAAACCCTCTGGTAACACAATCTATGTGCTTTAGCACAAAAGTCAGCAGCAAATAGCACATTTTGGAGAGGAAGGTGGCTTCCTAGGATGGCGAATAGCCCATGCTTGTCTTTGTTTTAATACCTGTGTGGTGTGCAAATGGTGGCAGCTGTCATAAGGCAAGTGGCCCACGGCATAGTGGCGGATGCTGCCCACGCTCTGCAGGTGACATTCAGAAAGTTCACCGATACCCTTTCTGCATTCAAACTCCTGGCTGGGACACAGGTCAGAAAATGATGTCATCTCTTCTGGATCCTTGCCCAAGGCTGAGCCCTGGCAGCTGCCACCCTGTCCCCTCTGGTGCTGTTCTGGCTGGACACCAGCTGGGCTCTTTCCTTGTGTCCGTCCTGGCCTCACTCAGGGACAGCGGCCCCTGGATGGTCATTTCTGGGGCTGAGCTATCCTCTGAGTCTTCACAGCAGAAAGCACCAACTATGCTGCCTTGCTTGGTTTTGTTTTGTTTTATTTTGTCATCACCTCTTTTAGTGTGGATGGGTTTTTTGTTTTGTTTTGTTTTGTTTTGTTTTGTTTTGTTTTGTTTTGTTGGGTTTTTTTTTTTTTCCTTTTCTTTTGGGAGAACTGGCCAAGCAGCGTCTCTGGGGAAGTGACCTGTCAGCACTATCAGATTTCAAGGAATCAGAGTGTTCTGAACTGGAGGACTTCTGTTTTCTATAACAACTGTGAGCCACCTATTGCTTAGTCATATTTTACAGGCTTAATTCAAACATTTCCTCAAACACACATAGGTTATATCAATCTTGAATTTCTACAGGTGGTAGAAAGGCTGGGAGTGTCTGCAAATGAGGGCAGTTTCTCTGTCACTGCTTGGCTTGTTGAAGCTCCCGCAGGTACCATATGCTGGTGGCACAGTAAAGGAACTGCAGAGTATTTACACAAGGCAGGTAAAGGCCTCCATGGCAAACAGTGAACACACCTGGGTCGTTAATGTTCTGAACTTGGCAAATAAGCAGCTCAATTGGCCCTTGCCATCCATAGATCCTGCATCTTTGAATTCAACCAATCACACGTTGAAGATATTTTTTAAAAGTATGTTTGTTTCCAGCACTTGGGAGGAAGAGGCAGGCAGATGGCTGTTTGAGGCCAGCCTGGTCCGCAAAGCGAGTCCAGGACAACCAAGGCTAACATAGAGAAAGCCTGTCCCAAAATACCAAAAAAAAAAAAAAAAAAAAAGAAAGAAAGAAAGAAAGAAATGTACTGAAACATGCCCACCAACTCCCAGCATTATTCCTTGACCACTAGAGTCTAATAACCATTTATGAAGCTTTCCCATTGTGCTGTAAATTATGTTACCAAGAGAAGTTGTGAAGTGTAAGAGGCTGTCTGCGGGGTCTATGCAAACATGACACCATTTCACCTGGGAGACGTTTTTTACAATCTCTGGGGTGCGGTGAGTTTGAGAGGCCTAGAACCAACAGTATGCACATATGTACAGCCTGCTTTCCAGAGACTTCTTATATACTGTGCAACACCGCCTAAGTTGAACTGTAGGTATGCTCATTTTTAGTGTCTGTCATGACAACTTACAGGGCCTCATGATGTCATTGCTCTTACTGTTGTTACTGATATTTTACAGCAAAGGAAATCGACAACCATAGAACCAGGAGTGCTAGGCTCCTCGTCATAGTCAGGGTTAGAACTCAGACACTTCCTATCCTTAATCTAAATTTATGTAGCCAAGGACTTAGCTCCTATGTCTGCTTCTCTTGTCAGCTCCTATCTTACTTTCCCTGTCTTAAGTTTTTTCTGTTTTTTTCTTTCTTTTTTTTTTTTTAGGTTGTTATTTTTTGTCTTCTAGTTTCTTTAAATTTATTATGTACACAGTGTTCTGCCTGCATGTACACCTTAATGCCAGAAGAGGGCACCAGATCACATTATAGATGGTTGTGAGCCTCCATGGGGTTGCTGGAAATTGAACTCAGGACCTTTGAAGAGCAGACAGTGCTCTTAACCCATGAGCCATCTCTCCAGCCCCCATCTCTTCTAGTTTCTTAAGATGAATTCTAACATATATTTACATTTTTCTTTCCATAGTAAAGACAGTGTTTAACGCTACTTAATCAAAATATAGTTTTTGTGCATGCTGTAGGTCTGCCATGAGGTTTCTTGGTGTGTGTGTGTGTGTGTGTGTGTGTGTGTGTGTGTGTGTGTGTGTGTG
>OU015748.1:58685413-58731777 GCA_907169655.1 Acomys percivali
AGAGAGAGAGAGAGAGAGAGAGAGAGAGAGAGAGAGAGAGAGAGAGACTATTTCTAAAGTTCAAGTCCAAACTCCTATTTATTTTATTTTATTTTTTCAAAACTCCTGTTTAAAAAACCAATAGTGGGGCTGGAGAGATGGCTCAGAGGTTAAGAGCACTGTCTGCTCTTCCAAAGGTCCTGAGTTCAATTCCCAGCAACCACATGGTGGCTCACAACCATCTATGATGAGATCTAATGCCCTCTTCTGTAGGTGTACATGCAGGCAGAACACTGTATACATAAGAGCAAATAAATACATCTTAAAAAAAAAAAACAAAAACAAAACAAAAAAACAGTAATACACAGAGAAACTGTCTCAAAAAAAAAAAAAACCTAACTAACTAACTAACTAACTAACTAAATTAAGAGAGACCAACAGTAGTAGCACATACAATCTTGATTTGCCAGGAGAGTGTACAAAGGGAGTGTGCAGCATTATTACCATAAACCTTTTCAAAGCCTCTAGCACGGCTTGAGGGATTCTGTGATATGGTTTGGGGCTTGAATGAAGCTAAGTGAGCCGACTTCAGCCATTTTAAGGCCGCTCTGTTGCTCCTTCAGCACAGGGCACAGGCTCGGGAGTGGGGTATATTTTGTATATTTGCTTATGTCCACAGTGGCTTCCTATGATTCACCAGAGCCCAACCACCATCTCAAGGCGTCCCGGTGGACCCCACTACAGTATCTTCATTTATACTGCCTTTTCTTCTGAGAGCGGCTCGTGAGCGGCCAACCCCAGCCTAACTTTGAAAATAGGGAAAGGTTTCAAAAGAGGGGTTGTTCTTGTGTGCGCTCCTCCAGTTGTGATAAAATACTGACCAAAAAGAACTTGGGGAGGAAAGGCTTTCTCTGGTTTACACTTCCAGATGACAGTCCATCGCTGAGGGAAGCCACGGCAGGAACTCAGGCAGGGACTAAAGCTGGAACTCTGTTTACTAGCTCACTTTCAGCCAGCTTTCTCATACAGCCCAGACCGCCTGCCTAAGTACAGTGCCACCGACAACAGGACTGGGCCCTCGTGTGGCATCTCAATCATCTATCAAGACAGTCTCTCACAGACACGGCCACGGGCCAGTCTGATGTGGGCAGCTCCTCACCAGGACAGACAGGAACTGTAACAAAGAATTACCCAAATTCAGAGCGACAGAAACAATGTAAACTAGCACAGCAATTAAGGTTCAGAGGCCCAGAGGCGCCTTCCTCTTACTTGGTAAAGCTTGTATCCCGGATGGAGAAGCGCTAGCTGGAGCTCCACCAGGCACTTCCTCCTCATCAAGAAGCGGCTTTACAAGGTGGGTGCCTGCCTGGCTTTGTGTTTTAGCTTCCTGTCTCTCACAGGGCCAGATGGTGGCATCTCTGCCTGTCTCACAGGGGCTGCAGGCTCACAATGTTATCTGCCTCTCCAACTCTCACTGGGCCTGAGAATGCAGAGGCGGGGTCACACCTGGCCTCCGGGCAGTGGCATCAGTTCCTTAGCCGTGACTCTAATTGCTACTCCATGTGCCGCGATTCAGACTCAGATTCCCTTCCAATTCTTGGCTCGGCCGCCTGCTGCTTTCAGGGTTTATGTTCTGCATTTTCAGAAGTTCCAACTCTTCTGACTTGAAGAGAAAGTTTGTGGTACGTACAATTCCGTACTTTAAGCCTGGTGTGCTGTTAGTTGCTAAAACAACATACAAAGAGCTGCCAGGCGTGGTGGCGCATGCCTTTAATCCCAGCACTTGGGAGGCAGAAACAGGTGGATCACTGTGAGTTCGAGGCCAGCCTGGTCTACAAAGCGAGTCCAGGACAGCCAAGGCTACACAGAGAGACCCTGCCTTGGGGGGGGGGCGGAACCCAAGACCAAACCAAACCAAACCAAAACCCAGAAAACAAACAACAACAACAACAACAACAACAAAAACAAAACAAGAGCTGGGTACTTAATAAAGAAGACTTTTTCCTTGTTCTTTTTTCTTTTTTTTAAGACAGGGTCTCACTATGTGGCTCTGGCTGTTCTAGAACTCATTATGTAGACCAGGCACAGAGAGATCCTCCTGCCTCTGCCCCCGCCCCCACCATGCCCACCACAGCATGTCCAGCAAGAAGAAAACATGGCTTATTTTGTTTGAAGTCCTGAGGGCCGAAAGCAAGACTGTTCATTCTACAGGGATGACGTCAGTGCAGGCTGGCACCATGGGAGTCCTTGCTCTCTCATAACAGCTCACGCCTGTGGGAACCAGCTGGGGCCGTCCCATGAGGACTGCACCAATCTCTCTGAGTACCACATCCCCAATGACTTTCCTGTAGGCTCCACCTCACAAAACCCAACAGGTCACACAAGAGATGAAGCTTTCAGCAATGAATGCAAATATATCCCACCACAGCTCTTGCTCAGAGCCTGATGAGTGGTGAGCGGCAACGCTGTGCCCTTCCCTCAGCTGCCTCTCCAGGATCAGAGTCCCGCAGCAGCCGTGTTAGCTACAGCTGTAGCTAGACTACTGGTCGCAGCACCTCAAGCCTCAAGCCTGTCTGGGAGAGTTTCTGTTGAATGGATTTTAGCAAAAGGTTAAAGAAAATGGTAGCCAAAACTGCCGTTGGAAATGCTGCTGTCCCCCGAGGGTTTGTGGGGCTGGCCCCACAGGGTCGTGTCCTCAGCCTCCTTATTTCTTCCTGCCTTCTTCTCTTCGTGGGGACCATGATGATGACTAGACGGCTGTTTTTCTCGGAAAGTGGCACTGATGGGTACATTTGTGGTTGCCCTAAAGCAACAGACCTGGGCACAGAGCTCAGGACCCAGGCCAACTCTAGGGTTTCCTCTTAGTCTCAATCTCAGGCCAGATCAAGACAGCAAATAACAACTTAGAAAAGACAAAAAGAGGCGACAGCTCCCTGTAGTTAATGAGAGGAACGAAGGAGGCCAAAGCAAAGACCTATGGGATTGTTTGGGGCCCCAGGCCTCCTACTGTGAGCGCATGTGAGCACCCTTTGATAAAAGGGGCCGGGCCGGGCGTGGTGGCGCAGGCCTATAATCCCAGCACTCGGGAGGCAGAGGCGGGTGGATCGCTGTGAGTTCGAGGCCAGCCTGGTCTACAAAGTGAGTCCAGGACAGCCAAGGCTACACAGAGAAACCCTGTCTCGAAAAAACAAAAACAAAAAACAAACAAACAACAACAACAACAAAAAAAACAAGATAAAAGGGGCCGGGAAAGGGGAACTGAGGAAGCCAAGGCTCCGCCCCATTTCAGTTAAGACGTGCAGGTTGGCCAGTCTCATGCGCTTCCGTTCCTGATGGCTCTGGTTCGGACTTGAGTCAGTGCCCACTCTCAGTCACACCTCTGAGGCTCTGCCCACACCATCTACTCCCACCAGACTTTCTCCTATCAGGAAAGTTCTGGGGCAGCTGTCAACATTGGCTTGGTACTAATAGCTGGCTAATCTGTGATGTACCCCTTGATTCTAAAGTGAGAATTCATGCATCCTTATTAGCTATGAATGAAGTGAGAAGCTGGCAAGCTCCTGCCAGGGGCTCCGCATACACTCCAGCTAGGCTGAGTCTATATGGAATGTGCTAATGTACAGCCCAGATCAGATGCACAGCACACGGGAGACTATCAACCATGTACCCTCAGGCTCATGGTGCTGCCCGGAGCTACAGCAGCCACTGTGGCCTGGCGTACTGAGAGCGGAGTAGGCTGGATATGTCTAAGCCAGGAAAAGATCCGGATTCAAAATTCCAACTGCAGTTTCTAGTACTCCCGCAACTACGTGCCACTTCGGCTGACAGTAAAGCTGTCTCATTTGAAGTTGGGTACCGTCTGTATGAAATTTATCCTGCTTCCTGTATAAAATACTAGCCTGGTGTCTGCACAGAACAGACTAGATGAAAGATTCTCTCGCAAGCAAACTGCCTTTTGCTGAAGTGAACAGGTAGTTGGAAGTCCACTGTGAACACGAAGCACAGGGAAGCGAGAGCCCACGGGCACAACTGAGGAAGGATGGATACGCTTAGTTCTGAGGGCCGGAGCATCTGTCTGGTGGCTTTTCTGGTCATATCTAGCAAACCTGCTTTACAGTTCTCCAAAAACTAAGGTAAATATAGCTGTCAGGAATGTGGCTCAGTTTTTAGCTCTGAGAGAGGGAATATATCCACGAACACCTGATTGGGAAACATAATTTTTCATATGTTTTTCTTGTGAGAAAAACATACAAAAACTTATTTAAGAGGCTCTTCCATGAGCTAAACCAATCATTAGGCATTTTCTTAGTAATTAATCTAAACTTGAGAGCATAAACTGTTGACAACCACATTGCTCGATGTGAGAAAGCAAAGCTGCTCCTGAGGCTTAAGAAGGTGAGAGAAACATTCACGGAAGAGGTGGGTTTTGCTTGTGACCAACACCAAGTGTTCGGACGCGGGGAAGGGTGGGCATGGCTAGGCTGTGAAGGTCCCTGTGTCTCAATCATCAGTGTAGCTTTCCTACTTGGGAGCCTCAAGTAGGGCAAACTTAATCATGCCTAAAATCATCACCAAACTAACTTCCTGATGCTATCCAATTCCACATTGCAACCAACCTTTAAAATGTGTACATGTGTGTGCATGTGTGTGTCTATGTGTGCATATGTGTCTCTGTGTGTGCATGTGTGTGTCTCTGTGTGTGCATGTGTATGTCTATGTGTGAGCATGTGTGTGTCTGCGTATGCATATGTGTGTGTGTGCGTATGCATATGTGTGTGTCTGTGTGTGTACAAGTGCCTCTGGATGGCCAAGGAAACCAGAAGAGGGCATCCAGTTATTTGGAGACAGAATTACAAGGAGTTGTGAGCCTCCATTAGGGTCTGGCAACCCAGCTCAGTTCCTCTACAAGAGCAGCCAGTGTTCTAAGCTGCCGAACCGTCTCTCAGGTCCCTTCAAACAACTTAAGAAACCCCACTTAGGCAGGGGTTCAAACAAAGCCACCACTGTCTAAAGGACCGCTAAAGGACCTCCTTTTCCACTCCCAAATCTGGGTGAGGCCAGATTTTCTTCATCGGCTTCAGCTAAGACAACATATTTCGACAGATTCCAATTAAGTCCACAGCGGATAGGGGAGTCAGCTGTCTTCCATTACAGCCGACACCGAGAGGATCTGTGGAATTCCAACGCAGTGCCCTTCTTATGCAATATCACTGGCTCTGGAAAATATAGTTATTTTTATTTTTATAAAAGTATGCAAGTTGTATAATGGGGTTAGTATTGTTTTTTTTTAAATAAAGGAATTAAAAAGAACTTACAAAGGCTCCTTATTATTACAATAAATACTGCTGAAAACATCAGATCTAGTTCTTGCCAAACAGAGGCTCCCCGGTTTCCAAAACAGCCAGGGGTCCCCGGTCAGTGGCTCCTGTGTCACTAAGTTCCTGTTGCCGGAGCACTGTCCTGTCCTCTTGTCCTTTTGCTCTGGCCTGGGACCCAGTCTACTGCTTGTGTTGCGGCATTTAGCAGCACCGGTCACTCTGCCCATTATTCCTTGGTCTCAGTTTGCTCTGGTAGTTTACCCAGGAAGTTAACAGCGAAGAAAAGCAAAGGAAGGCTTGTCTCACGCGTTGGCTGTGAATGTGCCTTTGGCACATGACTGATGACACTTAACAACATCCCCTAAGCACACTCTTAATGGAAAGGAAGTTTCTGTGAGGTGGGAAGGCTGTGATCACCTCTGGCATCCTCAAAACAACAGCAATATGGAGGAGCTGGCTGCCCAGCACCTCTCTGCCTGGCTGCCTTCCTTCATTCGTTTGTTATTTTTACTGCTCTTAGCTTTTTAATTACACTTTAGGGAGTCTGTATACAGAGCCATTCCATTCCATTTAGTGGTGTCAAACAGTGAGGTGGTTATTTTGAAGTTCTTCCCTTGGTGGATTTCGCAGGCTCTAAAAATCGTAATGTCTTAGTTTTTGTGGTTTTGTGGTGCTGGGAATGGGACCCAGGGTCTTGCTGAACGCGGGCTTCACGTCCACCTCGCTTCCAAAGCAAGAAGCTTCTTCTGCGCTGCTATAGAAAATGGCAAGACGCTTCTTCTGCGCTGCTATAGAAAATGGCAAGACGAAAACTTTTCCTCCCACTCAGCCGGCTGTGAATAAAAAGGGCCATTCCCACCACAACCAAAAATGACTCTCCCTGGCTCCCTTGGCAGACGCGTGAAGATCTGGACCAACTGCCAAAGTACCCACTTCCGGCTAGTTTGTGCGTGGTTTGTTAGGAAGCAGCCACACGTGGACTCTGAGCACGTGGCGTGAACAAAGTCTGTCGTGGGGTGGAGGCAACAGTGACCCCGCAGGTCACCTGCTGAGATGCATACACAGCCTGTAAGCAGTGGGAAGGAGTGCCCTCGGACCTGAAGGCCAGCCTGAAGATGTGGGATCGGCTCGTGCTTATAGAAAAGAGTGTTCCTAAATCAGCCAAAGGTCCTGCAAGCATGGCGGTCCAGGGTTACCGACTCCCCAGGAACGGGTCTCAGCCGTGCTCACCTTCTCGAATGCTGCCCACTCCTTTCTTCGATACCCTTGCTTCTCTCTTTGGACATACCGCATATTTTATTTCAATAGTTCTTAAAATCTCTAGGCCAGATTATTTGAGTAATTTACCCCAATGTTTAGTACTGAAGGCGTATACATTTTGTTTAAGGTTAAATAGCTCCCTCTGGTGGCTGCTGAGGGAAGTTAGTCTTGTGGGTTTGGAAAGCTCTTGAGAACCAAACTTTATATTCAATTTATATGTTTACTCCTTCCTACTCCTCTGGTGGGAAGTTTTATTTAAGATAAATTCTTATTTTCATGCTGAGAATAAATATGTTGTTTCAATATTTACATCAACACTTTCCATATCATACTTTTGATTTGTTTTTCAAGACAGGGTTTCTTTTATTTTTATTTATTTATCTTATTTATTGCATATGAATGCTTTATCTGCAGAAGAGGGTATCAAATTACATTATAGATGGTTGTGAGCCACCATGTGGTTGCTGGGAATTGAACTCAGGACTTCTGGAAGAGCAGGCGGCCCTCTTAACCACTGAGCCATCTCTCCAGTCCCTGAGGACAGGGTTTCTTTGTGTAGCCCTGGCTGTCCTAGACTCACTCTGTAGACCAGGCTGGCCTCGAACTCACGGAGATCCACCTGCCTCTGCCTCCTGAGTGCTGGGATTAAAGCCGTGCACCTCCACTCCTGGCTACATCTTGTACTTTTAAATGTGCTTATAAATACTAGCATATGTGTGATGAAATGTTTTATTAGGTTAAAGTGAAAAGCTTTTCAGAAGGTGGCATATACTGTCCCAGCACATGGGACAGATTAGCTCCAGAAATTCCACAGCAACGAAAGCACTGGTAGATTTTTAAATGCACAGTGTCAGTGACGAATAGGTTAAAAGTTATAGCATTATCAACAGAGAGCCAAACCCTCCAGAGTAGGTAGGTTTCATGTTGAGAGGGAGAAGCCGTCTGCAGCAGGCCAGGCCTGGCTGGTGGTGGGCCTCAATGTCCCACAAAGCAAGCTGGAATCCACACACCGCACAACACAGGGGGAGCAGGTATCTGAACTTTGTCTCCGCCTGGTCAGAAAACCTCAGAGAAGGACTGAAAAGGAAAGTGGTGGGACCTGCTTCCGCCAGTGCCTACCACTCCAGCCCTCCTGTCCCCCATCATGGAGCTCGAAGGACACCTGGAATTGCTACTGTAATGACATGAATGCCACAAGCTTTGCCTTACACAGGGATCTGCTTCCCTCCAGTTTCCTTTCATGGGAAGGGACTTTGAGTCTGCTGAGGTTTCTAGAAACTCTCTCCAAACAACGGGACATTTTAGACCCACTCTATAAGCCTTTCTGTTACAATTAAAAAAAAAAACCGGACCCCAGAAAAGCACCTTCATTAATCTTCATTCTAATAATAGTGTATGTATAGGAGAAAACAGAGAGACTATATTTTGTGATGTTCCCTTAAAGAAAAGTTAATAACCACGCTGCTTATGACACTTAAAACTATTTTATAATGGAGCTAGGTGTAGTAGCACATGCCTTGAGTCCCAACACTCAAGCAGAGGCAGGTAGATTCCTGTGATTTAGAGCCCAACCTGGTCTACATAGGGAGTTCCAGGCCAAACAACCAGACAAGGCTATAAATCAAGACCTTGACCAAAAAAACAAACAAACAAAAAAACCAAAAAAACCAACGACAACAACAAAAACCACAATAAATTATACATAAACATACAGCTAGGTATCTTAGAAATGAATTTACAAAACAACAAGTTGTAACTGGTTCCATTTGAAGTTCTTAAAGTTTGCATGAAAACATGGGTATTTCCTGTTATCAATAAGTATTCAGAGGCCCCAAGTCAGCTCAGAAAGCAAGGAGCTTGTTGTGAAGTCTGACACCCAGAGTTCAACTCCTGAGGGCCATATGATGGAAGGAGGGAATTAGCTCTCACAGGTTGTCCCTTGGCTCTTCATACTCATGCTGTAGCATCTACACACACACACACACACACACACACACACACACACACACACACACTACACTTAAAAAGAAATAAATATGCAACATAGATGCACCTTCTTTAGAAACATAGTAGCTTTTCTGAATTGCCAAAGGTCTGGTGATACTGAGATTCACCTAGACAAATGCACTGGAATGTTCTCCGTCCTAAATTATACCAGTGTTTTAAAGCAAACCAAGCAAATGGTTGTACTTTGTCATCATCTCTTTTCATCTGAATGTCCATCAAGCAATTTGGCAGAGAGCTAACTCACTCATAGCTAGTGCACAAACTTTGTACCTAAATGCCATAATGTTTCTTCCCCCTCCCCCATCCCCCACATACACACAAGTACTGAGTTTGAATTGTTTGGTAAAATGTGCCAGCAAGGGACTGGGGAGATGAGAGTTGGTAAAATACTTGCTTCATAGCCATGAGGCCTGAGTTCAGATCCCTGGCACACCACGTAAAAACTGCAAAACCCAGATGTGGCAATGTACAACTGTGATCCCAGAGCCAGGGCGACGAGACAGGAGATTTCCAGAGCTCGTTGGCTAGTCAATCATTTTGGTTTTAATGACTTAAGTTTGTCATGATGGTGACTGCAGCGGGGGTTTTAGAGATGGAACTCACAGTAGGGGAGGGTGCTGGGACTGTCTTCAAGGAGGAGGGGTACCTGCGAGTGCTGTTGGGACCAGAGCCTGGATCAGCCTGAGGGACAATGGGGTAAGGTGACAGATTACAGGTGAGAGAGAGGGCTCTGAGGCTGCTTCTGGGGATGCTCATTTAGGGGGAAGTTGGGGGAAAACCTTCAATAATTAACTCACTGTGACTAGAGAAGAGACGAGGCCTGCAGGGAGTGGCAAGACTGAGCCTAAGAGGATGCAGTCACTGGATGGCTTGCTGATGTCTCACAGGCCTCACAGCCTGGCCAGGGGTGCAGTGCTCACAACTGTGCTTTTCTAAGGTGCCTGCCAATCAAGAGTTCAAGGAGGGAACTAGCTCAGAAGCAGAGTTATCCCTAAATTGTTCTTGGCACTGAGGTCTATGCTGAAGAAAGCATTCCTGGAATATATAGTCCAGCTCAAAATATGTATGTTTTAGAGGAAGCTTGTGCCCTAACAGGATGGATGGGTTGGTAGGTGAATGGATGGATGGATGGATGGATGGATGGATGGGTAGGTGGGTGGGTGGGTGGGTGGATGATGGGTAGATTAATTTTCTCCCAAGGTTTTCTTGCAGAATTCATCGTTTAGACCTGTCCAGTGAAATGTCTTGTTCTGCAGAAAAAACTTGGATATGGCTATGAACATCCAGAGCCCAGATGAAACCTCAGTCAGAGCAATACAAATTCCAGGGACTGTTTAACAGGAAAGAGAGCTCACCCAAAACTCAAATAATGGATGTGTAAATTACCTGTTATGGTTTGGATCATAATACAATTTTATCTATCTATCTATCTATCTATCTATCTATCTATCTATCTATCTATCATGTATATTTATTTATTTACATAGGGTCTCCTATGTCACTATGTAGCATGGCTAGCCTGGAACTTTCTGTATAGCTCATGCTGACCTCAAGGCCACAGGGATCCACCCACCTCTGCAATACTACTTGAGATCTTAGTGACGGCTGAGAAGTGACAGTAGCAGGCACCTTACTAACTCGTCACTTGGCAACAGAATCATGGCTACTCACAAAACTGCCGCTGGTCTCTGTCGATCACACTGGAAACTGAAGAAATGTCACTGGCGCCACTGGTCGCTTGGTCCAGCCCAACTGTCCACTTCCCATGATTCTCAGGGAAGTAATTTCCAGCGGGTTGTCAGGCAGCCAAACAGGTGATAAGTGTGTAAGCAACAGCACAGCGTCTGTCAGAAGGTCCGCTGTAAAGGTCAAGAGGGTGGAAGTCTTATGGAAGGAAAAATGTCAGCTATGCCATTATGGGTGAGAGCAGGAATCCACTCCTCCATTGTAAAAAATGTCCAAGCTGCCACTTGCTCAGCCTCAGATGCAAAGTTTTAAAGCTGGCTTGCAAATTGAAAAGAATGTGCATCGCTTGGGAGATGACCCTCTGTGTTTTGAGTGGCCTCAGAGCCATTAAAAAGATGCTTTTCAGCTGTTCTTAACCATGTTGGCTTTCTGAAGAGTTTTGCGAGCAAAATATCTTCTCTGTGCCTCTTCCTCACCTCATTTCCAACACCAAGGGGTTGAAACACAGGAATCCACCCCCTTGTCAGATAGTTATGTGGTCACAACTGTCCCAAGCTAATGTAAGTGCCCCTAAACTTCCTCGAAATTATTGTTTTCTTTTTAATTTTAATAGATGCTTTCATGTAGCCCAGGCTAGCCCCAAACTCACAGTGTAGCAGTGGATGCCCTGGGCCCCCTGATCCTCCTGTTTCTACCCCCCCCCCACTGGAACAGCAGGCGTGCGCCGTCACACCCAGCTACTGTTTTTGTTGGGGATCTGCGCACGCATTCCATGTCTCATACTTAAATACAAGCTCTTGCCCCGTGGCCATGCAGGTAGGCACCAACTGAACACCGAGTCTATGGTATAGCTTTGGTATGTGAGCCTATGGTAAAGATACGAGACCATTCTCCAGTGCATTGAAGAGTCCTCATTTTTGCCTCTAAATCTACATGTATCTTTTATAAACACAGTCTCATCCATCTGTCAATCAATTCATCTATCAGACGGTATGAGAATTAAAATAATTTTGAAATTTGAGCATTGTATCAGGTTCCTAAGGGAAGAAAAAGCTCGTTTGCAATAAAACCCTGATGCATTTCCTGTCGTCATTGGTTCCTCCTCTTGTGAAGTCAGAGAAGTAGGTTCCTTGAGACTAAGGATTCTCTGAGAAATGACTCACATTGAAGCTTTAAAGTCAGAAGCAAGTTGGCAAACATTTCAGCTCTGTCGTGAGGAGACAGTGAGGTAGGGGACGCAGGTGCCTTTCAGGTGCACATGGGTGAGCTCATCTGAGTCATTCCTGCCATGGGACATTGTAGAATACCAGAAACCCAAAGTCCAGGGCCCAGTTTTGCACATTCACTGCAAATCCAATGGCGGGAAGGAGTTCTCGGTCTAATGTGGTCAGTGGGCAGCTGGCCTTCTGGGCCACTGTGATTCTCATTCTGAACGTTGGGGGCCATGCTGGGTCTGCTCTCTACTGCTGTGATAAACAGCTTGAGCAGAGCAACCTGGCGAGGAAAGGGTGTGTTTCACCCCACAGCTTACAGTCACCAGCCACCTCTGAGGACAGTCAGAGAGGGAGCTCAAGGCAGGTGGAACCAAAGCAGCCTCCATGGAGGAGTGCCACAGAGCAGTACTTCCTGCCGGCTTCTGTCCAGGGCTCTCTCAGCTTGCCTTTTTATAAAGCCAGGACTACCATGCCCAGAAATGCCACTGCCCACAGTAGCCTGGACCCTCCTACATCAGTCATTAACTGGAAACAAAACAAAACAAAAAAAAACCAAAACAAAACCCACAGACATGCCTATAGGCCAATCTGGTGGAAAGGATTTCTCAGTTAATATTTGGTCTTGTGTCAAGTTGATAAACAAACAAACAAACAAACAAACAAAACAAATCTAACTAGCTCAGGTGCTCAGCCTTTGATGAATGAACAATGGCTTATGTGTAATCTAAGAGCAAATACTTTGCAATCACCAAAAGATACCATGATTCTACGGCTGTGCCGTTAATGAACCGCTTCATAAAATCTGCTGGGTGCACGTCACTTGCGATTAGCCTCGCGTTGGAAGCGGCCTGTGGTGTGTGAGGAACTGGCTCTAAAGAGGAAGCCAGCCTCATTCTCGCTTTCTTAATGCTGGGATTTCTCAAACGGTTGTTGTTATCATCAAAGGCTCTTCGTGCCTCCCAAGAAAAAAAATCCCAATTCTCGCAGTCTAGTCAAGCCAGATTTCAAAGCTGATCATACCACCGTCCTTGCGTGCACTCCACTTACTACTGGAACAGTCGCTCTTCTTAGAAGCCTTATTTTGTCTAACCATCTTCCCTTATAAACCTGATTATCTTGAGGCCTAGAAATGGAGCTGTTTCTGGTTCCAAAGAAGCCACCTTCAAGGTTTCCATCACTGAGACATCAAGAGAAGCACCCTTGATATGCTACGCGTGCGCACACACACACACACACCACACACACACACACACACACACACACACACACACAGTCACACAGCTCTATTTATGGACCATTATGGGAGAAAATACTCAACAGAGAACAATCTGACGGGTATAAATGATGGTGATGGTGATGACAAAGTTGACTAACACAGAGCCTCACTGCCAGTGTGGGTGGCCCGTGTGCCTCTGTCTGTAGTCTAAACATTTACTGCGGAGTTAGGCAGGGTAGGTAGGTAGCGCAATAAGGCATACAGGACAGCTACACAGCACTCGTAACAGGCTCCCAGACCTTAGCACAACTAAGGCCATGATGGCTGTACCAGATCAAAGACCTGATCCATCAAAGTCCATCGTTTGAGTTCCTAGACGCAGTAACCTTGCTTTTTTGCTTCTGTAGTTCTGTTTCTGGCTAATTGTTATTGCTAACTGAGGTGGGTCACCTTAGGATATTATCTTTGTGCTTAAAAGTTTACCCTGAGAGAGGGGCTGGAGAGATGGCTCAACGGTTAGGGACAATGGCTGCTCTTATGGAAGACCTGGGTTCAATTAGCACCCACGTGGCAGCTCACAGCTGTCTGTAACTACAGCTGCAGGGGATTCAACACCCCCACACAGACATACGTGCAGACGAAAAACACCAATGCATGTAAAATAAAAATAAATAAAACTTAAAAAAAAGTTTACCCCAAGGAAGGCTCAGGACAGCATTCAAGTTCCAAACAGTTAGTGTAGGTGCAGGCCGCTTAATGAAGACTTTCTGTGGCCTTGAACCCATGTCCGAGTGGTCTTCTCTGGTGGATAGCTCACGATACACCAAGGGGCATCTCATTTATAGCAGTGCCTAGCCAGGCCCTAAGGGACAGCCCATGGACCCCACCACACTCTGATGCTTATTTTCATCAGCATCTAGCCTGAGGGATGGCTCAGTGTGCTCCATACTCTCTACCTTGGAGTCGGAGAAGATCTGGGGGACAGTCTTCCTTCAGGGAGATTCCAGAGTCTCCTGGGGCTGCTTTTTGCCACTTCCCATCCCTTGTGGTCTCATTGGCTAACTGGAAGGATGGGGACACCCCAAAGAGGAATACAAAGGCCTCATCTGTCTGCATCTCAAGCCACAAAATGTCCCTGCAAAATGCATCAGAAGCTTCCCCCAGGCCTTTCCCCAACCAAGTTTTGTCTGCTCTGTGGAGAACAGCTGTGTGGTGTCTTGTGTGCATTTTAGGGAGTGTGACATGTCAACTTTTTTGTTTCTAATGGAAAAAAAATTAAGATGACGGCAGGGAGCCAGGCGTGCATTTAGTTCTAGCACTCAGGAGACAGAGGCAGAGGCAGAGGCAGAGGCAGGCAGATTTCAGTGAGTTCAAGACCAGCCTGGTCTAAATAATGAGACCCTGGTCTCGGAGCAAACTAACAAAGAAACAAAGACTGAACTGGTATCGGATTTACTCTCTCACTTTAAGAAACAAACAGGCCTCAAACCAATTCAAATGTATGAAACAACGGTTTTCAAATACCAGGTCACAGGCAACACGTGGTTGTGGCCTCCGAGAAGTGATTAAAAAAGAGAGAAACGCTTTTGTTGTCAGAGTCGCTGTCTAGAGGGGATTTTTCCAGCTGTAGCTCAGGAGGTAAAAGTGGGATGGAGCAGGGTGTCTGGGAGGACAGGCACTGCCCTGGGCTCTGACTGAGGACTAGGGTTCAGTGTTGTCTGCAGCATACTTCAGGCTGCCCCAGCTCCAGCTACACAATAGAAGCCGACACCATGACACACATTTTTTCCCCTTGGATGAAAAATAAGAATCCATTCCTACAGTACATAAAATGTTAATATACCTAAAACAGCCCAAATGTGGAGCATCTGATTTGGAGACTTAGAAAGCTACAATTCTTAGGACAAGCTGGTATGGTGGAAAGATGGGAAACTAGTAATTGCACAGAACTGCATCTAGAAATAGACCGTATATGTAGTTGATTGATTCTCAGCAAAAGTGCACAGAGAATTCAGTGGAAAACCAGATTATTTTGTCAGAAAATAGTGGTAGACCAGATGAACATTTCTTTCTTTCTTTCTTTCTTTCTTTCTTTCTTTCTTTCTTTCTTTCTTTCTTTCTTTCTTTCTTTCTTTCCTTGTGTAGCCTTGGCAGTCCTAGACTGCCCTTGAACTCACAGAGATCCACGTACCTCTGCCCCCCCCCCCAGAGTGATGGGATCACAGGCGTGTGCCACCGTGCCCAGCTCAGATGGACATTCTTTTTTTTTTTTTTTCCGAGACAGGGTCTCTCTGTGTTAGCCTTGGCTGTCCTAGACTCACTCTGTAGACCAGGCTAGCCTCAAACTCACAGTGATCCACCTGCCTCTGCCTCCCAAGTGCTGGGATTAAAGGCGTGAGCCACCACGCTCGGCCTCAGATGGACATTCTTATGCAGAAAGAGGAAGCACAATCCTGTCTGTACCCTATGTGAAAATCTGCTCAGGGGCATCACAGGTCACCAGCAAAATCTAGCTGTGTAATTGGTACCAAGGACACTGAGGTCCCTTCTTGGGGGGTCTTAGTGTCATGATAAAAGGATTTAAGAATGAACTCTAACAGTAGCTTGAGGACAACTTTATTAGTCTTGATTTTAAAAGACCAGGGCAGGGAAAGCCTGTGCCTGCAGGAGGAGATACAGATAAGAAGGGGAAAGTCGTGAGTTAAGCTGGGGTGGAGTCAGCCATGGGATGCCATGGGCAGGCGCATTAAAGATCAAGGAGGCCCAAAGTATTAGGGAAAGCATGTTCAGAACAGAGTCAGACGGTGATTACAACCTATGCCTTTCTGAGCTATTCCGGAAAGTCAGCAGACTTACCATCCTCAGAATGGCTTGAGATGAACCCACCTTCCTAGGAAAGGCCTTTGGCTAGGTGACTGATGCCCAGCTGAAACGTCAGGTCTTCATGTAGGCCAGAGAGATTCCATTCTCTTGACCAGAAGGCATTTTCCCTTAATGGGCTTTACTGCTCTGAGTCACTGGCTTCTGTAGCAACCCCTAGGGGGAAATCACTGCTGATCCTGGATTAGGAAAAGATTTCATAAGTACGATAAAATCTGTAACCCATGAAAGAAAACAATGAAGGAATGGAACAGTCTCAGGTTTGGAGCTCAAGGGGGACTCTAAGGCACGTTGTCCTTTCGGGTAAAAAGTTTAACAGAAGTTATTAATGCCATGGCATACAGACAGAAGCATGGCCGGGGTGCTGAAGGGAGTTCAGACCTACAGGCAAGGCATGGGACCCTTTTTACAGGTCTCAGAGGAAAATGGAGATTTCACAGCACAGGCTTGCAGACAGACTGTGGACATGGGGCAAGGAGGGAATTCTGGGTGCCTCTGAGGGTGTAGGGGAGGAGGGGCACATTTAATTAAGGTCTGTTGATTCTTGTCTTTATAATATTGGAGGTTAGCCCTCTGCTGCCCCTGAAACTGGCAACACAGAGCATCCTGTAAGCATCCTGTAATCCAGACACTTGGGGAGTATTTCCAGACGCACAGGCAGGCTATTAGTAGGCTGCTAGCATTTCCTTTCCAGAAAGCCCTGCTGTGTTGGTGCATGTGGCCTGACTGGCCTGGAGCCTCAGACCTAACAGCATAAAATTTTATCGAAATTAAGAACTTCAGCTCTTTAACATACATTGTTAAGAAAACAATTTTATTAGGTTGATGAGATAGGGGGCTCAGCAGGTACAGGTGCCTGCAGCCTCAAGCCTGGCAACACGAGTCCAGTCCCCAAGGACTACGTGATGGAAGGAGCGAATGATCCCTGAAAGTTGTCCTCTGACCTCCACTTGCAGGCTGTGGCATGTGTGTGGATGTGCACTCACACACCCGCACCTAAATAAATAAGTAAATAAGTGTAATAAAAGTCTATTAAAGAAAACGAAAAGGTAAGTCATAGAATGGGAGACATTTGCAAACTATGTATTTGGTTAAAGACTTACCTAGAATATATTTAGAAATGACTCTATTGTAACAACATGAAAACAGACAAAATATTTGGATAGACATTTTATTAAAGGAGACATATAGATGGAAAAACTGAGTACATAAAGAATGCTCAACCTCGCCAACCATCAAGGAGGTGCAAGTGACTAAGATTTTTTTTTTAAAGCTGTTGATACCAAACATGGTTAAGATCGTGGGTCCCAGAGAACCTACCCCCGCTGCTTTCCTGAAGGAATACACCCTCTATGGATAAGTCCCTGTACCCACAGGTAAGTGTGGCTCTCACCCCCCCCATCAAAAAAGCTTCTTTTTGCAACAAAAGGTAACTGTTACAAAGATCCAGAGCTGGTCAAAAGGCAGAGAGAATAAGTAACCAAAGGCTTCGCAACCACAACTGATACACCTGCGACATAGCCCCAGTACCCAAAGCTCAGGAAAAAAAAAATCACAAAAAAGGTGGATGATTCTAATAATCAGAGGTTCGGGACACCATCTGTCTTAGTTAGGGCTACTACAGCTGCGGTGAAACACCACCACTGAAAAGCAAAATGGGGAGGAAAGATTTTATTGGACTTGCACCTGCACATGATAATTTATTATCAAGGAATTCAGGACAGGCAACAAGCAGGGCAGGAACCTGGAGGCAGGAGCTGATGCAGAGGCCATGGAGGGGTGCTGCTTGCTGGCTTGCTCCTCGTGGCTTGCCCAGCCTGTTTGCTTATAGAACCCAGGACCACCAGCACAGGCATGGCACCGTCTACCACGAGATGGGCCCTCTCCATCAATCACTAATTTTAAAAATGTCCCACAGCCAGATCTTATGGAGGCATTTTCTCATTTGAGGTTCCTTTCTTTCAGATGACTCTAGCTTGTGTCAAGTTGACATGAAACTAGCCAGAACACCTGCTGCAAGGTATGACAGAGAAAATGCTCACATGAAATCTCAACAATACAGTTATCTGAACAATGGCAACATCAACTGACACATTACTTATATGTTATTATAATTATTTAATTCCTTATATAAGTATTTAATCATTATGTTATAATTATTTAATTAATAACAAACATAACTATTATTGTTTTGTTATATTATCATTATAATATAATAGCATTTAAATATGATAAAATAACAATGATAGTTAATTAGTTAGAGGCCTTGGGGCTGAGAGACGGCTCAGTGGTTAAAAGCACTATCTGTTCTTTCAAAGGATCTGGGTACAATTCCCAGCATCCATAAAACACATTACAATGGTCAGTAATGCCAGTTCCAAGTGATCAGACACCCTTATACCAATGTACACAGAAAAAGAGCTAGAGGTCTTGAATTTGGGAAGGAATAGTAGGGCATGGGAGGAGTTAGACAGGAGGGAGAGAAGGTTGGGAGTGATGTAGATGCAATCAGTGGTCATGTAGGAAATTAATAAAAAATACAAATTACAGGATAAAGCAAACCAAGAAACAGATGCACACGCACACACACACACTTGTACACATGTACACACACATGCACACACACATGCATGCACACACATACGCACACACAAAACTACAAAAAATGTAAAGTCACTGTTAGTGGAATGTGAAATGGCATTAAAGTTGTTGAAAATTAGCAGTTTCTCTCTCTCTCTCTCTCTCTCTCTGCTTTTTGAGACAGGGTCTCTCTGTGTAGTTCTGGCTGACCTGGACTCACTTTATAGACCAGGCTGACCTGGAACTCACAGAGATCTACCTGCCTCTGCCGCTCTGAGTGCTGGGATTAAAGGCGTGCGCCCCATGCCCGGCTAGTTTAGCAGTCTCTTAAAAGTTTGAACACAACTACCAGACAACCCAATTACTCTGTAAGTAGGTAGTATACAAGGAGAGTGAGAGCTTATGTGCACCACTGGGTAAGTGATGGAAAACCACTAAGCAATAAAAAGGCTTGAATGAGTGGTGTGAAGCACAGCATGGCTATATCTCAAGGAAAAAGAAGTCAGGCAAAAAGACAAAAAAAGCGGAGTTCATCTTGTATGATTCTCCATTTGTATAATCCTAGAAAATGTCAGCTGATGTATGGGGTCAGTAAAGAGGGCGACATTTCCCAGGGACAGGACCACAGGGCTTTTTGGTAGTGACAGCCCCGATCATTTTCTTGGCTGAGAATTTCATTTCCTGGTAGAGGCATGCGTTAACATTTACAAACTGCATTTGGAATATGGATAGTTATTGTATGGGTGCACTACCTCAACAAAGAAAAGCCGAAACAGACACCATTTTTGCTCTCAAAATGCTTAGTTAGTTTTGATGATTGCCTAATAGGGGAACACCTCATAATTTTAAAAGCCTGATTTTGACAGAGGGCTCATATATGGTCCTTACAGGAGCGGCTGCAAGCACATGAGTGTGGGGTTTCTGTGTTCCAATATTCTTAAGAGCTTGGTGACACAATTTGCCAACTATAAAGTGGGGGTGACAGTATCCATCTATAAGATCATCTGAGTGGGTCCCAGGTATTACAAGAGCCCTTAGTACAGCAAAGAGAAAGCCAGGAGGGCCAGGCAGGCAGATGTGATGAAGGAGAATAAGGGTACAGTGATGCTATTGATAGATTCATGGATGGAGGATGGAGCTGTGAGCCAGGAACATGGGCGGTCCCTAGACAGAGGAAGAGGTAAGAGATGGATTTCCCCCACAACCACCTAGAAGAAATCAACCCAAGAGCCTCCTGTGTTTAGCTCAGTGAAACCCACTTTAGACTCCAGAGCCACAGAACTATAATAAACAGGTGGTTCTTATTATTAGCTAATAAGCCGGGTTCTTCCATGGCCTCTGCTTCAATTCCTTTTGAGTTCCTCCCCTGAATTCCCTCAGTGATGAACTGTGACATGAAATGTAAGCCACATAAACTCTTTCCTCCCCAAGTTGTTTTTGGTCAGAGCTCCACGCCCCCTACCCCACTCCCAAATAGAGAGAAAACTAGGACAAAGCCGGAAAGATTCCCTTGTTCCCACCCCCCCCCCCACTCCCAGGACTGGGTTTACAGGTGCATGAAACCACACCCAGCTTTGAAAAATTATGAGTGTGCGTGTGGGTGTGTACACATAAGTATATATGCCTGAAGGTCTTAGAGGGGTCTTTGGAGCTTGGGTTATAGGCATGTGCTTGCTAGTTTTCTGTCAATTTGACACAAGCTAGAGTTATCTGAGAATAGGGGAGCACAACTGTGAAAATGCCTCCGTAAGATTGGCCTGAAGGCAAGCCTACAGTGTATCGTCTTGATTAATGATTGATGTGGGAGGGCCCATCCCCCAGAGGGTGGCACCACCCCTGGGAAGGTTGTTTAAGGAAGCAGGCTGAGCAACCACAAAGAGCAATCCAGTAAGCAGTACTCCTCCCTGGCCCCTGCATCAGCTCCTGCCTCTAGGTTCCTGACTTGAGGTCTTGCCTGACTTCCCTGCATGACAACCTGTAAGCTGTAAGATAAATAAACACACTCTTCTCCTGATGTTTTGGTCATGGTGTTTCATCACAGCAATAGAGACTTAACTAGGACAGGAGTTGGGTATTTCTGTGACAGACCTGACCACGTATTTTGAAGAGGATTGTGGAATGACTTTGGAACTTTGGCCAAGAAAAGCCATATGGTCTCCATTGGCTCATAGATTTGAATACTTGGTCCCCAGTTGGCGGAACTGTTTGGTAAGGATTGGGAGATGTGATGCGGTTGGAAGGGATGTGTCACAAGTTATAAGCTTTGAGGCTTCAAAATTCCATGCTATTCCCAGTTAGTTCCCTGCCTTATGCTTTGCTTCAGGAATATGACGCCATCCGTGGCTTCCACTCTCAGTCTGCTCTTAGGCTTCAGACAGGATCTAGACACTCCCCCCTCTACAGTGGGGCCCCTTAAGACTTGCCTTCCTTTTGGACTATTTCAAGATTAAGTTCAAACTCTTAGCAGCCAACACTGTGACACCCCCATAGATGGCTCATCAACTCAGTGCTTTTGTAGTGCCATAGGAACAGTGTTTCCATTTGAAATGTTTTCCAAGCTAGAATTTAGAGTCCTAAGAAGATACCTCCTTTACCCCCTAGCCTGCAAAAGTAGTAAGAATAGGCCCAGTCTACCAGCAATGGCCAACTCCAAAGTGCAGCAGTTTCTTCATGACTGAGAAGAAAGGCTGTTTTATCCTAGCTCCATGTATGTATGTATGTATGTATGTATGTACGTACGTATGTGTCTGCAGAGAGAGAGAGAGAGAAAGAGAGAGAGAGAGAGAGAGAGAGAGAGAGAGAGAGAGAGAGAGAGAGACAGACAGACAGACAGACAGACAGACAGACAGAGAGACAGAGACAGAGACAGAGAGACAGAGAGAGATGAGACACACACAGAGAGACAGAGACAGACACACAGACAGACAGACACAGAAAGAGACAGAGAGAGATGAGACAGGGAGACACACAGAGAGAGAGAGACAGAGATGAGACAGAGAGAGCACTCTACCTCATTGACTTGAAAGGACTGTGCCTTCACTGCAGGCAGTCTGGGAAAGGTTAGAGCTGCATAGGTCAAAAGCATGTGGTATCAGTATCCTGGATGAGGATGTCATTGCAGAACCTGTCATGAAGGGTTTGACATGAGTGAACTAACATCAGAGCCTTCTCAGTGTGACTGACTGTCTCATGTTTGCAGACACCTTATTTACTGACATATATCAACAAGGATAAGAGGTTGGATCATGCCAGAGCATTATAGTTTAACAATGGCATTATAATAGTACACATGTCTACCTCAGACTGATTACTAGCGGATTCCTGTCCTCTTAAAGACTGTTAGTGAAAGCCATCCATATGAGAGAGATAGCAAAACCTGCTGCCTGGGACTACAGATGGCCTTGCCCTCACTGTGCTTTGCACATCTATCTGAAAGTCACCGTCCTCACTGTGCCTTGCATCCATGTGAGGAACTGACCTACTAACCTTCTGGGGCTAAGTAGCAAGCTAAAAAGCCCAAGCTTCCATGGAGGGCCAAGTTTGGGGGACATTCTGTGGCTCTTTGCTATCTGGGGAGCAACTCAGATCACTGGCTTTCTTAAACCTCATCTTTCCTGCTGGCTCATTCTTTGCTGTAAACTCAGGGCCCTGGCAGATACCACAGGGCACAGAGTGTGTCCAGGAGCACGTTAATGACAGGTAGCTCCCAGGGCAAGAGTTTTGGTAGAAACACTCAGGCAGCCTTCCACACTGGGTGATAGTACCTACCAGCTACCCACTGGGCCCTGCTGGGAGCACTTTGTGTGCATGGGGGCCAAAACCAACCATGTCCTTCTAACTCAGGTGATTTGGGTGATCTGTCGCCATGTGTGACCTGTCATTGAGATCAGCCAGTAGAATACATGTTTGCTATGACACTGGAGTTCCTGACCTCAGAGTCCTTCCCTGACCCCAAAGGCTTCCTCAAAGCCTTAGGAGGGGCCACAGTGAAGTGACCAAGATCTTGTCCTAACTCCATTTTGTGTCTGTTTAGACACTTCTTAGCCCTCAATATCCACAAAGTCACATCTGCCTTGATAACACATTTGAGATTTCTGTGACCGTGGTCTAGATCTAGTAACCAAAATAAATTTTTTTTTCAAGACAGGGTCTCTCTGTGTTATCCTTGGCTGTCCTGGACTCCCTTTGTAGACCAGGCTGGCCTTGAACTCACAGCGATCCGCCTGCCTCTTCCTCCCGAGTGCTGGGATTAAAGGTGTGCGCCACCACCGCTTGGCCCAAAATAAATTTCTATACAAACTAAATCTAAACTATAATAACTGAAAAATGTATAAGTCTAAATTGCCATGTTGCATCTGAAATACCTACTATGTTCTGCCCGAACAAATGTTGAGAGGTTACTCTGACTCTCATCTGACGTTGACGTAATTGTGGTTTTGCCCCTTAAAAGGCTGTGCCCCTGAGTTTTGACACTTTCTGAGGTGTTAGTTTACTCTTGGCTGCCACCCGAAAGTTAACAGACTCTTATACTCTGAAGTGACCTAATTAGCATGGTGGTCCGTATCTTTTGTGGATTATTTCAATAGCAATACAGCCATGTATTGAAATATGGTCTTTTTTGCTGTTGTTCTTGGGGTTCTAGACAATTAAGAAAAGATCTTAACAGAGGAATGAGCTTCGGTGTTAAGGAAAGGAGAGGGTGAAAAAGATGCAGCGAATACCCTGGTGCTGGCATGGGCTTCTCAGAAGAGGCCACTATGTTCTTTTTGATGTATTTTTTCTATTGGTTGAAAATATCAGAAGTCACAAACACACTGAGTACATCTAACTTACTCAATACCAAGCTTAGCTTGGCTTAACTAAAACATGGTCACAACATTGGTTAGGCTATAGCTGGACAAAGTCATCACAAGGCCTGTTGCATAAGACAGCTTTGGACATCTCCCGAGATTTATTAAACATCCGTGCTCCAAATGAATGCAGCACAACACTTCGAGGACTGAGTGGTTGACTAGAGCAGCTGCAGCTGCTGCTGCCCAGGATCATACCAGAGGCTCTGACCATGTGTTGTTAGTCCAAGCAAAGGTCCAGACTCAGAATCCAAGCAGGGTAACTACTGAATGTGCGTTGCTTAGGGCCTCACACATCCTTGTGAAATCAAAACACCACAGGTTGAGCTAGTGGCAAGTCAGGGACCACCCGTGTCTCTAAAACGTGGCCTGTGAATTGCATTCTCCCTGAGCCACACTGGCAGGTAATCTTCCTGGCCCGTGGGTGGGAAGAGAAGGCCCGAAGGACCCTGGAAATCACATGTGGAAGACGCGAAGCCTTCATCAGCCTACATGCCTTTGAACATCATGGAGCAGAGACATCTGTGCCGCTAGCACCTGTCACCAACCAAGCCACCTCTGCTGGGCTGTGACCGAACAGGAGTTCACTCTCTGTCAGTCCTCAGGGCTGACTAAGTCCTTTTGTGCTGGCTTCTGCTCTCAAGCACACAGACTTAAGTGCAAAATACCACTGCCAAGAGCGGGCCAGAGTCCCTCCAGACCTCACACAGGTACAGGTAACAGATCACCAGAGTTAAATGGAACTCCAGATCTGAGGGGTTCAGGTATGTGCTGGGCTTTAGGCACCTCACTGTAAATGGGCCTAATGATTCTTCTGTTATAAGGGCTAAATTAGATAATCTACGCAAAATTCTTAACAGAGCCGTGTCTTATAGTAAACACTCAACGCCTTTAGCATCAGCCGTTACCATGACTTTGTGGCTGTTCTCACTGTGGTCTCTGCTGCTTGGGTAGATGTATAGATATATTTTACTTAACTAAAAAATAATGAGTCTCATTCATTACTGTTATTCACAGGAGACTTTTTACTCTCAAAAAAAAAAAAAAAAAGAAAGAAAGAAAAGAAAAGAAAAAAGAAAAAAAGAAAATGAAAAAGAAAAGAAAAGAAAAAAAGCAAACCCTCATACTTTCTGTTCACAAAGTCCTTCTAATCTGACTTTCTAAGGAGCTCACTGTCCCATGGTGCTATGAACTGAGAAGTTTATTTGACTCTTTAACATCTTTTTTTTCCCTCAAAGAACACTACCTGTGGTCACAGAGACATTAAACATGATGCTGGTGATGGTGCCCATCCCCCACTGTCGTTTCTTGTTCTTTGCTGTGAAACTCAGGCCCATCAGCTTTAGGAAGGAGGCCAGAAAGGAATGTTACAACAGCAGCCAACTGCAGGAGGCTGAGTCTCATTAAGTGGAAAGCTCAGAGCTGGAAAAGTGTCTTAGGAGCTGTTACTGGCGATTTTCCAAGGAGGAAAGACCCAGGAGCAAGCTGTCCTCCAGGGACTTAGCCTAATGTCTGTCTGCCTACTGCAATCATGTGTGGCATTATTTGTAATATCCCTCCAAACCTTGTGTGGCACTGATGGCTCTGCTCCATGATCAAATCAGCCTTTCATGGGTTAATGGGCCATTGCAGGAGGCTTTGTTACCAAGGTAAGCTCTTTCCTTCTCTCTCCTTCCCCCTCCCTCAAACTCCATCCCCCAGTCTTACCATGGACCACTTTCTGCTGTGCTATGATGTGTGATGCCTTCCGGCTTGTGAGGCAGATCACAGTGCCATGACCTCAGACTTCCACACTCCAGAACCAAATAGCCCTTTATTCTCTATGGATCACCAGGTTGGAAACCAATCCTGCCCTCGCCAACCCAGACATAACCCCGCCCAAAACCACTGCCCTCTGTTGTTCTTCCCTTTCTCAAAGTTTGCCAAGACCTCAGCCTGGCCCTCTCCACAATCAGTCTTTACCTTCAGTGGTTTTCTTATGAGACATTTGACTACAAAACAAACAACAAAACAGAACAGAAGAACTGAAAAGTCAACTCTGTCTTGTTGTTTTTTTTCCAGGTTCTAGAATGCGTCAAGAGTCCTTTTTGTTTGTTTGTTTTTGTTTTTTGTTTTTCCAGACAGGGTCTCTCTGTGTTAGCCTTGGCTGTCCTGGACTCGCTTTGTAGGCCAGGCTGGCCTCGAACTCACAGCGATCCGCCTGCCTCTGCCTCCCGAGCGCTGGGATTAAAGGCGTGCGCCACCACATCTGGCTTGCACTGAGATCCTTATTCTGCAATGCTAGATGTGTAATTGTCTTCCTACCCACTGACACATAGCACACTCTCATGCTAGGAGACACCATCTTCCATCTTCCAGCAGTCTCTCAACAGACACTTATTGACAGCTATTTGTGAATAAGAGACAGATGCCAAGGTGACTATGGGAAACAAGGTAGGTGTGGCCCTCCCCTTTGGCCTTTAGGGAAGTGTCTGTACACGAAAGCTGGTAGTTTTAATACTGGGCACTCATAAATGCTAAGGGTCATGAAGGGCAGTAGGTGATGCCACTAACCTGACCTGATGGAAAAATTGCTAGAGATAGACTGAGTAGTAGTGGCCCAGGTGATAGAGTTGGGAGAGGGGAACAGGCAAGGGCATTCTAGAAAGAACAACAGTCTCTAAGGCACAGAAACAAGGATGTGCAACCCCAAGCTTAAGGAACTGGAAGATCATTGTAAGAACAGAAAGGAGAAGCCAGTGAGGAAACTGAGGCAGCAGGCAGGTGGAGGGACGCCGTCCTCCAACCTGTGCTCATTGAGGGCAGTGGGAACGGGCATCAGAGGGTTCTAATGAGAGATACAGAGAACTGATCTGCATTTTATAAATGAATTTTGGTGACAGTTCAGAGAATGGCAGGATAGGGTAAGGGGTCATTTGGGGGGCTGGAACCCAGAAGAGCACAGAGAGGGTGGGTGTAACAGGGCGTAGGGCTGTGACACACAAGAATTTTGATTAACAAGCAGAGCCTGGCTGGTGATCAGCTGAGTCTATACTGTCACAGAAAAAAAAATACACATTTGGTGGCTTATAGACAACAGGAACAGCTCATGGTTCTGGGGGCGGTAAGTCTACCATTAAGGCACCAGCGGATTTGGCGTTTGGTGAGGTCCCTTTCTGGTTCACAGATGACCTCAAAATGGAGGGGGCAGCTCTCTGGTGCTTTTTTTTTTTTTATAAGAGGATTGCTGTCATTCGTCAGTGTTCCTCTTGCAGGCTCCAGGCACCACCCAGAGACCCCTCATCCCAATACCGCCATCTTGGGGCTAGATTTCAAGACAGGAATTTTGGGGAGACACATTCAAAGCATTTGCAGTAGTAAGATGGACATGGGAGAGGCTGGGTGTGTACCTCGGAAAATCTAAACAACAAGATCAGGAGCTGGAGAGCTACTTTGCCCGTCAAAGAAATGTGTTCAGAGGAGTTCAGCTGTGCAGGATGTAGTCAGATGGGTTTAGCAAAAGGAAGCTTTTATCATCTTAGGTTCAGACACTGAACTTGTAAAAGGTAAGTTGAATAGGTATAAAATGATATTGCAGTGCACGGTGAACAGTGTTCTCACAGAGATGATCCTCCTACTGAGAAGCATCCTTCAGCAAAGCCTCCTACAGGGCCAGGTACTTCTCCGAATGGAATGTTCTGTCACGGAGCCAGCATTTTGCTCAGTGGTCACACAAAAGCAGGTTTTACTATTCTCAGACAAAGCTCCCGTTTCACTGCCCAGCTTCGAAAGACTCCCATGGGTGACATAAAAGATGCCAGACAAAAGCACAAATTTTTTTAAAACAACAACCAACATAAAGAAGAGAGAAGGGAGGGGGGAACCCTCAACAACTTGAGAAGTGAACAAAGAAATCGAGCAGATAGTTGGATGCAGCAAATAAAATACAACTGCCTGGAAATAGGTGGCATCGCTCAGGAGAACTGTGAATTCAGACTACATCGAGGCATCATTTTCCACCACCAAGTGAGCCTGGTGGTGTGTTCATCGCTGCTGCTGAAGGACAATAAGAGTGCAAATCGATGCAAACCGAGGGCGGCTTGACAACATCCCCAAGTTTAATGCACCCAAACACTTTCACCCCAATAAACTGATACCAATAAATTCTACCTACAAATATCATTGCCCAAGTTAAGTCCCCAACTGTGCACTGAAACATGGAAAAAGCTGAAATCCTGCTAGCAAGGACTAATTTATATAATATGTTATAACTATAGAAGAGAATTCTGCACTGCCTTTACCATGAATGGAGAAAGGGGTTGTGGAGGCCGCTGAGACTTGCTCTGTGAGCATGAGTGTGAACTGCACATCTGTTTTCCCAGTGCTCCCATGTCTAGATAAGAGGCAGAGTCAGGGAAATGCCCAGAGGCTCACAGGTCAGCTCCCTGATGTACACAATGCTGTACAACCAAGGGAACCTTTCTCAAACTAGATGGAAGACCCATGCCTGTCCTCTGACTTAAACACAGACAGGCAGGCAGGCAGACAGACAGACAGACAGACAGACAGACAGACACACACACACACACACACATATGAAAGTGGTGTGAACAATCCACATGTCTATCAACAGCTCACATGTCCACGGATAAGTAGAGTATGGATATTCACAGAATGGCGTGTCATTTGGCCATAAAAAGGAAATGAGATTCAGTCAGATGCTGCAATGTGGGTGAAGTTTAATGACATCATGGCAAGTGAGATAATCCAGACTCAAAAGAGACAGACACGAGTATGCGAACCTCCCTGAGGCTCCTTGTGCCATCATATCTGTCCCTAGCTACAGAAGGTAAACGCTGTTGCCAGGGAGTTAGTGCTGGATGCTGTGGAGGTGTGTGTGGGGGGGGATGGGACGGTCAGGGGCGGTTCCGGAGGAGGATGGAGTTGGTGAACGGCCAATAAACATGATCAGTTTCACTAAACTGCTACTTAAAAATGACAAATGAGATGCCAAACTTTCCAAGAACAGGGCTTTTACCTCTTACTAGTCAACATATAATTGCACAACCAAAGTATTTCTGGAAAACTATGTATTTTAGGTAAGGGAAAAATAAAAACCTGAATTCAATAGCCAATTGCCTTGGTTGACCTCATAAGGGCACTGTTGAAGAAGGAGTCTGTGGGCCAGGGTCGCAGAACTGACAGGCATGAATATGGCATTTAACTTCAAGAATAGTTAAACTCTCTCCAAAGGATACATCCTCTCAATCAGGGGAGCTGTACTTTTTGCACCCCACTAATCGTGTGATCATCTTGCATGATCTTTAGGAGACAGACATATCCTCAGAGCTAGACATGATAGTATTTTCTCAAGCAACATACTTGCTATCTAAATAGAGGCTCTACCACATAAAAGAACTCTCACAAAGGCAGTCCCGAGAATAGACATCCTATAAGCCAAAAGACCCACTTTTATTGCAGGTGGGTGTTTTGGTTCATTAACAAATCCAATGCTTCATTTCCTTTGAGTCCTTCATTTATTTTACAATATAAACATAAATCTGGATCGGCAGCACTTTGGGATTTCATCAGCAGGGAAAGTGACAGGTGACCATAGCCCACAGGCCTTGCTGTTTACCGTGTAGCAGACACCTCTTGGTTTCCAATCAAAAGTGGGTGGGTGGGAGACGTATTGAGAATCTACATGAGACGGGATACAACAGTGTCAACAGCCTGAGGGGACAGTGTGGCAATCCTGTGCCCATGTGTTTACCTCATGACCTCTGAAGCTCTCTCAAAGCTGAGAAGATCTCTGACCTCCGTCATCAAAGCTAGGAGTCCTGGGACAGTCTTTGACAATGGTATGGACCAAAAAGGCAAAGTAAATAAAGTGGATAACTTCCCAACTCCCAGAGTTTCCTGATTTGGGGAAACAGCTCTTGCATTAGGGTCATCGTTAGAGAGAGAACATGAGGGGAGCCTAGGTGCTTCTTACAGACAGCACGTTCTCGTCTCTCGGAGATTGGCTCTCTAAGTATTTGGCCATCAGTGGAGGAGGACCTGGGCCCGGCTGCTGATGCCCTCCAGCAAACTCTGCTCCCATTCCCTGCTTCATCCCAGATAAAGTCCCCTTTCCCCCTAATTTCTACACCTCAAAGAGTTTGTTCAACAAAAAAAGTATCTCACTTGTTAGGAATTTACCATGTTTTCCTTAGAAACAGGAGGTTTTGGAGAAGGGCTATAGCTCATTGGAAGAGAGGTTGCCTGACATGCACAGAGTCCATGGTTTGATGCCCAGCACTGCAGAAACATAAAGTTAGCATGCCTGGAATCTCAGCCCTCTAGAGATGGGGGCAGAGAGATCAGAAGTGCAAGTCATCCTTACTATACAGAGAGTTTGCTTTTATCTTAGCACAGAGGTTCTCAACCTTCCTAATGCTGTGACTCCTTTAATACAATTTCTCAGGTTGTGATGACCACCCTCAACCATAAATTGTTTTTTGTTGCTCTTTGACAAGGTCTCACCAAGTACACACACTGGAATCTTTTGCTAGAGAGACATCCTAGAATCGTTTAGGGAAGTGATTCTCTATGCGTGGGTCATGATCCCTTTTGGGGTGGGGGTGTCCAATGACCCTTTCACAGGGGTCACCTAAGACCATTAGAAAATACAGACATTCATATTATAATTAATAACAGCACCAACATTACAGTTATGAAGTAACAATGAAAGTGATTTTATGGTTGGGCTCACTACAACATAAGGAAGGGTCACAGCATTAGAAAGGTTGAGTGTTGGAAGGACTCTGCCATTAGAGGTTGCTGTCCTCCTAGTCTGGGTAGTCACTCTGAGCTAGGTATTTGGTGCAGGACTCTCTCTCCCCAACAGAGCCTCCAGTTCTCTGCCTGACTCCATCTGAAGAGTGTCTTTAGACATAGATGCCCCTAAGCACATTTGATATATGGCCCTTGACACAGCTCCCTGCACCTATAGGATAATTAGGTACTGCGTTCCCATTCATATGATAAGAGAGTGCTGCCAAATACAAACAAGTGTCCTTAAAGTATCTGGTTCCAACCAATTGTGAACAAGTATCCTAGAAGCCCCCTACCCACTCCCCAAACGGCTATATAGCCTTTGTTCTTCCTGATTAAAGTTAAACTAGCTCCTGCGGTGGTTCCCGGAGTGGGCCTCATCTTCTGCTCCTCTTGCTTTGGTGGGTTGGTGGCCATCAGTGCCCCCCCCCCCCCGCAGGCAAGAGGAGGACCACAGTTGAGAACCACTGGTTTAGGGGTTCACACTTAAATGGAACTAGGATGGTGCTCAGGGAGGATGGCTCAGGGCAAGGCAAGAAAGACACATGCATGTCATAACTCCATGAGTCAAGAGGTGAAGGGTGCATTCTGTCAGAAACAATCCCAAAACTGTGGACAGAGTTTCCATGTAATTTATGAAGAAAGGCCAATTGAGCTGCCTACTAAAGCTTCTTTTCAAAAAGTGCAGGATAGACAACATTCCATCTTCCCTGAAGGTGGAGCACAGAGAACTGAAGGATGCTAGGGAGACAAACACAAGTACTTTGAGAGTCTGGTGATTGAATAGTGAAACCTTTATTGTGGAAATTTCTGGAACCTTCTTTGGCTATCTAGATGTCTAGTATTAATTCCTCCTCTTACAAAGCAAGGTCTGTGTGACCCAGCCAAGAATGAAAAATCTGGCCCAAGTCTTGCAGGCTTCTCTTGGCTCCTGTTATTTTTATGACCATATTTCAACAATTTGAAGTCTTTAAAACGCATCTCAATTACAGCCTCGTTTAGTTATTTGAGCTCCTCAAGGTTCCCTGGCCACCTTCCCAGCACTCTGAAGCGGGATGCCAATAGATTTCATTAGAAAGGAGAGCGTGGAATTGGGTAGGTAGAGGTGGCCCTGACTTATGGCTCTGCCTCTTGTCACTTCGGTCCTTGCCAGTCTCTCCATAGCGTTGCCATTGAGTTAACTTCATTCTTATCAGGCACGTCATGCCAGGCAAGCCAATGACTGTCACCCCACTGCTCACGAAGGACAGGCAGGTGGCTCATGCCTAACGGGAAACCAAGTCTTTTTTTTTTTTTTTTTTTTTTTTTTTGTGCGTCATAGTGAACAACTTTAATGAACTAAAAAACATTACATCTGCAGAAATCTTGGCAGCAGCGGCAAGGCTGTCGCCCGGCACACCTGACTTAGAAGATCGCCTTCACCCTGGATGCTTCTGCCCCAAGCAGCTGAGTGTACTTCCTCAGTTTTGAGAGGTACCCCAGAAAAGCCATGTGTGCAAAGTTCTCCAGCACCACATCCTTGTACAGGGCCTTCTGATCAAGCCTCAAGTTGGCCAGTTCCTGCTCCGTGAAGTACAAAGCCACATTTTCAAAAGTCACTGATTCCTGACATTCCACTTTTACGGAGATATGGGAAACCAAGTCTTACCCGTTCATCTTCATCTGCCCTTTTCCAACCTTCCCAAGGCTCGAAGCCATCCTGCAGAGCTGACAATAAAAGCAAAGTTCCAACCCAGAAATGCAGAACCCATGTCTGGGTGTCTTTTCTTCAAAAAAAAAAAAAAAAAAAAAGGCAGCCAGTGGAATATACAGAGATGACCACAAATCGCTAAACAACTTATGTGCACCACAGAAAATACTAGTGGGAATGAGTGATAAGCAAGGAGGCTGGTTTAGTCTTCCCCTAGATGGGCCAATATCAGCTTCCTTGTCCCTAATGTCCTTGTGATGGAGATTCAACCCTCAGTGCCTCAGAACGTGGCTGTTGGGAGCAGGGCCTATGAAGAGGTTGCTGAGGTAACAGGAAGTCATTAGGGTAATCCTTCTAGGAAACAATTAGACAGCACAAGCTTGAAGGACCATCATGTGAGGACATGGGGGAGGGCAGGGAGGCAGCCAATGAGAGAGGACTCAGAAGAGACCACCTGAGGAGTAGACCTCTCAGCTTCCAGCCCCCAGAGCTCTGAGCCCAGGCAGCACATACAGACGTGAGGTGTCCTGGCCTGAGGCTGTTTGAGTTGGTGGCCCAAGCTCACCAGTAGGCATGAAGTCCACCCACTGCTTTACCTGCTCCCCTTCCTCCTCGCTCCCATTTTTGTGGCCCTCGGGTCCTTTATGGACTTTCCTTCCCTCATCCTGTCTCCTCTCTCTTTCACTCCTTGGAGCCCTTCCCTACCTCTTCCCTTCTACGCTGTCCCATCATCTCTTTCTCTTTCTAAAGAGCTTCTCTCTCCATCTTCCCAGACAGAGATGGAGCCTTGGGGAGGTAAAGACACATGCACCCTACACATTCAGGTGTGGTGAGGGGCAGGCTTGTCCCCTGAAGCTCACGAGTGCATCTGGTTTGCAGGGATTGGCACAGTGCATCATTAGCATGCCCCTCCCTTCTGGGCAACCTTGGCTGCTCCTTCAGCATTTCTGAGGTTTTTTTTTAAAGACATATTTAGATGGCAATGCAAATTCTTGCATGGTTTCTATGAGATGCAATTAAGTGTTTGTCTAGCCCACATAGCCCTGGGTTCATTTATAATCCCATCACTCAGGAAGTAGAGACAGGAGGGTTACAAGTTCAAGGTTATCCTCTGCTTTAGAGCAGATCTGAGACCAGCTCGGGCTACATAAGAACCTGTATCAAAAAAAACCAAACAATTCAGAGATAATGTATTGTTAAACATTTTTACTATAATCATCAAAACCAGGATTTTAGGTTTTGTTTTGTTTTTTTTTTTCCCCAAGACAGGTTTCTCTGTTTTAGCCTTGGCTGTCCTGGGCTCACTTTGTAGACCAGGCTGACCTTGACTCAAAGCGATCCACCTGCCTCTGCCTCCCGAGTGCTGGGATTAAAGGTGTGCGCCACCATGCCTGGCTCAAAACCAAGATTTTTAATCCTAGCATTTCATGATATGAAATAATAAAAGATAATAACTAATCAAAAAAGCAGAAATGTTATGAATGAATAACATTCAGAAAAGGATTATCCATTCATTTTCTTTTCCCTGTGCCCAAACTGGCTTTTCCTAATTGAACTTTTTACCTTCACCCTCACCACTAATGCCACACACATCTCACAAATCTGGCACTGTGCACTTAAGATAGCTTCAAAGAACATTTTAAAAACGACAATGTGAGTAACACATTGGTTAAAAAAAAAAAGGCAGAGAAAGCAGTCAGCTATAGTAAGGGAATCTACGTTAACAGCAAGCACAATTAAACTCCGAAAAAGCAAATTAAAAACAACAAAAGATGCCTTTAAGTATGAGGATAAGAAAAGGCAAGAAAGGAAATCTGTAACCACCAAGCAGGCTCTGGAGAAGGTAGTTTAAACTCCCGCCATCTTTGCTTTCTGTGCTGTGGCTAAATTGCCAATAGGATAATATGCCAAAATGATCTGGTGCCTCACAGTTGACAACACTCTTAGTGAAATAAAATGAATCATCTTACTTGCTTTACACCTGAAACGTTTCAATGCAACAGTAGATTCTGATTTTTCCAATACATCAGGCTACCTGATGCCTGGGCTTTTTTTTTTTTTTTCAAAGACTTTTTGAAATTCGGGAAGACAAAAATATTGTCATGGATAGAAACTGTGTTATTGATTATATTTAAATACTGCTTAAGGAATGGCCAATCTTGATAACAAGAAAATAAAATATCTGTTTAGTTTTTACTTTGTGTGTATGTGCACATGCCCACAGGTGTGTGCTGGTTTGTTTTTGTCACCTTGACACAGCTGGAGTCATTGGAAAACAGAGAACCTCAGATGAGAAAAGTGCTGCAATGAGATTGGCCTTAGGCAAGCCTTGATTGATGTGGGAGGGTGCAGTCCTGGGAAGGCGGCTCTGCTTGTATAAAAGAAGCAAGCTCAGAGAGCAGTGTACCTCAGAGGTGGCTGTAAGCTGTGGGGTGAAACACACCCTTTCCTCGCCAGGTCGCTCTGCTCACGCTGTTTATCACAGCAGTAGAGAGTAGACCCGGCATGGCCCCCAACGTTCTGAAAGAGAATCACAGTGGTCCAGAAGGCCAGCTGCCCACTGACCGCGTTAGACCCAGAACTTCCCACCATCAAAATGTGATGTGATGTGTGTGTGTGTGTGTGTGTGTGTGTGTGTGTGTGTGTGTACACACGCGTTCCCCTCCCCCTCCTCCCTCCCTCATTCCCCCTTCCCCACGCCCGCATGTGCGCACATGAGTGCAGGTTCCAGAAGAATCCAGAGGAGGGCACACGGGAGCTGGAGTTACAGGTGGTCGTGAGTCACCTGATTGCGTACTGACGTGGGGGCAAGGAACCAAACTCTGCCCCTTTGTAAGAACAGTTCTTAACCTCTGTCCAGCCCCCACAACGCCTTATTTTAAACTGTAGAAAGGACTATCTGACTTTTTCCTCTGTTCATCAGATCACAAGCCAAGCTAATTTCAAAAGCAGAGTTGAGCAAGCGACAGTCTAGAAGCGTAAGTCCTAACCACAGGATAAAGGCGCTGCATACACACAGTATGAACGAGCACAGACACACATGCCAAATGAAACCTCACATGGTGGCCTCACCCAGAGGCCCGAGTGGCCAGAGGGGCAGAGTCCCCTGAGCCTCAAGCTCTCCCAGCAACGCAGGCACGCCATGGCTCAACGCTACTCGCGCTGCCATGGCAACCTGCTGGCGGCAAGCTTTGTACTCTGGCGCCTTGCACCTGCTGTGCCCGACCAGACTTTTCAAATCTCCTCGGCAGGGATTGTAGAGCCGCCAAATCCGAGGACTGTCGTCCTGGTTTCAGGAAATAAAATGTGGCCCAGGATATCGTCTAGACGTTGCGGGGCGACAGGGAACACCATTTACCTTTCTCAGCATTTCTCCGCGTTAGCAGGGCGTCCACGGAGCCATCACGCGCAGAGCAGGGAGTCGGGAAAGTCACCAGCTGAACGCGGCACAAAGTTCTTCTCGAGCGAGCGCCCTCTTCCTCTGCTCCACAAAAGCGCGATCCACCTGACCAACTAGGTCCCCAAGCGGTTCATCTGAGTGGCTGTTGCAATGGTGGCCCGAGTTCAAATGGGCTAAAAAGGGCGAATGGTACGGCTCCCTGAACTCATCCACACCTGGGTCCAGTGTCTGGTCTTCTAGGAACCCGCCCAGGGTGAGGTGGCCGCCCGCTGCCTGGACTCAAGTTGAGTTTCCCTAAGGGTTTTCCTTCCAGGTTCCCGCCCAGCTTTGCTGATGAATATTCATAAGAAGGTGTGGTCACCGCCCTAAACCTCAAGGGTCTCATTTGCAGCAGGAAAGAATTGGGGAAGATTTTTGTCTGAAAGAATCATTGAGATGGGTTGGGGAAGACTCTATTGTTGATACATAGACTGGGGTTCACAGTGCCTCCTCCCACCTCAGGCGGCACCAGGGTGCTCACAGGCTACCCTCCAGCCCTGCTCATGCCCAGATTGAGCAAAGAAAGTTTCAAGTACGTCTTGACTAAATCCTTTGGTATTAGACTAAAATTGGAAGATATTTCTTCTCATTTTTGTGACGAGACGAATAGCTTCTCATGCATAAAACAGTTAAAGAGGCACACAAGCAGAACTCAATAATTGCATAAACTCAATCGACTCATAATGGCTTAGTCTCCGTTTTAAAATAGACGCAACCTGCTACCGCTTCCATCCAAACCTGGATTTCTGATGCCCAGTGAAGTTGCTGTTTCAAATGGGCTTTGGACCGGGCGGTGGTGGCGCACACCTTTAATCCCGGCACTCAAGAGACAGAGGCAGGTGGATCCCTGTGAGTTCGAGGCCATCCTGGTCTACAATGCGAGTCCAGGACAGCCAAAGCTACACAGAGAAACCCCGTCTCGTAAAAAACAAAACAAAACAAAACAAAATAAAACAAACAAACAAACAAAAAATCAAATGGGCTTTGGGTGGAGAAGGGGTGTATGTGAGAAAAATGGCAGAGCCTGAGAACAGGTGCCCAGGGCAGCAGCTAGGGGCCGTTTATTGGCTCTGGCAACCGGATTTTTTCAAGTCAGACTGTCTTAGCTACTTTTCTATTGTTATGATAAAAAACATTTTGAACAAAACAACTTATAGAAGAGTGTATTTGGGGCTTATGGTTCTAGATGGTAGAGGGAACATATGACCGCAGGAACAGGAAGCTGAGGGCTATGAAACATGAACCGGAAGTGTTCCAGGCTTTGACCCTTCAGAGCCCACCCTCGGTGATGTATTGCCTCCAACAGGGCCACACCCTTAAACCTCCCAAATAGCACCTTCAAGTGGGGAATCAAGTGTCCAAATCCCCTAAACTGGTGAACCTTTCTAATACGGCGGCCCTTTAGTACAGCTCCTTATGCTGTGGTGATGCCCCAACCATAACATTACTTCATTGGTACTTCATAACTGTCATTTTGCTACTGTTATGAATGATAATATAAATATCTGATATTCAGGATCTCTGACTTGTGGCCCCTTCCCCCAAGGTGGTTGTGACCCACAGGTTGAGAGCCACTGCTAGGTTGAGAGCCTAGACTACTATGATTATCTCTTTGGAGCCACCACAAAGACCAAGCGCTCTTCCGGGTGTTTCTCCCTCCATCCTGAAACACTCATCATGGGAACTGTCACTAGCATGCGTCATGGAGTTTGATCCAGCTGTCCACAGGTCCATAGGCAGGGACCACAGAAAGGTGAGCCGAGGCACCGAGCTGTCACTTGTTCTGCACGCTTTATTCATTGTCTTAGCCACTGCTGGAGTTACTTGTGGGTCTAAAAGGGACCCTCGGAGGCAGACTGCCTTTCCAGAAATACATAGCACACTACTCGTGGAACCAAGGCGACCACCCCTCCCCCACCCCGCCCCACCCCACACCATCCGATCCCAATGCCTGGCTGTTTCTTTTACAATCTAGGCCTCTTTCAAGGCACCTGCTGGTCTGGACAGCAGGAAGCTTGATCTTCGTTTTCAACTTGGCTGGAGGTTGTAGCATCACCTGGGTGACACACACCTCCGGGTGTGTCTGTGAGGGTGTGTCCAGGGGGTTTTGACTGAATGTAGGTGGCACCATCCCATGGTCTGGGGCCTTGGACTGAATGAATGAAAAGGCAGAAGTGAGCTGGTCATTGCTTTCCGTCTGTGGGCACAGTGTGACCAGCCGCCTCATGCGGTACTGTCATGGCTTCCCCTCCACGGTGGGCTGTGTCCCCACAAACTTCAAGACGAATCATTTCCCTTTTTAAGTAGCTCTCGGTCAGATATTTTGTCAGGACAAGGAGAAAAGTGACTGACACAGGCAGCAAGCTCCTCTGAAGCAAGTGCAAAGGGCTCTGTTGCTGTGAGCCCTCAGTGATGAGGATCGCATCGCGTGCGATTCTCTCCCTGTGCAAAGACAGGAAGGAAGCGTGACTTCCTGCCCCGGCCCCTGTTCTGCGTGGACACGTTGTCACAGCAGTGAATGGCAGAGAGTTGAGATTCACAGAGCTTTCTGCACCCTGCCCACAGTCCCCTGAGTGTGCAGAGGGAGAGTTACACCCGTCTGGTGAGCTCTAGCTGTCCCCTGGGCAATTGACATTAGAGCCAAGGAAGAAATGTCCTTCCTCCCTGGCAAACTGTTTTACAGAGGTTCTGGCTAGTCTTTAAACAGGCTCCTCCTGGAGGCCGCGTCCCTGCACAGCAGCCTCACCCTCTGCCCGTCTTCCCAGTGCAAGAACAAAGAACCCCATGCCCTTGCACCAGACATTGTCCTCGTGCCACATGCCCTCCTCTCATCAAACACTGTTTGCTTCCAGGGCCCAGAAACAGGTCTTTCTGAATGTGAAGCCAGCTAGAAAAAGCATAAAAAAAAAAAAAAAAAAAAACCCACCAGGGTTTGGAGGCAGCTCTCAGAGCAGTCCTTAGAGGGCGTAACAGCAGAGGGTGCCCGTGCCCCAGGGGAACAGGGAAAAAATGAAAAATCTAGACAACAGAAGGAGGGGCAAAGCCCACTTTAGAACTCACATAAATCTGGACTTAAATAAATCTGTGCAGACCTAAGACAGCGCCTGTAAGGTTCCCGCCAACTGCAGAAGAGATAGATGCCGCCTTCTCTAAATTGGGTGTCACCCTGTGGTTCAGAAAAGGGGAACTAGGATGTATAGTCTGCTTTTCACCTGTGTGTGCACGAGTGTGTGTGCATGCATGCGTGTGCAGGTGTGCATGCGTGTGTGTGTGTGTGCATGCATGTATGTGTGTGCACGTGTGCGTGCGTGTGTGCATGTGCGTACATGTGTGTATGTGTGTGCATGTAGGCATGTGTGTGTGCACGTGTGCGTGCGCGTGTGTATGCATGTGTGCATGTGTGTGTGCATGCATGCATGTGTGTGTGTGCATGAGTGTGTGTGTGTGTGGCACATATGTGCCACAATGCAAGTGTAGAGGTCGGAGAACTTGCAGGAGTTGGATCATTTCTCACATGGGAGTCCCAGGACTCAAACTCAGGTCATTGGGTTTGGAGACAGGCATCTTTGCCCACAGAACCATCTTGCCGGGTCAAGCTGTATTATTTTTGTACCATACATTCTTGAAATCACATTTACTTTAAATTTTTGGAAACTCTAGACACCAGCAAACCTTTATAAATACGATTATTTGTTTAAAGGCATTTATTTATTCTTGTTTTTACATGTATTTGTGTTTTTGAGTGCATGTATGTCTGTGTGAGGGTGTCAGATCCCCTGGAATTGGAGTTACAGATAATTGTGAACTGCTGTGTGGTTGCTGGGAATTGAACTCAGGACCTCTGGAAGAACAGCCAGTGCTCTTAACCGCTGAGCCATCTCTCCAGCCCCCTGATTATTTGTTGAAAGTCACAACTTGGCCCAGGAAGAATGCCAACTGCCAAATACAGACAGGAAAATCCAATAGCCAAAGAGACAAAAGCAGGCAGATGAGGGAAATAAGCCACTGTGGGAATGAGAGTGGAGACGATGAGTGAGCATTGACACAATATTCACGTATCACACCACCAGACAGCATCTATTTATGCCTTTTGTGGTCGTTTTAAATGAGAAGCCCTCCCATTGGCTCCTGTGTTGGAATGCTTGGCCTCGTGTGGCGGAACTGTTCTGGAAGGATTGGGAGGTGTGGTCTTGCTGGAGGAGGTGTGTCACTGGGGGAGGGCTTGGAAGTTCCAAAAGACTTACAGCATTTCCAGTATGTTCTCTCTCTGCCTTGAGTCTCAGTCTGTGAGCTCTCAGCAGCTGCCCCAACACTATGCCTGCTGGCACGCGATCAGTCCTGCTGACCATGGACTAACCGCCTGGAACTGTAAGCAAGCCCACAATCAATTATAAAGTTATTGGTCTATAAGTTGACTCAGTCTTGTTATCTCTTCACAGCAATAGAAAAGTAATGAAAACTCCTTTTTACATTAACACAGTGTTGTGGTTTGAATGTGAAGTGTCCCAGTAGGCAGATGCTGTTGAACACATGCTCTCTGGCTGGTGGCTTTGGTCTAGAAGGTTGTAGACCCTTCGAGAGAAGACACTCCATTATAAGAAGAAGGTCACTGGGGGCGGGCCTTGACTCTTTTTTTTTTTTTTTCGGTTTTTCGAGACAGGGTTTCTCTGTGTAGCCTTGGTTGTCCTGGACTTACTCTGTAGACCAGGCTGGCCTCGAACTCACAGCAATTCACCTGCCTCTGCCTCCCAAGTACTGGGATTAAAGGCATGCAGCACCACGCCTGGCTTGGGCCTTGACTCTTTATAGCCCGACCTCACTGCTTACTCTAGCCTACTTACTCTGCCTAGATGTGAGGTCCCAGTGGCAATCTCCTGCCACCACGGAGCCACCTGCCACCATGCCTTCTCCATCATCACAGACTTAGTCCCTTTAAACCGTGAGCCAAAATAAATGTCTCCTGCTGTAAGTCAGATATTGACATACCAAAAAGAAAAGTGACGTTCACCAATACTTTAAAGACTACTGCTGGAGCTGGAGAGGTGGCTCACAGGTTAAGAGCACTGTCTGCTCTTCCAGAGGTCCTGAGTTCAGTTCCCAGCACCCACATGGTGGCTCACAACCATTTATAATGAGATCTGGTGCCCTCTTCTGGTAGGCAGGCACACAGACAAACATAATAAATACATCTTAAAAAAAAAAAAAAAAAAAAAAAGCTACCGCTGAAGTGATTTTATAAGTGCCTTTAAGATATTTAGTTATGGGACCGGAGAGATGGCTCAGAGGTTAAGAGCACTTCTTGCTCTTCCAAAGGTCCTGAGTTCAATTCCCAGCAACTACATGGTGGATCACAACCATCTATAATGAGATCTGATGCCTTCTTCTGGTGTGCAAGTACACATGCAGACAGAACACTGAACACATAATAAATAAATAGATAAATGTTTTTAAAAAATATAGCTAGTTACATTTTTAAAATAGTGGGTTACATTTGAGAAACAAAACCACAACAGACTACTTCATAGGCTCTTTTCCATAATAACACAAGCAATAGTAAGATGTGCACAGATATTCTGACAGTCACACCAGTGGAGCGGCTATGAATAGACAGCGTGTACCAAAGAAAATGTGTCACAAGACACAATGCATAAGCACACATCATGACGATGGACGGTAATTGGTGTGTACTCAGCTTTGCAACTGGGCCACCTTGAAAGTCACAATGCACCTCTAAGCTGCTTTGATGAAATGGGGCACGACTGCATGCACAGTCCTCCCAGGAGCTGAGCTCTCAAGACATTTTATTGTTCAAAAAATGTAGATCCACACTGTGAGGAAGTCCCTAGCTCTTTATGTACATATACAAAGCCTGGGTACAAGCAACAGAGACAATGTACTTTGATGTAGTCAAGTCTGCAAGAAAAAAACAAATGAACCCAAACCTTCTAAGTGTCATTGTGCAGTTTACATCTCCTGAACGGAAACGATGCAAAGACGAAACACAGAGCATCGTGAGTTGTAACAGTGAATGCTGCTGCTGAAGTAACAGTGTGGTAACTCTGCAGATTTAAAAAATAGGAGTCAAGTTTGTTTGTAAAGTCTATTATGTGATTTGTTAGGAGACTAAGCATTGTTGTTGGGAATAAAACTAGATCAAGAGCGGAACATTCTGCCTGCCTTATGTGAAGACTGTGGTCCAGACGGAAGAAGAAGAGGCAAGGCTCAGACACTCCTAAGACAAATGTAGGGTACAGTGTGTGGTGACCACCTCAGAGCCACATGGAAACAATTTCGCAACAAGATGTTCTTATAACACTTTAAAAATTGTTATACATTTTCTTATTAAAAACTTACAAAAAAGCTTTTTTTCCCTAGTGGGGCATAGTGGCACATGCCTTTAGTCCCAGCACTTGGAGGCAGAGGCAGGTGGATATCTTTGAGTTCGAGGCCAGCCTGGTCTACAAAATGAGTCCAGGACAGCCAAGGCTGCACAGGGAAATCCTGTCTCAAAACATAACAAAACAAAACAAACAAAGAAACAAAAAAGAAGCTTTTTTTCTAATATATTTTCACCTGTATACACATAGCTACAAAAATACCTACTTATAGAATATATTTGAATAGATTTCTTTTGCTAAGGGTTTTTGGTTTTTATAATGTCTATGGGTATATTGCCTGCATGTGGGTCTATGTCACATGCAGGCAGTGCCTGCAGAGGCCAGAAGAGGGTGGCAGATCCCCTGGAACTGCAGTCACAGATGGGTGTTAGCAGCCATGTGGTTGCTGGGAATTGAACCCAGATCTTCTGGAAGAGCAGGCAGTGCTCCTAACTGCTGAGACATTTCTTCAGCCCCTAAGAGTTTATTTTTATGTCAATATACAAAAAAGTTACTCAGTCATTGCAATGTTCATCATAAATCCCCAAAATGTAAACCCAGGTGTGTGTGTGTGTGTGTGTGTGTGTGTGTGTGTGTGTGTGTGTGTGTGTGTGTATTTCCCCCCCACCCCCCATGAGAACTGCAGTTTGGGGGCTTTTTGATTTCTGGATTTCCACAGTTATAATGCTGGTCTCTCAGGACTGTATCCTTTAGGACCCTGATTTTGGTACTGGATGTTCCCAGGTGCCTCTTTCTGTGTCTTTGTTCATACCGTCTTCAGAGGGCTGAAGGTTGACATCTCTGCGGCAATGTGCTTAGGCAGAGCTTCTGGGTTTAATTTAATGTTCACCCAAAGACTTAGGAAGGGAAGTGGCGGGTGTCATATAAACCCAGTGGGATGAGTTGGTAGCTCTGTGGTGTAGCCCCATGGGAAAGAGTCTGGGATGCCAAAGCATAGGCATCACTGTCCGACCGGTACCAGCAGGTCACATCTCAGTGACAGGTTCTGGAGAGCGAGTGTGGACCAGGGTCTGTGCAGATAGAAAGAAGGAAAGCTGGGGTCAGGGAGGTCTTGTACAAGATAGGCCCTAAGCAATTTTATTAAAAAGTGAGGCGTCTTATTATATACTGTTTTCAGGGGGAAATGGGCCAAGGCAAGCAGAGCTACATCAAGCAGTGTTAGCAAACATTAGGACACAGGATATGGTGGACACAGCCCTTCAGCGGGAAAAGCTGGATTCCCAGGAAACAAAACTTTAACCCCTTCAAGGCTCTGGTTCCATCCCCAGAAGAGACCTTGCCAAGTTAGCCTCTGAGCCTTGGGGCCTCTGAGAAAGCTATGGATCTGACTGACCCCCAGCAGTTACCCATCATTCCATCATATCCAAGGCATCAATTACTTCTCCTGCCAATAGCTCACAAGGGTTGGCTGACCACTAAGGATGCCTCTTGCAGCAGCAGGTGTGGTTGCCCATGTATACCCCGGGGAACTGCATCCAAGATGCTTGTGAGTACTCAAACCCATAGGACCACTGAGATCCTTATGCAAAGTAGCATAGTGTTTACATACATCCTTCCATATCATGAAGTCTACAGACTACTTATTATACTTAATACTATGTAAATGATATCTAAGTTGGCTGCATGGTGTATTATAATGATAGTGAGAAGACCGTTTATGTGTACTAAGCTTTTCTGAATGTTTTCTACCTGTAGTTGCCTGGCAGAGGCCACTGCCACAGAGTAGACTTTGTTCACTGGGCTGGAAAGTGATAATTTGGCATGGGTGCACTGCTTTATGAGATTATTGCTCCAGTTTAACTCTTGACTGGGATTACAGCATCATCTATGCTTAACCAGCTAGGAGAAAAATGTCTTCTAGTCTTGAAACACAGAGAAATGCATTGTGTGCCTTTTACTGGGTCCTAAATTAAGTACACAAAGAATTAGGCTAATTTTAAGGGAAGTTTTTTTTTCCAGTTTTTCAATTTATTTTATTTTATATTCCAACCCTCCTCTCCCCCCAGCCCCTTCCCCCACATCATCTCCCCCCACCCCCACCCCAATCCTCCTCTTCTCCGTTTCTCTTCAGAAAAGGACAGGCCTTGATGAATATCAACCAGCCATGGCATATCAAATTGCAGTAAGACTAGGTGACTTCTCTTCTATTGAGGCAACCCAGTATGGGGAAGGGCCCCAAAGGCAGGGGCCCACACGAAAATCAAGCTACACAACTGGAACTTATATGCAGAGGGCCTGGGTCAGTCCCATCCAGGCTCCCTGGTTGTCAGTTCAGTCTCTGTGAGGCCCCTGTGGGTTCAGATTGGTTGGTTCTGTGGGTTTTCTTGTGGTGTCCTTGACTCTTCTGGCTCCTCCAGTCTTTCAAACATGGTCTGTATTCACTTATAAGTGGATATAAGTGAAAAAATAACCATGCTACAGTGTTCAGTGATCAAAGTCAAGGCTCTCCGCGTCTTCTGCACTGACTTCCTGTAAGCATCTAACAAGCACTTTGCCTTGGGACTCTATTTATAGTCACTTTCTATCATTTTTATTACACACCTAAACTGCACATATACAAAACTGCAAACTGACAATGTTCTTGACACGACACTCCTCACACAGACCCAAAGAAGCTAAGTAAACAGAGGACCTGGGCGCGGGGGGGGGGGGAGGGAGGCAAGGGGGCTGGTGAATCTCACTGAGTGACACCCCTCACACAGCATGTCTGCATGGTGTGCTGCTGGAGACACATCCACCCGTCTCCAGCCCACCGGGGAGATGAGGACAGCAGGGCATGACTGAATTGCAGAGTGTTGGTGAACTTACCCCTTGGTAAGTGTTTAAGCCTGAAAGGGTTCTTCAGATGTTCCCAAAAGGCATTATTGTGACCAGCTGAGAACACTACCCTTCCGGCTGTTTCCTGATTTTGAGTCTTATTGTCTATTCAGCAACTATTTTCCAAGGAGCTATAGCTGCGGCAAGGCACTAGGTACCCAGGGTACTCAAACCAGAAGAAAGCAAACTGTCCTGTCTCTGTGTAGCCTTGACTGTCCTGGACTTGCTTTGTAGATCAGGCTGGCCTTGAACTCACAGCAATCCGCCTGCCTCTGCCTCCCGAGTGCTGGGATTACAGGCGTGCACCACCACGCCAGGCTTTGAGTGTTAGATTTCTAAGGCAGCTTTAAGAGATAGAAGGCAGAGCTGGGTGGTGGTGGCCCGTACCTTTAATGCCAGCACGTGGGAGGCAGAGGCAAATGGATCACTGTGAGTTCAAGACCAATCTGGTCTACAAAGTTAGTCTATGACAGCCAAGACAGAGAGACCCTCTCTCAAAAAACAAACAAACGCGCGCACACACACACACACACACACACACACACACACACAAAAATGAGAGAGAGAGAGAGAGAGAGAGAGAGAGAGAGACAGAGAGAGAGAGAGAGAGAGAGAGAGAGAGGGAGAGAGAGAGAGAGGGAAGGCAGAAAAAGAGTCATCTGACCTTCAAGAGATGAGACCTTGTTTATAGGCACACATGGCAATGGGCCATACTCTAAGCCATGGGAAGTTGAACCACCTGCCTATGAAAAAAGACGGGTGTGACCCTCTACAGGGGGTGGAGTGAGGATCAGAAATGATTGCAGTACTTAGCCCATGGTTTCTGTTCTGCAGCCTGGCTGCAAGGGAGGCTGGGAAGTGTAGTCTTTTAGCAAGAAACACTCATTCCAAACCTATAGAGGTATAAAATAAAATGGAGGGAGGGATCAGGGGGTAGATTGTTTCTTAGCTGTTTCCTTATGAGGAGGATCATTGTTAGAGGGATGTAGTTCTGGGTCCTTTGGTCACTCAGCAGGAAGAGAGTTTTAACTTGATCAACTGTGATGTATCATGTGATTGCTGCCCAGCATTACTGGGGAGACTTTTGAAAAATGATCATTAGATGGCTATAAGCAGATGGTTTGGTTATAGAGTAAAACAGAGATTTCTTAGGAAGGTGAAGGGAGGGAAAGGAGTAGAGGCGGGAGAGACAGAGTGACCTGGTGAGGAAGTGGGCATAGAGTTGACTCAGGGTGACAGTCCCCCAGCCAGGAGTACTGCAGAAGCCACAAGGTGAGCCAGCGTAGTATGCAGAGTATGGAAGGAAGGAGACAGGAGGAAATAGAGGACTAATGTAAAGAACTGTATCTGAGGTGACAGGGATGACGGTCCCTTGCATCTCCACGGCACAGAGGACATCTTTTTTTGCAGATGTTTCAGGAATGGAACAAATGGAGCTGTTACAGGGCGAGAGCCGTCGAGAGAGCCGTCGAGAGAGCTTACATGGGCTTCTTCATACTATTGCACAGTCTCCTTTGTGGTGTTATAACTAAGCACGCGAGGCTAGATAACTTTATGAAGAAAAGAGATTTACTTACCTCATGCTTCTGGTGATGGCCTCCTTGAAGACACACTTAGTCTTTTGGTCTTTTTTCTTCTTCTTACAAAGCCACCAGGATGAAGTCATGGAGGCTCCAAGATGACAACCTTATCTAGTTACCTCAGCTCCTCAGCTCCCAGAGCCACACCTACCACAGCGCGGGAAGTTTCTGCTGTCTAAACATCATACAGTAGGGATTCAGTTTCAACATGGGAGCCCTCGTGAGGACACACACACACATACACACACACATACACACACACATACACACACACATACACACACACACACACATACACTGTACCCAACCCCTCTACTTAGTCTATTGTATGTTACATGTCTGTCTGTGCCCTGTTCCCTGTTACTTGAATGGGAAGTACCACAGGATGCCTTTCCGTCTATGTTGTTATTTTCCTAGCACCTAGAACACTGAGCAGATGCTTTAACAATAACAACTGAATGAATCCTGAATTTCAAAATGGAGTAGGAGTTGCCCCGAAAGCTCACCAACCTGTAAGGAGAAGGCTCCTCTCCGTCCACAGGAAAGGAAGAGATTGAGCAGGTACCAGACTTGTGCAAACAACATGGCATGATGTTCTCAGGGCACAGGGCACACTGAGGTAACTCCGTGTGTTAGACCTGCCTTGGAAATCAGC
>OU015748.1:58732177-58734677 GCA_907169655.1 Acomys percivali
AGCATGTCTATTGATGTCTAATTTCTTCAGTTTTGTTTAGGAAGCCATATTGCCGAAGCATCATGGGTAAAGCTTCCTTATCATTTCAAGGAGACACGTTCTCACAGCAGATTTTCTATTCCTCTGGTTCTTACAATTTTCTCAGCCCTCTTCTACCATGTTCCATGAGCCTTCAGTGCAGGAGATGTGTTGTGTAGATGTATCAGTTGGGACTGGATATCCAGCAATCACTTGTTCTCTGTATTTTGACCAGTTGTGATCTTTAATGGTCTCTATCATTTGGAAAGAGAGTTCTTTGATGAGGGATAAAAGCTAAGCTTATATGTGGGTATAAGAATAAATATTTATGGCTGGGCATGGTGGTACACACCTCTAATCGCAGCACTCAGGGAGGCAGAGGCAGGCAGATTGCTATTGAAGCCAGTCTGGTCAACAAAGCGAGCCCAGGACAGCCTAGGGCTACACAGAGAAACTCTGTCTCGAAAAAAACAAAACAAAACAAAACAAAGGAAACAAACAAATGAACAAGTATTTATAATGGAGTTAAGAATTATGCTGGATTAGTAAAGTGGCAGTAGTAGGTTCTTTGTTAAAATCCCTGACCTCCCTAGTCCTGGGCAGCTTTTCAGTATCAAGCATGCTTTCCCTTCCTTTGGGTGCATCTTAAATCCAATTAGAGAGTTGTTGGTTACGACCACGTGCCATATGAGCACCACTATTACACTCTTAGGGTTATCGGTCCATACTGATCATCTTCGTGGCTCATAGGCATTGGTAATATTACTTTTACTTCCCTCCCCCTGGAAACTTGTATAGCTTCTTATAATGTCATGGAAGTTCGTCCTCAGGGAGGAGAGAGGCTTTCAAGTCAGAGCCAGCTTAGGTACTCCAGGTCTTGTTTCCAATGTGCAAGGTGTGTTCAGCACTAGGGTGTTTCCTTCCACCCCTAGGAGACAACAAAGGTCAACATCCATAGCCTATATTGTCTGTCTCAGGGGTGTCTCCTGGACTCCCCTTGAGCAACAACTCGAAAAAGAGTTTCTCATGTTTCATATTGGTATTTGGTTAGATAGTCTATGGATCTTGGGGGAGCATTGTCAGCTCCAGTGGTATAATTTCATTTAAACTGTAAATGTAAGGTGGATCGCTGTGAGTTTGAGGCCAGCCTGGTCTACAAAGCGAGTCCAGAACAACCAAGGCTACACAAAGAAACCCTGTCTCGAAAAAACAAACAAACAAACAAACAAAAAACAAATATATAATCTGTAAATGTATACATGTAGCCTTATATGTATTGTATGTCATTTTAGGTAAATAAAAACAACATGATCTTTTATGGATTTTACAGACTTCCTTAGACACATCCTTGGATGTGGGAGGGCCCAGCTCATTATGGTGGTGCCATCCCTGGGCTGGTGGTCTTGGGTCCTATAAGAAAGCAGGCTGAGCAAGCCATAGAGAACAAGCCAGTAAGCAGCACTCTCCACGGCCTCTGCATCAGCTCCTGCCTCTAGGTTCCAGACCTGGGTGAGTTCCTGCCACGACTTTCTTCAATATGAACAGTGATGTAGACGCTTAAATAAATCCTTTCCTCCCCAACTTGCTTAGGTCGTGGTGTTTCGTCACAGCAATAGTAAAACTAAGACAGAACTTAGTACCAGAAGCAGGGTATTGTTGTCACAGACAGGATCATATTGTTTTGGGGAGGACCGTGGTAGGACTTGAGAACTGAGCTGTTCTGTGGGGGCTTGTGCTTTGTCGGGTCTGACTTCTTATCCTCCAATATCTCTTTATTCATGTATTCATTGGTTCTGAAGCTGGCAAGGTTTTGAATTTTCCAGTTTCACCAGTCTTTGTGAAGGAGACTGTGATGAACAATTTTGTATGTGTCTTCTTGTGAGACTAGGGACACATTTCTGTGGGTACATACTAAAGTGGAAATTTCAGGGTATGTGTACACATAATTTTTGTAGAATGTCAGCTGTCCAAAAGTAACCTAGGAAAGTACCACACCGTCTCCATCACTGAGTGTCCTTTGACCCCAGCCACTCTGGTGGGGCCTCTCATTGTGTCTTCAGCTTGTGCTGGGTGCTAACTAGTGACAGTCAGCATCTACTATTTATTGGCTATTTGGATATTCTCTCTCTCTTTTTTTTAACTACTTCTTTTTCCAACTCAGCAAAAAAAAAAAAAAAAAATTAACATAAATGACAATTGTTTGAGTCTTGTTTTGCTGCTTTGTAAGGGTTTCTCGAATTTTCAGAGTGAATCACTTGCTGGGCATATGGCTGCAAATATCTCCTATGACTTTCAAGCAGAACAAAATTCCTCATTCTGTTTCATTTCATCATCCAAACCCAGGGTTCATGGATGTGAGGCAGTCAGTGTTCTACCACAGGGCTACACCCCAGCCTGGAAGTTCTTCATTTTAATGATGACCAGTCAATCTACCATTCTGTCTGTGCTTTTAGGGGTCTGTTTCAAAACCCTTTGCCTTTGT
>OU015748.1:58739677-58744677 GCA_907169655.1 Acomys percivali
GCAGATTCGAGGTGCGAGAGGAGTGTCCTCCCCTGCAGCCGCTGCTGGCGGAGTGTACACGTGGCGGGAACAGAATGCACTTGCCAAATCAGACTTGTTGGAGACCTGGATTTTAAAGTTGCAACTTCATCCTCCAGTGGCAACCCTGTGTCCTGTGACAGTCAAGCTCCCGAAAGACACTAGCTGTGGTGGCGCACGCCTTTAATCCCAGCACTCGTGAGGTGGAAACAGGTGGCTCTGAGTTCCAGGCCAGCCTGGTTTAGTCAGCAAGATCCAGCTTAAGTTACAAAGTAAGACCCAATCTAAAAAAATTAATTAAATTTTAAAAAATCAAATAAGGTTTAGAGTGGCGGTTCTCAACCTGTGGGTCTTGACCCTTTTGGGGGCATTGAATGAGATATTTAAATGAGATGTTTACATTACAGGGGTTGCATGTCGGATATTTACATTATGATTCATAACAGTAGCAAAATTACAGTTATGAGGTAGCAACAAAAATAATTTTATGGTTGGGAGTCACTGCAATGTGAGGAAGTGTATTAAAGGGTCGCAGCCTTAGGAAGGGAGGGCTCAGCGGTTAAGGACACCATACGCCATGTGCTCTTCCAGAGGACCTAAGTTCAATTCCCAGCACCCACATGGCCACACACAACCCTCTGTAACTCCAGTCCTGGGGTAGCCCATAAAATAAAATGAAAATAAATAAATAATAAATAAGTACTAATGACATTAGACACTAGACAGCAGCTCATTTCCAATGGGCGGCTCATCCGCGCACTGCTCTGTGGCTGACAGAAACTGACGAATTTGTATAGGCCGACGTTGTTCAGCCTGGAGGGTAGCTGAGCAGACAGACTGAATTCGGTCCTCTGCCCCACGCCCACCCCCAGATGTTTCTGAGTATCTTTGTCAGTCACAGCTCTCCGCTGCGCGGTCTCTAAAATTCCCCTGAGTCTTGCCCTTTCTTCCTTCCCCTTTGTGGAGTTCTCCTTGCACTTCATGATTTCTCAACACATACAAGTGAAGATCCAGCCTGCCTCCATCTACGGCTTATAATTAAGACAAACAAAGCCCATCCCTGCAATCTGTTTCTCAAGGGCTGGGCTATGCCCTACCTGTAACCTTAGCTACAAACAGTTCTGTGCTGCCAACTCTAGGAATGGCAATCTTGCCTTTGCTTTAAAAAGCTGTTTTTGGTTATCACGCACGCCTACCTTTGTTTTAAAAGGTTTATGATCACCTATGACTACCTTGCTGTGACTGCCTGTTGCGATAACCTTGTCTTGAGCACCTGCTATGGTCCGCTCCCGTAACCCTGCCCATTTTCCCGTCTGGAAACACTCTACCCCTGAACAACAAAAGCCTTATCCTCCTTACATCCAATGCTGACCCCTTACGAGGAGGCAGCCCGTGTATATGAGTAAAAAAAGCTTGTTTTAATTAATTGCTTGCTTTAAGTCACTTGGTCATGATGATTGGATCAGCGGTCTTTTTCCTCCCGTCTCTGGTATGAACAGCAGGTTGGATTCCCTCTGGAGAGGTCGCAGCCTTGAGGAAGCTTTTTTGTTAAGGAAAACTTGAGGTCAACTGGTTTACAAGTAAGGGGGAGCAAAGTGCGTTCTGTTGAGGGAAGAACACTGAGGCCACTTTAGTTTGAAATTTACCTAAAGTCCCAGGCACATGCCTGTATCCCAGCATTCACGAGGCTGAGGCAGGAGAATTTAAAATTCTAGGCCCAGTGTCAAAGACAATGAGCAAAGTAACCAGAAGACTCAAGGACCAGCTAGGACCACAAACTGAAAGCATGGTGTGTTTTGTCTTTTAAAGAGATTCTTAGTCCAGTGAACGCGGTGTGTTTTAAAGAGTTTGTCAATCCAGTCAATTTGACAAGGTTAATCAACAAAGAGTGTCACTAATGTCTTTTTAATTAAAGCATTCTTTTCACACAATATACTCTGATCACGCTTGTCCCCTCCTCCAACTCCTCACACAGCCTCCCCATCTCCCCATCCATGCAACTCCATTCCCTTTGTTTAAGAAAAAGAAAAAGAAAAAGAAAAAGAAAAAGAAAAAGAAAAAGAAGGCTGGGCATGCTGGCACACGCCTTTAATCCCAGCACTTGGGAGGCAGAAGCAGGCAGATTGATGTGAGTTCGAGGCCAGCCTGGTCTACAAAGTGAGTCCAGGACAGCCAAGGCTACACAGAAAAACCCTCTGTGTCTCGAAAAACCAAAAGGTCTAGAAAAACCAAAAAAAAAAAGGAAACAAACAAAAACAAAAAAGAAAAAGAAACACAAAAGCATACCATTGGAAACTGAAATATACAAGCAAATGACCAATGAGACAAAAAAAAAAAAAAAAGAAAGAAAAGAAAAAAAAGACAAAAAGTCTACAAATTTGCTATTGAGTTCCTTTTGTGTTTCCCAAGCACTCCTGGGCAGCGGACCTACTCCTATACCCAGTGAGATGCCATTGGAGAAGACTAATTTTTCCTTTACAAGGAGATGTGAATTGGAGACAGCTTCTCAGTTAGAGATGAGACCGTGTGTCCACTTCCCCTTTTCAGCACTGGGGCCCCAGCTAGACTGAACCTGTGCAGGCCCTGTGTGTGCTGCTGTGGCTGTTCATACATGAGCTCATACATGAATTAATACATTTGGTGTTTGGTAAATGTGTTTGGCAAACATGATTTACTTGGAGTTATTAGTCATCTCTGGCTCTTACAATCTTTGCATCTCCTTTTCCTCATAGACCCCCTGAGCCCCAAAGGGAAGAGGTTGATGAAAATATCCCATTTAGGACTGAATGTTCCCAAGTCTCTCACGCTCTGTGCATGTCCGGTTGTGGGTCTCGGTATTAGTCCCCATCTATTGCAAGAAGCAGCCTCTCTGACGATGGCCGAGTGAGGCGCTGATCTATGGGGACAGCAGGAGTCATTAGGTGGCATTGTACTGCTATGCCCGGTGGTTCCACTTCCAGTAGCGCTGTCTGGTCTGGATCCCAGGCATGGCAGGTCGGTCCTGGCGCGGGCTTGCTTCCAGTCGGGAGCAAACAGACCTCAAGATCAGAGGTCCTGACTTTTGCTCAGGGGCAGCTAGAGCGCTGTAGGGGTGAGGCTTGTGGCTTGGGCATAAAGAAAGGTCCCAGCCTGGAGGGGTGGGGGCGGGGGTGCAGGTGAGAAATGTATTCCCACACTGGCTGTTACAACTCGTTCTTTTCTGAATGAGACTGCAGGTCTCTATAGAAAGTGGAGACCCAGGAACTCCACAAGATTTAAGCTGCACAGCTCTTTGGTTCGTGTAAGCTCAATTTTCTTATCAATTATATTTTATTATGAACTTATTACACGAGCCTACCTCCCTAACAACCTGACTAACCCAAACAATCGGAAAAGGATATTAAAGAACACTATAATGAAAGCTTAAGGATATCAGTTCTGAGGAATGATTCTCCTGGCGTAGTTAGCAGGATTTTAGCAGACCAGCAATTCCATCAAAGTTGCTCCTGGAACCAGGAGCAGCAGCTGGAACCTCAAGCCTCAGCTGGAGTGCCAGGGAGCAGTTCTCTTTAGGACCCTCTTGAAGCGCAGGGATGAAAGGCCAAAATCCAAGTCCAACCAAATCCCTGCTCTCCTGTTTTGGGCATACACACACACACACACACACACACACACATACACACACACACACACACACACACACACACATCCTCTCAGTCTCTATATATATCCTCTCAGTGTGTTCAAGGTTGGTTTTCACCAAGCTCCCTCATGAAGTAGTTCGACTTCTAAGTGGAAAAAACATCCTGTTTTCTCACATCTAAGTGGTAAACATCCTGTCCTCTTCTCCATCCCACACTTGGGATCAAGACAGAAAAAGGTTCATCTCCCCTTCAGGTTTATCCATCTATTGCGCTAGGGGCAGCAGGGGATGCAGGCGGATACCTGAAAACCGCGGGCAGATAGGATGCTTCCCTAGCGCTCAGCACCTGTCTAGCTGCCAGTGAGTGGTTAGAAGTTCTGGAGGCCCGGTGCGTCTCTCAGGAGCCCTTCTTTTCCAGGTATGACAAGTCTGAGGCAGTTGTGTGGAGTAAGAAATGAAGCCAAACTTTACTTGTGAATCAGGGATTTATAAGCCCTGGGAAATGGGAGGTCATGAGGGTGACTGTGTCTGATTTGCTAGTGCCAAAGGTGCCAGGACACACCAGGGTACATACAGTGTACATACAGCAGCACAGTGTCTTAATAACACAGGACCCTTATCCCGGGAAGGAAAAAAAACTACGTAATTATCCTGTGTGTGAGGGGATGGCACCTAGGTATAATTGAAGGCCATTTGCTGGAGGCCAGGCTTTCAGCATGGAGTGGGTACCTCTGGGAGTCCCTTGTGCTTGTTATCAGGAAAGGGCCGAGCCTGTGTTTTCTTTTAGGACTATGTGACTTCCCTTAAGAGATCTGGAGTTACCAGATCAGGTGGAGTGAGAACCCTGCTGAGAAATGGGGGTCCCTTCTTCCTAGACTGAGAGAGCTGAGCGCCAAACAGAGATCTCGGACTTCTACCTTATTCAGCAGAGTAGACATAATGTCTCTTTAGCAGAACAATAGTTTTTGGTTTTCCCTAAAGCCACCCAAGCAGTGTCAGGCGTGGGTTTCATCTCATAGAGTGGGCCATAAGTCTAACCAGAGAGTGGTGGGTGTTGTGCCACTATCGCACCAGCATATCGTGCAGGCAGGTCACCATTGTAATCAGTGTTTATAGCTGGGTTGGTGTTTACCTGTCTTCTCTCGTAGTGTGCAGGGTACCTTCTAGTGCCATGAACACTAGTCAGTAGGGGTGAAGGCACAGTTAGACACCAGCTCAAATTCTCCATGTTCAATTGTGTGTGTGTGTGTGTGTGTGTGTGTGTGTGTGTGTGTTTATTGTTTTTAGCAACAGGGCCCTACCATCAGTTTTTAGAGAAAACTAATAGCACTGCAAGAGCACTGAAGGTTTTCCCTTGATG
>OU015748.1:58749677-58752635 GCA_907169655.1 Acomys percivali
TGTGTGTGTGTGTGTGTGTGTGTGTGTGTGTGTGTTACAGAGAGAGAGACAGAGAGAGAGACAGAGAGAGAGAGAGAGAGAGAGAGAGAGAGAGAGAGAGAGAGAGAGAGCAGACAGAGAGACAGAGACAGAGAGGGAGAGAGCAGCCAGCGTTCCCCATTGCAGAACCATCTCTCCAGGCCCAAGATTTATTAAAAATCTTCCTCATTTTGTTTCTTTGTCTCTACCTCAGGCTAGAAGTCTGTTAACAGCTGTTACTTTTACTATGTGTTTCTTTGCTAGATCTAGCCAATGGACAGGACATTCTCCACAGTTGAGTGGAGAGCAGGGTCTGACTTTCACACGAACTCTGGTGCCCCATATTTGACCATGTCCCCTGGAGGGGGAGACCTGGTGGACTCAGAGGAAGGATAGCAGACTACCAAGAAGAGACTTGATACCCTATGAGCATATATAGGGGGAGGAGGTCCCCCTCAGTCACAGTCATAGGGGAGGGGAGTAGGAGAAAAATGGGAGGGAGGAGGAATGGGAGGATACAAGGGATGGGATAACAACTGAGATGTAATATGAATAAATTAATAAAATATATTTTAAAAAAGAACCCAGGAATTTCTGCTTAATATTATTGGTGCTCAAGTTTTTGTTTGTTTGCTTTCCTGAATTGTGCCCTTTAGTATTACATTTCCTTTTTGTTCTAACATCATACTTTTCACTTAGATTTTACCATGTCTGCTACTAAGTTTGCAGCTGATTGGCCCTGAACAATTCTTTCATTTTCAGCCTTGAAGTCTCCTTTTTAGGCAAGTTTCCTGCTATAGCTGCAGCTTGAAGTAGGCTTTGTGAGAGCATTCACACACACACTGCTGTGTCAGACATGCCCCACCTTAGACTGATTGTATCATTCTGATTTACTTTCTATTTTTATAAAATTTACAAGGTTTTCATTGAGTCATCTACTCCGTTTTATACTTCAGGTGACATTCACATAAAATGAAACCCAAAAGTGTCTGTGTCTTAGAAAATACCTGGTACCCTAGGTCATGCCCACTTCCTCTACCCTGTGAGTGTGTGTCAGCTCCCCCCTGCCGAAGTCTGGCTTTAGTACTAGAGCTGGCTGATGAATTTCCATGGGTAAGGCCATTCTTGATACATTGTTAATTATCAGCTAGAAACAAATCTGTTTATGTGATCTACTAACTGACTTTTCCAAATCTGCGGCTCTTCTTCCAGAACTTTCCCAAATTCACCATAATGTTTGGCCACATTTTTTTTATTATTGTTGGTTCCATGTGTTTTAATAGCACTTAAATTCACATTCAAAACAAAACAAAACAAGACAAAGCTTTGTTGGTTACATTGCAACTTAATAGCACTTAGGTTCACACTTAAAAGTTGACTGGTAAATTTCAGCACTGCTTTTCACATGGATTAAATCGCCTTTTCGCTGAAACAGGGTCAGTCTTTCCCCTCCTGCAGCCTCACTGGTCATCTGGTGCGCTGTTTGCTAAATGATGCCCTTGGTCAGTGTCAGGAGGTTCCTGGGTAGGAGCAAAGTTGGCAAACCTTCCAGACTTCACACTCCAGCCTCTGTCTCTGTTGCCATGGAGACAGACTCCTTCCTACAATACAGCTCATCCTTGGGATTCCTGGAAACTCTTGCCCTACCCTGCTTCTCCAGTTCACACTAGCCCTCTGTAGCCAGCCCATGAACAAAGCTTCTGAGACAAGGAAAACTTTTTATTGAGGTTCCTTGAGTCCCATGACTAGGGCCAGTCTTCTCTCTGACTCTTTGTCGTTGTGCAGTGTCCTGTGTCATGTCCTGGGGTGTGTGTGTGTGTGTGTGTGTGTGTGTGTGATGTCATCCTCCACCCCCTCCGGTTTGCCCAATCCAATGGCAGCTGGTTTGGGCAGCCCTGATACTCACAGAAAATGCTGGATGGTTTAACTGTTCATTATTTTCATCTTTAGCTTCTTCAGTGTGGTTTTCAGGAGAGGAAGGCCACACTAAAGTAAGAAGCAAAGCTCACTTCGGGCAGACAGGGTGTTGCGACTAGGCTTAGAAGAAAAGTTGACAGTCATCCCACTTCCTGTTGTTAGTCCTCCGTTGTCAAGAAGTTCTGTAAATTTCCTCAGGTCTTTCCTGGGAGGCCAGTCTCCTGAGAGAAATCAGTGTGGTACAGGAGGAGCCCATTTCTACCTCCTTTCAAAACTGGTCATCAGTCTGGCTCCCATCTTTGACATCCTGGCGATGAAACCTTAGTGCCTTGGTCTTCGTAGACTTTCCCTTTATGCAGCTCTGGGTTTGGGTACCATCTCAGGGATCATAATGCCCCATCAAAATCTATTCAAACTAGCTCCATATACATTTATACTCAGAAACCCCCTTCTCTCTGTCTCTCTTTTCTTGGAAGATGTTTCAGTTTTCCTCAGTGTATTGCTGTCCTCATTTGCAACCCCCACCCCTAAACACATTCTGGTCACTTTATCTCATCGTTGGGATTTCATTTCCCTCTCAGATGACAATTTGAAGCAGATGGCCTTGATCACCAACAATTGGGGGGACTGAACCCACCTATTAGTGCCAGCCATTCTGGCTTTGGATATTGTCAGTAAATTAGTGTCTGGGCAAAGACCTTTTGTAACCTATTTCCACATCCTTCATTGTATGGAAGGAATAGGATGACAGGGTGGCATTTAAATACTTTACTCGCAGTTGGGAAGATGTGGATCATGATGGGGCAAAGCCTGCTGAATAGGCCAGCCATTCATCTAGGGGTGCTTACCAGGCATCCTAAAAGCACAGGGAACTGCTGCTGCACAGAGCATGGAGGCGTCTCCATGACACCTGAGCAGAGGAAAGCTGGCTCTAAGGGGCACTTCAAATCTACCGGAAATGCTTTGGGGAAAGCACATTATTATTATTATTATTATTATTATTATTATTATTATTATTATTAT
>OU015748.1:58752645-58775608 GCA_907169655.1 Acomys percivali
TTATTATTATTATTATTATTATTATTATTATTATTATTATTATTATTTTCCTGTAAAAGAACTTCTTTGCTTGATAGATCCTGTGAAAAGGTCATGGAAAGTTAAGCCTGGAGGTTGACAAACCGGTTTTGGCCACCCTGTGTGAACTTGGCCAGCTCATTTAATTTCCTGAGAGGTGGTTTCCTTTCACTAAACCAGAGGTAGCAAATGAGTTCTCATTGGGTCTCTATGTGAACTGGAGCTGGTGTGCAGACCCGCGACACACAGTCCTGGATCTACAGGTGAGTGCGGCTCACGTGCACTTTGGTACCCACCCCAAGATGCTGCATCTTCCCCTTAGTATGTGGGTGTGGGAGGGGTTCAGCCAAGGTGAGGGTGGAACATCCTCTCTATTCCAAAATTAACTGCCCTGATTCTTTCTGCCCTCACTCCTGCCAGGGGTCTATCATAATGGCCAGCTCCTCCCCTCAGGGTGCCAGACTTTTCCTTTGATAGCACAGATCGCCCCCCCCCCCCCCCGCCTCAGCTTCCATAGCTTTCCTCAAAGGGTCCTGCAGCCACCAAGGCAGCTCTGTGGCTTAGGCTGCCCTAAGGCTGAGCCTGCGGACTCCACTTGCTCACTTCACTTCTGTCTATATTAGACATATTTTATGTTGTCGGGGTCTGTGGCTTCTAAAGTATTGTAACCCTTAAAGCTTAGTAAAAGTATCACCAGTATTGCATTCTCTTGTATGAACTCTTTCAAATCTCAGGAGAGGATGGGCTGCGAATGTGGCTCCAGGGGTTTGCGCCCATCTTTAGGTGGGTCAGGAAATCCTCCAAGTTACTCACTGACACCTGAGATGCCCTGGTGACAATACCCTGTGTCTAGACTGACTGGAATTCTGCCAAGGAACAAGTAATTATGAATTCTCAGCTTTCCCAACATTACAACAGTCTTTCCCCACCTTTAGTGGATGCCTGAAACCATAGATGGTCGCAAACCCTTTATATAAGGTGTATATATGGCAAGGCACTGAAGCAGTGGCTGGGAGCTTTACATCTTGATTCACAAGCAGGAGAGAGAGAGAGAGAGACAGAGAGAGAGAGAGACAGAGAGAGAGACAGAGAGAGACAGACACACACAGAGACACAGACACACACAGAGACACAGACACACACACACACACACACACACACACACACACACACACACAGACTGGGCCTGGTATGCAGTTTTGAAATCTAAAAGCCCATCCACCGAAAACCAAATCCTCCAAGGAGGATCCATTTACTACAAAGAGCAAGGATGGCTAGGGCTCATCCAAGTGCCCAGATATTAGCAGCAGCTCAGCTTTGCAGGGACATGGGACACTGTAAGGAAAGAGTCCCAAGGGAACCCTCTGGAACTGATACCTTCATGTGGTAGCTGTAGCATCCTCATGTAAAACCTCTCTGCATGTGGCTTCGGATTCATAAATTATGTCAAAGAGTAAAAGTAGGACATCTTTTGCTTTTGTTTGGTTTGGTTTGTTTGTTTGTTTGTTTGTTTTTGGAACAAGGTCTTCTAAGGTAGTCCAGGCAGGCCTTCAAGTTAAATGTCCTTTGGTCTTTGTCTCCTACAAGCTGTGACTAAACCATGAGCTAGTGCAACCAAGTATTCTAACAATTTTGGACTTTACATTTGCATGAAAATGTAATACTTTTCTATTAAATTAAATGGAGTGTATGTTGGGCTGAACTCAGCAAAGCAGTTTGGTTGTACAGGTAGTGAAAGTCTTAAAGAAGTGAGGAAAAAAGACTAAAACCAAGTTGTCACTTAAAAACTGTTATCATGCATTCACTGTACAGAGGGTACACTGTGACATTTCCATGGGTGTGTGTAATATATTTTGATCATATTTAACCCATCTCGGTTAGTCATTGCATTACTTTTATAACATGGATGCAGAGACAGAACAATAAGCAAATAACTTATTGGTAACATCTGGTCACTACCTCGCATGACTTTTTGTGTGTGTGTGTAAGGATAAAAGCTGCATTATTACGCCAGTGACACACTTCTCATCTGGGAAACTGGATCTCTCTGTCTGTCTGTCTGTCCATCCGTCCATCCATCTATCTATCTATCTATCTATCTATCTAATTCTCTCCCTCCTGATCTCTCAAGTAAAAAGTTTAGCTTCTACTTATGACATGCTTTTAGCATAAGGGACTCCATTTTGATTTACTGTGTGGCCCACTGGGACACTATCCAGGGGCTTGGTCCGTAAACAATACCCTCTTATTAAATTTCATATATCGTCAAGATACATGAAAAAAAAAACACTTTTCCAGTTATAAGAAAAGGAAGAGGAGGAGGAGTTGTAGCTGAAGTAAAACTCCACTGTGACAGCTGCTGAACAGTTACCTACCCTGGTGTCCCTTATATCACACTTGCCCAGGAGGTTGACCAGGAGCTCTTCAGAGGACATCCTAGTGTGTTGTCCCATCCACCCGTGAGAACACACTGCTAATCAGGCTCAGCCCCGCAGAGGGAACAAAGAACACAGGTGAGTGGATTCCTCACGTTCTGCAATGAGTAGTTTTGTTTTTACCCTCTGTGTTTTCCTTCCAACTCAGTTAGTTTGCTTTTGATTGGACAAATCATGAAATCCAACATGTGCTGGCTTCAGTACTGGAGATCAAAGGCCTCACAGAAAGGACTTAAGATCTTGATTCTTAGTGGGTTAACCCAGTTGTACTATTGCTGCCCCAAGACCCATGCCTGCAGCTCTGCTCTACAGACTACAGTGTGGGATTTGGTTTACGCTTGATACTCTTATGGGGGTAAGCCAATTGTAGCTAGTATTACACCTGTCCCCATTTCTTCAAAAAAAAAGAGGGGGCCCTAGATAGAACACAGGAGTGAGGGAGATTGTGCCCAGAGGCTCCAGCAAGCCACTCTGTGTCTTGTTTGTGCCAGTTCCAACAGGACTTATTGCTACTGTTTGTTGTTTGTATGTTTGGTTTTATAGCCAAGGAGCCACCAGTCTAATTTAAAGTAGTTACTCATAAATTTTCTTCAGAATTTCAGTTCTTACACGTAGGTTTGTGATGCAATTTTAGTTAATTTTTTTTGTTTGTGGTATAAGGCAGAAACCAACCTTTATCTTCCTGTGTGTATAAATAGCTAGTGGTCCCATGATCATTCATTTGTTGGGAACAAATCATGTTAATTTTTTTTCTGGGCTGATATGAATGTCTGTTCACTTTAAATAGGAAACCCACGACAGCCCAAAGAAACGATTCCATCCCAAGTCCAACTTGGTGAACCAATGAGTCTATGGGGTTTCTTTATAGGAGCCTGAATGACACCCCCAAAGAGCTGCAGCACAGGGAAATCTCGCCTCTGCATGAGGGACAAACCCGGAAAACCACACTGATGGAGTCATCCATCCAGTTAACCTTCTGCCATCTGGGTACACCAGCTTCTCCTGGGCAAGCGCAGCTGTGGCAGGATGGTGTCAGCTGGGGACAGATAGCGGTGCTAGCAAGGGGCTGTAAACTCAGTTGATGACCCCCCCCCCCAGTCCTGTGAGGGAGCACTAATGGTCTTGATCCTGAGAGGGTCGAACAGCTGCTCTGATTTCAGGATAGCACCTTTGTCAAAAATCAACCAACCGTAAACGCAGGGCTGTGTGTCAACAGCCCCGTTGGCCTCCAAGGGCACCTTAATGGCACTCTTACACTGCTGGCACTATGGGAGCTCTAAAGGAAAGCTATGAAAGTAGAAGTTTTGAGTCTTCAGTCTTCATTTATCTCTTTGAAAACTTCTCTCTCTACTCTGAGTCCTGTGAGAATCTATGCGAGTTTCAAGATGCACGTGTGAATTCCTGTCAAAGTGGGAAGCTGGGATTTTAACAGGAGGCATGTTAAATCAATTCAAGCCAGCAGCCTGGCAATGTTAAATCATCCAATCCGTAGAATTAGATTATCTTTCCTTTTACTTGTATTTATTTTAAACCCAACAAAGTCTTAATACTTTTTAGTATACAAGGTGTGCTGGTTCGTTTTTTGGCAACTCGACACACCCTGGAATCACTTGGGATATGGGGGGCCAAATTGAAGCCTCTTTCCACCAGATTGGCCTGTAGGCGAGTCTATGGGGGCATTTTCTAGATTAATAATTGATGTGGGAGGGATTAGCTCATTGTAGTGGAGCCACCCCATGGTTCTGGGTTGTACAGACAGCAAGCTGAGCAAGCCAGTAAGCAACCTTCCTCCATGGCCTCTGCTTCAGCTCAGGCGTCCAGGTTCCTACCCTGGCTTCCCTCAGAGATGGAGCCTGGTAGATGTGTTAACCCCTTCCCTCCCACATTAGTTCTGATTAGTGTCTGATCACAGCAGCAGAAAGCAGCTGGGGGCACACGACTTGCACATTAAGAGAGCATGTTTGTGAGTATTTTGTTCTTTTTGATGCTGTTATGCATTAAACTGCGTTCTTAATTCAATTTGCATGTTTCTAGTTGCCAGTATATAAAAATGCAATTGAAACTGTGTGTGCGTGCACGTGTGTGTGTGTGTGTGTGTGTGTGTGTGTGTGTGTGTGTGTACACAGATGGTTAGTGGTTGACACAGAACATCTTCCTCAATTGCTCTCTGCCTTCTCTTAAGACAGGTTCTGTCACTGAACTTGAAGCTCACTAATTGGCTAGAGTTGCTGGCCAGCAAGCACCAGGGAGCCTCCTGTCTCAGCCTCCCTACTGCTGGGATTGCAGGCATATACTGATGTGCCTGGACTTTTATGTGGCTTTTGGACATCCAAGCCCAGGTCCTCCTGTTTACACGGTGTAGCATGAGTCATTAGAGCAATGGGTCTCAACCTGTGGGTGTCACATATCAGATACCCTACATGCCAACTATTTACATTAGGACTCATAACAGTAGCAAAGTTACAGTTATGAAGTAGCAACAAAGTAATTTTGTGGCTGGGGGTCAGCACAATTGAGGAACTGTATTAAAGGGCCACAGTGTTAGGAAGGTTGAGGACCGTGCGATTAGCGGACCCACACCCACAGGAGAGATGAGCTAGGCAGCAATATAGAGACCAGAAGCAAAGTTTCCTTCTTCCATGCCCCTTTATCTGAGCGACCACAGAAAGGTGCCACCACATTTATAATGGGTTTCCTGTATTAAATAATCTGATCAATGTCATGAAAATATCCCTAATATTGTAAGGGACCAGAGCTTGGTGCTGGACCTCATGGACAAACTTCATGATACACGTTCAAGTCACTTAAGGCATGAAACTGCTCTCCTGCTGTGTACTCAGCCCATTTGTTTTAAGAGACACGATCCCAGGTAGGGCTGGAGAGATGGCTCAGTGATTAGGAGCATTAGCTGTTTTTTCCAGAGGACCTGGGTTCAATTCCCAGTGCCTACATGGCAGCTCACAACTATCTGTAACTCCAGTTCCAGGGGATCTGACACCCTAATAAAGACATACATGCAGGCGAAATGCCAATGAACATAAAATAAAATAAAATAAAAATAAATAAAAAGAGGTGCAATACTGACCAATCTCACTTGCCTTGAGTTTTCTTGAGCAATCAGCTTTTACAACCTAAGTGAATGCACAGCTGTCACCTTATGTTCTCTTCCATGGGCCTGGCCCAAGAGTAATGTATGTGTGTTCGTAAGCGTATCATGACAGTCACGTCCACCACAAACACTGAGAGAAGCCTTCTAATGCTTCCTGCTGTGTGTTTAATTGTTATCTGGGTGAGCTGGGGGCAGCCGGAGTGAGTGGCTCCATCCCTTGTAAAGCCTGCTAAAGATTTCTATAAAGACCCCTCATTCCAGCCCTGTGTGATGCTTTCTGTGCTGTTGAGTGAGTGCAAAACAAAGGCCTCTGATAGGGACAGACGCACAGGCACAGGGGCAGACAGAGTCACGTGGCAGCATTCAGACAGACACAGCTGCAGACCCATGCAACAGGCAGACAGGGAAACACAGGGAGAGGGAAGTAAAGATATAAAGTTATTCAAAGGGAGGTACTTTCGGTCCCCTTTCCTTAGTGTAACAGCAGCACGTTACTGGAGACTGAGTTCTCACGCATGCATTCAAAGCGATGCTCCTTCACTTTCCAGATATCCTACAGCAGTCCACACTCTTGTTAAAATTCATTGACTACTATGCTTAAGACAATGCACCTGCATATAAAATACACCTCGGCTAAAGGAATTAATTTGTGGTTTAAAACCCTGGACGGGAGTAGTTATTCTTTTAGGATGAGAATGTTATTAAAAAAGAAAGAAAGAAAGAAAACACTCTGTGTCAATGTAATTGCACCAATTTGTCATTAAGCAAGACCCTGCCCAGGGAGAAAGGAGAGAGGTGGTGTTCAACAGAGTGCAGCTAACAGTTATGAATGGAAAAAGAAAGCCATTCAAAGCTATTACCCATGCCCTTCCCCCCCCCCCCCCCCCGTGCGCCCCACAAGAGTTAAGTTGCCCCACTAAGCCGGTAACTATGGCGATGGAGGACAGTGGAGGCTGTAACTCATGTTACACTGACACTTAGTTTGTCAGAGCAGTCTTGCAAACAGACGTTTGCTTCTCTTTTTAAAAACAATACTACATCATTGTAAACGCTTATTGAATTTGCATCCATCATAATCGGAAGAAGAGGCAAGTGCAGGGTCCTCAGATTCAGCCATGCAGTTCATATCTGGAGGCCCCAAGAGTGAAAAAGAGGGCATCTCAGCTACACCCCAATAGCAGAGGCTGCCGCTTGACACTTATTAGTGAGAAGTGACTCTGTGAGCGCAGGACTTCTAGTGGTCAGGCAGGTTTTCCTGACTCCAGAGATAGGCAGGCCCTTCCAACCCAAACACATGACGCTTCTTCCAGAGGGCTCCTGACAGCAGGAAGTCTGGAGGACACTTACTTAGTGTGTTGGTTGGTTTTTATCAACGTGACACATGCTAGAATCATCTGAACAGCGGCAATCTAGGTTGAGAAAGTTCAGATTCATCACAAGCATGTTTGTGTGCGGCGGGGTGGGGGGAGATGTTCTTGATTCATAATGGCTGTGGGTTCACTGTGGATGCTGTCATCCCTGAGCAAGTGGCCCTGGGTGTAGCAAAGCAAACAGCAGGCAGTGGAGAGCAATCTAGTAAACAGCATTTCTCTACAGTTTCTGTCTGCAGATTTTTGCCTTGAGCTCCTGCTCTGACTGCCCTTCATGGTAGGCTATAATCTTCAAAGTGAAATACACCTTTATTCCTTGTCTTGGTTGTTTTTCTATTGCTATGACAGGACATCATGACCAAGGTTACTTATAAGGAAAGAGTTTACTGGGGCTTATAGGTCTAGAGGTTAGAAGCCTGACAACACACAGGTAGGCTTGGGCAGTAGCTGAGAGCTCACGTCTAGGTCCACCACTACAAGACAGAGAGGTAACTCAGAATAGTGTGAGCCTTTAAAACCTCAAATCCCTCCCCAGTGATGCACCTCCCCCAACAAGGCCACGCCTCCTAATCCTTCCCAAACAGTTCCACCGGCTGCTGCTTGGACCAAGTATTCAAACCTGTGAGTCTGTTGAATCTCTCTCCCAAGATGCTTTTGGTCATGGCATTTATCAACAGCAATAGGAAGCAAACTAAGAGCTGTTTTGATAATTCTGAACACAAAGAACTTGGGGATTTTTATATATGAAACGAAAGAAAAAGAAGCCATGTCTGCCTTCTCACAGGCAGGATGAATCCTCTTCAAAATTAGCAAACTCATCAAACCTGGCCTAAAACAACCCTGAGTGCAACCAGCTGGCTCCCATTGATGGCAGCCTGCTTGTTCTATGACCTGCTATTGGGGAAATACATGGATGGTTTTGACATTTACTGTGAATAATCGCCCTTCAAGAACATGCTTTCAAAACACTATTAACAACAGCTAAGTGACCGTGCCAGACAAGGCCCTGATGCCTCCACACATGGTCCTTAGTTTAGTGAAGTAATGAATAATCTCTTTAGTTACTTTTAATAAAGTTCATTAAAATGATACTGTGATATAAACTGATCCTGAATATAATTTGATTAAAATCTAATTGAATAATATTTTGGGAGAGAAGTTCTTACTATGTAGTCCTGGCTAGCCTGGAACTCTTTGAGTAGACCAGGGTGGCCTCAAATTCACAGGCTGGCCTCTGCCTCTTAAGTGCTGTGGTGGTGCATGTCTTTAATCCCAGTACTCAGGAGTCAGAGACAGGTAGATCTATGTGAGTTTGAGGCTAGCCTGGTCTGTATAATGATTTCCTGGACATCCAAGGATACACAAAGAGATCATTAAAATATATTTATATATTATATATAATATATGTTATTTATATAAAAATAATATATAACATAAAGAATATAATAATATAAAACAATAAATATATTTTATCATATATATATATTTTTTTTAATGGACCAGAATGATGGCTCAGTAGGTAAATGTGTTTGCTTCCAAGTCTGAAGTGATAACCTGAGTCCAGTGTCCCAAATGCACATGGTAGCAAGAGAGAGAATTGATTCCTGAAAGTTGTCCTCTGTCCCCGACACATGTATCATGGTATGTGCACATAAAAAAATAAAAAAAAAACAAATGTAAAAAATTTTAAAATAATTTTACATCCCAAATAAACTCAATAAATGTATGCTCACTTAGCAGACAAGTAAGATATCAAGCGTGCATGTCTGCACGCGCAAATGTGTTAATATTTTATTTCATAAAATAGTTATGAACTTGCTGCTTCCAAAGTAATTTTAAGTATATCCAAATCCACTACAGTGCTGTGCCTTGGATTCTCCTGATGGAAGATGAGCCTGGCTGTCATCTAGAATCTATTAGGAACGACTTTGGCTGAGCCCTGAAACTGAGCTGCCATGTATCAATTACCAGGGGTGAGCTGGCTTCTGGCCAGCAGCCGTGAGCATGGTTCCCGAGAAGCGCCTTTTTGGATGCAGTTTAAAAACAAAAACAAACAAACAAAAAAGAAAAACAAAAACTACGACATTGACCTTTGTAGGAAGCTGAGGTTTAGGGAGCTAGGACTAAGTGCAAAAAATATATATATATATATATAGAAGATTGGGAAGCCCGTGGCAGCCTTAGGCCCCGGTTGTACGAACAGAAAGCTTCCTCTTCCTGCTAGAGTTGATGAGCAGAAGCCAGAGGAAGTCATATGACTCTCTCGTTCAACCTCCATTAAAAGAAAGGCTGAAACACTAAGACCAGAAGACCCCTACCAGCTTCACCTTCCAACAACTGTTTTACCGACCGCAAAATTGGGGCAAAGGTTGACTGACCCTGGTCCAGAGCTTCTCAACTCCGTGGCATCTCTTCTCTCCCATCTAGGGGGTTTTGCTAGTGGGAATGGACTTGGGTCCTCTGCCACTGAGAGACAGTCAAGATGAAAATGATTTTTTTTTTAATGCCTGGCACCCCCTACTGCAGGTCATTGAGAGGGCGATGAGGGTCCTGGCCCTCCAAGGAACACTGGGCACACAGAGAGGAATCAGAATTCACTCCAGAGCCCTCCCTCAGGACAAGCGGCTGACACAGGTGCTTTGGGTACCCCATTAGCTTCATAGTGACAGCTGTGGACAGAGAGAGCCTGGCTTGCTTCAAAAACTGCCACCTACAGTCTTTTTTGATTTCATGTGCATTGGTGTTTAGACTGCATGTGTGTCTGTGTGGAGGTGTCACATCCCCCCTGGATCTGGAGTTCCAGACATCTGTGGGCTGTCACACTGGTGTTGGGGATTGAACCCGGGTCCTCTAGGAAGAGCAGCTAGTATTCTTAACCACTGAACCATCGCTCTCCAGCTCCCAGGTGTGTAGCCCAGGCTGGCCTCGAACTTGTGACTTTCCTGCCTCTGCCTCCTTCAGCAAATCCTACCAGCGTGCACCCACTGTGACCAGTGCCAGCTACAGTCTTAATAGAATGCGAACATAAGCTCAAGCAATTCTTGTACTATGCCGCATCTGTGACCCACATGAATACAACGGGCACCTGCGCAAACACAGTCGCCCTCATGCTCCAGGGCTCCCGAAGGTGCACACGTCCCTCCTAGAAAACCCGTTTGCGTGGAACCTCCACGAACCCTTCAGCACCTTTCCCAACATCCCCAGGTAATGTGAAGGACACGTTAGGTGCTGCGCGGCACTGCCCTTGTGTGGGATGCAGCACAGAGCTCTCTCCGGGCGCGGCAACTCCAAACAGTGCTTTGGGGGAGCTGTGTTGATTTGCTTTCTGTTGCAGTGATAAACACCAGGACCTCTCCTTGAGATTATAAATCATCACCAAGGACAGTGGGAGAAGAAACTCAAGGGAGGAACTTGGAGGCGAAACGGAAGCAGAAGCAAGCCGCGGAGGAAGGCTGCTTACTGCATTTGCTCCCTGTGGCTTTCTTAGCGTGTTTTCTTATACCACCCAGGGCCACCTGCCCAGGGATGACCCTGTCCATAGTGGGCTGGACCATTAAATGCCAACCATTAAAAACAACAACAACAATGAAGGCACATGTTTGCCCACTAGCCAATCTGATGAGGACGTTTTCTCAGCCTCTTCTCAAATGATTCTGGCAAGTGTCAGGTTGGGAAAAAAACCTAACCGATGCAGGAATGTTTAGAATTTCCCCCCACCCCCAAGTATTTTTTATCTGTGGTTGATTGGCTGTAAAAACCATGACTTATATATATATCATGCTCTCTCAAATACTATATATTTAAGTACACATATCTTAAATATCTTTTACATTGAAATATATGCCAGACTATAAATGCCTGCACTTACACATATATGAATTTTTATAATAGCAATTAGATTTGTACATCGCTCTATCTATATTAACAAGGGCGTGATTCTATTGCATAGCCCAGTGGAATATAAAGTAAATCTTCATTGTCTGAGAAAAAGGCTGGTGTCATTTCTGAGACACCCAAAATATTCATGTACTCCCTCCTTTACTAACAATCCACATTAGTAGACACCTCAGACTTCAGTCCCACAGCTCATCCCACTCCTCCCAGAAATCAAGGGATTAGACAGGATAGGCAATATTTGTGCCTGAAAGCTGCACACAAACACACAGCCCACGAATGAGATCAAGGCTCGAGAAAAGCATGGCTTCTATATTTCTGTTCTAGCTCGAGAATATTTAACCACATGCTCCCCTGCCATGGCTATTGTCCTCAAGAGGAGCAGTTTTGCCAGTTGGGTAAAGTAGCAACAGTCCCAGTTAAGAGTCCCTGGCAGATATTTCCGCTGGGTGGCCGCTGGGAGGCTCATTGCCGCCATCTGCTGGACAGTCCAGACTCTGCAAAACTGGAAAGATGGTCTTAAAATTCCAATAACCAAGGGACCTCAAGTTCCGACCCTGTGGTATGGTCACTTAAAGGTTTACATTTATTTCGTTGTGTGGTGGTGAGGATTCTGTGGAGGTTTGAGAACAACACGCAGGAGTCAGGAGTCAGTTCTTTCTTTCTACCATGTAGGTTCTGGGCATTGGCGGCAAGTACCTTTGCCTGCTAAGTCCTCTCTGGCATTTGTTTTGTTTTGTTTTTTGCCTTTTGTTTTTTTCGAGACAGGGTTTCTTTATGTAGCCTTGGCTCTTCTTTACTTGCTTTGTAGACCAGGCTGGCCTCGAACTCACAGCGATCCACCTGCCTCTGTCTCCCGAGTGCTGGGATTAAAGGTGTTCGCTACCACCCTCTCTGGCGTTTAAAAAAAAATAAAACAGAGGTAGGCTAAGCTCTCATGCCATTATTTCCTGAGGCCCTGACCTGCCTCTCCTGTGTCAAGGGCAGTAGTTAATTCTTTGGTCAAATAAATTAAATAATTAGTGCCATTGATGGTGCAGATTTCCTTTCCTAATTGTGATGTTCAGAGATCCCTCCGAAGCACTCCCTGGCAAGGAGTTGGTGGTCTCCTTCTGGGGGTGACCTTAACTTCCATTTCTCTTCTTCATCTTCTCTAAAAGTGACAGCACCCTAGATGGTATTCTCAGGACCCCATGGCACCCACCTTGCAAACCCCAAGCAGAGTGGTCAGAGGCCAGACTTTCTGCAAGGTGCTGGGTACCAGCAGGTTGGCATTGCCTGGAAAGACCCGAAATACTCTGTGTCAACCACATCATCAGGCCCAAGGTTCAGGACAACTGTGACCTGGGTGACTCTAAGGGGAAATATGGCATGGGCACATGTGGTACTCTGCCCTCCCATCCCCACCCCCGTGTGTGTGTGTGTGTGTGTGTGTGTGTGTCCGTCCGTCCTTACCTTGAAGTTGAATGCCTGTCTCCTTGGATGACATACAAATGGCTTATTGAATAGAAAACTCAACACTTAGAACAAGGGAATGTCCTGAAAGTAGCAAGTATGTGTGAGAGCCAAACGGACCGAAGTCGCAGGGACAGCCTGGAAGAGGCCAAGTGCCTGAATCCTCCAGCCTTTCTCGATAAGTAGCCAGTAGACCTGTTTGGAAGGCCGTTTCAGTCCCAGTGGCCATGCTGGACTGCCTTTGTTCACACATCAGCTAAGGAGGCTTGCAAACAGCAGCTTCTTTCCCCGGAGGCTCCTCTGTGCATTCACAGGCTAATGGTGTGACTTGGCAATGTGAAGGGTATAGAAGGATCTGGGTTCCCCTGGTGATTTTGTTTTCATATAGAGAAATATGGTCTTTAAAAGACCGACAAGGAGGATTTACAGAATCTAGTGCTGTTATCTGAATCTACCGTAGCTCATGATGCGGTGGTCCCAAACATAACAGTGTTGATGGGTGGGGAACCCATCTTTAGAAAACCCTGGGAAGATCCACTCCTGTATTAATCAGGGGTCTCTAGAGGAACAGAACTGATAGGATATACATTATAGGTATCACATATATGACATAATATAGCAATATATTAATACATATTCTATTATTAAATTGATTTATGTTAAAATAGTAACAACAGCTGCTCCACTCCTGAGAGTTTTCCACAAAGCTGGGCACCTCAGCAGTCTCATTCTGGTGCCTAAAACCTGCAGTGTGCTCAGAGGGCTTCTAGTCCTTACTCAGGGTCGCCTGGGTGACATGCTGGTTCTGACGTCTGCGAGGGAACCAGCAGCAGAAACAACAGAGTAAGTCAACTGGGGGTCAGGAGTGAAGGCCTTGGGCAGAAGGCCGATGGTCTTCCTTCCTCCGATATACCTGTTTCTACCTGAGCTGCAGCCAGAAAGTGCCACCTGCACCTGGGGGTGAGCCTTCCCACAGCAAGAAGAGCAACTGGGACAGTTCTTCAGGTACGGCTCCCTACTCAGGTGATTCTAATTTGTGGCAAGGTGAAATTGAAGCCAACATCTTAGCCCCAGGCCCTTCCCTGGAGGATGAGTGGATTTCTGCCATCTCTAGAAACTGGATTAGCCACTTAACCATCTTCAGTTTACTCCATCTATCAATATTGTGTGTACTCATATGGTGGTGGGGACGCACGCTTTGCACGTGTGCGTGCAGAGGCTGGTTCCCTCCGCGGCCTTATGTTGGTTCTAGGGAAGAGCTCACGGTGTCAGTCTTCCAAAGCAGACAGTCTTTTTTCGCTCTGAGTTGCCTTTCAGGCCTCTATAAGAGTGGATCGCGTCCGTGGACAAAATTGAAAGCACTAAATTTTATTCTAGAACTGGGCAACATTTCATTTCAGAGAATGAAGAGATCACTCCAACAGGCTGAGGCAAAGGGATGGGTATACAGATAGAGAGGGGAAGAAGAAAGCAGAGGCAGAGACCTTGCACTTGTGTGTGTGGGGCGGCGGGCAGCGGCAGCAGCGGGGAGGTGAGGTGGGGCTGGGCTTGCTTCCCCCTTTCGATCTGTGTGCTCCCGTCCTTCATAGCAGAGGAATGGCTTGATTTATGGGAGAGAGGGAGGTAACTAGAGGATCTACTTAACTACTAAGACATTGACATGTGGGAAGGAGTGTAAGCTTTGTCACAGGTGAAAGCAGTCTTGGCAGGATTTGCCCTTGGACACACCCTGATACTCCCTGAGATTAACCTTGAGATAGACTGGGTGGAGCCATCCTGGGCCTGGAATTCAGGAAGGGGACCAAGGGACTCCTGGACTATTGTGTTTCTAATCGACCCTCAATGGGAGAGGGAGACCACCCCTTACACGTGATAGACAGGCAATCGGAGAGGACAGGAAGAGCAGCAGGTTCAGACTGGGCTTAAAATCAGAAAGAGAATCAGCGAACAGGCCAGACCAGCGCACAGGCCAGAGACACCTAAGGAACCGTCCCGTGGAAGGGATACCAAAAGGTTCACTCTTTTTTCCCTTTAATCTCTTTTCCGTCTTGTGTAAGCTAGTTGGGTTGTATAATAAAGTTTAATTGTTAAAAAACAAAGCCAACACTGACAAAAGTGTGACACCTGTAAGGCAACACAGAATGAAGACCAGTCACGGGCAGAGGCTCACGGGACTGGAAGAGTGGTGGTGAGGCAATAGAGCGGTTGCTTCCCTGTGTCACGTGACCATGGGACAAGAGAAGGAGAGTTACTACAATGGTTGGCAGAACCCCCTGGCTCTCAGCTATAGCAATGGACTATGCCGAATAACACAGGGACTCCCAGTTATCTGGTGATGATATTGAAGTTACTAATGTCCCTTTATAGAAAAGGGCTATTATCAGACTCTGACCTGAGATTTCAGCCACCTCTTTTCTCTGCCCTGCATGGTCTTGGAAGTGCTCAAGTACATGAAAATGGACAGTTGACCAGGGATGGGAGCTCTAGGGATGCTTCGGTGCGTCATCACGGTCTTCGTTGGGTTTCTATTGCTGTGATAAAACGCCACAACCAAAACCAGCTCAGGAAGGAAAGGGCTTAACTGGCTTACACGTCCACAGTCCAGTCCATCACCCAGGGAAGTCAGGGCAGGAACTCAAGCAGGGCAGGGGCCTTGGAGGCAGGAGCTGATGCAGAGGCCATGGAGGAGCAATGCTTACTGGCTTGCTCAGCCTGCTTTCCTACAGCACCCAGGACCAGCATCCCAGCCCAGGGATGGTGGTACCATCCCCAGTGAGCTGGGTCCTCTCCCATCAACCATCAATGACGAAAACGCACCAACAGCTCGCCTGGAGGCCACTTGGTGGGGGACATTTTCTTAATTGAGGTCCCTCTTCTAGAAGACTCTAGCTTATGTCAAGTTGACCCAGAAACCAGTCAGCAGAGTTGCCCATGCTGGGATGGGACGTTTTGGTGACTCAGCTATCTCTGAGTCACCCATGCCCTTGTAACTGGCTCCAACAAAGCTATTGGCTCACCCAGCTGGGATCAGGGGAACTGTTGCTTTGCTTTGCCATCAGTGCCCTGTTTGGGGTAAACCTGTTTCTTTAAGCCTCCTCAGGAAAAGTCCTGCAACGATTCTCCCTGGAGCTTAGCTGGAACCTCCTGTCACCAGACAGGTGGGGAAGAGAAGAGCAATCAGACATTTAGAAACATTTATCCAAGGGATGAGCCAAAGGAATTAACACATCCCCAAAGCAGGTTTCAGGCAGATTAAGTTTCGAGCATGAAGGAAGTAGGGGGTAAGCAAGGCCAATTGGGGCTAGCCTTGTTGGGCAGTTTGGTGTAGGTGCCTTCCATGTGGACCATTGTACCTGCCCAGGTATGGAGATGGGGCCACTCTAGTGACGTCACACTGTCTTACAAGAGGATTTTTCTTCCCCAGTTGTATTAAAGTTTCTATTGCTGTATAAAGCAGTAAGACCAAGACACCTTGACAGGAAGAAGGGATTGGGGGGGGGGGGGGGACTAGGGTTCCAAAAGGATGTCTGTCACTATCATGGTGGGGAAGTGAGGCAGCGAGAGGCAGACATGGTGGCTGGAGCAGCAGCTGAGAGCTCACACACATCTCACAGCAAAGAGGAGGTAGAGAGAGCCCACTCAAAACAGTCAAAGTCTTTAAGTTCTCAAAGCCTGCCTCCAGCTACCCACTTCCTCCAGCAAGGCCACGCTTCCTAAGTCTCCTAAAAAAGGTCCACCGACTGAGGGAGGGGGGAGGTGGAACATTAAAATGCTGGACATTCATTCAAATTGCCACATCAGTGTCTGTCCCTTCTGAAAGCAGATGCCTCTGAGCAATCTTCAGGCCACGTAGACATGTTTTAGGGTGATGTGTTCTACTCCCCTTAAGTTGTGTTTTGGGGTAGTAGGTCCTGGAGTGGGGGCAGAGGTCAACAGAACTCATCCACTGGTGGGGGGGGGGGGGGGGGGGGGGGGGGGGCCCTGTGAAATGCATAGCACCGCGGGGGGGGGGGGGGGGGGCTGGGGAGGTGGTGGCCATTGAAATGCATAGTGTAAAGCACAGGGACCAAGTTTGAGTGGAGAACCAGTGGCCAGACTAGGTAGTACTTACGTGGCAACAACCTTTGTTTTGTTTTATTTTGTTTGTGTTTGTTTTTCCAGACAGGTTTCTCTGTGTAGCCTTGGCTGTCCTGGACTCACTTTGTAGACCAGGCTGGCCTCGAACTCACAGCGGTCCACCTGCCTCTGCCTCCCCAGTGCTGGGATTAAAGGCGTGTGCCGCCACCGCCCGGCGGAACAACCTTTATGAAGGCCAGCTAAAGGGGTAAAGGACGGAGATGTCAAAAATGACATGCCCCAATCCTGAAGTAGAGGGGGAGGCACACGGAAAGGCTGTGTCAGGGAAATCACTGGATGAGCCCCTCCAGGCTGAGAGGGATGGAAGGAACACAGGTTCGCGGGGGTTGGGGGTGGGGGAGCATATGGAGAAGCAGGGGAAGAGGTCAGCCGTATCCTGACTGTGACGGTGGATCTTCGCTGCCAACTTGGCTAGATTTACACTCACCATGCAGACATACCTCAGGGTGTGTCTATGAGGGTCCTCCAAAAAAAGTTTAACTAGGGGAGGTTCCTAAATGTGGGCAGCGCCATCCCAAGGGCCCTGGACTAGGTCCTAGGATGAAAGGAGAAAGGAGCTGAGCACCAGTGTTCATCCGCTGTAGCTGCATCAGGATCAGCCACGCCATGCTCCTGTTGCCAAGCCCTTCCCCGCCGCCGTAGACTGCGTCCACTCAAACCATGAGCCACAGACGAGTCCTTTCTTCCCCTCAGTTGCCAGAAAAGCAGCTAATAACTAGTGCTGCTGGAGCTGCGCTCCCGGGAGGAAAACCACAGACCTCTCCTGATACCCCAAAGCCTAGACCGGTTCACTTTCTTCTTATTCTCTTCCGTGGGATCGCACGTGGATTGTGCTCCAACAAGAATAGCCTTTTTCTATATCTTTATGGCAAAATCAAGACTTTGAGGGATTTTTTTCTGTCATCTCTGCTCTTCCGTTTTGCTGGTGTCCCAACAAAAGCCCCACCTGCCCCCTGAAGGGCTCAGCCCTGCTTTTGAGCCAAGAAGTCTGCTCTGTCCTGTGCCTGGTTCTCTCCTGTCGCCCCAGGCTGCCTCTCCAGTGCTCATTACTGGGTCAGGCTTTCCAGCTCCGTGTTCCTTTCCAAGACAATCAGTGCCGGCTGAATGCCTGAGCAGATCCAGCATGTAGGATGCAGCACTGCTGATGGCCCTCATGTGTGACGACGCTGCTGGAGTCCACTCTGCCCAGCCCCCACACTCTGGAATAGGTTTGGCAGAGCAGGGCCAGATGACTTGGTAGTGGCCTCAGAGTGCGGCCCTGCCCCAATCCAGAACAAAGTTGTCCCTGCCCTGACCCTGACCAAAGACTTCTTAGCTTAACCTAATATGCTCAGCACCCCAAAATCCACTTAGCTAATTTTAGATAGAATCCATAAGAAAAAAAAACTGCATCCGTACTGAGCACGTGCAGACTTATCTTCCCTCAGCACATCACCTAAACACTACATAGTCACATCGGGTAGATACTGTATGTTATCCAGAGGGGACTTGAAAGAAAAAGTATCTGCTCAGGATCCCCCAAGACCGAGTTCTCAGCACAAAGGAGATTGATTTGCCTCAGAGGGGCAGAGGGCAGGGAACCAAAGACAAAGAGATATAGGATGGCGGAAGGGGACAGGGTATTTGTCCCAGAGGGGAAGTGGACAAAGGGCTGTCTCTGCATAGAGAGAAGACAGGCATGGCACGTAGGAAAATGATGGTTTAGAAAGGTAAAGGGGGAAACCTCGTGTTAGGATGAGGTGTTTAATTTTAATTGGGCATGTTAATTAGGTGAGCCAAAGGGGGCTTTAGATCGCTGGACTTGAATAGTTTGGTAGCTGGACCTTGGTAGTCAGCCTCAGGAGGAGGACGAAGGGACCAAATAAGGGAATAGACCTTGGAGGGGCTAGCTTTAGGAATGTTATCTAAAGGTTTTTAGCAAGACAGAGGGAATGGGGGAGAAGGCCAGAGCCATGTTTGCCATGCTCAAACTGCCCAGGGTCCCTTCCGGATAACGTCTGTGAGAGGATGCTCACAGGTTCTGAGCACACACAACACTATCTGAGCTGGGTTGAGCACTTGCAGCCACAAGGTTGAGTACCAAGGGTGTCTGGGGACCAGTGACCCTGGACTAATGGATGATGCACTTTCGTTCAGGAACGGTCTCCACTTGCAATGAAATGCAGCAGAGAAGTCACCCAATTGTAGTGTTCATGGTGGTGAATAGACATTGTCCACTTGACCGGACTGGTCACTACTGTCACCAAGTGTGTCCTCAGGAACCTTTCTGGGGAGACTTAACTAAGAAAAAAGTTCTATCCATGGCAGCACCACTTGATGTGTTCATTGAGCTTCTAGGGTGATTATAAAGGAGAAGGTGGGGTCCTGGAGAGATGGCTCAGAGGTTAAGGGCACTGACTGCTCTTCCAGAGGTCCTGAGTTCAAATCCCAGCAACCACGAGGTGGCTCACAACCATCTATAATGTGATCTAGTGCCCTCTTCTGGCACGCAGGTGTACATGCAGTGCTGTATACATAATAAATAAATAAATTTTAAAAAAAAAGGAGAAGGTGGCTGCGGGTCCATGTGACCAGCCATGCCTCCCCACCATGACAAGCTGTATCCTCTCACACCAAGAGCCAGAGTAAACTTTTCCTGTCTTAAGTCACTTCGCGTCTGGCCTTGTGTTATAGCAAGGAGAAAAGCAGCTAGTGTAAAGTCCTGAGTCAGGCTGAAATCTCGGCCCTGGTAGAATTTATTAAACAAATTATTTTAAAGCCAAAACCTTATGGGGATGTCTAGATCTATATTTAGAAATAATCAGACATATAATTTGCTTTCTGACACTTTCAGGAGAGGCAGGCTCCCAGCAGGAAGAGCTGAGCAAGGCACTCAGAGCCTGATCTGTGGCTAATGAGCTGGGGACTGGCTGGTCTCTCCAGAACGGGTGGACTTTCCATCGCGTTCCCTGGAGCTCTTCGTGCTGCGATTGTTTCTGCTGCTTCGTAAAATTGCCTCTTCCTCCTATGATGTGGCAAACTTAGGAACTCCCTAATTTTTACTTCTTGCTGACGTCTGGATGCTAATAACGGAAACACAGTTGCCCCCAGAACTCATTTGTAGATGGCTTGTGTCCTTGGAGATGTCAGAGCAGGAAGTACCTTGCCCTGGTGCGAATAAGCGGCTGAGGCTCTTTTTGCAGGATCAAGATGCTCCACAAACTCCTGTGGCCTCTTCGTTGCACATCTGCAAAATTCTGTCAGAATTGACTTCATGGTGCCTCATCTTCATTTCCGAGTACGCTTTACTTCCTCCTGATAAGATGCGAGGATTCTGAAAGGGGATGTTAAGAACGAATAGAAAGCTGTCCTAGTCCAACTCAGCCCTCAGCCCCGCTAAGAGTCTGCGCAGCGTGGCGGATGAAGTTCAGTGGCCATTCTCCCAGAACCACACACAGTGAGCCCGAGGGAGGCAGAGCTCTCACTGGCCTGGGAAACCAAGGCACCATGAGTGACAGCTCCCAGAGCAGGCATCCCAAGAGCACTGTCATATACTCGCCCTTTCAAGCAGCCCTGTTTCCCAGGCAGGGCAGAACAGAGGTGAGGGATCTGAGCCCCAGTGCTAGAGGACAGAGGCTGCCTCAAACTCAGGATGTTGCTTGGCATCACATCTCTCTAACAACGCCCCGAAGCTCCAGGTTTCCAAAAACCTTGATGCTAGTATTTCTAGTACATCAAGAACCCACTTCCTGGAACCCACCTATCACCTCAGGCCATCTGAGGGGCTCTCAAAGATACAGGAGAAGGAATCTCAGAGCCTCTGGAGGTGTCTGCTTCTTAAACATAACCTTTGGGATGTGCTCAGGAATTAAATCTTTAGATATTTGGGGACTGGTGACATATGCAGAGCTTATAGGTAAGAAGATAAAAAGAGAAGGAAATTAGGAATTTTAGGGAGAAAAAGATGTGTTCCATGTTTAACCTGTTGGATTTGGTTTTTCTATTTACTTTTATTTTATGTATATGAGTGTTTTGTCTGCATGCTTGCCTGGTACCCACGGAGGCCAGAGGAAAGCACTGGGTCCCCTAGAAATAGAGTTACAGATGGCTGTGAGCCATCATATGGGTGCTGGGAACTGAACCTGGTCCTCAGGGAGAGCAGCCAGTGCTCTTAAGGTCCAAGCCATCGCTCCAGGGCTGCCTAGGATAGTGCAACATCCAGTAAGATAGCAGCGCCACTGAGCTCAAGAAATCAGCTGTGAGGTCAACAGTGTGTGGTGGCCACTGTAAGCTTGTGATGTGGATCGTGTCCCTCAGGAGCTCTTGAAAGAAGAACACAAACATGAGACAGGAATTAGGAGAAGGACAAAGAAGGACTGGTCACCCCAAATCTCAGGGAGAAAGTGGGGGTGGGGGTGGGGCATAAGCCAAAGGCTTGGGTGCTTGATCCAAAATTACAAAAAGCCTGGCCCAGAAAGGAACAAACCTAAAGGCTGACTCTTACAGGAGTGAGCATATGGCTGCTAGTGTCCACCCAGGGTTTAGAGCATTAGAGTCCCATGCTGCACACTTGCAGGGCACAGGCCTTGAGCCAGTGTGTCACAGCTATAGAGTTAGCTGGTCTTGTGCCACACCCCAAACATGCAACAGTCAGAGTTCCTGTGCCAGACCCATCACGTACCCTCTCACATGTCTGCTCCCAGAAAAACACCACATGACACAACTGAGTCTTTAAAGAAACCAGAAACTTCCACTTCAGGCCACCTTCGTTGGGGGAGAAGCAGACTCCACGTCCTGCCTCATGTGATGTTTTGCTGGAAGCAGGCACATGAGAGGGTGCGTGATGGTTGGAAGGAGAGTAAAAAGAACCACAGACTGTGTGACCTGGCTTTTGGCATTTCCGTGCCAGGCAACACTTCACTGGTCTTCGCCGTTCCTCGTACTTTGTAGAGAGAAAAGTTCCAGAGAGCTTCTTGTGGTACCCCAGGTGGTTCTGGCCACTTGCAGGGACTCACGCCGGTTTGGTGGAGCCCTGTGGTTTCTGCTGGGTGGTGCCACTGCTGCGGATTCATGTGGCTGTTTGGTGTTGGCTATTGGACTGGACTGCTGGTTTCCTGACAATGCAGAGCGGAACTGGCCCAAGGAAGTACACCTAAAAAGGCCCACAACCCCTTTCCCCTATTAACATTCTTCCTTTCCTCTGGTTGGTGGGTTAAAAGTAAGGTTGAAGTGTTTAAGAACCCTAAATAAAGTAGACTGTGAAAAATCTAAGCCTACAAGTGGCCTTTTCCAGCTGTTACACCGTTTTTCAGTCAGGTCAGTCACTCTTCAGAAACATTGCTTACGAGCATTCTCTGAGTGTCCAGGGGACAGGACTCCTTCCCCCTTGACCCACAGTACTTACTGCCTGGCCACTTGGCTCCTGTCACTTGCTGCTCATTCTTCGTTTCCCTCTGGTTGGTCACTGTACTACTGTCCTCTGATCTATTGTATGTGGACCAGCCCTGCACAGCTCCCAACGTGTGGATGTGAGGGAAAGCTCCCAGAAAGAGGCTGCCCCCTCACACTGCAACCTCCTGCAAGGCTGCCTGAGAGATAAGGACTTCAGTGATTCTGGGGAGGTTGGAATTTTTGTGGGTCTGGAATGGACTACAATTTATCTTGCTCATCTTTAGCCCTCTAAATAGCCCTCCCCTGACTGGTGGCCTCCTATGACTAACTCGTAAACGTCTTTTATAAAGTATTAACAAAACCCCAGTTTCCACCAATCAAAGGGCAAGAAATGCTGCTGGGCAGCACCTGAGGCCTGTAACAGGGATCTCCCCGTTTCTCCGTAACCCGCCCCTCTGACGTTCCTATCAATGTACTTCAAAAGTGTCTTGATTTATGACTTTCTTTGTTCTGCTACTATAAAAAACTTCATAAAATTGCTTCCATGTTGAGACATGGAATTTAGGGTAATCTAAATCTGTGTTTTAAGGGCTATGATGGTTCTTATTTGGCTCCAGAATAAGCTGCTCTTAGCCCCCTTTGAAGTGCAAACTGTATTTTTTTATGAATTCAAAATGTAAGAAATATTAGATATGAGTCTTTTCTATCAAATACTATAAAACTTGTATTTAGGACAAGGAATTCAAACCTTTCTATTTCTCCCACCTTTGAGACTTTTATACAAGTGTTTCAATCCCCCATACACCTGGTAAAATCTTTTTTTTTTTTAAAGCCTGACTGCAACATTCTTGGATTAAAATGGCTAACTCTTTTCCCTTCACTTCTTTGCTCCCAATACTTTTTAAAAGTAACCAAATCAAGACGGAGGTCAGACCTCAGCCAATGGGGAAAGGACACAGTCACCACCTACATTAGAATAAAATCCAAGCTCACTTCCTGTCTCTGTGTGTCGCATCTCCTGAGCACGCTTGTGGTGGGTTGAGTAGGAAGGCTTCCACAGATCTATCTATGTGTTTGATGCTGGCCCACAGGGAGTGGCACTGTTAGGGGGTGTGATCTTGTTGGAGGAGGTGTGGTCTTGTTGGAGGAGGTGTGGTCTTGTTGGAGGAGGTGTG
>OU015748.1:58775618-58790661 GCA_907169655.1 Acomys percivali
AGGTGTGGTCTTGTTGGAGGAGGTGTGGTCTTGTTGGAGGAGGTGTGTCCCTGTGGGGGCGGGCTGTGACGCTATGTATGCTCAAGCTTTGTCCAGTAACACATTCTCCCTCTGCTGCTTTCTGATCAAGATGTAGAACTCTCCGCTCCTTCTCCAGCACCATGTCTGCCTGCAATACTGCTAGGCTGTGGCCAAATGCATGTCAGGAATGGACAAAGGGTTCGTTTTGGCTTGCAGTTTGAGGACAGACAGTCTGTTGAGACCAGAAAGGCGTGGCTAGGGCAGCCAGGAGGATAATGGGCTGAGCCTCTGAAACTGTAAGCCAGCCCCCAATTAAATCTTTTCCTTTAAAAGAGTTGCCTTGGTCATGTTGTCTTTTTACAATAATGGAAGCCCCAACTAAGACAACACCGTTTGATTAAGAGTAAAGTTTGTCTTGTCTAGACATGTCAGCTAGAATGGTGGCCTCTTTCTTTGTGACCCTGAACTTATTTCGAACAGTAGATATGCATAAGCTCAGATGTACTTGGACTGTTTCTTGGCCATTTGTACAGCCAAGCAGCCCTTCGAGTTGTCCTGTGGAAGACGGAGCCAGGCGTCTTCAGGGATCAGATAGCTCAGCAGCAAGTGCTAGGGTAAGGGGTCGGGGTGGGGGAGTGGGGGTGGGGAATGGGGGATGGAGGTGGGGGATGGGGGTGGGGTGGGATATGGGAGGTGAGGGATGGGGGTGGGAGTAGGGGGTGGGGGCTGGGGGGTGGTCACTGTATGTCCCACTCTAGGTAATATTCTGATGTGCTGCATTTGTTAATAAAATCAGGACGCTACTTCACTTGCCAGTGGCTATTTCACTTCAGTGGCAATTTTATTTGCTTGAAGCCAAATAAGAAGTTCTAAGGAACAAAGGAAGAGAAGGAAGGGAAACTACTAATGAGCAGGGAGCTGAGACCACACAGCCCTTCACAGAACTAACGGTCCATTCGTTGCCACCTTTGGCTCAGTTCTACACAGCCCTTCACAAGAGTAGTTGGTCTGTCCATTGCCACCTTGGGCTCAATTCCCGTGGCTGGCTGTTTTGCCAACAGGAGGAGGCTCAGAGCTGCCACAGTTCCTTCAGTATCAGCAAATAATGCCGAAGAACAGGCCTCGGCCAGCTTCTGCCACTGCTTGCCTAATTACTTTCACTAAAACAGATGCACTTGGGATCAGCTCAGTGTCAAATTTGCTTCTTCTGAGCTCTGGAAAAAATTTCAGTGGCATGAAAGAGGAATTCAATTAAACACAGGTAATCTAATTCAAGCCCTGCTCAGAAGAGAAAGGCTGCTGGGACCCAGTGTTGGCTAGTCTTCTCACTTCTATGACCAAATGCCTGTCAGGAACTGAGGGACAAAGGGCTCATTTTTTGGCATTTGGTTTGAGAACACAGTCATCTGAGACCAGGACATGGCTATGGCAGCCAGGAGGGTAAGGTTGTTTGCTCATGTCTGCGTGGACTGGAAAGCAGAATTTAGCTAAAAAGTTAAGGACCTGACCTCAATGACCTAGGGTCCACACCCTAAATATTCCACAAAATCCTCCAATAACCAGGAACCAAGAGTTCAGACGCCCAAGGCCATGGGAGACATTTGACACCGACTCATGGAAAAGCCTTAAACGATGGTTTTTCTTGCAGACGAGGCCAGTTCAGGAGAATAAAGTGTAGGGAAGTAGGAGTAGGCTTCTTTACATCTGACTCCAGAAGATGCGCTCGCCCTGCCCAAGGCTGGCCTGCGGAGCGCTCCCTCTCCTGTGCAGCGTGGAACGTGAAACGGACACTTTCTCAAAGCAGAGAGGCATTCATGGGGAGAGTGCTGCCTGCCTCTTCCCAGGCCACCTGATAAGAGCTCGAGGGTCCTCCAAGAGTTCACAAGCCGGAACCTCGATCCCTTAGTGAAGCAGTGCTAGGAGGAGGATGCGGAGGGACAAGCTGAGTCATGGGGAGAGAAGCACTTGTGGGTGTGGTCTCTCCATTATACAAGACCAGGTTGGTTACTGAAAGCAAGTCACCAGAAAGTGGGCCTACCTTCCCTCGCTCTTCCTCTCCTTTCCAGCCCACTTTCTCGCCAACCCACTTTCTCCTATGAGTCGAAGTAGCATGAGATCCAGACCAGGAACAAATATGAAAATAAAGCCTCTATTCCTCATAAATAAACCCAGTGTTGTTTATTCTATGATAGCAACCGAAACCGGACTGAGAGGACCTAAGTGGGGGTTGGGCTTATACTAGACTAGGGCGCCACGAATGAGGGGGGCCCTCAGCCTACAGGCTTCATAGACAACACTGAGCCCTACCTCAGACAAACACCGGAAGTCTGTATTCAGCCACCCCTTTTACTTCCGGGAGAACATGACGGAAGAACGGATGCTGAGGTGTCAGGTGACGAAATACACAGGGGTCATTCTGGGTGAAGCGATCTCTCCCAGGAAACACTTGTCTTTTGCATGTCAGCTAAGAAATTATCCAAAGCCTGCTTTCTATAGGAAAATGCTGGTATGTCTCTTCCTGATGAGCACAGGGTGGGTGGGACATGGAAGAAGGGAGTGGCTAAACTCAAAGACAATCAGAGGGCTTGTTGGGGACCTGGGTTCTAGCCTTGGCTCAACACAGGGGGTCGGGTAGAGAACAGAGTGAGTCTAGAGTGAGTGACTAGTTCATTCACCCCTGGAGCCCACAGTTCTCCAACGCGAGTGTGGTGACGTGCAAATTCCTTTACGGAAATCACATCAGCACACACATTCACACTTATTAGACAGCACACCTGCTGTGATCTGGATGCGATGTTCTCTTGTTGACACTTGATTCCATATGTAAAAATATTGGGAAGTGGTGGGCCTTGAAGAAACCACTAAGTCACTACAAGGTTGATGCAACTGAACGTGGTGAGAAACACCTACAACCCTAACACTGGAGGCAGCATCTTGAGTTCAAGTTTAAGCTCAGCTTGGGGTACATGGGGGTTGAAGGCCCTACTGTGTTACATAATGAGTTTCTGTCTCAAAAAAAAAAAAAAAAAAATTAGTGCATCTCACTGACAGAGCATTTTCCTAGCATAGCATGTAGATCGGGGGTTGAAGTGAGAGACTAACAGAGAGATGAACAAGTTCTTTTGAGACTAGATTTTACCTGGAGGAAGGGTTGTGGTAACTTGAGCCCCTAACATGTTTTGTTTCTTCAGCTCACGTCTGCTTGCGCCTCTGCTTTCCTGCCACCTTAAAGCATAGTTTGAAGCCCTCACCAGGAGGCAGCAGATGCTCTCGGACTTCCAGGACCTCCTAAATAAGCCTCTATGCTTTGTAAATTACCCAGACTCAGCTGCCCAGCTCTAGTTACCTAAAGTGGACCAAGGTAACATCTTTTTTTTTTCCCCAGAGCTGAGGACTGAACCCAGGGCCTTGCGCTTGCTAGGCAAGCGCTCTACCACTGAGCTAAATCCCCAACCCCAGACCAAGGTAACATCTTAGAGACCTGTCTTTGTCAGTTACATAAAAATAGAGTCTAATTTTTTTTTTTAAGGCAAATTTCTGAGCTCCTTCCAGGAGAGGCTGATTTTAAAATTCCTTCTGCAGGGGAAAATAAACAAATATCTCCCCACTTCTTATAAGGCTCCAATGACAGACTGAAGCCCAATTCCACTGAAGTCTAAGGTGGCAAGCCAATGAGTGTATTAGGCTTATTAACAAAGCGTGGTGAGGGGCTACTTACAGGACTGTGGGTCACCTCCAAACAACTGTACTACCGGAAAGTCTCACCCCAGCCTAGATGACGATTTCCCCTTAGCTGCATAGATGGAGCCTCCCTCCAGTTAACCACAGTCTGTATCCCGCAGCACCTGAGACCTACCTACAACAACCACCTGCAGTTAGGGCAGAATCGCATAGAAATGGCAGCGGGGTGCAGGAGGGAGCCATGGAAACCTCGGGCAAGTGTCCAACAACCTCCCTCATGACCTCTCTATGTCAGAGAATGTCAACAGTCAACAAAGCTGGGGATTCACTGAAGGCAGTCATGGCTGTTTTGGTGATGATGACAGCTGTCATGGTTGAGGACAGTGCTCTACACCCGATGCTGACACTCTGGGTGAGAGCCATCTTAGCGTGCCCCACGTGACCCAGATGCAGGTAACCCATGATGTTACTGAAGCTCTGAGCGGTTCCTCACAAGTTAAGTTAGAATAATTTCTCCTGTGTATTCTTTTCCAGAGGTGGATGTGGACAACCTTTAAAAGTGTAGACATAGGATCACTTTGCAACTTGAAGAGCCCGTACAATGGAAGATGGACCTGTGGACAAACCTCCATTGTTCTCCATAAAACCTTTGGGCTCTCCCACAACAATGGTCCAGATTTCTTATGAGGCTTATAGAGCACTGGGGTAGAGAATCTTTCCTTATGATTTCCTTTGGTTGGTTTGTTTTGTTGCACTAGGGATGGACCACAAGGCACTCACTCTACCCCGCATCTACATGACCAAGTTTTTATCCGCTATGCAGGGTAATTCCCACCTTCTTGTGTAAGTGTTTTTCCCTTTCCACTTCTCCCCAAAGCCCAAGGCTTTCTTTTTTATTTTATTTTATTATTAATTTATTTGTTTATTCACTTTACATCCCAATTGTCGACCCCTCCTTCCTCTCCTCCTGGTCCCATCCTCCCTGCCCTACCCCTCCAAAAAAAGGGATCTTCCCCCAACCCACCCCAACACATCAAGTCACATCAGGACTGAGCACATCCTCTTCCTTGGTGGCCTGGCAAGGCAGCTCCACCAGGGGGAAGTGATAGAAAAGCACGCAACAGAGTCCATGTCAGAGTCAGCCCTCATTCCCCTCACTAGGGGACCCACATGAAGACTGAGCTGTCCATTGGGTACATCTGTGTAGAGGGTCTAGGTTCAGTCCATACATGGTCCTTGGCTGGTGCTTCAGTCTCCTTTGGCTCCTCTGGGCCCAGGTTGGCTCTGTTGGTCTTCTTGTGGAGTTCCTGTTCCCTCCAGGTCCTTCTATCCTTCCCCCCACTCCTCCCCCAGGCTCCCTAAGCTCAGCTCAATGTTTGGCTGTGGGTCTCTGCATCTGTTTCCATCCATTGCTGGGTGGAGCCTCTCAGAGGGCGACTATTCTAAGTTCCCATCCGGGCCAAGGCTTTCTTGAGTTTCTGTCTTTGTATGCTCTTTGTCAATCAACCTGAATCCAGCTACATTTTGGTTGCAAGAGATTCTTTTCAAGTCCCCATGCTGTCAATCTCATCATGAAAATGTCACCCACACGGAGCTGTCACTAGCACATGTTTGTGGCAGATCTGGGACATCACAGCCATCCACAGTGTCCTCTGGGACTTTATTCAGGCCCCAAAGCTTGCTCCAGCTTCAGTCATTGTTTCTTTTCTTCCAGAATTCCTTCTCCTGTGTCCATTGCCAGAGTGATACCTTTGCTAACAGTCTTCCTTGAGACAAGGGGCTGTCCCCACAGGCTGCCTGGGGAGGAGGAGTTACACAGGCCTCATCTCTCCCCACTTCAAGCTCCCTGGCATGAAGCACACGTCATTCTTCCATTTCATTTAAAGCAAATGGCTGTGTGGCTCCATCTGCTCTGGCAGCCAGCGAACAGGCTGAAGGGAATGTGAGGCAGCAAATAAACAAACAAGTGACAGAGGTAGGAGAGGGGAGCTGCCTAGCTAGTTAGAGCTAAGCCCTAACTGTGGGAGGCAGGCTAAGGATGGAGCCTCGAAGGCATCCCCAAGACCACGTGGACCCTAGTACAAATGGCACCAGAAGCCACTTAGGTGGGAGTTCTGAAAGACCGTGTAGCACACACATGCTTTAAGTTCCTGTTGTTTCCATTAAAGATGTGTTCATAACTTTGTTTTAGTGCCCAGGCGATGGTGGTGCACACCTTCAATCCTAGCACTTGGGCGGCAGAGGCAGGAGGATCGCTGTGAGTTCGAGGCCAGCCTGGTCTACAAAGCGAGTCCAAGACAGTCAAGGCTACACAGAGAAACCCTGTCTCGAAAAAAACAAAACAAAACAAAACAAAACAAACAAAAAAACTTTGTTTTAGTGATAGAGGTCAAAGAAGCCATGTCTCACGGTAGACCAATTATCCTGGTCATTGCACATAGTGTACATGTGTTGAATTATCAACTATACCCCATAATACACATGATTACTATGCATCAATTAAAACTTAAAATGTCTTAGGGTGGGAATTCAGCTCAGTTGTAGAACTTTCTCAGCATGGGAAAAGCATTGGGTTCTATCTCCAGCATAGCAAAAAATTAATTCATTAACAACTATAATAAAAACATGCAGATATTCCTTGGTATCCATAGGGCTTGGTTCCAGGACCCATGTGGGTATCAAAATCTACAGATGCTCATGTTGTTTCTATGAAATGGTGTGACACTCATCTATTTATAACCTGTACATAGCCTCCTGTGTGGTTAAATCCACTCTAGATGAGCTATAATGCTCAATACCGAGTAAGTGCTTTACATCCCATATACTGTACTGGTTAGGAAATAATCACAAGATACAACCTTTCTTATAGTTCTACACCAGTGGAAAAAGTTGGGCTAGTGGGAAATGGTCTCACTGTATTTTTCTCATGACATAGGGGGTTATGTGTGGCTAGGCACCCTGGAGCAAACTGTATATTGAATGGCCACATGTGAGTTGTGGATGTGCACTCATGTCCTCTGTCTACATAATTTGGAGATCAGTGGCATGTGGGGGTCTCAGGGATCGAGGACGCAGGGAATGGGACAATGAACAGCTATCCTTGCCTTTGTCACACTATTGTCTCATAAGAAAAGCGGCCAAGCTGATATGCAGGCACAATATCCTGTAGCTGGAGCCTCTGTTTCATTTGTTTATTCTGCAGAAAATGACTCTCCTCTCAGTACATCTGCAGTGTCATTAGATTAGAAAAGAGCTTTGAGACATCTATTCACATTAGACACCGACTAGAACATGCCCACTGGCGCGGGGGGGAGGGGGGGAGTGTGCTCCTGAGTCACAGAAAGTGTGAGAAGGAAGGAGGGGCTGAGAGCAACCACAACACTGCATGAATGCAGGGCTCGTCTTCCATCATTGCCAATGGGTGGGATGAAGAGAGGGGCTTCTAGTGGACCTGGTGCTTACAGAGACATGAGACCCCAGAAAGCAAGATCTTGGATTGTAAGAAGATATTGGGGAGCATATTCTTTAGCTTTTACTTCCTCACAGTTGGCAAACCCAGGGAGCTTTTAGAAGGGCCAAATTTGGGGTACCGTTTCAGACTTACAGAATTAGAATGTGTGTTTCAGCAGCACCCCCAGGTGCATAAGCACAGAAGTTTCAATAGTGCTGGGCTAGAGCTAAAGAAGAGACACGGCCTGGGATGAGGGCAAGACCTGGGATACTGGGACCTTCAGCCCACGCAGATGTGCTTTGGGGACTTCATAGAGAACGAGAACATCTGTTCTGATTGTGGTGGTTTGATTGAGAATGGCCCCTGTGGCATCATGTACTCAAATATGTCTTTGGTTCCCAGGTGGTAGAACTGTTTGGGAAGGATGAGGAGGCGTGGCCTTGTTGGAGGAGGTGTGTCACTGGGGGAAAAGTCGGTGAGATTCCAAAAGCCCATGCCAGGCCCAGTTAGCTCTCTCTCTTTCCCTCCCTCCCTCCCCCCCCCCCCCCCCTCTGTCTCTGCCTCCTGCTTGTGGATCAAGATGTTATCCTTCAGCTAATGCTCCAGTGCCATGCCACTGCCTACCTGCTGCCATGCTTCCTACCATGAGGACCATGAACTCACGCTTTGAAATTGCAAGCCCCAATAAACTCTTTCTTCTATAAGGTGCCTTGGTCATGGTGTTTTATCCCAGCATCAAAAAGCAACTGAGGTACTAAAAGCTGGCTGCTCCCTGCTTTTTCTGCCATAGGTGAATGTTCTCCAGAACTAGGTTTACGTATTTGGGGGGACTTGGAGAGGTGACGGAGACCAGGAGAGGTCATAATACTGCCATGTGGCGGTAATTACTTTATCAGAGGAGGTGCTCCCAAGCTGGCTAGTGCTTGCCCTGTGTCTCTATAGGATGTTCTCCGTCTGCCATGTTATAATGCTGCTAAGGTTCCTCTCCAGCTGTTGGCCGCTGCATGTTGGACTCTTCAGCCTCCAGAAGAGCGAACCAAGCAAACTCCTATTGCTTAACATCTGCTGGCATTAGGGACATGAAATAACCGCAGCAGAGTCCGCGACCACCTGTCGTACCAAATCCAGTAACAGCCAATGCCTGTACAGCACTCTGCCCGCTCTTCCCTTCCTAGTGTCATGTCACTACCCGGTCAGCAACACATAAAGTGACTTCTAAAGTTCTCTCAGTCCCTGATGTGCTAGGGTGAAGTGACCCCCCCCCCCAAAAAAAAAAAACTCACAGCGGGCAAGCAGCAGAACCAGGGCTCAGCTCTGGCCTCTCTCCCACCCTGCTTTTGGCATTTCCCAGGTCTTGAGATGCTTGCATTGGTTTTTTTGTTCTGGTTGCTCAGAGTGTTTGGTTTGTTCTGTTTCTTTGATGCCCTTCTCACTCGGCCACTCAAGAAGAGACAGGAGCCTGATGTGTGCTGGGCTCCCTGGCCCCCTCCCCACACCCCAGACCTCATCTTTTCACCTCTCAGTGGAGCATGCAAGCTGGAAGCTCAGGGTCTACTTCAGCCCTTGATGTACCTTGCTTCTTTATAAGTGTCTTTAAAAAAAATTTAAAAAAAAAAATTTACACAAAACCAAGACTAAAAACCATCACATGACTTAGCTCTGTAATTCTTGGGTGTGTTCCCAGCACACCACAGAGGCACTTGGGTGTTCCTATCGTTGCATTTGTCACCACAGCCTTGATATGGAGTCAGTCTAGGTGTACATGAACAGATGAATGGAGAAAGTGGCACATATACACAATGGAATTTCACCCACCTTCAAAGAAGAATGAAATCACACACACACACACACACACACACACACACACTTTAAGATGTGGAAGTAGAAATGGACTACGAGGAAGGAAGAGATAGAAGGGAGAGAGAGGGAGCTGGGAAAAAGGCAAAGAGAAAAAAATATCTGTAGCATTTTATAGACATTTTCCCTAAATTACGCATCCCTTTATGGAGCGAGAGGAGTGGTGGGAGGCTCCTAAGACTCGAGTTTAGACAATTGGGAGTATCACAGCCCCTCCTTATGGTTATAAAAACACAAGCAGCTGCTGGGGAGAAAAGACTCTGGTGGCCAAGCTGCCTGTAAGTGTCGCACCAAGCTTGTTACAGTAAGGGCTGCAGCTCTTGTGAGCCACCACCCAAGCCGGGGTGGGCTTTTGGTGATGAATCTGCCTTCGGGTTGCCTGGTAAGCAATGCCTCACCCAGTTTCTGTAAGTTACCCCCTAAACTCACTGGTTCACCAAACTAGAGCTGGGTAACATTGTGTCATTGCTCTGTTGTCTGTGCCAGGTCTGAGGTGAATAGACATGTGTTCATATCCCTCCTGAAAAGTCGCACAACAGACATGAAAACAGGAGGGGATCTATTGTGAGGGTGGGTGGACAGAGACCAGCCATGGGTAGAGAGAGGAGCAGGGAGGGGGATGAACCGAACAAAGTACAGTGACTCATATGTATGAAAATATCACAGTGAAACTCACTTCCTTTGTATACTCTTCAAAAACTAATTTAAAACATTTACACAGAGGTCTAACTATTCGCTCTCTCTCTTTCTGGCTTGCTACAGTACCTACCACTCCCTGGGGGCTTATTTCTGGCTGTTAACGTGGATTAGTTTGTCTTGTCACAAAATGACATCTTCCCTCATTTGTGTCCTCTGTGCTCTAAGCTGCAGGAGAATGCATGTCTTCCATGAGTCACCGGAGTCACTCCAGCTCAACACCATCCTGAACGGGTCAGCTAGATTGCTCATCTATACTTATTACCTTCATTAAAATACAGACTATGAAACTGGGGCGTGGGTGCAGGTCTTTCATCCCAGCGCCCGGGGGGCAGAAGTGGGCAGATCTCTGTGAGTTGGAGGCCAGCCTGATTTACAGAGTGAGTCCAGGACAGCCAAGGCTACACAGGGAAACTCTGTCTCGCAAAACTCAAATATACACATTAGGAGTAAGATGTCCAGAGTAGGGGGGAAGGCAGTGTCCAGAGAATGACCACCCAAGGTAGGCTGGGGACCTGCGTAAAAAACCTGTAGGGGAGAGGCTTCTGAAAGTCACCATGATCCGCAGCGATCCAGAGACAAGCTGTTGGGAAATCCCTCTCCTCTTTGAATTGAACCCCAGTTCCAAGTTCCGTGGAAATGTGCCACATTATATCAAGCAGCTGATTTCTTAATAAGCTAATTCATCTCGTTCTTGACTGTAGCGCTCTCTAGCCCCCGTTCGCCATCTGTCCTTCGGAGTATGCATTGATGGATCCCCTCCAAGACGTTCACAGGTTCCGAATGGGAAACATGTGTGCAAAGGCTCCCTTGCCAGTGGTACTGTTCCACGGCCCGGAGCCAACAAACATGTCTCCATGTCCTCTTTTCCTCGAGTGTAAGCATTTGTGACTCGCAGAGATCGAGGGGCGGGGGCGGGGGTTTGGACAGACTTTTGAAGGGAGTAGTGTCGTACTATCTTAAAGGACAATGTGGGTAAAGCTGGTGGCTTTGTGGCTTTCTGTGGGAAAGACCTGGGGCTCCATGTTTCTGCTTAGAGACTCAGTTTGTGGATTTCAGTTACAGGCATGATAGAAGAGACATTTTGGCTGTAGGAGCTTGCTTCAAAACCAAATCTCCATTTAAAGCCGGAGACTATTTTCGCTCACTTGCAGTAAGTAATGCCTTTTTTTTTTTTTTTAAATCTACTGGGAAAACAGCCAAGAGGGGAGTCGAAGCAGGGAATCATTTCCGGGAGGCAGAGATGAGTCCTCAGATCTTGACTGAGCATGAGATGGAAACCGCGAGAGCCCAATGCTCTTCCCCTCTCTCACTCCCTTTCTCTCTTAGCTGTACTCCGCCATGGTTTTGTATTTGGTAACCATGACGGTTAAGCTTGGTGTCCGATTGGATGGGACTTAGAAGCATCATGAACACACAGCTCTGGGTATCTCTGTGAATTTCCTGAGAGGGTTGGGGAGAACCGCTCTGAACGAGGACCGCGCCACGCCCCAGGGAGAAGGCGAGCTGAGCGCCAACAGTCGTCTCCCTCTGCTTCCTGGTTGAGGACACAATTCTTACCGCAGAAGCTCCCGAAAATGATAAACTGCAGCCTCTCCGTGAGAATAATAACCCTTCCTCCCCTTGCTACTTGTTGGCTACTTGTACTAGGCAGCGCAAAAAATAGCTAATAGAGTAATGCTTCGCCATTGAGCCTTTTCAGAGTCTCCGCCCCCCCCCCCCCCGGGGCTGTGTGGAGAAGTGGCCTCCCCTTATCTGCAGTTTGCCTTCTGCTCTTCCAATTATTTGCTGTTCCAAGTATTCCCTTATATGGGAAACTCCAGGAATAAATAACTTATCAATTTTAAATGACACCATATTGGGCAGCATGATACAATCCATTCATCCCGGAGGGAAATCATGGATTTACCCAGTCTGTGCACACAGCCTATACCACCTGTCCACTGTGGGGCACTGCCACAGCTCTCCATCTTCTGCAGATTCAAGAGAAGTAGCCTAACTCAACCCTTATCCCCGCATTTCGCCCCATCGGCTCACACTGAACCATCAGTCATCACCTGAAGGAGGCTAGGCAGAGTGCAATGAGGTGTTTTGGAGGGGGAAAAAAGCCACATATAACTTACTATAGAAAATTGTTATAAATATTTTTGTTTTATTTTGGAGTATTCACTTTTAAATATTTGTTTTATTCTTATCTCTCTGTGAAAGAGCGGGAGGAGGGAGTGCACTTGTGAGCGCAAGTGGTAGAGGAGGGCAGGAGCACGTTGGATCCCATGGAACTGGTATTACAGCCCAATGCTAGCAGTTGTGACATACGCAGCGTGGGCTGCTGGGAGTCAAACTCAGGCCCTCCGCAACAGCAGCAAGCACTCCTAACCACTGAGCCATCTTTATAGGCCTATTATTTTCATGGATGAATTGGAAGTTAGATTTTGTCACAGATGCACTCGTATAGGGCAACACAATAAAGTGGTCCCTCTCTTACGGAAGGAGGCGCACAGCTGAAACTGAAGACGACACCAGATCTTACCTGTGCCCCAATTCTTCTGTACAAACAAGCCTATAATAAAGCCAATGTGTAAATTAGGCACAGGGAAGGACTGGCAACAATTACACAATAAAGTAGGACAATCGTAACGGTATGCCGCAACGTACTTGCCAGCGTCACTACTCTTGAGCTTTGGTACCATTATTAGAGGTCTTTACAGTCATTTATTATTTTGTGCCCGTGTGCCATGAGGAGGAGTGCAATGCCACAGCACTGGTGTGGAGATCAGAGGACGACTTGAAGGACTCAAGGTTTTCTCTTCTACCATGTGGGTCCTGGGGATTAAATTCAGAGCACCAGGCTTATATTTCTGTGTGTGTGTGTGTGTGTGTGTGTGTGTGTGTGTGTGTGTGTGTGTGTGTGTAGTATTATGTGGGCAGACATGCCAACTGAGGTGGCCAGCACTTTTAACAAGATAACATTTAAACACAAGGACTGTGAAAATGACATGGGTTGAATTCAACAGAACTTTTCCAGGTTCTTGGTGGCCTTGACTCAGGAGCCTAAGGTTCTAGAAATTCAACAGTCACTAAAGTTACTCAAGGCTTCCAAATCCATTAAGGAAACACAGGCAAGGAGTGAGTGAAGCAAATGTGGATTTATTAAGGAAAAGTGAACAACTCCTGAGGGTGAGAGGCACTCCCAGGGATGTGCAGCCTTACCTGGTAGTCCTCTGTGAACCTTATGGTAGGAAGTGGTGGAGACTGCAGTGGTCTTTAATGTGACTGGTCATGTTGTTGTTGTTGTTGTTGTTTTGTTTACCATCAGGGGTCAAACCTGTAAGGAATCCACGTATCTTGACAGCTGGAGAGTTATTCACTTAGTCCAGGAAGGGTCATGAATGCCACATGGGGCAGCTAATGGCTCACCATCAGCCCTGCCCTTACTGTCTACAGGAATCCCGTTCCTGTCTCAATACTCCAGCCATGGTCTAGTAACCGCCATGACCAGGTACCACACACAGTGTGGAGACGTTAGACAGGGAGGATTCATTGTGTCCCTCACGGCAGGACAAGAGGGGATGATGCGAGTTTCAAAATGCTACTCAGGCCACCACGCAATTTCAAATGTATGACTTGTTTATTTCTGGAATTCTCCGTTTAATATTTTAAGAGGCTTAGATGGTTCTTTCCCAGATGCCAAGGACTCAGTGGCCACAGCCCTCGCCTTCACTTGCTCCCACAAAGGGACTCCCTTGGCTGATCAGGTTTTTGTTGCTTTGGTCTCTCTCTGAGGTGCTTAGCACGCAATATTAAGGCTTTAATGTTTGACTCCCTTGGGCGACACACATTCAACTCTTTGAAAAGGATGTTCACTTTTTGATAGCGATGCTGAGCTGAGTGTGGGGTGACACGACTGTAATCCAAGCCTGTGGGAGGCAGTAGCAGCAGAAGCAAGGCCAGCCTGAAAAAAAAAATAATAAAAGCAAGAACAAAAATGTCAGTGCAAAGCTCCTCAGAATAAAACGGTGTCTCACGGTTGCTCTTAAACAACATAATTCTGAGAAATGTGAATAACTTTGCAAGCACTAGTTTAAGTTTCCGGAAGATCTGCCTTTTGTTACTGCCCTTTCTTTCCAACAACAGATGTGGCGGCATCTCCACACTCACTCCCTTAGCACATCACAGGAGTGTATAGGAAGCTCATGTGTGCATCTGTTAATGTAATCCTCCCAGCCACTCTGTGAAGCAGGTGCTATAAGCTCATTTGTGCATCTTCTAACACAGTCCTCCCAGGCTCTCTGTGAAGCAGATGCTATAAGCTCATTTGTGCAACTTCTAATGAAGTCCTCCCAGGCTCTCTGTGATGCAGGTGCCATAAGCTCATATGTGCATCTTCTAATGCAGTCCTCCCAGGCTCTCTGTGATGCAGGTGCTATTTGAAATGCAGGAAGAAAAAGAAATATATATGAGACAAATGGCAGAAGCCTGGGCTGAAATTGGAAACTGTGCCCGAGGCTAGCAGATGGCTCAGTTAGCTTAGGCACTCACTGCCAAGCCAAACCTGACGACCTGGGTGGTATCACAGGGACCCACATCTTGGAAACAGAGAACAGATTTCTACACGTTGTTCTCTGAATTCTACATGTATGGCTGATACACACATTCCCACATACCTACTACCCCGCCCCCCACGCCCATACACAGCATGGCACGTGTATACCCACACACCTACAGATTCCCGCCTTGACTAAATAAGATTTTAAAAAGCACATTAGAAAACAGAAAAGAAAAATATGTAATTACTCCCCCCAACAAACTAACCTCTTTTGCCTTCCTCTGAGCTTTCTTCCATGGGGGCCTATGGGGTTCCCAGGAAGGCCCTACTCTGATTCCCCAGGTGGGAAGTCTGGCTCTGCCCTTCACCACCCAGGTAACCTTAAGTCAGTTGCTTAAGCTTTGTGTCTCAGTGTTCTCCCCTGTGGGATGGAAACTGTAGCTATATCACAGGGTCCTCAGAAGGCTAAAGGAAATGAGCAGGCAGCACCTAGTGGCAGAGAAGGCACCTTCCTTGAGCCTTCCTGTGGGCATCTCTATGTGACGATGCCTGTCATGATTCTGGATATATCCGGTTCCATTCTTCCCTACCATCCTGGTGGCAGCGGGCCTGGGATCTTCTCCCACACAGATGGAGCGGCATCCACTACACCAGGCTCTTATCTCTGTGGTGTTCAGATGCTCAGCCTTTCTGCCTCATCATCAGATACAGGACAACAGAGACTTACATCCCCACTTTAGTTTTCACACACACACACACACACACACACACACACACACACACACACACAC
>OU015748.1:58793257-58805195 GCA_907169655.1 Acomys percivali
CACACACACACACACACACACACACACACACACACACACACACACACGCATGCATGAGTCAATATGGAGACCCTCTTTCCTTAGAGTACAAAGAGCTGCTGATTACTTTTTGGCTGTCCCTTTTAAGAGTACAGTATCCAGTCTCTGGCGTGTCACACTTCTCCATGGCACGCAGAGAGTGGTCACCAGATTCTTGCTCTTGACTTTTCAACTTGACTCTCCTGCTTTGTGGCTCATGGTTGGCCTGGTGTGGAGGATGGGTGTCACTTTCTGTTTCTGCTCCAGATCTTGGGTCTCTAAGCCCAGACTGGAGCCCACCTTTGGTTCTTCTTCACTTTATATGTTTTGAACTTTGGTAGCTGAGAATGACGGTGTCCCTCCGGGCCCTTCTGAGCATGACACTTTACCATGAATTTTTCCTGGGTGACAATGACTGACTCTGAAATACAAATGGTCCCTAATTTACCAAGGTCCAACCTACAGTTCTTTGTATGCTAGTGGGAAGAAACACTTGTTCGGGCACAGCCGAACAGATTTTTAAAAATCACGTCCTTACTTATCTACTTTGTGTGTGGGGAAGCACGCGCATTTCACGGCACACATGGAGGTCAGGGGACAGCTTTTGGGGTTCAGTTCTCTCCTCCCACCATGTGAGTCCCAAGGATTGAACTCGGGCCATCTGGTTTGGCAGCAAGCACATTTACCCAAGGGGTCCATGTATTCGGAATTTTGAATGTGGCTCTTTTCCTGAGCAGCCTGATTCTGTCTTGATGCCAGGTGGCAGCAGCAGCAACCACAGCTCCCAGCCAGCCCCACATTCGCAAGTACGCAGCTGCCGTTCAAGAATACACTGTGTTGTGGAGAAGGATGGTCCACAGGCTTTGAAAATTCAAGACAATTTTGACTTGTGATATGTTTTCAACCTGCAGTGGGTTTGCGGGGACACAGCCCCAGTGCAAGTCAGGGAGCGTCTCTCGGAGCCTTATCAGCTGCAGGCCCGACCATCAAGGCAGTAAAGTCTCACCCAGCAGCTCCCAGGTAGATTTCTTCTGAAGGGATAGATACAGCAGCAGCCATGAGCCTTGCTTTTGTTTCCGCTGGAGAATTCCATGTCCTCCTAAGACCAGGCCTTAGTCAATAACATGCCTGCTCAGACTCCAGAGGAATCTGAGGAGCTGCCCAAAACCCAGGTGTATCGAGAGCTCACTTCTCCTAGGGCCCTGGCTTTGGAAGGGTGGGAAGACTTACAGAACCTCATTGGTGGCCTCCATGTGGTGTCCCTTCTCCAGGGGTGAACCCTGAGGACAGAGAGGCTGTCCTGATTGGCTCTTCTTCCTTGGTAGGGACTGAGATGGCAGGAGCTCCCCTCTGCTGTTAACTTCTGAGTCAAAGGGAAAGACACATCACTTCGCTGGGCTGTGATCCCTGCAGGGGAAATCTCCTACCCAGCATTAGCAGGAGGAAATGGGTCACCGAGATAGACATTGAAAGCTACAGTCTGCCTTCCACAGATGCCCTGCATCCTGGCCAGCCTCCTGGAGGTGTCGAGGCAGCTGCACTCACACTCCCACCACCACATCCCTTCCCCATCATTGTGGACAGAGCCCTCTCAGGTCTATGAGTCAGTACATCCTTCCTCTCTCAAGTTGCTTCTTGTTGGGGAATTCAGTAGTGGAGATGAGATAAGTACCCAACACTGTGATGGTGGAACAGGAGGATTTGACGCAGGGCTTCACGAGGAGTCAGTAGGGAGGACTCAGCCCCCAGTACTCAGACGACGCTGAGGACTCTCTCATTGGACATCTTAGTTCTTCCAGGCTTTTCCTTGCTATCATCAACTTCATTTCTTCTGCTTTTCTTGCAGTAAAAAAAAAAAAAAAAGAAAGAAAAAGAAAAAGAAAAAAGTAAAGATCTCACTGGATGCCCTGAGAAATATCCTGTCCCCATCCTCAACTCTGTGCTCTGTACAAAGATGGTCTAGGAACGCACAATCAACTTGGACCTATATCCTTTCAGTTTGTTCTGACCACATCTTCCTGGTACTTTACTCAGAGGTAAACAAAACAACCAATGACGATAATGCCATGTAAGAAGCAGCCTCATATTTGATCACGTCCCCTGGATGGGGAGACCTGGTGGTACTCAGAGGAAGGATAGTAGGCTACCAAGAAGAGAGTTGATACCCTATGAGCATATACAGGGGGAGGAAGTCCCCCTCGGTCACAGTCAGAGGGGAGGGGAGTAAGGGGAAAATGGGAGGGAGGGAGGAATGGGAGGATACAAGGGATGGGCTAACCTTTGAGATGTAATATGAATAAATTAATTTTATAAATTCAAAAATTTTTCAAAAAAAAAAAAAAAGAAGCAGCAAATCCCTCCCATTTCTAGATCTCTAGGACCTCTGATTCTATGGCCTGGTTTTCCCTTACATATGCTGCTCTTGGTCTGTAGCAGATGGCTGGTGTTCCTCTCCCATTGTGCCTTGGGAGAAGTTTAACAAGAATGTTGGAAGTTTGAGGTCAACAGCTTCCATCTGCCACAGGAAGTGAACCAGAGCATGCATGCAGCCTTGCTATCCTCTGAGCAACCAAAGAAGGGCTTAGGTTTTCTGGCAGAATAAAACCCTCCCCACTTAAAGTGTGTGTGTGTGTGTGTGTGTGTGTGTGTGTGTGTGTGTTCCTATGGAGAGGCATAGGCACATAGAACTCCTCTCAATGTGGTAGTAAAAGGCAGAATTAAGCTTCGCCCACCAATGCTCTGAGCCTATATCTCCGATAACAGGCAGGTTACCTACTCTATCCGGGCCTCAGTTTTACCAGCTGTAAAGCAGGCTCTGGTGATGTGGATGAGAACTACCCCCATAGGCTCATATATTCCAAATGCTTGGTCTTTACTTAGTGGAACTGTTTAGGAAGGTTTAGGAGGTGTGGCTTTGTTGGAGGAGGCATATCACTAGGGGTAGGGCTTGAGGTTTCAAAAGCCCATGCCAGAACCAGTCTTGCTGTTTCTGTGCCTCCTGCTTGTGGGTCAGATGTGAGCTCTCAGCTACTGCTCCATACCTGCCACCGTGCTCCCACCATGATGGTCATGGACCCACCCTCTGAAACTATAAGCAATCCCACAATTAAATGCTTTCTTTTGTAAGTTGCCTTGGCCTTGGAGTCTCCTCACAGCAATAGAACAGTGACCGATACACATGCATAGTTCCTTCCTTGGTGGGTTTCGGTTAAAACTTACAACCTCACATAACAGAGGGGTGATCTCCTCCTGGTCAACCTTGACCAGCTGAGTGTGGGCTTCCAGTCCCACCTGATTGGCTTCGTTCTCAGGGAACAATTGAAGAAGGCCACATCTCTTGCTCAGAAGCTAGCTCCTCTGCCACTTGCATCCACATTTCTCTTTCCTGCCCGGATCACAAAATCATTACTGTTTTTCTCAGATAAGAGAAAACAAGCCAGTGGTTATCAACTGGGAAGACTTTGCCAAGTCTCCAACCCCCAAGGGTAACTTGGGGGTGTCTACAGTCAGCTTTGGCTTGTACAGCTGGGTTGGGGAGCTAATTGACAGATACCAAGGATGCAGCTGAACATCTCACAGTGACCAGGGCCATCCCCCCACAGCAGGGGACCCTCTCCTCATGATGGTGATAGGGCTGTGGTTGAAAGCCAGCAACCACATCTAGTGTGCCTTTGGGTTTCATCTACATCTTGAATGGTTTATCTTTAGATAAAGAATATATTTTTATCGAATGGGGAAAGTAGTTGTGAAAAGCGCCCTGAAGGACAAATTATCTGGGGTGGGGGGCTTGGGGGTGGAGTGCCAGTTGTTATCAGGTGAGTGACTTCTGATATACTTTTCCATCTGTTTAGTGGTTGCTGTCTGTTGATTTGTTTGTGGTTCTTGGAAGGAACCCAGGGTCTTGGGTACATTAGAAAAAAGCACTTTACCACTGAGCTATGTTCCTAGCCCTAGATTTCTTCCTTCTTTCCTTCCTTTCTTTCTTCCTTTCTTTTTCTCTTTCTTACTTTCTTTTCTTTTTTTTAAACAGAATTTCTCTAAGTAGCTTCTACCTCCATTGCCCAAGTACTGGGATTACAGGTGTGTCCCACTGGAAGGTTCCCTTGTATTTCACATTTTATGATGACAAATGAGTACCTCAAGCTGCTATTATAAAGAAGCAGGTGAGAACCTGCAGGCCCAGTGACCTCCAGTCTCTGCTCCCCAGCTGGGCCGTCTGCCCACACCCCGGATGTTCTGAAAATGCATGAGATGAAATCACACCAGAAGAGAACAACATTTGGAAGCTAAGGAAATCCATCCATCTGAAAACAATTTAAGTAGGGTTTTAAAATTCATCTAGTTTTTCCTCATTGCTCAATAAGCCAGAAAATGATAACAGTGATAGCCACGAATAAGGTTAGATCATCTAAGAAAAAAAATTCTAATTGTATTCATTTTTTTTCTTTAAACATTTTTTTTTGCAAGAATCTGTTTTAATCTGTCAAGTCATTAAATATTTTCAAAACCAATTTGTGTATAAAGAGAGTCTAGAACATAGGAGAAAAACACTTAAAATATTCCTACGTTGTAGGGCGTTTAGCTTTCTTAACAACAAAAGAAAAAAATGACATTTATAATGAAGTGAAGTTGTGGTTAAAATGAACTGGGAAAAGACTCCAACACAGAACACAAAAGATTCATCCGCTCAAGACACTTAAAAGTCCTTTTCATTCAAAGCCATTGAGAGACTTAGATCCCAAAATACTACTAAAGGACTAGTCACCCCGCATAATTTGTATCTGAGCACGTGGGATACAATAAATGCTGTTAGTCACTGTCAGCAGTGTGGATAATTTGCATATGATTTACATACAGTCTCTTAGCAGGCAGATTAAGGCATTCACAAGCCTAATCTTTTTTCTAAAAGGGGATCCACTGACAAGTGGATTGTTTTCATTGTGTCAGACTTGTGTCAGCTCTTGCCCCTGCCTCTAACCACTGGATATTAGCAAGCTAATCAATTGTCCCTTTGATCCCTATATTAATATTCTGATCAGGAAAAAGGAGGCATGACAATATTTGATTTTGATCACTGATCTTTGCAGTGGTCAGAGGGTAGAGGGCCGGGTCTGGTTCTCCACTGGAAAATGCTAGTGAGAAACAACTATAAGGCACATTATTTATGAAAAAGAAATGTGCCCTGCATGAATTAGCATCAGTGTAGAATTCTCTAATGGACACAATTTATTTGATAAGCTTATCTTCCCCCATATATTCTTGCTATAATTATCTACTTATGTACTCGTTGATTCACATATTCTGCTGCCTGCAAATGCTTCTGGGAGGCACTCAGGCACATCCAACATATTAGCTGCGAGGCAAGTCCTTTTAGGGGCAATCTCTTGTGCTTGTGGGGAGCGGAAAAGAGGAACGCTGCCTCTTTAGATGACTGGCCATGGGCCTGCGAAGTTGTATTTGTTTCAAATAAGACTTCTAGAAAAATCTGTTAGCAGCATCGACACGTCTGTATCTTTCCACCATGTTGGGATTTACTGAATAACAATAAATCAAAATACATTGACGTTCCCCTTGCCGCACCCCCCCAACCCCCTGCTTTCACTCACCAAGTATTTATTATTCCCTTGGGACTTGTAATCATTGGCAAACACAAGTCCTTATAGCCCCAACTGCTAACACCAACTCTCAATCTCATACAGAGCGTCACACAATTGATAGGTGCAGAACAGCTAAGGAGGGGTTAAAGTGGCCTCACAATTCAGAGGAGTTGACACAGAATGTTTCCTGTACTGGTCTGTGACCAAAAGTTAAGGCGTCGATTGGGTGCATCTCGCTCACATGGGTGAGCCTCAAAATCGAGTACGAAGAAGGAACTGGAATGTGGTGCATACTGAGAACTCCACCGGGTGGGGGGAAGTTTACACCCCAGTGAATGCGATGCTGACAGATACAAACTGTTAAAGGGCAAAATGACAACCATTCCAGCTCTTTAGATCTCAGCGGCCTTGACTTGCGGTTGTAGAACTGGGCCGTCCTCAAGGGCTGGGAAGCTGCGGTCGGCTTGGTGGCCTGAAGGCTTTTGTGAATGGGGTGGCAGATGTAAGAAAAGGGTCCCCTTTAGAACATACGCAAACACTGGCTTACGGAGTATAGACCGACGGCTTGCACTTCCCGTTACCACAATGCACAACTGACTCCACCTCTACACTCAGACGGGACGTTCTCAGATGCTGTTCCATGCACTCACTGGAGGCCCTGCTGGCCTGTCTCCCCAGCCTCAAGGCTCCCGCAGACTCAAAGGCAGATTTGCGTAGACAATGTTGGGGTTACTATAGAAAGTGAACAACGCTTTCTGGGGCTGGGGCGAAGGGGAATGGAAATCAGGAACCAAGGAAAGCCACTGCTGTTATTAAGAATGCCCCGGGGAGCAACCTAAAGTGAAGACCAAGAAGGGATTTGGGGCAGACCGTGGCTCAGTTGAAGGTGATTAACACAAACATCAAATCCAAGAAGGATTTGGACTCACACTCTCCCACGCAAGGCCCCTCCTCCAGCCTGGACCACATCAAGCGATCTTCCCAAGCCACACTATCTCGTTGTTTTTTCCTCCCCCACTCTGGGGTCCATTTACCTGTGTGGAAAAATGTGGACGGTGTCTGCTCTGGTCTCGACAGGTTCTGGACTCCTTACTGGACCTCCTCTGCCAGCTGGACCTTCTAAGGGCAGTGGGTCTATTTCTACTATTATTTCGGTTCCCTCCACTCACACTCCAGGGCTGGCTAAGTGCTTTTTAGAAATAAAAGTTAAAAGGCCTCAAAAGTGTGTTGATTAACTCAACAGTGTGTTTGTACTATATTCTCAAGCTTCTCACCTGCAGTTATTTAAGGATGTCTTTTTCTAGTCCTCCGTAGGCCTTTTAAAGCTCTGTGCAGCGCCCTAAGTCTTCCCATGCCCACTAAGAACGTAGGCACCCTTTGTTCCGATGCTGGTAGCTGTATCCTGCCCTACATCTTCTTTTGGGTTCTAGGGAAATGGTTTGAGTGTGGCCCCAGCACAAGGGCTGAGGGGTGAAACCTGTGAGCAGGCCTTGAGCTTTTGCTTTGGAAAATCACAACCCTGAATTATAATTATAAAATAATTATAACAATATGTTGTAATAAAGTTTAATAAAAGCATGTGAATTATTTCTGGAATGTCCATCCCATTTGATTTCTTTTTCCAAGACAAGGTTTCTCTGTGTACTTGATCTTTAGAGGTTGAGTTAGCTGTGGTCAGGGACCGGGCAGTAGACCTGGAAGCCAGAGCCGATGCAACAGGGTGTTGCAAACAGTTGTGTCATTGCAGCCCAGGGGCACAACTTACTCTAATGCAACAGGAAGATCAGGCAGGCTACCAAAACACCATTTCTACTGTGCCGCTGTGCAGCCACCATGCTGAAGCTACTGGCCTCAGACTTTGCACAGCAGAAACCAATGACTTCTGATCCCGGTCAGTCTGAGCAGCACTCTCTAGCCTACTGCCGGACATTTGCAAAGGGCTTGTCCCACTCTCCACATCACCCTGGTCATCCCACTGTCCTTCTCCATGCCGTGTCACCCTCTGTGCCCACCTTCATCCGGTGGCCTGCTTCCTGCTCCATGGGGAAGAGAGAAAAGCCCAGGGACCCGGTCCCCAGCCTCCCACTGCAGCTGCCGCCGCAGCACCTACCCACACCCTCAACAACAACTGTCACATCACAAAAGATGTCCTCCCTCTCGGGAGATCTCACCACCTCCACTCCGGATCCTGCATCCCTGCCCTTCCCTTGAACTTGGCGTCGTTAGTAACACCCATCTCTTCCCTTTAACTTCAGGCTTTTCTAGCTCAGTGCTAACTTAATCCTCAGAGTAGGAACTTAGGGAGGAAGGGTGGGGGGTGGGGTGGGGGAAGGAATGGAAAGAAAGAATGACGGGAGGAAAGATGTTCCTGCTTCCAGAAACCCAGCCCTCCTTCCTGCGCTCTGTGCATATGCAGTCTACGCCTGTCCTTTCTCGTCAGCCACTCAGCTTCCCAGCCCGCTGCAATTAGGATTCTGTGCTCTCGTTCCCTCCCGCCTCAACCTCCTCCACCGAATCTGCCAAGTGCAGTAGCCTACTTTCCGCTCTCTTCTTTCACAGTCAGCCTGGCTGATTTATTCTCCTCCTCGGAAGGGCCTGGCAGGCAGCCTCCTCCCGGATCTCTCCGCTCCAGCCCAACGGCTCTTCCTTTCCTTCCCTCCATCCCCCCCCCCCCCAAGCCTTCTTTTCAGATCACAAAGCCTGTTGACATGCTGGCCAAAACCACCGCTCGTTTCCCTAGAAACAACCACTCTGCATGGTGCTGGTCCAGATACTCAGCGACAGACTGCAGCATCCCGCGAAGACAGGCAGTTCATATAGTACTAAGCAGGGTGGAATTTTCCGAGACTCAACGCACACAGCACAACTGGCCTGCGTAAAGCTTCCAGATCAGACAGTGCCATGCAGTTGTTGTCCTTCCTGGAAAAAAAAAAAAGATTCATTTAGGCTCAGGGCTTCAGAGGGTTTTTTGTTTTTGTTTTTTCAGTCCATCATGGCAAAACAGCTCAATTTGTGACTGCAGGAGTTTGTAACAGACACTTGTTCATATTACAATGTTCTAGAAAACAAGACAGGAAGTAGTCAGAAACACTGTACTCCCCCCCCCCCAAAGACCCACCCCCAAAGTGCCCTCCTCACCAAGTTTTCAGAACTCCCAAAGTAGCATCACCAGTTGGTGGTCCAACTTCTGAACTGAAGCCTGGGATGGCAGACACATTCCCAACTTAGACTGCCACACTTTTTGCCCTTTGGAGGTTAAACACCAGTAGACTATGTAGCCGCATGCTTGTCATCTTAGTCACTTTATCCTGACAAACACAATTTAAGGGAGGTGGGGTTATGCTTTGGGTTATAGTCCAGGGCCCCGGTTCATCACGAGTAGAAAGTCCTGGCAGCAGGAGAGTGAGAGAGCCAGTCCCACAGCCAGGCCTGCTTATAACCATACCTACCTCCCGGTGCGCTCAGCCAGTTGCCTTCTTTCTGTGTGGTCTAGGAGCTAGACCATGCTGCCCACTGCTAGGGTGGGTCTTCCTACGTCATTTAATCCAGCCCAGACAACTCCTCACAAGATCAGAGGCTTGCTTGATCTAGATCATCCCTCACCATTGTGCCTGGAGGTGTGTCTCCTGCATGGTTTGAGATCCTATAGAGTATGGCGATCAACAGCAACCACCATATTTAGAGACAAAAACTCAGAGACCACAGCTCAAGACCCGAGCTTCACATGCTGAAGTCCCAAGTGCTTCAGGAAGATTTGTACAAGTGCTGGGAAGCACACTTTAGATCTCTTTTCTTTCTTTCTTTTAAAAAATGACTTCATTTTATTGTATGTTACATGGACTTTTTTTCCCCCTGCATATACATCTGTGCACCATGTGAGTGCCTGGCGCCCTCTGAGGCCAAAAGAGGGCATGGGATCCCACGGAACAAGAGTTATAAATGGTTGTGAGCCACCATGTGGTTGCTGGGAAGGAACCCAGACCCTCTGGAAGAGCAGCCAGTGCTCTTAACCGCTGAGCCATCTCTTCAGTCCTTAGATCACTCTCAACAGGAGACTTATCCATTGGTTCAGACAGGCAGAAAATCCAAGAATGGGGCCAGCTTTAGGAAGCTGCAGCTGAGAGTGTGACCACTGGGCTTTGATCTCTGGAGCCTCTTTCTCCTTGTCAGTCTTGTTCACCCACTCTACCTCCATGCCAGACTCTCACTACAAGGCTACATGACAGTAGCAATTCTTGGTTATCTTCCTGTCAGTACAGCAACACTAGCAAGCATAGGGCCCTTCTCCCAAATACTCCTTGTCAAAGGCACAGAGGGAACTCTCCCTGGACCAGTATCTCAAGTGGACTAGGTGTATTGCTCAATCAATGGTGAGTCTCGATGCAATCAAGACATTGGCAGCCGGGAGTGGTGGCGCACACCTTTAATTAATCTCAGCACTTGGGAGGCAGAGGCAGAAGGTTGCTGTGAGTTCAAGGCCAGCCTGATGTACAAATTGAGTCTAGGACAGCCAAAGCCACATAGAGAAACCCTGACTCAAAAAACAAAACAAAACAAAAAGACATTGGCAAGAGATGCCAACTGTTGCCATCTCCGATTACAGTAAGCTTTATTCATTTATTTTTTTAGAGGCAGAAGGTGAGAGCTCTGAAACACAATAAAAAGTTTGTGTAGCAAACACACAAACCAGTCACAGCCACAGTCACAGCTAACCTTGTCAAGTAGTGTGTAGTACTCACAGTTGTGTGCACTGTGCTTGTAGTGGGTCTGTGTGCATTGTCACCACAGGCACTTTGCCACAATTTCTTTTTTTTTTTTCCAGTGAATACATTTTTAAATTTTTTTCCTAATATCTTTTTAATTAGTTCATTCATATTACATCTCAATTGTTATCCCATCCCTTGTATCCTCCCATTCCTCCCTCATTCCTGCTTACCTCCTACCTCCCTCCCCTGTGACTGTGACTGAGGGGGACCTCCTCCCCCTGGATATGCTCATAGGGTATCAAGTCTCTTCTTGGTAGCCTGCTATCCTTCTCCTGAGGTTTGCCACAATTTCTAAGGCTGTGACAACAGAGCCTTTCCAGTCACCTTATAATGAGTCTACTGTCACATAATTGGTCATTTTTTATTTTAAAAGTAATTATGATGTGGCCTGTGACTGGACATGTGGTTTAGCAGGCAAGTGTTGCATGTTTTTTTTTTACTTATGTCATAATTTAGGCAGTTTGGTTACCAGACACACTTTGTGGCTAACATCTATAATCCCAGCACTTGGGAACCTGAGGCAGGGGGATCATGGTGAGTTTGGGGTAGCTCTGAGAGCATGCTGCTGGCTGTCCTGGCAAGGTTGGCCACTTGGATTTACGGTTCCTACACCTCCGCCTTCTTTCCCCAGCTCTGCTCAGGGTAAAGCCCATCCAGGAGAAAAGGTGTTCACACAAATGGGTAATAAAATATTGAAAACCACTTTGCAAACCTTTCAAACATTTATAACAGTTGAAATTACATTTAAAGAATCGATTGGCTCTTCTCTCTCCTTCTTCATGGAAGCTGTTATGATGAGGGCAAATAGGTTTTGAATTCAGCTGGACTCCTTGTCTCTGAGCTTTTGCAGCGGAGATGCTCAGCTTTGCATTTCTCAGATGTCCCTGAGCACTAGGCCACGCCCAGAAGCAAAGCGAGACTGGGTTGATTCCCCAACCCCCTTATCTCTGACAATACAGCCAAGCCTTCCTCCGACTTAGTGCAGGCTGGAAAGACTTCATCCTCAGATGCTTCCAACACAGACTCCACCAGCAGGCCCAGTTCTCTGTCCATCAAACAGGTGGCTAGAGACAAAAGGTTTTCAAGTGCTATGTCACCCTGCTTGCCCTTCCTAGCCCTATACACAGCTAAGTTTCCATTCCCAGCCCCGCAGGCAGACCCAGGAGTTTATATCTTTGTCAGGCTAGCCTCTGGGTACCCTGCGTGGAATGAAGTTAGGAGGATCTCAAGCCCCCTGGATCCCCATCTCTGCGTATCTCTCCCGTGAGGCGCTGGGCAGCCACTTCAGGAATCAGTTCCGGAAAGTATACCTTTGAGGAATCTCCAGTGAACGCTGTAAAGAGGGGGAGGAGTGATAGCTCAGTAGTGAAGAGCTCTTGACCTGGAGAAAAACCCGTAGGACCCGAGTTTGCTTCCTATGGTCCATTCTTTGGCTCTCAGCACCCACCCCACCCAGCCCACCACTGCCTGTAATCTCAGGTCCAGGGGATCCTATGCCCCCTTCTGGCCTCCTCAGGCACCTGCACACACATGGTACACATACATACAACCAGGCGC
>OU015748.1:58822967-58861850 GCA_907169655.1 Acomys percivali
GTGTGTGTGTGTGTGTGTGTGTGTGTGTGTGTGTGTGTGTGTGTGTGTATGGGCACAACGTGCCACAGCAGAGGACAATTTGCGGAAGTTTTCATCTTCTGCCCTGCGGCTCCTAACAGTGAAGTTTGTCAGGCTCGGTGGCAAGACTCCTTACCTCCCAAGTCGTCTCACTGGCCCGTTTCCGGAAACCCTAACTGATCATGTAACATGACAGAACTGAGTCCCGTTTGCCCTGCAAAAGACAAGGGGTGAGGAACTATAAAGAGAAAGCCATTTGTTATTCCTTTGAAAGCTTTGGGAGGACAATTGGAAGCCTGCCTCAGTTCTTTACACACACACACACACACACACACACACACACACACACACTGCTGGCTAGATATATGGGTTACTACGTAAGTAACTATGTCAGTCTGAAATTGCTTCAGACCACAATTGGGAAGAACAGGCATTCTAGAAGAAACAAAGGTCTCTGGGCCTAAGAGTTGGCCTAGGTGACCTGCTGTTTATCCGGTAGAGCACCAAGACTGGCCAAATGTCACTCATCTGCATAAGAAGTCCTGAATCCCCAGGGAGAAAACTGACCAAGGACACTGGGGTTTCTGTCACTCCCTTGGGACACAGATACTCAAAGAGAAAAGGGACAAAGCAGCCTTCAGTGTAGCGAAGGCTCCTTGGTGCCAAATCATCCACCTGCAGAGGAAGGAAGCCCGACATTTAGAGCCTTCTGCTAATCTACTACAGCCACCAGGCGAGGTGAGCTAGAGAATGACCGAGAACTCCTGGCTTCTTCCCCCAGGTGGGAGAGAGCAGTTGACACAGAATTTATTAAAAGGCCCACATAGGTTAGAGAGAAGGCAGGAACAGCAGGATGGCTGATGATAAGAGCGCAAAGCTCGCTGTTGAGTGGCGGCCTGGAGTGAAAGGCCAGTGTTATAAATCAAGGCACATTGTTCATAGCTAAAATGTGGGCAGCATCCAGGCCTGGTGGTGTAGGCCTGGAAGCTCAGCTACATGGGAGTCAGAGTCAGGAGGATTGAAAGATGAAGGAAAGCCTGATGGAGTTGAAAGATGGGCTACAGAAAGGGGTCAAGACCAGCCTGAGTGACATAATAAGACCCTGTCTCAACAAGAAAAGTAAAAAGAGCCTCAGGCCACAACTGAGAGCTAGACAGTTTTCTAGTTTGCCCAAGGCCCTAAAATCAAGTCACATCCCCACCACCTCCACAAAGTAGGGCAAGCAGAGATTATATTTGTACAAAGAAAGAGGTTCAAGGTGATTTTACCAGAGGCACCCCAGTTTGTTTTATTGTATGTATGTATGTATGTATAGTTCCTCCTTTGTGGAAGCTCATTTTAGAGCTGGAGAGAATAAACAGAGGCCTGAGGGAAAATATCCAGTGGGAGAGCTGCCCCAAAATAATGAGGGTCCCCACAAAAGGACGCGCGGTAGAGTTTGTTGGGAAACCGGAGCAAGCTTTGCCTTTGCAGGTCAAGGGAGGATTCATCACTGAGTTGTGACTTTTCTCTCTGGAGGAAGTTACTCAGAACAAGAAAAGGACTGAGAAAAATGCCTTTGAGATGTGGCCTCATCCCTGTTTACCACCATCTTTTCCCGTGTGCAACGTCTCCTCCACAGCCGAAGCCCTGTCTCTGTCCTAAACTTGCCACGTGGACTTTTCTGTCAGGTGAACCACACAGAGCACGGTAAGCAAAGGGCTGGTTGAGGGAGTCCCTCAAAGTCCCTGAGTGGCTGCTGTTCCAGGTCACAGCGCTTAGGATGGAAGTGCTCACTGGCTCTATGTTCAACCCACCTCGAACCTCTGACGTATTTAACCGAGGAGATTTGGAAAATGATTCCTGAGTTGGGACTGGCGCTTGCCATATGCAGACAGGCTGGCCAGTCTGGATCCCCCTCCCCAATGGGAAATGCCCAGCCTCTGCTCTTGTCCATTCCTGCCTTATGATACCTTCTCCAAGGTAGTCATGCCAACGAGGGTTAAAGGTCCAGGCCAAAGTCTTTGTGAGGGACGGCATCCATATCCATATGGCCAAGACCAAGTCATCATCTGGGTCCAGTCCTCACAGTTTTGTACAGGGATCAAAGGTCTACGTGACCAAATAAAGGTAAAGTGAGCACTTCTCTGCAATGTTGGTGGGTGCTCTGGGGACACACAGGCCAGGCAGTGGCAGACAAGTCTGGCGCTCCCAGTAGCAGCAGTCAGTTACCCGAGGCTACTGTAACAGCCTGCCACAGGCCTGGGGGCTTCAACACAGCAGGAATCTGTCAACCTTACTTCTAGAGGTCAGAAGGGCAAGACCAAGGTGGCACTAGGGCTGGTTGTGGCTGTGGATCTCGGAAGAGGCTCTGTCCTGTGCTTTTTCCTGGCCCTGCCCATTGCTCAAATCTTGGCCTCCCACCCCCCACCCCCCATTGGCTTTGAAACATTTCATCCTAATCTCTGCCCCCAATGCCGCAGCCATTCATCTGTCTGCGGCTCTTCTTTTCTCAGGATGATGATACCAGTTATGTTAAGATCTGTCTTTTGGAGGCAGGGGAGATGGCTCAGTGGTGACAGCACTTGAGACACATCGAATGAGGACCTGCGTTTGGATCCCCAGTGTCTATGTAAAAAGGCGGGCATGATGGTTACCCCAGGGCTGCGAGGACAGAGACAAAAGAGTCCTAGAGGTAGCCAGCTGCCAGCCTCGCTCCAGGTTCAACAAGAGATAGTTCGTCAGTGGGATAAGGGAGAAAGTGACAAAGCCAGATGCCCATCCTCCTCTGACCTCCACAGTCACATGCAAGTGCGCACATATACACACCCCGTACACGTGGTCTGTCCTACAATCTCATCTTATATCTTAGTTACATTTTCAAAGACTCTGTTTTACAGTAAGGCTCCATTCCTGGGTACGAGTGGTTAGGAGTTCCCCACGTCTTTTGAAGTATACAGTTCGACACACAGCAAGCATTATTGCCTGCATCGGGGACAGCATCCTTCAGTCCTTCAACACAGTCCCCAGTTCCTTTGACCCAGACACTGCTGTTCTTGGACTTGGGCATATGTAGATCCACCCTGGGCATGGCTACTCTGATATAAAGCTCTCCTGAAAATATTTGGAGTGTGGATCAGCTCCTGGGGGTGTCAGCAATGTGGAATTGCACTGTGAACAGCCAAAAAATAAACAAACAAACAATAGAGAAAGTAGTGATGGCCAAAAAGAACAGGTTCTAGCCGGGTGGTGGTGGCGCACACCTTTAATCCCAGCACTCAGGAGGCAGAGGCAGGTGGATCTCTGTGAGTTTGAGGCAAGCCTGGTCTACAAAGTGAGTCCAGGACATCCAGGGTTGTTACACAGAGAAACTCTGTCTCGAAAAATCCAAAAAGAAGGAGGAGGAGGAGGAGGAGAACGAGAACGAGAAGAGGAGGAGGAGGAGGAGGAAAAGATTGTGCTGTGCACTGTGCAGCGTATAAGACCCATGAGCTACCCCAGGCCCAGGACTGTCCAGGGGAAACTTATCTGGGTGTTGGAGTTCCCACATGGTGGAGAAAATAGAGCAAGGGACATATTGACTAGGTTTCTGACCAGTTCTGTTCATGCACCTAAACCAGGACAGCCTGAAAAACATCTCACAGAGTTTCCAGCAATCTACTCTTTCAAGAGTGTTTTGTTTTCTCTCTCTTTCCTGCTTTGTTGTGTCAGAGACACTCTCAGAAAAGATTCCTTTTTAGAATGCAGGGTGGGACGGGGTCCCTTCAGCTGTCAGCTCCAAGGCGAAGCCAAAATCAGAGCAAATGAGGTCAAATAGCAGAGGGTGTGCGGACAGGATGCCAGGGCTCTGGGCTCTAAGCAACAGGAGTAGAGGGGCTGCCACATTGACTGCGGGAAGTCAGGAAGTCAGCTGGTCCCGAAGGAGGCAAGAAAAACCAGCCTAACCAGAGAGCCCAGGCCTGGGAGCTGGGAACTGAGGCTGGACCGCGGCTGCGCGGCTGCCGAACTAGGCTGTATCACAGTGCAGTGATGATGCAAGGTGTACCGAAGTCTATGCCTTGCTCCTTGGGGGTATGTGGGCTCACCTTAGGGAACTCTCCTCTAATTCCACTTCTGACACAAAGCCAACGTCACACAAAGGCTTGGTCTAACCCACTGAGCACGCACAGGAGCATAAGCCACTCTGAGGGGCTGGCTAGAGTCGGCCCTCTGCTCTGGTTCCTCCTCTCCTCACCCTAGCCTCCAGCTATTACAACAAGCAGCCCTGATCCCAATCACAACCCTGAGACTCTGCTGGAATCACTCTCCCCCCTCCCTTTTTCAGTGGCAGAATCTGCTGCTTTCAAGTGCCTGTGTGGAGGGGGGCGGGGACGTTTGTTTCCTTCTTCCTCTTCTGGAGCTTTCCAGGGAAGGGGGTGTGGGCTCTTCCTAAAGCTTGGCTCTTACTCTCTTTCTGTGACCGTGGGCTCACTGTGTACAGGAATGAAATCAGGGGGAGATTCTGAATGCTCGTCCAATACCACTTACCAGCTCCCTTCCATTTGCGAATGCTCAGAGAAAAACTAAACACCAGTGAAGTGAAGCAACTACAAGCCACATGTGTACACACACCTGCCCAGGTACCTGCGTGAACCTCACATGTATACAAAACATGTGCGAAAATACACACACACACACACACACACACACACACACACACGTCTCCAAAAGCTGAGACCCACATTTTTTCCTGCATTTCTGACTACTTGCTCCAGATAATTTCCCAGCCATGGCCCATCACTAAACCCCCAACATACAATAACACTTGCTCCAGCTCTGAACATATTCCTTGAAGTGTTTTTTTTATGTGCTTCTGTATACACTGCACCTGGCCCCTCCTGGGACATATCCTCACCTCTGAAACTAATGATTTTCTGTGCACCCCATGCAGTGGTTGGGACCACAGGTGCCCTGTGTCCCTCAGAAGCCCTGCAGTTTTCTGTGATATGTCACAGATGGTGGGACCATTTTCTACATGGTGTCAGTCAATTTGGTCACTTTCCATAAACCGATTGTGTCTGGACTCAGCTGGCAGCTGACAGCTGTTGTCAGGTGCCTCCATCACTTCAGCCAGGGGCTGATGGGTAGTCGGGGGTGGGGGTAGCGAGATTCACCAGTCTTGTCACATGGGAGGTGGGTTTCTTCCTTTAGTAGTTTGATATGTTATGTATGGTTTCACTAGCTTAGGTATCAGATCGCAGGAGTCAGCCCATCAGAGGCCCACTTCTTACTTTCTTGGTTCAATTGTATCATAGCAAAATACCACAGACCGAGTAGCTTACAACTGTATGCATGTGTGTGTGTATGTGTGTGTGTGTGTGTGTGTGTGTGTGTATTATTAGTATGTGTATTCATGAGAAACTGTGTTTTCCTCCCACCATGGATCCAGGAGTATCAGTCAGTTCTCCCAGCTTGAGCAGCAAGTGTTTTTGTCAGCCGAGCCATCTCGCTGGCCCCAGGTTGTGTGTAAAGAACAGAAGTGTGCTGTGTTCTTCTGGAAACAGGGAAGTCCAAGATCAAGGCGCCGGCAGATGTTCTATGCCATGAGGGTTTGGCCTTGTGGCTCCTAGATGACATTACTTACTTGTATCTTTACAGGGTCCCCTCCCCTCTTCCCTCTGTTATAAAGGCACCCATCTTAGGCACAGGGTTCCACCCTCCTGACCTAATCATGCCCCCCCCCCCACCAGCACTCCGGCTACCTGTTCTCCACAGGGCTACAAGAGAGGGAGGGAAACGTGTTCTGGCCCAGGTATATACCAAAGTCCAGGGAAGGAGCGAGCCGATGACAGCAGACCCTGGTAGGTCAGCCCACTTTCCATCCCCTCTGTAGGCTTACTTTATCTCCATGCTCCTCAAAACCTGTGTTCAGGCTCTACCACCTGCCGAAAGCAAAGGAAACCCAAACCACCTGCCCTCAGCTCCCAACTAAACCTTCTTGCTTCGCCTCCCCACAGATCACTGGCTTTTAAATGACTAGACCTAACATGCATAATACACACTTTATCATCTATCCATCCACCATCCATCATCTATCTATCTATCTATCTATCTATCTATCTATCTATCTATTTATCCATCCATCTATCTATCTGTTACTTATTTAGCAATGTTGGGGAGTCAAACCCAGAGTCTTTCATATGCTAGGCAAACTCTCTAACTCTGAGTCTTGCATAGCCCAGGTTAGCCTGGGGAAAACGTTAAACTTGTGATACTCCTGTCCCTTCCTCCTAAGTGCTGAGGTGATAGGCTTCATGCACGCCAGGCATGTAATCTATCAATCAAGCCTGAGTACCGACACACCCCTGACTGCTGTGGGTCATGTTGATGACTTGTTGATAACATGTGATCAGTGCTGACTCTAAAAACAGCCCCCCAACTCTATCCTGAGGAGACCTACTTAGAATTGCTCTCTGAGCCACACCCTTAGCCCCATTATGAATGAAGCTATTCTTTTTCCCCCCCCCAAAACCATTGTCTCAGTGGTCAGCCTGTTGCAGGACTGGCAAAGGAATTCTCCCAATGTGGCTCTCCTGTCAGCTTGTCTTTTCCTTAAAGGGGAATGCTTTGGGTTCAAGTCAATACACTTAGCACCTGCGTGAAACAGGCTAAATGAAACACCTAGCTGTGGGCACTCCCTCCCCGCCCCCCCCATGGTATGCTGAGGAGGGTCTCCATTCACTCCAAGTGCATGCTGGGTGCAGCTCTGGGCAGTGAGGATGCCTGTCGCTGGCCCATGGGAGGCTCCATATGCAATCCTCCAGCTTGTTAGGCCGGTGGCACCTTTGTTCCTTTCTTAGACACTAGGCCAGACTAGCAGGTCTCAGCAGCTTGGAGGTTTATTTTGTCTCCCTGGGGGTTGGGGTGGTGGTGGAAATCTGTTTTCCTCCATGGTGGGTTAATCCCCAAAGAGCCGGCTTCCTTCTGTGCCACATCCTAACCCATAGGGCTATTCTTCAAGGACTTTGGGGTAAGACCCTGATCTGGCTTCACTGCTCTTTCATTTGTGCTGCTCTTGCGTCAGTCCACTGCAGCAAGCTGACTTTTTTTCAAAAGACAGAAATCTCAGCAGATGTATTCACTCGGGCTTTATCCTGGGCTCACACCAGTGAGCTCATTAGCCAAGTTGACTAGATTTCCACCCCGTCTTTCTTTTTACTTGGTAGCAAAGACCAGGATTATGTGATCTGCCCCCAGTAGCTCTCATTCCTATGTATTTGGGGAACAGTGAATCAAATTAGCCCTGAGCAGGAGGGCTATTCTTTTCAAGTGTACTTCCTTACAAGTGTCTGTTTTTATTTTGCAGAAGACTGAAGCTCGAGCAGGAAATTTGTAGATCAGCTCTACTTCACACTAATAAAAAAAACAAAAACAAAACAAAAAAATAAGTCCAGCCGAAAAGAACAGCAAAGCTATGGTGTGGGCTTCTTGGGGTATCCTGTCTGATTACCCAATTATTACGGCATAGATTAGGAAGGATTAGCCCCGGAGGAGGTCGGACAGATGGAGAACACTATTAAAAACACCCCATGCGGGGCTTCAGAGACAGTAGTAGTAACCGCCTGTCCCCATTTCCTAGGTCAGTCTGTCCTCATTTAGAGGCCCAAGATCATTGGCTTTGGTGCCAGTTTCTGGAGACTCTGAATAGCACAGGGCCAGCCCTGTCCAGCCTGGCAGCCCTGCCCTCCTGGCCCCTCCCTCTGTCTCTCACCCATCCTAGATTGATGTGTGGTAAAGGAACATTCTGCTGAATTACACGGGACTTTGGGGTTATCTCCCAGGGCCCTGGGGAACAGATCTGAGCATGTTATGAGACTGTAACAGACAGGGCCTTTTCAATTCCAGGCATGCTTCTCTTTCGTTAACTATTAAACAGTTGGTGTCCCCTTTTTGAGTGTCAGTAATGCGGGCTCCATCAGAGCTATGGAGTTGTGGCTTTAGAAGCAGGGAAGGGGGAAGGTGCCACCTGAGTCCTTGTGCCTTTTCATCCCCACACACTGGGAGGTGGGCAGGCAGGGACAATAGCCTGGGCCTGCATCCACCTTGACTTTATGGGCAGAATGGCACAGAATGGTCTATTCAGTGACTAGAAATGCCCAGGTGCCTCCCCTCCCAAGTCTTTGTCTTCTAGAGTAGGGGTGCTGACTTCATAAGGCTGCATCCAGAGGCATTCATGGCTGATGAAAAAACGTGCCAAGTCAAAAGCAGCGAGCAGTCTCCAATAGGAATGATTTAGCCACACGAGTGCTTCTTTCTTTCATATTTAACTCAGTCAATAAAAACATATTGAACACACCAAGCGGCTGCTCCATAGAACACAGCCTCAGCACCATCAAAGCAGAGCCCATGATGGAGGATCCACAAGTCCCACCAGCAGCTCCAAGCTCTGCTGACACTACCCATTCATGATCAAGTGTGTGTCCAGGAAAGGCTCGCTCCACCACCTCCAGTGGTGGCTCACTCCATACTCACTGATTCCACTGGAAATATTTGGCAGTAGAGATAAGTTTTGGAAAATCTCCACAGCTTCCTCCCTTAGTCTTTGTGGTGGTTTGAATAAGAAAGGACAATAGGCTCATGGGTTGGGATGCTTAGTTAACCAGGGAGTAGAACTATTTGAAAAGATTAGGAGGATTGAGAGGTGTGATCTTGTTGGAGGAGGTGTGTCCCTGAGTGCAGGGTTTGAGGATTCAAAAGCTCATTACAAGCTCAATTCTGTGTGTGTGTGTGTGTGTGTGTGTGTGTGTATGTCTGTGTGTGTGTGTGTGTGTGTCTGTGTGTCTGTCTCTGTCTCTGTCTCTCTCTCATGGATTAAGATGAAGCTTTCAGCTACTTCTGCAGCCCCACACACCTGCCCGCCATCACACTGTCCGCCATGCTGATAATGGACTAAGCCCCTGAAACTGTAAGCAAGTCTCCAGTTAAATGCTTTCTTTTATACTAGCTGCCTTGGTCATGGTGTCTCTTCATAGCAACAGAACAGTGACTATAGCAGTCCTTATTCTAGGCAAACTGAGAGGCACCTGTAGGCCAGGGCTGTTCTGGGTAATTCTCATATATTCATTCAACTACACAGCGGTCACGGGATACTGGGGTCTCCCACAACACAGAGGAGAAAAACAGAACTCAGACATTATAGTTGTCCTATAAACAATGGTTGTAAGCAGCAGAGTAGTGAGGCTCCACAGCCTCAGAATCACTGACCATGGACTCCCAAGGTTCACTGGCCTGTTACTGATTTATGCACAGTCCAGCCTAACATTCAGTGACATGGCGCTGGCATTCTCCCAGCAATAAGGAGGCTCTTACTCCTACCTCACGACGTGGTAGGGACATTCCGTAACCGAAGAGGACAGAAAAGGGAGCCTAGGTCTCTCCTTCATCTAATGAAGTCTCTAATGCTGTGATAGGGGCCTCACTCATCTGTTTATTTCCTAAAGACTCCTGTTGTGAGACTCTGCCCTGCAATCTCTACCACCTCCTCATAAAGGCCACAGCTATGATTCCACCAGAGTTCATCTTGGGGGTTTACTCACAGAACATGAATGAACGGTTATCAACAGGAGCCTGGGGGACCCCAAAGCAACCATCCTACAAAGTCTCCACCCAGCGTGGATGATGGCATCCCCAGATTTACTTAGATGGTGCCCCTTCAGCCAACCTTCCCCAGCTTATATATGCTAGCACCTCTGGAGGCCCCAGAGGCCACTGCAACAAGAGCAGATACTGGGCGAGTATCTGGAATCTCAGATGAGGGCTTAGACCTCCTCCATGCTCTCCTTCTAGCAGGGGCCATCAACAGTCAACAGGCCTGCTTCTGCTAGCCCAGCAAAGATGGCAGCTGTTTTGCTGGAAGGACCATATTCAACAACAGCTCCACCCATTGTCCCACATCACTGAAAGCCTCTCTTCACATAAAAGTTCACCCACAATCTGCAACTTTTGAGAACTAATAAGGATGTTCATGCAGATCTGGATTCACCAGCCTCGCCTCGCATAAGAAGCGCATCTTCATACCTTGCTGTACTGGCTGCCGTTTGTCAATCTGACACAAGCAGGAGCCAACTGGGAAGAGAGACGTCAATTGAAGAAATGCCTCCATACAATTGCCTGTAGGCAAGTCTGTGGGGCATGTTCTTGATTGGTGACTGGTGTGGGAGGGCATAGTCCACTATTAGTAGTGCCATCATCCCTGAGCAGGTGGTTCCAGGGTGCGTAAGAAAGCAGGCTGAGCAAGGCACGAGGAGCAAGCCAGTGAGCGGCACTCCTCCATGGCCTGTGCATCAGCTCCTGCCTGGAGTTCATGCCCTGACTTCCCTCAGTGATAGACTGTGGTGTACAAGTGTAAGCCAAATGAACCCTTTCCTCCCCAGTTGCTCTGGCCACGGTTGTTTCATCACAACAACAGTAACCCTAACTGACACACTTGCCTCAGGAGCACTGTGACAAACATGACCAGTCCCAGGCTCGGGTGTCAAACAGTGCTGCCTTCATTTCTCATGATCCTGGCCATAATACTAAGAATCACTATTGCTATTTTTTATGAGAAATTTTTTATTAATTTATTTAGATTACATCTAAATTGCTATCCCATCACTTGTATCCTCCATTCCTCTCACTTTCACCCTATTCCCCTCCCCTAGATCTATGACCAAGAGGGACCTCCTCCCCCACTATATGGTCATAGGCTATCAAGTCTCATCTTGGTAGCCTGCTTATTCTTTCTCTGAGTGCCACCAGGCCTCCCCACCAAAGGGAGGTGGCCAAATATGGGCACCAGAGTTCATGAGTGAGTCCTCACTCCCCACATAACTGTGGAGAATGTTCTGTCCATTGGCTACATCAGAGTAGGGGTTCAATGTTTACTACTTGTATTGTCCTTGGTTAGTGCAATAGTTTGAGCCGACCCCCCTGGGCCCCAATCTACCCACTATTGCTATTATTACTAGCTCCTATTACTAACATGTTACTGTTATTTAGGCCTGTCTGAATGTCCCCACAGAACTCTGGCTTTCTGGGGATGACAAACCATGGCTTTAGCACTCAGGCCTTGAGTCTCAGGCCACCTGCTGTGCCCACCATGTACTGTCCACCCATTTCGAGCCTTCTCGCTTCTCCAGAGACTGGCTCAGTGGGAGCAGCCCAGAATCAGTCGGCCTCTTTGAACTTAATCCTCTTATGAATCTGGGTCAGATGTGACATCATTAGTGACAGGGGCTGTGCTCACTTTTCTGTTCCCTTGTCTAACGTGGTGTGGCAAGCTTGGAGTTCCAAAGGAAGAGTGGAGGCTACCCACCTTAATGTGAAACTCTGCAGCTAGGAGCAGTTTGGCAGTGAACGCGAACTATTACAGAGGGGAGAAAATTGTACCACTTCCTTCAGACAGGTCACAAAGGGCTTTGTAGCGGCTGCAGGATATGAAAAGCATCCTCAACGGTAGGCCAGCTATCTGCAAGACTGTAGACCCACACATCCCTGATGATATTCAGGGGCTTGCCTGGCCCATTTCTTCAAACAGCTCGTGCCATCTGGCCTTGTTGTGCTACAGTCCAAAGAGATAATCCAAACATGAAGTTGTTCAAAGTGTTATTAAAATGACTCACTGGGTTCAATGGAACCCAGAGCAGCTATCAACACCCTGAGCCAGCTGAGGCACCAGAGAGGCCTTGCCTATGCTCTGATTAACACGTCCTACTTCTCCAAACCACAATTTATGAAAAATGCATGTCCTCGCCTTTAACTTTGTAGACCACCGAGGGCTTCCTTCCGAGGGCTCTTTCTGACTCTGCCCTACCCTGCCTAGGGCCGCCTCGGGTCTCTGTTGCCTTCCACCTTCTCATGGTGTGGTGAGGTACTGTGATGATGAGGGTCCACAGAGGGCGCGGGCCCGTGTTTCTCAGCTCCATCACACACCCTCCTCAGCCTCAGAGCTCCCTGGAGCAACCGATAAAATTATTCCCCACGCTTCTCCCCAGAGCTTTTCTTATTTTTTTTCCAAAAAAGCTAAGTTTTGCCCTAAAAGGAATTCTTGTGTCAGTTGCTAATAATATACATTTCCTCCTCATATTATCATATGAAGAATTTTTTTGTGACATGGGAAAGTGCTTATGATAACATGAGCTGGGCAGGAAATAAGTGAGGCCATCTTAAACCTATACCCAGTGCCGTCTGAATGATGGAAAAACATGTGCTTCAGAGGAAAGTTCAATCAAACGTAGCTGGGTAATTTTTGTAGCATTTATACACGGCTACTTCGCAGGCCTTCGGTAGTCATGCAGATATTTGGGCCAAGGTACCTGGGAGAATTATATTACCCTTTAGGAAAAATAAAATAAAAATCAAGAAGTGGGAGACAGTATGGGGAAAGGTGGGCGTGGCTTCCTTCTGTCCCCAGGAGCAGAGAGCATCCTTCCAATTGATGCTTTTTATTACTGCTTTGCACTGGTAACCAGTGGCATAAAGGTGGAAGCTGGCTCAGGTGTCTGTAAAAGGCAGATCCATCCGGCTTTTGGATTTCTCCCCATCCTGCTTCTATACTGCCTCTGTGACCCAACAGGAAGATGTCTTGAAGGAAAGAGGAGTCCCTAGGCTGCAGGGATCAGGTGAGGACCTGATTGAGAACTTAGCAGTGTCAACCTCTAGTATGTTCTAGAGCAAAGTGAAATTTTCAATGTAGACGGATCCTCTTCTTTGCCCAGCTGAGGAGAGAACCTTGGTAGTCCACCGGGAAAACTCTTTCTTTTTAAAATTTATGTATTCGCAGCCCCCCTCCCTTCCTCCCAGTCTCTCCACACACACCCCTCACCACCCACTCTCCCCTCTCCTTCTCCTCAGAGAAGAGAAAGGTCCCCCATGGGTACCAACCCACCCTGGCACATTAAGTCACATCCTCCCCTACTGAGGCCAGACAAGGCAGCCCAGTTAGGGGAATGGGATCCAAAGGGAGGCATCTGAATGAGAGAGGGCCCTGCTGCCAGGCATTTAGCTTCTGACTAATTCAAGCCCATTGTACCAGTTGCAAACAACACACCACAGTGCCACTGACAGACATTAACTCAAGAGAACAGGAGAGAAGGCCTCGGTTTTCTATCTGCAGCAAGTTCCCTGAACTTTTGGCGGCAAGCCGTGGAGCCTGCACAACCCTTAAGGAGTTTGCATGTTTTCAAAATTCTTCTCAAGACATACCCAGAGCTTGAAAGCGGCAAAGGAAGCCTCTTTCTCCTCTTCCTTTCTTCAGCAGCATGCCAAGATGAGAAATGCCTTTCCCGCTAACCATGTGCCAGAACTTTCTCACAAATGGGGCGTGCAGACACTGATCTGTAACTTCTCCAGGTTATCATGAGAGGCCCATTATCCCAACACGCTGGATGGATTTCTTCCTGTGCTTAGGAAAATGATGCGGTTTTGTCATTCTCAGTGAGTGGGATGTCCTTTGTTTGTAGGTGACAAGTTGTATTTATGCTGGGATGACCCATCAGATCCCCCAGTTCTCAAGGGATACTGTAGACATAGACACTGCTCACTTTCCCTCATCGACTCGGGGAGGAGCGAGGATTCCCTATCTTTATAGAGCCCCCCTCTGAAGAAGGGTGTCCTGGCTAGTTTTTATGTCACCTTGACACAAGTTAGGGTCATTTGAGAGAAGGGAACCTCAACTGAAAAAAATGTCTTGGTAAGATCAGCCTGTAGGGCATTTTCTTAATTAGTGACGGATGGAGGAGGGCCTAGCACATTGTGGGTGGTGCCACCTCTGGGCTGGTTGTCCTGGGTTCTGTAAGAAAGCAGGCTGAGCAAGCCATGAGGAACAAGGCAGTAAGCAGCACCCCTCCATGGCCTCTGCATCAGCTGGTGGTTCCAGGTTCCCGCCCTGTTTGAGTTCCTGTCCTGACTTCCTGCAGTGATGAACAGTGCTGTGGAAGCGTAAGCTGAATAAACCCTTTTCTCCTTAAGTTTCTTCAGGCATGGTGTTTCGTTACAGCAGTAGTGGTCCTAACTAAGACAGAGGGAGACTACAGACTGCCCTTAGACATGCATCCTATAGGAGAAAGAGGGATGGGGACTGGTTCTGAGAGCACAGAGAGGCTGTGCAAAGGAAGAGGGAAGGATCCAGAAAGAAGTTCCTGTTTGAAAAGATTCCAGCCCCAACTAGGGTTCACTGGTAGGAACCAGACACCAGAGGGATGTGGCGGGGGGATTTGTGGCTTCTTTGCCAGCCATCCAAATTTCTTATACACTGTAATAAAGATGCATATAGGGAGATCACTGATTTCCCTTTCTGACCAGATTATGACTAAGAGCTTTTCCTCTGCAAAACTCTAGAAGGTTCTAAACAGAGGCAAGAACAACTGACTTAGCTTTTAAGAATGTTACTAACTGTTAGGTTGAAGTTGGAGCTGGGCACAGAGTAGAGATAGAGGGAGCCATCAGGGTCTGCTTCAGTGGCTTGGGGACAGCTCATACAAGTGACAGCATCAGAGGCAGTGGCATGCTCGTGGACCATGCTCTCAGCCTCATCGTTAGTGACAGCTCTGTCTAACATAGGCCCGTGAAACCATTCAGAGTGCTTCATGTGACCTCTGTAATTGCCACTTTGACATTTACTTACTAATATTCTAAACTGCTTACCGAGCCCAGTGACATAAAATATAATGCATTCCCTAAGTCAGGAGCCAAGAAGTGTACCCCCAGGCACCCAGTAGGCTGAGAGAGGAAGAACACAAGTCCCCTGGGCTATAGCCTGGGCTATAAAGCTTACAAAATCTAGAATGGAGAGTTTTCCTATGACTTTGTGGATAGTGTTTGTTTTCATGACTGAGTATCTCAAAGACATTGTTGCAATCCTAGGCTGGTGCACCTTTTGGAAGTCTTTGGTTGGCAGCAGTACATCTCTTTCTGTGAGGAGCTGTTTTAGTGAGCTACGCCATACTGTCTGTGCACATCTAGGAAAGTAGAAAGAGTCACACCAGGTAATAGCTCTCTTATCCATGCACAGGTGGACATCACCACACCGACCACAGTGTAGATGATAATTATGGGTCAGACTGAAAGCCAGGCAGGCTTCGCTGCAGACGTCAAGTTGCCCAGAGTCAGAGCTGGACTGATGTCCTACTGTTGTGTTTTGAAATGCTTACTATCTTTTTAACAAGGAGCCTTGCATTTGTTTTGCACTACATCTAGCAAATTATAAGGCTGGTCCTGCACAGAGCTTAGCACATGTCCAAGTAATAACAGAGAAGGCCAGTGCGGGGAGGTGGGGGCTGTCTCGCCTGGAAATAATGTTTGAAGTGACTGCATGAATCCATGGAAGCTGGGACCGCAGGACACAGCCCCAGGGGCTTTCTAAAGGGCCTTCTGGAGGTCAGCCTGGGAGGGACAAGGACCCAGCCACAGTTGCTCAGGGAGTGTCTCCCTTGAGGCTTGTGTCTGGGCAACAGCTGCTAGCCCCGTTCAGCTGAAAAATTTAGCTGAAAAAAAAAAATCTAATTTGGAGCTCCCTAATGAAGCTAATGGAGTCAGCTCACTTTAATCTGCTCTTGGTCCAGCTCTGTCTAATCCTAGAATGAATAGGTAATTGCAGCTCTGCGGCACATGTAACCCTTTTCATTAGAATATTCCAGCTAAGCAACAGATGCGTGTGTGTGTGTGTGTGTGTGTGTGTGTGTGTGTGTGTGTGTTTCCTTAAAAAAAAAATGTGACAAAGGGAATGAATGACTTTCCTTAACCAAACTCAGTGTTTAAAATACGAAAACTGCAACACCTTGAAACTAAACCATCCACACTCGCGTTTTACAGCTTCAGGCTGGGTACCAAAAGCAACGCACACTGAACCGTCCTTTATTCTACAGGGTCCTGTCTGGTCCTTGCTTTAATGGACACTTGTGGATTAGAAACACTGCCATGTGGAGACGTCCCCTGAAGCAGGTTCCAGTCAGTAAAGTCACCCATCTCTTAGCTTCACAGTTTCCTCAAGGCAGGGCACTTGCTGGCTAACGTTTAAGCTCGGCTGAATCATAGCCTGGGGATTCATTCATCTCCGTAATGTCAGAAAAGCCTGGCAACCCTGGGCACTGTAGGCATGATCTGGTCTCCCTCCGTGTCCACTGCTCCTTAGGAAATGACTCCGCTTTCTTTTCAAGTAACAGAACCCAGGTCACTTCCACCCTCAGAATTCATTTCTTCTGTTACTGAGTCTTAAAAACCCCAGTTCAAATGTTAGTCTTCTATTTGTGGAATCTGTTGTCCTCACGGGGCTTTGCTTCTACCTCCTAATAATAACTGATTTCTAACAATATTATAAAATCCGAGAAATATTACCCAACATCCTGGTTGGGAGTAACTAATGTTTTAAGTTAAAAATTCTTAAAATAGCAGTTGTACATGTCAGTGGGGTAGTCTGACACTTTGATCCGTGTAATAGACAATGTTGATAGACTGCTTACTGTGTATGTCAGGCATCGCGTGCTGAGGCTTTGTATCCACCACGATTTAATCCCCCCAGAATTATAAGAGGTAGCAAGTTGCACTGTTACACGTGAGGAAGTTGAGGCACACTAACTCTGCTCTTCCCAAGAGTGCTGGGAAATGGAGGAGAAGCTCCTAAGCATGGACATGTGATCTTCATCACTGTGGGCAGAGCTCAGATGCACTCTCAGAGGTAAGAGCTCTATAGCCTTGAATTGACCTTCAGCTCAGCCAAGTCCAGGTAGTAGTGTTTCTATTCCAGAGTTACAGTGAGAACTGGGGGACTCAGCACAGTCCAACTCCACTCTGTATGGGGAGTTCTCCAAGCACCAATGGAACACCTAGGTTGGCTGCCCCACCCAGGGATTCACCAATCAGAAGCAGAGCCCGATAAAACATGTGGATAGTTTATGCATGTCCTTGATAGATTAAGTATCCCACTGCTCCTGCTTGCTAAGTCTAAGGGGCTTCCCAAGGCATAGGACTTGCTGTTTAAATATCAGGGAAAGTTCCTGGCAAACCAAGATAGGCTAGTTACTCAACTAAAGTAAATGGTTGTGCACGTCTTTAATCCCAGCACTTGGGAGGCAGAGGCCGGCAGATCGCTGTGAGGGTGAGGCCAGCCTGGTCTTCAAGACAAGTCTAGGACAGCCAAGGCTACACAGAGAAATTCTGTCTTGAAAAAACCAAAAATAAAAATAAAAACAAAACCAAAAACACGTCCCCCTTTTGTAAGCTTGAAAAAAGAAATGTAGACAGTGTTTGGATTAGGCATATTGAGCCTAAAGTCTTTGACTTAGGAAAGGCTAAAACAGAATACACGATAGAAGACATAACCTGGGGTTTGGTTTCTGTTTAACAGTACTGGGAGATGGAACCAAGTTCTTCAGCATGCTAGATGAAGGATCTGCCTCTGAACTATACCTAAAGCCCCAAAAGAACTTGAAGTTGGATGCTATCTGGGGCCAGTACCATGTGGTCAGGTCCTCTCTTGGAATACCAGGTAGCAACAGTGACCACAGTTCTGCCATTCCCTAGTCATAACACCTGCAGTGTGCTGCGCCACTGAGCGTTTGGAGATCAGGCTGACTAAAGTCACGTGTATCAGATGAGAGGTTTTCAACTTAATACTGGGGTTGCCAGGATCTAACCCCATAGCAAGACTAGACAGTCCTACGTACAGAGTCCTCTTCTGAGCACATGTACATGCACACATGCACAAGCGAGTGCACGCTTGCATACACACACACTTCTGAAATGTTCTGTGGTAAGGGAAAGGAAGCCCTGTGTCTGAGCTAGGCTGGGGAGGAGCTTCTGGGCACACACTTACATCTTCCTTCTCTCCTGAATTTCTCTTTGCGTTCTTCTCCATGGCACCTGACTTAACAGCAAATGGCATAAGCCACAGCTCGGCTGGGCTTTGCTCCAGCCCCATCACTTCAGTCACTCCTACCCTCTTGCTGATGGTGAACATAGTAGCAAGATCCTGAAAGCCTCGGGCCATCTCTGTCTTTACATTGTTCTACCCCATAGCTATGAGGGGTGTTCAAGGGTCACCATGGCAGACATGCGAACCACAGGGCATTTTCTTCCATGCAGACACGATAGTGTGTACCAAGAGAACCCTTTGCACATGTAAGTGGAAGCCTGTGTGGTTGACAAACCCGGAGTCTTTTCATGAAGATGTGCAAAGAATCCAAATCTAGAAGGAAAAAAAGAAAAGAAGAAGGCAACAGCTATCCTTGTGTTATTATTTTGGTACTTCTTGTTAACCAGCCCTTGTTGACAATCCTTTGGGAACATACTCAGTGCCCACGATGATGCCTGTGATGAGTCCAGATGTGAAATGAGATCATCGCAACCACAGATGTGCTGCCGGGGGCTGGACAGGGCTCCCGAAGGGCTGGGAAGGGGGTGCGGGGGTGGGGGGCAGAACATCAGCTGAGCAACAATGCCCTGCTCTGTGCTGTCTGCAGTCTTCAGAGCAGCTCAGATGGCGAGCTGTTTACTGGAGCACCGAAGACCTCAGCAGAGAAGAGGGAAGAGGCATTGTGTTTTCGCAGATGTATCAGATTTCAGTTTAAACAGACAGGGAGCACTTGACTGTGGCCAGCCTAGGGCTGAGGCAGGAGCAGTGCTGAGTGCTAATTTGCCACGCTTGGCTTACCGTGTAGCCTCGTCCTCTGGAGACCACAGATGCCTACACCCTGTACATTAGTCAACTACATGAAGGGTTGTATGAGCTTGGTTTAAGTGTGACACCTGAATAATATTTGTTTTGTTTTGTTTTGACTCTGTTTTAATTTGAGATTAAAATGGGATCAGTTTTGAACACAAGCATGACTCTCACATCCTCAAAATCTCTCAGCAGGAATGTATCAACATGAGAGCCCACACTGCCAGCCACGGTTGATCTTCTAGAATTAATAGAAGGATCACATAATAATTTACAAGGAATCTCTCTATAAACCCATGTGCCAGTAGCAAAAAAGGTCGAATTTGGTATTAAATACACAATGTCAGTTATATAGCACCCTAAAATTGAAACTCAAGTAAAAATCCAACCTTTTCATATATATATATATGATCTCTGTAAGAAAGATTTAAAAATTCTTGGGAAAAAAGTCAAAGAAGAATGAAATAACGGAGTCAGAATAAATCTTCCCACAGGGCCTTGAGAGATGGCTAGGCTGTCTCTCTAACCTCTTACAGGAGACCCGGGTTTGGTTCCCAGCACCCACATGGTGGCTCACAATTATCTGTAACTCCAGTTGCAGGAGATTTGACCTTCTCCTGACCTCCTCAGGTACCATGTACGCATGTGGTGCACATACACACATGCAGACAAAACACTCAGACACATAAAATAAAAATAAAATAAAAATAAACCTTAAAACAAAAACCCCCAAAGTGGACCTTACACAATCCCTGGACCCTGGGTCATCAGCGCACACCAACCATCATAACAAATACAAATGGTGGCTGCAGGTGGGGGATGGGGAGCAAGGTCCCTGTGACTTAACGGAACTCTGCTTTGACCCTAAAGCCAGTATATAATTTTTTTAAAATCTACCAAACATTACTCAGAATAAGCCATGCATAGTGGCACATGGAGGTAGAGGCAGGTGGATCTCTGTGAGTTCGAGGCCAGCCTGGTCTACAGAGTGAGTTCCATGACAGCCAGGGCAAAAGGTAAACCAAAGTCCCCCCTGCAGCACCATTCACCTCGTCACCAGTCCTTGCCTTGTCTCCTTGTGCACAGTGTCTAGGTTGGTGGGGATGCTGAGGGTACCCTACATGACTTCACTGAGCAGGTCTTTGCTGGCGCCAACACAGAAGCATCTTGGTCATAGTGAACCCTTCAGTGTTCTCAGCCTAGGAGGCTGTCCCTGCCCGCTTGCTTGAGTTACTGACAGCACTAGCAAACCTAAGGCCAAGAGTAAGAAAGTCTGCAGTTGAGAGCAGCTCCCAGTGCTCTTGGTGGCGGGATGACAGCCTTTGCTGTACAGATTGCTCCTGTTAGTCTGGTAGCTGCCTCCTTGCTCCGGCAATGGTTTCACAGTGGTTGCCATTATGTGTCAACCTAGCCAAGCTAGAGTTGCAGATCACAATCCCCACCCCTACCTCAGATCACAGTCCCCCACCCCCACCCCAGACCACAGTCCCCCCCCACACCCCTGCCCCAGATCACAGTCTCCTCATATTGACCCAGACCACAGTCCCCCCCACCCCTGCCCCAGATTACAGTCCCCCCCATACTGACCCAGATCATAGCCTCCCACCCCTGCCTCAGATCACAGCCCCCACCCCTGCCTCAGATCACAGCCCCCACCCCTACCTCAGATCACAGACCCCACCCCTGCCTCAGATCACAGCTCCCCATCCCTGCCTCAGATCACAGTCCCCATCCCTACCCCAGATCACAGACCCCACCCCTGCTCCAGATCACAGTCCCCCACCATACATCACCAGATAACAATCCCTCACCCCTACCCCTACCCAGATCACAGCCCCCCACTCTCCTACCCAGATCACAGCCCCCCATGCTCCTACCAAGATCACAGTCCTCCCCACCCCTGCCCCATCTAAGCCTTGCCTTCTGTGCCTCCCACTATCTGAAGTCCACCATGATCTAAACACATTACATGAAAACCCAGATGTGAACAAGTTATATGTTGCAGCCGTCTGACAGCTGGTAAGAGTCTTTCAGTGTTCTGCTCTATCCAACCTGGAATCCGACCTGGTTTATCCCTATCATCTGTGTCACCTGCCCGTTAGTCACTTGGTAGCTATCTGTTAGCAGACCAACTGTCACAGTGCCATGGGACTTGCGTTCAAGGAACCTTTATATTACTTAACAATGGCTCAAAGGACAAGAGTAAAGATGTTGGCAATCGTATTGTAGTATATTGCTAAAACTTCCCTATATGCTATTATTTATTATTAATTTCTTATTAGTATACAAAGTCAATTTTAATGCTGATGTATATGGGGGAAAGTCACAATATACATAAAGCTCAGGGTCATTTACTGTCTTAGACTCCACTGGGGATGTTGGGTTGTGGGCCCTGTGGGTGAGAGAAGCCTGATGCCGTTAGTGAAGACACTTTTTATAGGTTAAACTAACATAAAAGTTACTAGACTGGGGCTTGGGAGATGGCTCGGTCAGTAAAGTGCTTGCACATAAGCCTGAGGACCCAAGAGTGATTCCAAGTGTGTACAAAGCCAGGCATTGTGACACACACTTGTAATCCCAGCACTGGCCTGGTAGACAGAGTAGGACTCCTGGGGCTTGATGACCAGCCAACCCAGCCAATCAGCAAACCCCAGGCTGATGAAAGGCCCTCCCTCAGAAACTAGGTGGACTGCTTCTGACATATGATGCCCAAGTTTGCTCAACACACAGGTGTATACACAGCATCATCAGAATGTGAGTGTACCAACATGCGAAACCTCTGTGTGATGAGGGTAAGCCTCATCCCACTCATGACAGGCCTTCAGGAAGCACAAACATTCCCATGCAAGGATTCTTCCACCACAGTTGGTCTTCAGCCGTGAGCTTTACATCCATCCTTGCCCGGACCTACAGCTTGTTTGCCCTGCCCATTCTGAACTTGTGGGCTTTCCAAATCACATGAGTCTCTCCCTCCCTCCCTCCCTCCTTTCTTCCTTCCACCCTCTGTCTCTTTCTGTCTCTGTCTATTTCTCTGTTTCTCTCCCTCTCTCTCCCTCCCTCCCTCTCTCTCCCTCCCTCTCTCTCCCTCCCTCCCTCCATCCCTCCCTCTCCCTCCCTCCTTCCCTCCTCCCTCCATTTCTTTCTCTGTCTCCCTGTCTGTCTCTGTCTCTTGTCTGTTTTGTTTTCAAGATAGGTCTTGCTACATAGCTCTGGCCGTTCTGGAACTCACTGTGTAGAGAAGGCTGACCTTGAACTCACAGATACACACCTGTCTCTGCCTCTGTCTCTCCCTCTGAGTGCTGGGATTAAAGGCGTGCACCACCATGGCCCAGCTATGATCCAGCCTCTAAAGGTAAACGTGTGTATATAAAAATGTGCATGCTCTCAGAGAATCAAGCCTACCCAAGCCTCTGGTTGGAGACCTCTGAAAAATGTAATTTGCAATGCCCAGTAGCAGAACTGGGCGGGTGGCTCCCAGGCTGCCTTCGCTGTCTTTGTAATGTAACCAGCACTACAGAGGCAGGAGAGAAAACAGTCCCCACTGCTGTAGAGTGAGGGGGGGAGGTGTAGAGGCTTCATCTAGGAGGGGAAGCAGAGAGGACTGGAGATTCCCAGAGCTCCTATCCCGGGCGCCTTCCTCCTCCCCTGTCCTCTGCTGTACTCAGAGAATCTGTTCAGAAAGGCAGAACATTCTAAAAGGCTGGAAAAGAAGGAGGAGGAAAGAAAGAGAGGGAGAGGAGGAGGAGGAGGAAGAAAAGAACAAAGGGGGAGGGGCACACTATTTGGATACATGTGTCAAAAGACAAAAATAGTGTGTGGAGAAAAAGCAATATTTGTTTGCCTTCCATGCTCTGTTTTGTTGCTGTTTTATAAAAAACACTGTGAAAGTTGTTGGAATAAAAATGAAGTCACATCTGCTTGCAGAGGAAAACTTGGTTTCTCCAATGGAGTGTCACTAAGTACACAGCTGATGGCAGACACAAAGTGAAGTCAGTGGCCTTTGTGTTGACTTTCTTTCTGTCCCATGTTGTTTTGTTTGGGCATTTTTTGTTGTTGTTGTTGACTGGTTTTGTTCATTTGTTGTTTGTTTGTTTGTTTGTGTTTTAATGGGTTTTGTTTGTGCTTGTATCTGTTACTTGTGCCTTTTCTTTCTATTTTTATTTTTTCATTTTGGTAACCATATCGTGGTATATTGCTAAAATGTCCCTATATGTTATTATTTATTATTAATTTCTTATTAGTATACAAAGTAAAATTTAATGCTGATGTATATGGGGGAAAGTCACAATATACATAAAGCTCAGGGCCATTTACTGTCTTAGACTCCACTGGGGATGTTGGAATGTGGGCCCTGTGGGTGAGAGAAGCCTGATGCCGTTAGTGAAGACACTTTTTATAGGTTAAACTATTTGCCTGTTTGTATGTTTTCCAAAGAGGGAAAAAAGGCATGGAGTTGGGTGGGTGGGGAGGTAGGGGGGACCTGGGAGGAGTTGGGGGAGTGGAAACTGTGCTCAGAATATATTGTGTGGAAAAATATTATCAATTCAAATACATAAATAAAAATGAAATCACTTGGGCCCAACACCAACAAAAATAAATAAATAAGTCTGGGAGGTCTTAGAGACAGGAACTCCACCTCCTCTCCTTTGTCTAATAAGGACCCACTGGAAACACAGCCTGTGCAAAGGCGTCCACACCTTACCCAAAAAGTGCTTTCTCAAGGGCATCTGCCTACAAGGACCTACCCCCAATCATTAGTCCCAGTAGCCAAGGACTTGGATACTTTTTCACTTAACTTTAAAACTTCTTGTCTTTTTTCTTGTTCCTGAATACATGTGGGGGCCATGAGGGGTGACTTTTGCTTTACCATGAGCAAATATTCTTTTTTTAAATATGTTTTTTAATTGAAATAGAATTACATTACTTTCCCCCCTCCTTTCCCTCCCTCTAGCACCTCTCAAGTCTCTCAAGCCCCTCCCATGTCCTCCTCCCACTCTCAGGATGATAGTCTCCTTTTCTTCATGATTGCTACATGTATTTGTGTCTTTACGAACATGGCGAGGCCATTTTGTTGTGTGTATATGGTTTTAGCTACATCAGACAACTAGTAAATGTTGCAGGATATTTGATCCCATGGTGAACTCTGAGGCTGTGAACTGTAAAAACCTGTTTCTTGTAAACAGTTGATTAAGGTGTGGTTCAGCCAGCCCTAGCACACACCTTTAATCCAAGAGCTTTTGGTACACAGGATTTAATAAAGTTGACCCTAGGTCAAGAGGCAGAGCAAGAACTCAGCTGACGGGGGATTAAAGAGTAGGAGGGACTTTGAGTTGAAGGGTTTCTAAGACAGTGTGGATAAGAAGAAAGAGGCTTTTAGGCTTTGAGCTAGCAAGCCTTTGGCCTTGGGGTTTTTTTGTTTTGTTTTGTTTTGTTTTTTGCCCTTTTCTTCCTGGGCTGTCAGCTGAGCTAGTGAGCTTTTTGGGCTTTTTCATCTGAGACTAAGCTGAGTAGGAAGGTCAGCTGGGTGCTTTCTCTGCCTCTCTAGAGCTAGCAGGTTTTCACCCTAGCATCTGGCTCCTGAGTCTTCTCTGGCAAAATCAAACCATTGGGATTTTCATTTATTAAAACAACAAGTAAAGCTACTCATTCTTGGGAAAGGCTAGTTCTCCCTCGCTCAGTAACCATTCCTTGGCTGTGGTTCTTTGTATATGGTGGGACTCCACAAAAATTTTCCCCCTTCCATGTTAACATACTCATCTATTGTGATGTATATCCCACAGCAGATCACCTGGACACAGGTTTAAACCAGTAGAATGTCTTTATTAGAGGGCAGGCGACTACACTGGGTCTTCGGCATCCCAGTGTAGCCGGAAGTCTTTCTCAGGGCGAGCTTTTAAGCACAACAATCATGGGTTGACGCCCTTCTGTTAGCAAGAAGAGTTACCCAGAAGTGGACCTACAGAAGACAAAAGCAAGGTTAGTACATTTGGGGACTTTCCCAGAACTATTGTCTTTGATGGGTCAGGACTTGGTTCTTGTTCTGTCAGGTGGTGCTGTCTCTGTGCTCAGTTCCAAGGCCTGAATGGTATCTCCGTCACGCTGTCAGTTGTGCTAAGGTCTCGGGCCTGTTACACATAGATGCCACCATTGTTCCGGTCTCGTTTAATAAGCCATTTCTAAGAAGACTGTTTCACTACCGACTTCCTAGTGTTCTGGCTCTTACAATCTCCCTGTTCCCTCTCCTGTCATGTTCCCTGAGCCTTAGGTGCAGGAGCTGTGATATAGATGCATCTATGAGGCCTGAGCCTCCCACAGTCTCTGTATTGTGTCCAGTTGTGGTTTTCTGTGATGATCTCTACTTGCTGGAAGGAAAGGATGCTTTGATGAGGGCTGGTAACTACAGTTATCAGTGAGAATAAGGATAAAATTTAGAACGTAGTAAGGAATTGTGGTGGTCCAGCAAAGTGGTGGTTAACACAGATTCTTTTCCAAGGTCCATGACCTCAGTAGCCCTGGGAATCTTGCTAGGTTTCCAGTACTAGGCATGGCGTCCCTCCTGTTGAGTGGGCAGGCCTTACGTCTAACTAGACGTCTGTTGGCTGCCACCATCATGTGAATGCCACTCGTTACACCTTTGTTTATATCTTGCCATGCTGGGATTTGTCACGGTTCACAGTTATTGCAGCTGGGTAGGAGGACTATTTAATTCTTCCTTTGGCAGCTTGCATAGTATGTTCTGGAACCTGTGTCCTACGTTTGTGACATCTTCAGGAATTGAGGCCACACTCAACCCCTGGGAGGCAGCCAAGGACTACAGAGGTAATCTACATTGTCGTGCGAGTCACTTGGACTATCCTGACCGAGCATTTGAAAGATGTATTGTGCCTGATACTGGGTCTTGCTACTCTATGGCTCCTGTGGAGAGAACTATTAACCCAAGCAGCCCAACTTCCTTTTATATGAATATAAAATAATGACTCTTGAGGATTTATTTAAAAAAAAAAAAAGTCCTCAGTGCCATTTGTCTCCCTCCCCTCATTTTCCCTTTGCACTGACCTTCCTTCCTCTCTCCTTCCTCCCCTGATGGAGCCTCTCCCCAGTATTCCATTTCCCACTTTACATCACCTATATCCTATCTCCGTTCCCTCCCCCACCCTCACCTATAGTCCCTTTATAGTTCCTTGGTCTCTGGGGTCACTCCATGCTGTACACCGACTCCAGAGGTTTTGGAACTAGAAACTGCAGATGAGAGAGAACATGTGACATTTGTCTTTCCGGGTCTGGATTACCTCACTCAATAAAGTCTTTTCCAGGCTCATCTATTTACCTGCAAAGTTCATGGTTTCATTTGTCTTTACAGCTGAATACCATTCTACAGTAGCACATTTTCATTATCTGCTAATCCACTGAAGGACATATAGGTTGCTTCCATTTCCTGGCTGTAAGCTAAGGTACAGTGAAAGCACCGAACTAGGCCACTCCAGGGGTAGAAAGATTCATTGCAGATCAAACTTCTAAAAGCAATGGGGGGTGGAGGGGAGTAAGAGAGAAGCAAAGTAGATTTTGTATGACAGCAGTCTCTTGGGATTTTTTTTTTCTCTTTTATTGGTTCGTATACCTCTACCTCACTTCCAACCTTTATTCTCCCCTATTCCCTCCCAAGCCCCCAACACTAGGTAGGAGAGCAAGAAGGTTAGAGAGAAAAGGGGGTGTAGGCCTCTATTGGCCTTGAGGCAAATCCAATCTTCATTGTCAGACTCTCCAGCAATCTGACAATAGCAAATACAGCAGCAGGATGAACCAGCAGCTGCCTCAGGCCCTCTCAGGGCTCTCAAATTTATACCCTCTCCAGAGTCTCCAGAATTAAACTATCTGCAGCTGGCAAAGGTCATGGTCCTGCTAGTGCAGGAGGCAAATCATAATCACCTGCTGTGAAGCAGCCTCTTATCCCACACCTAGAATTAAAATAAAAACATATTTACATAACATAACTGGGTTTTTAAAAAAACAAAAACTCTCACTACAACTGTCAGGGGTGGGGAGGTGAGGGGAGTAGGGGGTGTGGGGGGGGTTGTCTAAGCTGTTCAGAACTAAAGGTCCTTGTTTCAAGTAGTTAAACTTTGGGAGTGTGTGGGCTTTGAACTTTTCCAAACCTGCTTTATTTGGGGTTCTTTAATGCTTATACCTCCCTTCCAACCCACCTACCCTACAAAGGAGAGAAAAGAAGTTAATGGGAATAGGAGAAGTAGACCTTTTTAGACTCAGTTCCTTGGAGCGATTTCACTGGAATAGTCAGCAGGATTCCAGCAGACCCGTTAAACAGCAAACCAGCAATTCAGCAAAGGTGGACCGCAACCGCAGTAACAGGAATCCGGAGCAGCGCCAGAACCCGGAACCTCGAAGCATTCGCTGGAATGTTTCTCTTGTCTCAAAGTCGAGGAATGAACAGCCACACAATAGGAAATGATGCCAAGACCAAAAATTCAAGCCCTACATCATATACACATCTCCTCTAAGAGCCCATACTAAGATGTTTATCAGTTGGCCAAGACCATGCCCCAGCGTGGGACAGTTCCTCTTCTAGTGGACAAAGACCATGTACTCTCTCAAAAGTTTGTTTTCAGCAGACAAACACCACACACCTTCACACAAATCTGTTTCACACCCCACACTTGGGATCAAAACAAAAACATGTTTAGATCCACTACAGGGGTGGATCACAGGAGGTTCCTGGTAAGCAGAAACCACCTTATGAGATCTACTTTTCTGGAAAAGTTGGAAAACCACCTTTAAGCATCTGTTTACCTAATATGAGCCTTCTGTTTAGGATACTGTGCTGTATCCTATGTCATCAGCGTTGCCATTTTGGTGGTGGGCTTATTGGACCTAACAGTAGCTATAGAACAACTAAATATTCTTTAGAGCTTTATTCTTGTTGTTTGTTTGAGGCAAGGTCTCCACGTAGCTCTGGCTGTCCTGGAACTCACTATGTAAACCAGGCTGGCCTTGAACTCACAGAGATCTGCCTGTCTCTGCCTCCTGAGTGCTAGGATTAAAGTTGTGCACTAGCACACCCAGCAAATACCGCAGTATTCACTACCTCGAAATTCATTATCTTTGGAGACTGTTCTCTTTTTTATTTATGTTACAAATAAAATAATTATTTATTCCCTGCTGTAAAACAGCACCATGTAGCAGTGAGCTTTTGTTGCTTAGTAACAATGAACCCCAAATCTTAGTGACCCACAACCAAACACATTTATTCCTCATAGCCATGTTTCTTTCTTCATGTGGAAGTATTCCTGGTACCCACAGCACCTTTGAGAGTCTGGTAGACTCCCTCACTAAAAGCCAGAAATTTGGCTTCACCTTCATGGCCTCCAGTGGAGGCCTTCCCTTCCCTTCCCTACTCGGCGTAGTCACATGCTCATTCTTCTAAAAGGCTGTCTGCTAATCCAGGTGTTCTCAGGATAGAGTAGCTCCCGGGCTGAGTTCATGTGCCATCACCATCAAGGAGAGCCCACACATGAAACTGGCTGATGGGCTGGCTGTCTCCCTGAGCCCGTCTATCCTGCAGAGTGGAAGCACCACTGCAGACATAGTTTGCCCACAGAAGTGGGTGTCTACCTACCAGCATGTGCTCCCTCCAGGACTCTGTTAGCTGCAGAACTTGGGGCCCCACACTCAGCCATTCCTTTTGAAGTCATTATCCTTGGATAGGACACCTACATGGTGTCCTACAGGACAAGTGTCCTCTGAGTTTCAGAGAAGGCAGCACCTAGCTCTACAACCCCACTGCGTAAGCACGCGTTAGCACAGCATTTTAATATGTGAACTCTCTTCCTTCATTTCCATCATAGCCCATCCAGGTTCACATCGCTCTTCTCATTACAAACAAAAACCCCTCAGGCTACACATTTAGTTTACTTGCCCAGAGCTAGATGTGAGTTAGGGTAGGTCCCTCGGCTCTCGTTGACTATTAGTCTTTTCACAGGTGACTCCCTTTTTTTTTTAATTAAACCTATCCATTTTCGTTTAAGTTGGGAGCTCCAGATTCGTTGATAGGGAACTTCTTCTCCGTGTAGAGTTGGTCTTTAAATATCATTTCCCACCAGGAAGAACCAGAGCTCCTGGGAGAAACAACTCATGAAAGATTTGGGCCAGGAAGTCTACAAGGAGAGCCCAATTGGAGGTTCACCGGCACACCACAGATGGGACTGTGTAAGCATCTTAAAACAACAACAACAACAACAACAACAACAACAACAACAACAAAATGCATGACCACTGGTCAGATTGTGTTAGCTACTTTTCTTAGGAAGGGTGTTCTTGGGTTTGCAGTTTGAGAGGATACAGTCTGCCACCTGGGAAAAGGCACTGTAGCAGGACGGAGATGTGGCTGATTACTTGCTGTTTGCAGTCAGAAAACAATGGACAGGAAAAGGGGCTGAACAATCAATCAAACCTCAAGCCCGGTCCCCAGTGAACACTTCCTTCAGCAAGGCTCCACCTCCTAAAGGTTCCACAACCTTCCAAAACTGTGCCACCATCTGGGGGGGGGGGGCAATTGACACAAGAGCCTGTGGGAACCATATCAAGGCAACAGCCAAGACATGAGTGCTTGGGATGCAAGGTGCACATGTTATATGAAAAACACCATCTTGCCTGGAGACCAGGCACCTTCACCGCTCCAACTGGGCAATGCTGTTAGCCTGGCTTCACTTGCGCCTGGACCTCCACAGCTGGAAACCGGGGTGAGGTGAATGAGTAGAGAAACTAGGCCAGCTGTGGTACAATAACAGAGATAAAGCCTGTTGAGGGGCTGTGCCCAAGAGAAGAGGTGAGAGGAAAGCTAAGATGGGAGGTGCAAATCTAATGGAAGATGTACTTGGGGTACCACTTGAGGGCACAAGGGTGATGTGTAGCTGCTACCCTGGCCAGGTAAGGTCAGCATGCAGCCTCACTCAGAGAAGTGAAGGGAGGGAAAGAGCAGGCATGCAGGAGGCTGGGGGAGTGGGGGAGGATGGGAGGAGAGTGGACAGAAATACAGAATGGAAGGCAGGAGGCTGGGGAATAAGGGAAGCAGGTTGTTGGCCCTGGCTTCGTACTTATATTACTGTTTCTCACTGGTGTCTGGGGTGTAGCTGACACATGTGGGTTGCAGCAGTTGCTGGTTTCAATTTGTTTTAATGCCCAGGAACAGGGCTTTGGGGCTGGTAAGCTTAATTTTACCTGGTGTAACAGACAAAACGTATTCTTCTCTTGGGACGACTGAAGGCAAACACAGAGCTGGAAGATGATGGAGGCAAAGTGCAAGAAAGGAGGCCTCGGAGGAGATGAGGAGGCAATGGAGACCAGAGCGAGTGAGCAGGGGCATGGAGGAAACCGTGCAGCAAGGAACCTTGGGAAAACCTGGTGCTCCCTCAGAGCCTGGGTCCTCAGCTCAGGGCCCTGGATGGTGCTCACGGGATGCCAAGGCAGCTTTGGGAAGCACAGCCCATTTCTGCCCCAAGGCTACACAGGCTGCAGCCCAATTCTGCGTCTACAGCCTGCCCCTTAACCCTAACCCTAACCCTAACCCTAACCCTAAACCTAACCCTAACCCTAACCCTAACCCTAACCTAACCCTAACCTAACCCTAACCCTAACCCTAACCCTAACCCTAAGCCTATCCCTAACTCAAGAGTTATCTAAAGATCATGTCTGGGTACTTAATGTTCTTTCACCTTCAGTTTTCCATGCCCAGTTTTGAGCCTGAACCAATCATTAGGCCTCAAACCTGAGACAAAGGGCTAACTGAGGTGCCCACTAACATATCAAAGCAGATGTGGCCGCCTGGTTCTCCTTGTATCCCTTAGTACCTCCCTGTTATAGGGCCCTTCTAGCTACTTCTCCAGCCCAGGGGCTGGGCTGCCCTTCCCTATATAATCCAACCATTTTTGCTATGCCCAATCCTTTGGGCTCTTTTGATCTGCCCTTTACCTTCCTGGCCTCTTGGTCTGGCTCTCCTCTCTCCCCTCCCCTGCTTTCATCACATGGCCTGGCTCAGGGTCATGTTCACTCTGGACTCTCTCAAACGTCCTGCCTCTGGCTATGTCCTCTCTTTTATCTACAATAAATCTTCTCCTCCACCATGCCTAGGAACAATCATGTCCTTCCATTTTTTTTTTCTTTTTCTTTTCCTTTTGTTTTTATTCACCAATAATAATGTGCTTTAGGTAATGATGTATTTTCTGGTTCTGAATTCTCAAGTGCTGCGATTGCTGGGGTTGGGGATTTGTAGACAATGTGTATGTGTGTGGAGACAAAAATAAATTCATTCATGGGCTCCAGGACAGTTCCAGAGAGGGATGGACAGTCCAGCTTTTCAGGTCTCCTCAGGAAAGGAATATGAGGACAAATTGAGTGGAAACGAAGACATTAAAGAGATACTCTGTGGCTTGAAGAAGAGGGAAATATGGAAGTCCGGTTGTGGGAGTTTGAACAGGAATGCCTTCCATAGGCTTCTATATTTGAATGCTTGGTCAGCAGGGAGTGGACCTACTTGAGAAGGATTAGGAGGTGTGGCTTTGTTGGAGGAGATGTGGCCTTGTTGGAGGAGGTGTGGCCTTGTTGGAGGAAGTGTGTCACCAGGGTGGGGGGTGAGGGGGGTAGATTTTGAAGTTTCAAATATTCAAGCCAGGCCCAGTGGCTCTCTGCCTGCTGCCTGCAGGATCCAGATGTAGAACTCTGCGCTATTTCTTTCTTTTTTTTTTTTAAGATTTATTTATTATTTATACAGTATTCTGCCTGCGGGCCAGAAGAGGGCCCCAGATTTCATTATAGATGGTAATCAATCACCATGTGGCTGCTAGGAATTGAACTCAGGACCTTTGGAAGAGCAGCCAGTGCTCTTAACTTCTGAGCCATCTCTCCAGCCCCCTCTGAGCTACTTCTATAGGACCATGTCTGCCAGTGTGCCACCATGCTCCCACCATGATGACAATGGACTAAACCCCTGAAACTATAAACCAGCCACAGTTAAATGCTTCCCTCTATAAGAGTTGCTATGGTCATGGTGTCTCTTCTCAGCAATAGAACACTGACTAAGACACCAGTCCATCTTCCACTGGAGACAGAAGGGAAGTGCAGGAACCATACAGTGCAGAACAGGTGACTATGACATCCCTCTCCAGGCCAGGAACTTGTCCTCAGAAATGAGGTGACTCTCCCCTGTCCAGAACACTGGAGTAGAATCCTGCTTGGCCCTGGGTGTTTCTGTCATGTAAAGTCCAAGCAAAGACCTAGCTCTTGGAGGCCCAAGGCTGCAGATGCATACCACTACCCATTCTCCAAATAGTTGCTGCAGTGCACTTGGTTTTAAAAAGAAAAATAGCATCGTCTACAAGGCCACCGTCTCTTCAGTAGTTCACCAAAGGGGCCATCCAGCTGAGGGACTTTGGGGTGCCAGGATTTCAGCTTCTTCCAGAGAGAAGAAAGAGAAGTCCCATATCAGATACCATCTTTCCTCATGAGACCTTGAGCTGGGCGTGCAGTGGGAACATTCAGAATGGCATGGAAGGGTCCACTGTAGCTGATCTCTTGGCTGATACAAGCCCCAAATCAAAGACTGCCTGATAAGCTTGTCACACAAGTGACTTTTTAAAGAAGTTGCAGCCAGCAGAAGAAACACTGATGCTGTGTGCTCTCGCAATGCCAGCGTAGGACAGATGTGCCCCGAGTGAGTCAGGGATGACTTGTCCTACTTAGTGCATCAGTGGGATCCTGCTTGATTGTTCTCTGATCACAGTTCCTGTCCATGTCTGCATTGGACATGTCACAGAAAGGCTTGTGAAACGCTTTTTTTTTTTTTCACATTCCCTTCGATAACGCCATTCTCAGGACCAGTAAGGATGAGGGTCCAAACTTACACCTAACCTAACAAAATAACACAGGCCCAGCATGAAACAACAAAACCTCCTGATAAGAAACAAAGCCTTGAGTTGCAATTCCAAGATCTTAAAATAATTCGACCTAATAATGTGAATAAAGTTGAATGAAACAAAAAAAAAAGGAAAAACTTTATGCATTATTACACTAACAGAATTCTCAACACTCTGGCTGATTTCACCTGGAATCACAGACTGTTTGTTTCACCTCCTTCTAGAACATTCTGTGAATGTGGGGAAAGGTGTTCTGTTTATGAAAACGAACCTGTTTCCTCTTGTATCTTAAGGCTCATTAACCCCCATCAAATACCACATGTTTTAGAAGGAAGCAAAGTGGAGCCATGCCTGAGACTCTCTTCCTCCTCCAACTCTGGTCACTATTCTATTCATCTACTGAGCTCTAGTCAGCTATTTCTCCAAGTGCCCTTCTTTTTCTTATTGAGCCTCAGCTTCCTCCAACCTCTCTCCACTGCATCCCACTCAGGCGAGTCAGAGCTCCTCTAGAAGGAAATCCTTCTTCCATCACCATCATTTCCTGTTGGCATATAAACACTGTTTCAATTTTGGGTTCCTTACATCGCTTTCTCCCTTTTCCTCCCCAATCCCTCCCAACACCCCTAACACCAGATAGGGGAGAGAGAAGGTTAGTGGGGAGAAGGGGAATAGTTTTCCTTAGTTACTTCCTGCTCTTTAGAGTCATTGGGTTCCTTGAGGCAAGTCCAATTTTCATTTCAGGGCGTCTCAGACTTCTTCTTGTCACACTGCATCATCAGCTACCAGAAGCAGCAAGAGGGAAGCACCAGCCGACTTCTTCTTTCTTGGATCTCTCAGTCTCTCTCTGGGTCTGGCTTTTATCCCCACTGACAAAGACAGCGCCCCCGCATGAGGTAGATCACAGCTGACAAAGATCACATGCCCTCTGCCCTCTCTGGAGGCAGTTATCAGCTGTGGACAAACTGGAGCAGCCCCCATACCCCAAACCTGGGATTGAAACAAAAACATGTTTACCTATCATAAACCAAAACTTCTACAACAATTTTCACTAAGAAGTTCCCTGCTGAGGGGGTCTTCCAAGACCTTGAGGCTCAGGAGGAAGAAACCAAAGGTTCAGAAGTTGCAAGCTCCCTGGACTACATGCTACAACACAGATGGAGGGAGAAAAGGAGGGAGGGAAAATGGCCCCGGAGGGAGAGAGGGGGCCCTCATACAAAGAAAGCTCTGCTTCACTACCTGCTAACCCACAGGTATCACAAGGAAGGAAGAAAAACTCATCATAAACCGTACGATGACTCACTTTGCTTATGTGCCATGCTCCAAAAAATAATAATAATAATAAAATAAAATAAATGTATTTCTCACAAACTTATATGGGTTTCACCATCTTTCTGTTTGATGTATTTAAGTTGTTTTGTTTTTCTTGAGACAAGCTCTCATGATGGCAGCCCAGGCTGGCCTCAATCTCTGATCCTGCCTCAGTCTCCAGGGTACTGAGATGGTAGCTAGGCATCAACCACACCTGCATTTGGCTCTACCATCTCAAACACGCGTCAGTGTTGATTTGTTTCGTAAAAGCTGTCTTCTCACAAGCTCCCCACAAGAAGAGTATTGTTGTCTTAACTACTCTCTGTTTCTGTGCTAAGACACCATGACCAAAGCAACTTACAGAAGAAAAAGTTTAATGGGCTTACAGTTCAAAGGGTGAGTCCATGACTACCATGGCAGGAATCATGGCAGCAGGCAGGCAGGCATGGAACTAGAGCAGTATATGAGAGCTTACACAGTAAGACAATAACCACAAGTCACACACACACACACACACACACACACAACACACACACACACACACACACACACACACACACACACAGAGAGAGGGGTAGGGGAGAGAGAGAGAGAGTGCCAACTGGGAATGACACGGGCTTTTGGAACCTCCAAACCCATTCCCAATGACACACCTCCTACAACAAGGCCACACCCCCAAAGCCTTCCCAGACAGTTCCACCATCTGGGGACCAAGCATTTAAATATAGGAGCCTATAGATACTATGTTTTTTCCTACACATGCATAACTACGATAAATCTTCATTTATAAATTATGTACAATAAGAAACTCATAAAAATAAAATAGAATAATTGGTATAGTGTAGTATAGTATAGTATAGTAACATCCATTTAATATTTACAAACCACACCTGGCATTTTCCTTTGGTATGCTCAGGCTTTGATTGACTGAATAACTGAAACTGCCAGAAAAACAGGAACAATGGAAAAGGGTAACTACTCTAAGACTTCTGCGCTTCAGGAAGATGGAATAGGATGATGTCCTAGTTCACTTCTATTGCTTTGATAAAATATTAGCTAAGACCTACTGGGGAGGAAAAGGTTTATTTTAGCTTACAGACTAAGGTCCAGCACTTAGGGCAGCCAGGGCAGGAGCTCAAGGCAGGAACCTGGAGGCAAGAATTGAAGCCAAGACCATGGAGGAATGCTGATTCCTGGCTTGCTTTCCCTGGCTTTCTCACTTATCTCCCTTATACAGCCCAGGACCACCTGCCCAGGGATTGGCACCACCCACAGTGGGCGTGGCCCTCCCACACCAATTAACAATTAGTAAAAGTGACCTACAGACATACCTTTAGCCCAGTCTCATAGAGGCAAGTCCTCAATGAGATTACTCTCCCCAGGAGTGCCAAGTTGACAACTGAAGCTGAGATGACAGGTTATAATCACGATCACGTATACATTTTAAGGGGCTAAGAGGTCTTTGGGTTTCCTCTTTGTTCATCTCTCTGGCTATTCTAAGAAAAGTGACATCCTTAGTTCCCATGTGTTGGCCAGACAAGCTTGGACCAAATCCTCAGCACCTCCCAAACTCTCCTTTTTGGATCACAGGGGAGGAACTGTGGGGTACTCCCCATACCAGGTGTAGAAGGTAGCCCCTCCTTTTTGTGAGGAAAATTTTCTGGTTTTCTCCCGCAGCTGGTGCTTTACTTTGCATCACTGTGTGCCTCAGGGCGGCTGGGAGAATTGGACCCACACAAAGGTCTCACGCTGCTTTCCAATTCTCCCTCAGACTCACCCTGTAGTGTCTCAAGACAGTGGAACAGAGTGGGAGGCACATTTTCCGCAAGGCGGCTCTCAGGAGAAAGCCGTGGCTCTCCCTAAATGCATGTCCTGCGTGTTCACACATAGCTCTGACTTTCTGCGAACAGTGTGACTGATATAGTCTATTTCCTGGACAGCGCTTCTTCATGGCTCCATAATAAAATAATATTTATGGAGTATCTTAAGCTTTGGGTTGAAAGTGAAACATGAGGCTCATAAATATAGCATGGAGCTCATTCGGCAAGTCCAGGCTGCATAAAATGGGTCTGTAGTTCGTCACTCGGCTCGGTGGCTATTCTGAGTTCCATAGAGTCCTCTGCGTGGGGTGATGATTGAAGAGGACACTTCCCTTGGAAGCACGGATAGTGCACAGCTCTGCGGCCGATGCGTGAACAGGTGCTGGGTGAGTGAGAACCCGCGGCATGGGAAGTCCGCTTTCCCCGCAGTTTAGTGGCTTGTGTCCCCAGCACTGAAAGGAGGCTGGGTCAAGAGCTAATCCGGCCTGATGGAGTCACCTCAGCCTCACCTTCAGTAGGTGCCTGAGGCCTCTCAGAGGAGTCGCCCCTCTTCTACAGCACAGCGGAGGGGAAGAAGCACATCAGCCAGCTTCCCATCCGTTACTATGACAAAATATCTGAGACGACCAACGCAGCAGGAGGAAAGCTTCATCTGGGCCCAGTTTCAGAGGTTTCAACCTGCAGGCCTGTTGGTTGGGAGCCCAGGCAACCATCATGGCGGGTGATGCAGGCTAGAGAAAACTGCTTTCCTTATTGCCACCAGGAAGTAAAGGAAAGAGGAGGGGCGGAGTCTCAACACTCCCTTAAGTGCATACCCCCAATGACCTAACTTCCTCCCACTTAGCTCCACTTCCTAAAGGTTCCAGTATGTCGCCACAGTGCCACAGCCTAGAGCTGAAGTGGAGGGTCCAGGAAGCAATATCAATATTGAGCCAAGGTACCACTGTCAAATCACTGATCACTGTGTGTCTGGGACACGAGGGAAAGCTACTTGGTCCCCTTGTGGAGTCCAGCTTGTCCCAAGGACAGCTAGCTTATGTGTAAAGATAATAAAAAGTCCAACTTGACTCAAGGTCTCAGTCTGTGCCCGGAGTCCAAGGACAACCAGCTGTGTCTAAAAATATTCCACTGCCCCTGAAAGGTACTAACCCCTCCCTGGTAGCCTGCTAAATTTTGCTTTTGCAAAAAGATTTAAAAAAAAAAAAAAAGCATGAAAGAGCTGGACAGACCCCCGATGCATCGGCTCAATAAAATTCCTTTGTGTATTGCATCGACATCAGACTCCGTTTCTCTCTGGAGACTCTGGGTATAGCCTAGAGATCTCTTTGAAGGTCTCAGTCTTACAGACCCAAACTGTAACAGGGTAGCTCATGAAAGCACAAGGTGCTGAGGACACTGCCTCCCTCTGGAGTCTTCCAGAGAGCTCTGCTTGTGACGATAGAAGAGCAAATCTGATTGGGGCCAATCCCAGATTCACCAAGAAGTGGCTGGTTGCATGGACTGGAAAGGGAGCAATATGTACACACACACACACACACACACACACACACACACACACACACACACAGAAAGAGGGGGGAGGCATGTCTAGGTCCTTTAAATACACACTACAACCAAGACATCAGCCCTCCCACAGAGGTGCGCACCATCACCTCAGGGGTATACAAGAAGGACCACTTCTGGAACCAGTGACAATTACAAAGTTGGCTTCAGAGAAGAAGCATCTGTGGTGGCAAACCTGCTAGGGAAGGCAGTTGTTAACAGGAGACACAGCTGGTATGTTTTCAAAGTCAATTCTACAATTTGGAGCAAACAACCAATGCTAAAAATCCCTGTCCTGGCTGCAGTTACAGACTTTTCACTCAGGAGAGAGACCAGCCATTGTTTTCATCAGTAAAAGAACATAAAGAGGGGCCCAGATGCCAGCCCTGCAAGAAGCCTTCCTCAATCCCGGCGGCAGGTGACAGGTGGACAGGCAGCGAACAGCTTGCTGTCTCTTCTGGGCTCCCCCTGAATCAGGGCTTATACTTTCAGTATTAGCTTTCACACATCCACTGCACCTGAGCCCACCAGAGGCTCCATCTAGCCAGTGGCCACTGTCCTACTGCACTGAAATGGTGACTTTTCTTAGGACAGAATCTCCCTGGGGCCTCCAGTAGACTGCCTCTAGTAATTCCAGAGCAGACAGACAGCAGAGCCAAGGAGGAGCTCGTGACTGACTCACCATGGCCAGCCTTCACCCGTCAGCTTGCTTATCTGTGCCGCACAAGGACAAACACTCCATCCTGGGTCGTGTTGGTTTCTTGGAGTCTTCTTTCCCAGGAGATCTCACTCTGGGCCCTGTCCCTGGGTGTTGAACTTACTGTTATCAATACATCTTGCTAATTTTGGGGGGTGTGCGTGCCAGGCAGCTGCCCTGTTCCTGGGTCCTTGATCTTCAAGCTTCTCTTCTCTGACTCTGATCCCCTAACCAAGTTCCTTGAAGTCATTTTTCACCAATGCCACAAGTTGTCCCTCAGTCTCCACTTAGCCCAGCCATGTGCAGAGCTAAATTCAGCCTCTCCCTACGCAACAGTCTTGGCCTATATTGCAAAAAAAAATTTTTTTTGAGACAGGGTTTCTCTGTGTAGGTCTGGCTGTCCTTGACTCACTTTGTCTACCAGGCTGACCTCGAATACACATAGATCCTCCTGCCTCTGCCTCCCCAAGTGCTGGGATTATAGATGTGCGCCACTACGCCCGGCTTATTTCAATATTTTTAAATAAATGCTGCCTTGTCATTTTAAACAAGGGTCAGAATAATTTTGCTTTAAGTCTTAACACCAACCTAAAACCAGGAAGTACCATCTGATTTTGCCCCATCAGAATGGGTTCACTGGATTGTCCCCTCTGACCCACAAGTGTCATCTGGGAGCTGGGGCTGGAAGGGCCAGTTCTGAGATGACCTTTTCCCTTCTATGTCTGGCCTGTCCGGTTTCCCAGCCTTTTCTCATCTGCCTGGCAGCTCCCCACAGGCTTTCTCTGTCTTTGTCTCTATCTCTGTGTATCTCTGTGTCTCTCTACTCTCTCTGTCTCTCTTCCTCTCCCCCGCCCCATCTATCTGTATCTCTCCGTGTGTGTGTGTGTGTGTGTGTGTGTGTGTGTGTGTGTGTGTGTGTGT
>OU015748.1:58871865-58896026 GCA_907169655.1 Acomys percivali
AAGAAGAAGAAGAAGAAGAAGAAGAAGAAGAAGAAGAAGAAGAAGAAGAAGAAGAAGAAGAAAGGAGCAGTTGGCACTGAGCTATGCAAACCATTTGTCAGATCTGTGTCTTATATCCAGGAGCTTTGCTAATTCTTGAGCAAATGAAATGCTTTTTAAACTGATGATTACATTTACTTGGGTAGATGATAGTACTGGCTGCTCATTTCCTTCTAAGTGTTTTTTTAATAATTATGTTTTTATTACTGTTTGGAATCTACTTATACAGCTCAGAACTTTAAGCAGCACTGAATATTGATAATGGATCCTGGGACCTGCTTTATGATTTTCATAGAAATACTTCTGTAAACAGAACTGTAAAGTCTTTACAGAAATGTGCCTTCCTGTCCTTAGAGCTCTAAGATCTTTTCTGGTTCTGATGGAACCAGAGCCCTGAAATTCACAAGTATCTCTTCAGGATCTAATAAAGTGAAATTTATTCTTCCAACATTATTGACTCATGACTATATTTTAAATTTTTTTAAATGCCTGTATTTCTTCCTGTATTAGGTCCTACATGATCATAGCCAATTATTTATTGCTGTTAAACATTAATCATTTGCACACAGTTTCATCACTATGTTAGAGGCGAGGGTGGTCTACAGTCTTGACACAGAGAACTTGTCGTAGGGGCCTTATTGCCTGGTTCTGACTGAGCTGCTGGCCCCAGAGCTGTGGGTAACTAGACAGGCCCATTTCTGAGACTGCTTGCATCCTTCTGGGGGTCCTTAGATCAGATAACAAACCGATGGTAGACAACAGCCATGGGTGAGTGTGGCTGCCTGAGACCATGGGCCATAGATGAAGTCTTTGACCAAGGAAGGAGTTAAGGCTTGAGGGAAGCCCACTTGCCAAGGTTGGTGAGTTATGGTCCTTGGCTAGGAGAACAGCATAGCGCCATGGCTCCCAAGCCAGAGAAAACATGGAAGGTCAAAGAACACAATGAAGGGCAGGAAAAGGCAGGCAAAGAAGAGGTGCAGTGGAAACACAAAGGCCTCCAGGCTGTGGGGTCCAAGCTGAATATCTAAGGGTGACAGAAGGATTGCATGCTGGGAGCACACTACATGACCAGTGGTGGCCACTTGAAATGATAGAGCAGGAACATATTGCTCACCATTTTGGAGGCTGGGAGTCCAGTAGATTCCATGCTTGTGTTTGGTCTTCCTAGATGGCAGGTCCCTTCTGTCCACACGTGGTAGAGGGAAAGGGACAATGGAGCTCACCCCAGCCACTCACCAGGGCACTACCCGGTTCATAAGGGCAGATCCCCAGGGTTTGGCCACTTCTCAAAGGCTGTGCACACCTCCTCACACACACACACATAGGCACATTTGGTTCCAACATCTGAATGTTGAGGGGACACCAGACCAGACCGAGCAGGGGACAGAAGAACTGGGAGAGCAGGGTTTCAGCAGCAGTCCCTGTCTTGAAGCTGCTGTGTTGTCCCTTTCTTGTTGGCTCAGTTGTCATTGTCCCCTTGAATACAGACTCTGAGACTTCACTTGATTCATTATTGTCTAAGAAACAGCTCTTGGCGCTCTTGATTTCTCATGAGTTTTTCAAAAATTCAGTGATGATGTTTTTAATCCTGAAGTTGTTTTCTCTCTTTGTCTCCCCCGCCCCTTGTTTTTGTTATTTTGTTTTGTTGAGACAGGGTTTCAACAAGTAGCCGTGGCTGTCCCGGAACTCACTCTGTAGACCAGGCTGGCCTCCAACTCAGAGAAATACCTTCCTCTGCCTCCTGAGTGCTGAGATTAAAGGCATGTGTCATTACCTCTTGGCTTTTATAATTTTTTAATTTTTATGTGCACTGGTGTTTTGCCTGCATGTGTGTCGGATCCCTTGGAACTGGAATTATAGACAGTGGTGAGCTGCCCATGTGTGTGCTGGGAATTGAACGCAGGTTCTCTGGAAGAGCAGCTAGTGTGCTCTTCACCACTAGACTACCTCTCAAGCTTTCTCCTAGACAGTCTTGACTACCCAGTGTAGGCTCAATTTTCTTAGTAATTACACTTTATTATGAACTCACTGACAGAGTGCACCTCACTTACAACCTGACTAACCCAAACAATAAGAAAAAGAGATTAAAGAACACAATAATGAAACCTTAAAGATATCAGTTCTGAGGAATGATTCTCCTGGCATAGTCAGCAGGCTCTCAGCAAACCCGCAATTCAACTAAGGTTGCTGCTGGAACCTGGAACAGCAGCTGAGGCCCAGAGCCTCAGCCAGGGCCCAAAGCCTTGAAGCCTTCTCTGGAGCAGTTCTCTCTCAGAGCACCTCTCATCGAAGGGTAGATGAACAGCCAAAACAATCCCAAGTCCTCTCTCCCAAGCCTCTTGTTTTGGGCTCATACAAATATCTCCTCTCAGTCTCTACTAGGATGTTTTCAGCTGGCAACATCCAAGATCCCCCCCAAGAAGTGATTTGACTTCTAAGAGGATAAACATCCTGCTCTCTTACAAGTCTGTTCCTCATCCCACGCTGGGGATCTAAACAAAAACATGTTTATCTCTCCTTCAACACAGGGAAACTCTCAAGAAAAGAAAAGGGAAGGAGGAGAGAGGGAGAGGAGAGAGGCAGGGAGGCAGTGGGAGTTTGCATGTTCCACTAACTCTTTATTGAAAACGGTGTGGCTCTTCCAAGCATTTTGTTTCATGTCGTTTTTTAAACTTAAGATCCTGGTATAAAGGTATGAAGATCTGAATAAAGTGTGTTAAGGCCAAATGAATAAGCCTGGTTGAAGCTTAGAATTCTCCAACAGGTTGGTGGCACATGCTTGTAATCTCAGTGGCAGGGAAGGTAGAGACAGGAGGATCCCTGGGCCTCAGTGGCTCCCAGTTCGGCTTAATCAAGGAGCCTCGTGTCCTAAAGAGAGGCTCTGTCTCTAAAAGTATGCTAGATGGTTCCAGAGCAACAGCACCCAAGATTAACTTCAGGCCTAACACACATACACACACACACACACACACACACACACACTAACACACACACTAATTCAAACAGCATGGCTTTTGTTCCAACAAAGCCCATATGAGTTCAAATCCAAGGGCAGAAAACATAGCTTTCATGAGGAAATGAGGTGACCAGGACCCACTAAGCACGGCTTAATTATAGACTCACACAAAATCAGCCTCCTGTTCTGAAGATGATCCCCCCCCCCCAGTGGCCTGTCACCATGGGTGAGTTACTAAGGTCAATGGGGCCTTTTCATGCCCACCTTCCTTCACATTTCCATGGTTGCTCTTCGTTTTAAATCATCTCTTTTCCTGAGTCCCTGGGAAACAGGTCTTCAGTGAATGTCCACTGTGTCCTAGAGGCTGTTGAGTGACATCACACCCGAGCACATGCCTGTTCTAGTGGAACATACTGACAGATTTAAAGGAGTCCCTGTGTTGGATTGAACATGTTCTCAAAATGTGGGTGAGAGAGGGGACCGCACAGACACCAGCATCGCTTACTCAGTCCCATCACCCTTTCTGTCTGAGGCTAGCTCCTCACCAGGCCCCATTTCTCCCACAGGGCCTCTCCTTGGGGAGACCATGCCACTCTATGCACACACCAACCTTCCCTTCCTCCTAAGCCTGAGGACTCACGCTTTCATACCAGCCCTCGGTTTCCACCGCACACCGTAAGCTAGCCTCACACGCTGACTGCGTCACCTGCAGCTTCTGCCTGCTGTCTCTTGTCTGGCCCGTGACTTTTATATCCTCTCGGGTACTGAGTTTGGGCTGAAGCTGATGCTTTCTGAACCTCGTGAACCACAACGTAACATGATCTGTGAAAAGATGGTAACCTATCCTCATATGAAGTTGCTGAGCCTCAGCCAATCAAAGCAGCCAACTGTTCAACAAGCACAGAGAAGATACAGGGATAACTGCACGTCTCTCTTCTGCTTGCACTTCTTCTCTCCTGGCTACAAACATGCCCAGCCTGTGTGTGACGTGGCACATTATGAACCATTTACATAATCTCAGATAAAGGTAATTAAGATCTTCAAAATTAGATTTGTTGACATCTTCTTAGCAGGTGTCAGACTCATTTCCTCTCATGATTTAGTGCCTGACAAGGGTGGCTGAGGCTACAGAGACCAGAGAAGCCTTAAACATCTGTCAACACATTTGAAGAGATTTTTTTTTTCTTTTAGTAGACGCAGAGTTTCTCTGTGTAGCCTTGGCTGTCCTGGACTCACTTTGTAGACTCACAGAGATCTGCCTGCCTCTGCCTCCTGAGTGCTGGGATTATAGGTGTGTGCCGCCACACCCAGCTTGGAAAAACATCTTTTTACATACTTATATTATATGTTGAGTGTTGGTTGACTTTTCATTGCTGTGACAACGTCAAAAGAGAAAAGATTTGCTTTGATTCAAATCTTAATAAATTTCAATCCATGATTTTTCCTTCCTTTCTTCCTTCCTTCCTTCCTTCCTTCCTTCCTTCCTTCCTTCCTTCCTGCCTTCTTTCCTTTCTATGAGACAGGGTTTTTCTGTGTAGCCCTGGCGGTCCTGGAACTCCCTTTGTAGCTCAAGCTGGATTCAAACTCATGGAGATCTGCCTGCCTCTACCTCCTGAGTGCTAGGATCCACTACTACCAGCAGTCTGTGATTTCTTGGTTTCTTGGTTCTGTTGTTTTGCAGTCTGTGGTGAGGTGGAGCATGATGGCATAGAGTGTCAGAGGACACTTTCACCTTATGGGAGATGGAGGCAAAGGGGGGAGGGGGGAAAGAAGGAAAGAAGGAAGGAAGGGCAAAGATTCAATATTATGTAAATATCTCTTACAGTCTAAGAGATTGAAACTTTCGCTGGCCCTCACAGCCAGAGTTAATAATATACCTGAAGTACTACTCTTTGGTTGCTTGCTCCTCCCTACCTGGATAACTGTGGTAACTCTAGAGTTAATACATGCTGATTGACGCTGACCCTCTGTGCATTTGTCAGATCAAAACCAAACTACTGTGCACTCAGCCTGTTTGTTTAAGCTGTCTTTAAGAGAACAATCCAACAACCAACCTTACTTGCCTTGGATTTCCCATGTAATGATCTTTACAAGCCAAGTTAGTGCTTCTCATCCATGCCCCAACCCAAGAGAAATGCATGTGTGTTTGTATGTGTACTGTGATAATCATTTGCTGTAAATAGCAAATATAAGTGGAAAGCAATCTTATAAAATAGATATCCATGAATGCTAAAGGTGGCATTCTGATACTATTTAATAGTGTTTGTCTGTTATCTGGGTAAGTTGGGGTTAGTTAGGGTGAGTGACTTAATCTCTTGTGTGTGTGTGTGTTGTTGTTGTTTTTTTTTTATTTTAAGTCTATTAAAGATGTCTATAAGGTGTCCCTCATCCCTTCTCCGATGTGATGCTTTCTGCTCAATAAACAGAGAGCAAAGTCTTTTGTGAGCAACAGGGACAGATTCACAAGACATCCTTCAGGCAGACACAGACTCATGTTCATACAAGAGACAGATGAGGATGATGGGAGGCACAGGGAGAGCTGACAGTAGCGAATCCAGATCGGGGCTCATTCTTGGCTAAACAAACCAAGGGGACATGCGTGGCTTCTTTTCCTTAATGTAATACTGGGATGCAACCTTGCTGGCTCTGAATTTATTGCTCGTGGGGTCAAATGGACACAGGAAAGACGGGCATGAACATCTCAGTACCCGCTTCAAGGGAATGCTCCCACCAACCTAACTTCTTCCACGGAGCCTCCTAAAGGTTTCCCCATTTCCCAACACTGGCCTCAGACTTAACACATGCGCATTTGGGGAACACTAAAGCATTGCTCTATCGCCCTGTGATAAAGATGTGTGTTTATACGAACCCCATTGGCCTAAGTCAAAATACAAAAGATAGACACATAGATGGCAGCCAAAACCAGGGTCAAGTGGGGCACAGTGAGGACAAGGGTCTGCACTGTCAGAGCCAATAAACTTGCCTACTTCTAGGTAGGTGTCTTTAACTTAGCTGGAGTCCTATCCTATGCGCTTGCCTGTCCTACCCATCTTCACAGACATGGGGACCACACGCTTCATCTCAGTGATTGTTTTTAGGAGGAAAAAATTGAATAGGATGATAGCAACACAAATTTTAAAAAATTGAGTTGGGAAAATGGGAGGGAGGGAGGGAGGAATGGGAGGATACAAGGGATGGGATAGCAATTGAGATGTAATATGAATAAATTAATAAAAAATATTTTTAAAAATTGAGTTGGGGATGTGGCTCGATTAATAATAGTAAGTTTGCCTAGCATGCACAGGGTCCTGGGTGTGATCCCAAGGACCACATACAATCAGGTGTAGTGACACACACCTGTATTTCCAGCACTTGAGAGGTAGAGGCAGGAGAATCAGAAATTCATAGTCATACTTGACTACATAGTAAGATTGAGGGTAGCCTGGGCTCCATGACTCACTGTCTTAAAAAAAAAAAAAAGTCAGTCTCTTAGAAATAAACAATAATAGAAGTGGGGTGTAGAAAGACAGAGTGATAAAGGATACAGGCAACCGTTTTAAGAGCCACGGCTGGGTAATAGGTGATGCCTAGTGTGGGCATGCAATCTTGTACATGCAGGGATCACAAAACTGCCAGACTCCGACCTCTTTTCTGAGCTCCACACCCTTGAGGCCAACTTCCTCCAGCCAACCCTGCTTATTTCCGCACGACACCTGCATGCCTGTGAGAAATGGAGTGCCAGCCTCCTGCACACACTACACCCTGCCAGCTTTCTTCCTCCACTTGGGCGATCATGTGGCCATCCCTGAGACCTCTGTGTCTTCTACCCTACCCTCATAGCAACTTGATCCCCAAGTCCCTTGATTCTCCGGCTATTCGCTATTCGGGAATAGCCCTCCCTCCTCCTTTCCCAACAGTGTCATCTCACTTCCTCACAGACACATGCTCTTCAGTCAGAGTCCCTCTCTTCCCTCCCCTGGAGCTGAGCATGGCGCTGGGAGTTGACTTGACAGCAGGAGTGAGGGAGTGGGGAGGCTGAGGAAGGAACAACACCAATAGTGAGTTACTAAGAATCACCCGCCAGGTGCCTGAGCTTTGATCCTGGCTGGAGCTTTTTCAGGCACAGGAAGGATACCTCACTATTGCTAAACTGTGAACTCCCACCCACAAGCTCAGGCCTGTCTGTTAAAGGTTTGAAGCCTTGGAGGTGTTATTTGTTTTTGTTTTGTTTTGTTTTGTTTTGTTTCGTTTTGTTTTGGTTTTTTTTGAGACGGGGTTTCTCTATGTTGGCCTTGGCTGTCCTGGACTCACTTTGTAGACCAGGCTGGCCTCGAACTCACAGCGATCCGCTTGCCTCTGCTTCCTGAATGCTGAAATATTAAAGGCGTGCGCCACCATGCCTGGCTAGGGCTGTTATTTGAAGTGGTGGAAATTTTAAGAGATGGTGGCTAATGAGAGGCATTTAGGTGACTGCAGGATGATCCTGAAAGGAACTACAGGACCCCTGTTCCTTCCTCATCTCTCTTTTACTTCCTGGTCATAGCGTGACATGCCACATGTCCTTGCTATTCTGTGTCCCCAACATCACTGCCACGGGCCTAAAAGCAGTGAGTCATGGGCAGGACCCCCATTTCTAAGTTGGTTATGCCCAGTATGTGCCAGAGCAGCCGAAAGTTGAGCACAGCAGCCTCTCTGCGTTCTTTACTGAAGGCGGGCCAGGAGAACAGGGTCTCGACGCCCCTCCTCTTCCTGAGAAGGGTAAACGTCCTGCACTTCCAAGTTGGGTTAGGGGTCTGCGGAACACTTAGGGTGGACAACATGAGGTGTGAACCATGCTTTTGAGTAAAGCCTCAGTGTTGGGGGGGGGGTGTGTCCAAGCTGCAGAAGAGGCCACTGCTGGAGAACTGAGAGCAGTGTAGGGCAGAGGAACGAGACAGAAAGCGGCCAGTGATACTGACCGGTAATTGTCAGTCCAATTCACTTCTACCCAAAATGTCTTCCAAAGGCGTTAAGCTCCTTATGTGACACATGTGCACACTATTTAAAAATCCTCCAGCTCAGTGAGGCTTACACCCCAGCACCCACACCCTACAGAAGACCACAGAAAACAGCCACCACCCTGTGTCTGCTCTCATCACCCACCTCCCACCCCATCAAGGTGTCGCAACAGCTCAAGGGCACTAGAAGGACAACGCTGTATCCCACGCCCTTGTGCCTGTCTACCCTCCCTCTTAAATAGTCCTCCTCTTCAGTGAGTGAATTCCTACCTATCTACTCCGACTACAACTGTACCCCTATAATATCCCTGACTCCTGTCACATGTCCTCCCCTGGCCCATAGGGAGAGCTCCCTCTCGTGTCTCACCACATGTGACACAGGGGTCCCATGTGAAGCCTAGCCACTTCCTTTTTTTTTTTTTTTTTTTTTTTGGTTTTTCGAGACAAGGTTTCTCTGTGTAGCCTTGGCTGTCCTGGACTAACTTTGTAGACCAGGTTGGCCTTGAACTGACAGCAATCCACCTGCCTCTGCCTCCCGAGTGCTGGGATTAAAGGCGTGCGCCACGACCGCCCGCCTGACAGAGACTATTATGTCCTGCTTATTTTTGTATTCTTAGTGACTTACACAGCATCTGACCCACAGGTCACTCACTAACTGTTCTCTAAGAATGACACATGAGTTGTTAACCTGTTCAGGTGCTTTGTTGCATGTTTGATGCGTGGGCCGCTTGACAGTGTGGAGAATCTAGAAGCCTGTTCGAATAACATTCATCAGAAATCAGTGTGCAGTAAAGGCGATAAATGCACAAAGAGGCAGCTTTAAATAGCCATGGCTTCGGTTCCTCTCTGGTTGCAGCTTTATCTCTTTTCCTTTTATATTTTTATCCATTAAAACGCAGTCCTGGAAGGGCAACTGCTATAAATTTTATTAGCTCAAATCAAAAGCCCCAGGAACTCAAAACTGAATGCTAAACGAGAGGCTTTGATGTAAGAGGCCCTGGGAAAGGGTAAGTGGAGAAATGACAGAGCAAGAAATTGGGTCAAAACATTCAATGGGGGAAAACAATAAGGAAAACAGCCAAACACAAGCTCTTAGCAAAGAGGAAAGCTCTTCACTAGCAGCTGCATAGGAAGGGGAGACATGAAACATTTATCAGTGCTGAGCATTTTCAGAATCATTTGGCAAAGCAGCACTTGGCTTGACTCCTAGAGTCGATGCCCTGCTGGGTTTTTCAGAGCACATAGGTTTGCTAAAGGATAGCACCTATGTCAGAAAGCACAGGAGCTCGTGAAGTAACCTTAGAGCATCTCCATCATCCAATTTCTTTGGTGTCTATGGTCAGCATTCACATATTAAAGTTCCAACTCATTTCCAGATGTGTAAGTCACTAAGATATATGGACAAAATTCTTGTCTGCAATTGAGAGGGAGGGAAGACAGTATTAAAGGACAGTTCTGGGGAACTGAAAAATTCCAGGCTATTTAAGAATTAAAAGAATGGCCAGGTGTGGTGGCACACCTATAATCCCAGCACTCAGGAGGCAGAGGCAGGTGGATTGCTGTGAGTTGGAGGCCAGCCTGGTCTACAAAGTGAGTCCAGGACAACCAAGGCTACACAGAGAAATCCTGTCTCAAAAACCCAAACCAAACAAAGAATTAAAAGAATGATGTTTGGTATGCATCCATATTTTATCATGGGTCTCTTTAATTCTCTCTCTTTTAATTTCCTTTTAAATTAGGAATAAATGACCCTGAAATGTCTGGGATCATTTACATACATCTTCCTAATCATCATCATCCATCCACCGACCCACCCACCTCATGAGTATGGACCTACTGCTGAGTACCAGGCATTGCGTTTAATCCTTGAAGGAAAAAATGCTTCCTGTCATTAAAAAAAAAAAAAAAAAAAAAAAAAAAAAGGCTTATATTGTGGCTTAAAACAAAACAAAATTCCCCATGAGATACCTTTTATTTTCCATATCCAGTCTACAAGACATACTCATTCAAGTGCTTGATTTTGATCATCTGTAATATATTCAATTATTTTAGTGGAACAGTTACACAGTACATTAAGGCACGTTTTTCTTCCCGTGTGTGTCATCCTTCATAGTCATCCTCGCTACTCATCTTCATGGCTTTCAAAGCCATGGAGACCTTCTTTCTGTCTCTGCTACTTACTGCCGGAACTGTTTATATCAAACAACAATGGCGTGAATGCCTTCTGCTTGGGATGGTTAATTCTCATTGTCACCTAAGATCTGGACTCGCTAAGGAGTCAAGTCTAGGGGGGATTCCTCCCCTTCCTCCTCCTCCTCCTCCTCCTCCTCTTCTGCTCCTGCTCCTGGAGAGTAGATTAGGTCAACTGAGGTGAGACGATGTACCCCACATGCCCTGAATGTGACCAGCCACCCCCTGCTCCTGCCACAATAACTTTCCTGCCATGGTAGACTGTGTCCCCTGGAACTGTGATCCAAACGGACCTTTCTTCCTTCCCTAAGTGTCTCTGTCTGGTATTTAGCCAAAGCAATGAGACAAGTAGATACTACACTAGTCTTAAGGTGAAATGGCCACTAGTTGGCATTTAAGATTGTTAACTTCATGGGGGCATACCCCTTGGACTAATGTCTCGATGTAAGTGAGTATATACCATTTGACTCTTTTTGCTTCTGGGTGAACTCACTCATTATGATAATTTCTAGTTCAATCCATTTGTCCACAAATTTCGGAAATTCCTTGTTTTTAATAGCTGAGTAATATACCACAGTTTCTTTATCCATTCTTCTACTGAGGGATACGTAGGCTGTTTCCATGTTCTGGCTATTATGAATAAGGCAGCTATGAACACTAGTCCAAGGGGTACGCCCCCATGAAAAACTTTACCTACCAGGAAAGTGGGTCAGAGGGGAGGACATCCTATTGAGACTTTAGGGGTGAGAAGCCTGGGAGAATGAGGAAATAGAAGGATCCAGAGGGTCCTGGAAAACTACAGGCGGGTCTGGGCCCTGGGGTCCTCCTCAAACTATGGCACCAGCCAAGGAAAATATAGCAGTAAACTTCGAACCCCTACCCAGTCTAGCCGATGGACAGGACATTCTCCACCGTTGAGTGGAGAAGGAGATCTGACTTTCACACAAACTCTGGTGCCCCATAATGGACCATGTCCCTTGGCTGGGGAGGCCTGGTGGCACTCAGAAGAAAAATAATAGGTCACCAAGAAGAGACTCGATACCCTAGGAGCATATACAGGGGGAGGAGGTCCCCCTCAGTCACAGACATAGGGTAAGGGAGTAGGGGGGGAAGCGGGAGGGAGGAAAGAATGGGAGGATACAAAGGATGGGCTAACAATTGAGATGTAATATGAATAAATTAAAAACAAATTCGTTGTCAATAAAAAAAAAAAAGATTGTTAACTTCCTCAAACTGCCTCTTGCTGAGTTTCTTTCTCAGGTTTTCCAGTGCTCTTCCTACCACAGCAACCTGATCTAGCTAGATTTCAGGGCTGCACACTCAGGATACTCAGATCACTGATCTTACTCCAAGACGCCCCCAGGAAATTGTACACACATCTTACAGCTTAGTTCTCCATCATAAACTGATGAGTTCCGGATCCTCTCTCTGACGTCTCTCCCCTAATACCAGTTCCATATTCCAAGTGTTATAAGACAGCCCCTCCTCAGTACCCCATGGGCATTGCCAACACAACACACTTGAAAACAAAGCCATCTTCCCCAGCTTGGACTGATCTGCTTTGGCATCCCCGGGCCTCATCATTGAGTTTCCCTCTACTCATGCCTGGGCCCAAACATTGAAGTTAGATCACTGTCTCTCTCACTGAAAACCAGTCTCCAACTGCCTTACTGAAACCCAAGGCCAAGTCCTGGCTTCGGCAGCTTTAGTCCTCAATTTCACCACCACTTTTAGAGGCCACACAGCTAGCTCAGCAGTGCTCCCACTTGCTGTGCAGTAGCCATCCCCACAATGTGTAGCTCTCAGCTGCATCAGCTGTATTACAGGCTACCTACTTTTGTCTGTGTCAAATAACAAACGTGCAGCCTTTCACTTAGCTCTGCATAAAGGTCTGATGGGTGACCTTTTGACCTCAGAGGGCTGGAAACTCTACCGAGAGCACACCAACAGTCATTTTTTAAAAAAAAAAAGCATGATCCTGTGAAGAACCAGCAACTGCACTTTTGCAGAGCACTGCACTGATGACTTCTCCCTGTGTGTCAGACTGGCCATCCTGGGTTTCCTGCTCCTGCTCTGCCTACCCTCAGGGTGAGGAAGGAGCCTTCCGACTCCCAGATCTCTGGCTTTGGCCACCTCGTGTAGCCTTGGTGGCTGATCTACTGAGCAGCAGGCAGAATGGGTCACATTCTTTGTGTGGTTACATACCCATCTCTTTCCATACCGCATTATCAACCATCACTGCTCTTGAGTCACATTTTCAGCTCATTGCAAACTACTGAATGTGGGAAGGATTGTAAGCTTTGTCACAGGTGAAAGCAGTCTTGGTGGGCTTTACCCTTGGACACACCATGGATACTCCCTGAGATTAACCTTGAGATAGACTGGGTGGAGCCATCCTGGGCCTGGAATTCAGGAAGCAGACCTGGGGACTCCACCTGGATTACTGTTTTTCTAATCAACCCTCAATGGGAGAAGGAGACCGCTCTTCAAACGTGACACCGGCAGGTGGAGAGGAGAGAGCAGCAGCAGCTTCAGACAGGGCATGAGCGCACGTGGATCAGTGAACAGGCTGGACCAGCATGCAGGCAAGAGACACCAAGGGACCCGTCCCGCGGAACGGATACCGGAAGGTTCACTCTTTTTTTCATTTAACCTTTTGTCCCTCTTGTGTAAGCTAGTTGGGGTGTATAATAAAGTTTAATTGTTAAGAAACAGAGCCTACAACTGAAAGTCAAGTTCTCCCATACTTCACGTATGCAAGTGGGTGTGAGGGTCCAAGTGGAGGCCACACGTTGACATCCCGAGGCTGCCTCGATTGTTCTCTACCCGATATTTTCTAAGACATGATCCTTCATTGACCCTGCAGCTTGCACTCTGGTTTTGGTTGGCTGCCAGTGAGAGCCCAGGAACTGCTTGACTGAGGCTGCAGGTGCCCGGCGCCACAGCAGACCCTTATGTAGGAGTTGGGGATATGAACGCGGGTTCTCATTCTTGCATGTTAAGCACCTTGCTCCCATCTCCCCAGCCTTGGTTTAGAATGTCTTTATGCCACAACAGTAAAAGCTACAGCCCTTGCACAGATGGGGATGAGGGCAGGGAGACAAGGTGACAACTTGTATCCAGGGCCAATTGGTCACTACAGGGCTCACACCGAAAGCTGCCTAAGTCACCTGGGAACCTCTGGAACTGCTGATCTGAAGACCTGTGGCATCATACAGATCCGCTGAGTTGGGAGAGGGCTCAAGACTCCACATTTTAGCAGTGCATCTAAGTGATTCTGATACTGTGGAGCAGGAACCAGCTTTTGAAAAACACTGATATTCCTAGCTCCTCTCCCAACCCCCTAATACATGTATATTAATACAGCAGTTTTATGATTTTAAAATATCAAATACCTGGCACTAAATAAGATTATGTGACTCAAACATACCAGACAGCTGACTTCAACCCATTGAAGTTGCTATGGAAACCAAAGGTGATGGAGGGTAACTGCATTTCTAATGACAGGACTTAGTTCCTGCTCCGGGATATCATCGACTGCATCATTTTCTGCCATAAAAGAACAACAGGCGACCTTTCACTGGCATTCCCGCCAGAGTCAACAGGCTCAAATCCCTTGGCCTGGGTTGGATGGCTCTCAGCATCTCACCCCACCTACTACATTCCGAACGCAGCTCACATGAACGCCTTGCTCTTGTGCACACAGATGCACACAATGCATTCTGTACACACACACACACACACACACACACACACACACACACACACAGGGGGGGAGGGGCTGGTTGCCTTCTTTTCTTTATTCAAAAAGGAAACAAGTTTGCTTCTTTTTTTAAAAAAGTTTTTTTATTATTATGTATTCAGTGCTCTACCTGCATGCACACCTGCAGGTCAGAGGAGAGTATCCAATCACATTATAGATGGTTGTAAGCCACCATGTCATTGCTGGGAATTGAACTCAGGACCTCTGGAAGAGCAATCAGTGCCCTTAACTGCTGAACCATCTCTCCAGCCCCAAGTTTGCTCCCTCCTTTCACAGAGGGAAAGGATAGAAATCTTTTTGGCTGGATGGAAGCGATGACTGTGCAAGTGTGAAAATGTGAACAACACACTTGCATCTATTTGGACATACATCCCTTAAAGAACAATGCCTTAAGCAATTCTTCAGAGGAAGCTTCCAGGTCTGCGCAAGGACAGTTTGGAACCAGCAGAACATGGTCACTAACCCCAGAAGAAGAGTTGGATGTGTAAAGACGTATCATCCGACCAACAGGTGTCTGCCAGTTGTGATGCTGTGCCCCTGTAACACCTGCACATTGAGGCACAAGGGTTGTGAGTTTGAAGTCAGCCTGGGCTGCACAGAGAAACCTTGACTAAAACACCAGACCAAACCAAGCAACATCCCCTTTCTTCCTTCTGGGGGTCCCCACTGCCTTCGGCTGATAAGGGAACAGACCTGAGCTTTTTTTTTTTTTTTTTTTTTTTTTTTAACAAACCTGAGGTCAAGTAGAACATCCTTGATGACACCACACACCCAGAACTCCACACCCATGAAAATGCACACTGAAAGCAGATGAAGTTTAGCATGAAGAAATCATCTCAGTGAAGCTGTTTGCCCTTCGTGATGAAGTGTAGCCAGACGCATGTGCCCACCCACGTCAGCAGGGCACACTAGAGATTGTTAGCTAGCGGTTCCTCCTCTAGCCAAGGCCCCCTTATTAGTCACTATTCTCACGGCTGTGACTATTAAATACTTGGCAAAAAGCAACTTAAGGGAGAGTTTGTTTGGCTCACAGTCTGAGAGGAGACAGTTCATTGTGGTGGGTAAGGCCTGGGGCAGCTGGCTTCAAGACAGCATAGGAATTTGTGGTGGCTGCTTGCTGACATCTCAATGGGGGGGTGTGGGGGGAGCAGAGAAGGCAGAAAGCTAGCCAGAAGTTAGCTCTCTCCTTTCCTCCCTTTCATTAGGCTGACAGTAATGGAACAGAACCACCCATATTCAGGATATGCGCTCTGCCTTCAGTTAGTATAAGAAATGCCAACAGATACTCAGAAATGTAACCTCATCAAACACCTTAGATGTTACTAATCTGGTCTGGGTGACAAACGTATTCTCCACCATAACCCACCATCCTTCTCTCTCGCTGGCCCTACAGAGGCATATCCACGACAAGGACTTTTCATTCCTATGTACCCATCTCCTAGTAATACTTTGTCCATGGTTGTCAGGCCAAATGTTTGTGAGATGAGTTCATTTAAAAACATCAAGTCTCCACCATAACGGGCTTTCCACTGTGGCACCAGTGGAGTCGGCTTGCCTGTGCCGGTCAGCATTGCTGGGCACGGAGTCCACAACTGGAATTCTCTCCAGCAGCCTACAGCACCTTCTAGCACTGTGGGGGGCGGGAGGGGAGCCTACCCAGCAGAAAAGAAGCTTCTAGCCCAGATCCAGTTTGACTTTTCTATGTCCTTCAGCTGTTTTTGCATCTTTTCTCTACGTTTGAGATTTCTTCAAAATGGGGGGAAAAGGGCAAAGAAAGCCCCAAGACCCTGGGAGACAAATGAGAGTGGTGAGGCAAAATAGGACCACAACAGCCTGATAATTACAGCTGTGTCGCCAGAGGGCACTTTTATTTTTATTTATTTATTTGGTTGCTGAATTGTTTCTTTTTTTAAAACAGATTTCTAGGCCAGCCTTGAATTCAAAATGGACCTATTTCCTTCCCGAGAGCACTGTGATTACAAGTTCCTGCCACCATGCTTGGCTGTACAGGACTTTGGTACATGGAAAGAAAATTAAGAATTACATGGAAATGACATACCGTGAGCAAGAAGATAAGCTATTAATTTAAAAACAGTAATTTTGGAAAAAGTTTGGATCTAATCATCTTTCAATATATAAACACAAATTCTATATAGATAAATCAAATACTTAAAAAAAATTAAACACTTGAAGCAATGACAGTCCTGTAAGCAAAGCTAGAGTGTAGTTTGGTTTCTAAATGCCATTCCTGATTAAACATGGCTGATTGCCTAGCCACAACAGCAGGCCACTTCACTGGGTGTACCAAGACTGTTAGCACCAGGATGTGACTGGTCCCCAGCTGCTGGTGTCGCTGTGGGAGGTGGCAGAACACTTTAGATGCAGGGCGGAGTTGGCCGACTTTGGACGATAGGAGCAAGGCTAAGGACTATCCTCTTTCCAGCTCCTGCCACCTGCAGCTCTCTGCTTCTTCACTGTCTCACTCATGAAGTAGCTGCTTCACACTGCTACCACAGCCAGGAGGCGTCGCGAGTCCTGCCATGTCTTCGCCACCACAACTCAACTCACGGCACTTTCTCAAACTGTAGAACAAAATAAATCCTTCCCTCTCAAGTGGCTTCTTCAGTTATTTTATCAGTGACAAGAAAAACAACTATTAATTCGACTATTTTTATTTATTTATGTATTTATTTGTTTTGAGACACGGTTTCTCTGTATAACCCAGGCTGTCCTGGAACTCACTCTGTAGACCAGGTTGTCCTAGAACTCAAGAGATCCGCCTGCTTCTGGCCCCCAAGTGTTGGGATTAAAGGCGTGAGCCACCACTGCCTGGCTAGTAACAATAATTTTAAACTTTGTTCATTTGTAAAACTTTTCATTGTGACTATGTGTGCACACCATGTGTTTGCGGCTGAGGGAGCTAGAAGAGGGAGTCAGAACCTGTAGAGCTGTTGTGAGCTGTCCTCTACAAAAACAGGTTTCTTTAAGGACAGATGAGAGCTGCACAAGCTGTGTAAGGGCGAGTGCTCATAGGAATGTGCTGCTTTAGCAAAGTGACAGTCAGAGGGTCTTCCCTAAGATCCTCACTCAAGAGAAAAGCATTCAAAGTAAAACATGAGCATTTAATTGCCTTTAAATAATACATGAAATAATTTACATGCTATACATCTCAATACACAACGAACATAACTTCCAATTTTATAAGACATTTACACAGACTTTTGCCAACATATGCTCTGTACGTCACTTAGGATGTTATCTGTGTGTGAGCACGTAAACACATATGTACATACGAAGTTGAAGATTAGCATAATGAACCAAAAAGATGACTGTAAGAAGTCTGCCATGGAAGTCTAAAACCACAACAACCTGACTGGAACCAAGGCACAAAAACTTCCTGTTGTGGCTACAGAGATTAAGCTTCCTTTCCCGATGTCTAACCACTGTTAATTATACATTGTATTTTTTAATACATTTACATTACTTTTTAAGATGCAGTGTTTTTTTATTACACAAGGTCTTACAGAAGTGAATTGGAAAAATAAACAGTAGATAAAATCACATACAATAAAGTTTTGTTTCTTTTTTTTTCAAAAAAGATACATATGTTCAAAACTAATACAAGAAATATTATAGACATAGGTGTAATCAGGAGATATATACGGTAACGTACACAGAGTTCTCAGTGCCCTTGAACTGTACCTCACACCATCAATGGTATTAAACTTTATTTTAAAGCTGCCTGGTAATACTGCCAATTGAAAGTCATTTTTTAAAAAGATATGCATGTCCTAATACTCAGAATAAACAATGAGCCTAACAAAGCATAATAAGCCCTTTTCCAGAGTCAAGGCTGCTTTTGTTCGACATTAACTGGCTTCCCTCACTGCTCCCTTTCCTGTCCCTTCTGTATTAAAAGAAATATGTTCCACATAAAAATGATGGCTTTAAAATTCACATAATCAGGCAAAAGCTCCACAGCCAGTGCTCCCCCTGTCACTTCACCTGCAAGTTTGTAGGCAGGTTCACTAACGTGAAATAGTCTAGACCAGGCAGGTAAGCATGTATTTAGTCCGCAGAATGCGTTAGAACTTTGCCACTTTGAATGTACAGTTATCCAAGGATTAAACCCAACCACAAAGTGAGAATGAATAGAACGCAGTAATCCGAGAGTGAATGCCAAATGTGCTTATACTAAGAAATCAGTCCTCTAAGCTCTACATAATGAACTGTCAGCGGCAGCTCGGAACAAATAACAACCAGAACAAAGTCTTCAGTGGCATTAATTTTGAATATGAGTGGGGCTGGTCAATTACGAACTACCAGATTACGTCTACAACACACACACTGCTGTGTGTGACCCTCAAGAAATGCAGTGCAGTTCTTTACATGAAATAAGGCTGATTAAAGGAGAAATCAAACATCTTGTCCTTGGCTGTAAAACCTGAAGAATAAACTGAGAATTTACTTTAAGGCTGTCTCAGAAGTACTTTTCACGGCACTTCAATGTTAAAACGTCACTAAATGGCAAAACACGCAAACAGTCACACAGCTCCAGAACTGAAAGCACATGCCGTGTCAACCATTAAGGGTTCGGGTTGTCAGGTCTGCTTTCTCAGGGTTAAATTACACTTAAGGAAAGCCGTTTGAGCTTGGCTGTAATTAACATCTGAATCAACAGACTGTCAGCTCACTTGTGTACTGTGTAAATCATTTCCAGAGAGTGCACACATCACCACTCACTTCCTACAGAAAAATGTGTTATCACTCTTGCTACAAAGGGCACTTCGCTGCCTTCATCCTCTCAAGAGCTGTTAAGACCCTTTTCTCAACTACCCATCCGCTGCTAAGCCCTGAAGTCAGTCAACAAATCCCCCTGCCCATGTGTCCAGCGCATCCTCACAACCACACATTCCTACAGCACGGTCACCAGGAGATGCTGAAGGAGGCTAACAAGTCATTCTGGCCACGCCGTAGTCCAAGCTGACCACGGCGGGCTCCGACTTAGAAAACTCCTCGCTGTAGTCACAGTACCGATTGTCTGCTGGGCTGCTGCCCTCTATAGCTCGCAGTGTGTCGTTCACCGGAAGCAGACTCTGCTCTTTCAGACACAGGGAGGGTTTGAGGGGAGGTGATTCAGGGTGAACAGCATGAAGCAAGTCCTTCGTTAGGATGCCATTTTTGTGTTGCTTAATTTTCTACAAAAAAACATTGAAAAAACATTAGTAACTATAGATGTGAGGTGATTGATCTATGTGAGGTGAAGAGAAGAAACATGCTTTCACAAATGTTCCCCTTGGGCGGGACACACAGCTAAAAAATGCCAATAGCTTAAAATTTATCAAAGAAAATGCTTCATTAAAATTTTAAGTTGGTCAATCTATTCAACCAGATTTGACTGCATAGGCCACTAATCATTTTCTAAGGACAGGGGTGGTAGAGGGCACACTCAACCTGAATTCACTATAACACAGCGATCACACCTTATTCAGCTGAAGGCCCCGCTGACTATGATAAGCTTCTCACAGCATGTCCCTCACTAAGGGTCACCAAGTGAGCGTATCAGCCTTTGGAAGGGAACATAACTTGTTTTCTCTCTTTTAAACAAGTGCCCTGTAGCAGAGCATCATGCTCTCAAATCCGCTGTCTCCAGACAATTGTCTCATGCTGCCTATGACTTGTCCTTTCCTTTCCTTTCTTTCTTTCTTTCTTTCTTTCTTTCTTTCTTTCTTCTCGTCTTCTCTCTTTCTTTTCTTTCTTTCTTTCTTTTTTGGTTTTTCAAGACTGGGTTTCTCTGTGCAGCCTTGGTTATCCTGTTCTCACTTTGTAGACCAGGCTGGCCTTGAACTCACCTGCCTCCCGAGGGCTGGTGTTAAAGGCATGCGCCACGATGCCCAGCTACCTTTTCTTTAACACTAACATAGCCCTTTACAGTTTCCTCAAATAGTCACCACCTTCTCATCTAAGAGACAATGAAAAAAACATGTCTCCAAGGCAGACATGCCCATCTCCCTGAACAACAACAACAAAAATGGTCTAGCATTAAATATATATACACACATACATCTTTCTTATCTTTTTTGGTTATATATGATGACAGAGAAATGATTATAGGAAAATCTTAGAGTGCAGAGAGATTTAATGCACAAATAACAAAGTATAAGGTAACAACAGTAAGGTGGAGAAGCCAGAACAGGCCAGACAAAGCTCCCTGTGAGAACCTTAGCAGACAATTAGTACCTAGTATATAACGAACCCCAACAAATCAAAAAGAAAAAGGCGAACAGGCCAAGAGAAAAGTGAGTAAAAATGTATACGTTTATTCTCGTCAAAGGAAAACAACCCAAAATGGGAGACCGTGCCATACCGTAAGTTAGACAACGCAGATACTTACAGACTCTAGGTCTCTAATGTCTTCCTCTAACTGCTTGTTCTGCGCACTCAGGTTCATAACTATGTTCAGTACAGACTGCCGAGGATGGAGCGTCCGATCGAACTGGTGGTACATGTTTCTCCAAAACCTATGACAAAGAAGTTTACCAAACACCATTAGATGAACAGTGATCTCTGGAGCTCAGCTCACACAGCAGCCGGGGACAGCTCACACAGCACAGGCTCTACAGCCGCCTGAAAAGGGAGCTCACACAGTATCAGTGAGCAGACAGAAGCACCAACTGCTCTGTCCTGACCAGCACACACTGTACACAGTAACCAAAACTCCACACTGCTCATAAACATACACTGTATGACCAGCACATGCTATACCCAGGTTCCGAAACTCCACACTGCTCATAACATACACTGTATGTTCACTAAAATTAAGAAAACAACTTAAAGCCATGGGAATACTAACCATCTTGCTTTGCTCATTATTGTATGCACGTATACAATGATCGTACTACACCCCACAAATGTTTACTTCAAATAATATTTTTAGGGGCTAGAGAGATGGCTCATGGTTAAGAACATTGGCTACTTTTCCAGAGGAGCTGGGTTCAGGTCCCAGCCCTACGTGGAGGTTCACAATCACTTCTATCTCCAGTTTCAAGGGATATGATGCCCTCCTCTGGCCTCCACAAGCCCCACACACGCATACACTCACATGGTGCACAGACACACACACGGGCAAAACATTCATCATCACCATCATATAATAATAATAATAATAATAATAATAATAATAATAATAATAATAACAACAACAACAACAACAATAATAATAATAATAATTTAACAGTATTCTCTAAAGTTCTCAAATTTTGAGAAAAATCATGCTCAAACGCTTCAGTGGCCAACTTACTTAAAATTGAAAGAGACTGTATTTGGCTCCAAGACTGTCAATCTCTGAGATTTGGAACTATAGAGAGGATTTAAGTACTTCTTCTTGTCATCCAAAAGAAAGGGCCACAGGGAGTAGGTCTTCTCCTTCAACCTGAGGGAATGAGGGCAAGGTGAGTCTGACCCAGTGACGCACAGCACCCTGCTAACTCTGGCGGCTCCCGCACAGGCTGACCTCTCCTGCCTGAGTTCTGCTTTCCCTGTTTTTGCCTTCTCATTTGTGACCACGTAATAAATGTGTCTTGAGCACAGCACAGGTCGGCCAGTTCCTCACTTGTCCACGTAGGGATTCTTCTCACATCCCAGGACTGGCAGGCAGTCCCTGCAGCAGCTGCTCTGCCTTACTGATGGCTCCGCGCTGGGCCATGAGGGCAACCACCACAGGACAGAAACACCTATCAGAGGAGGAGACTGAAGTGCCAGGCATGTGCGTGTCTAAAAGCACACAGGTGATGGACAGATGCTTGCAGAGGAGGTGCAGCCACAGCAGGTAAGCCTGGCAGATGCTGCAGGCATGCAAGTACCATGTGCCCTACGATGGCCCACAGGCATGTTCTAAGAAAGAAGACTAAGAAATACCCATTTTTATTTTCCTCTTCTCATTTTTCTTCTTTGTTTTTTGTTTGTTTGGTTGGGTTTTTTTTGGTACCAATTGAGAAGTTTTTCCTAAAATAGATGTGTACACCAAGAAAAGTCACGTGATGCAAATTATAATAAGCCACTGTGCCTGCAACCCAGAGCTTATGTCATCTTGTTCCTTATTGCTCATCTCTGCACAGTCCACTCACTGTTGGAATATACCTTTAGAATTTCCCAGTCTCCTCAATTCTGCTCTACTGGGAATATGAGCATGTGGCTGTCTTCAGACTATGGCCACGGCAAGCCTCTCTATGTTCACTTGGAAGGTTTAGATTTACTGTTACTGTAAGAAGTCTAAACTCAGAATCCAAACCCAAAAGTACAAGCAGGCATAAAGACCAGGTGAGGGACAGCAGTTAGTTAGGGACTGTTAGGATCATCACGACGCCAGCAGGCTTGTTTGCCCAGCAGGGAGGACAGCCATAAACTGCCATCTTACCATAAGATAAAGCCATCATTTTATACTTTCCACTACTATAAAACTTACTGCTACAAAAGTGACCAACACTTTCTGAGAAACAAAATAATGTAAAGATTTATCTCTTGTAAAATATACATTCAAACGGAAAAGGAGCACCAAGCGAAACTTCTAGGATACAGCAAAGGGTTCTTGTTCTGGGTACTGGCAATACAAGCTGTGTGTGCATGCATATATACGTGTGTGTGTGTGTATGTGTGTGTGTGTGCATATGTACATGGGTAGTAAGCTGCGTGTGTGTGTGATTGTGTGTGTGTGTGTGTGTGCATATGCACATGGGTGGTAAGCTGACCCCATGTCCTACACGTTCCTTTCTGAATACTATTATACTCCAATGTATATTTCAAAATGTATTTTTGCTATTACCTGGAAAAGTGGAGATATTAGTAGGGTACTTTAGCTACAAAAATAGAGACAAGAAACTCTAAAGTAAAACTCAGTTCTATCTGAAACTGTCAGGCACTTCATTCTACAGCCATGATTTGGGGAGATGGCTTAGGCGGTGCAGAAGGGAAAGGCTGCTTTCCTCATCCACTTACTTGAGCTCCTCTCTTTCCTTCTGACAGTTGCCAAGGAAGTTCCCGAATTGGCATGAATGTACGTGCTCATGGATCTGAAGAAGAAACGCTTCGTTGAACTCAAAGGCTTGTGGGAACTGCTCAGTGAGATGCCACACACACTCCAAGAACTGAGTAAACACCGGTGAGACTTCCTTTGGGTCACCATCCAAATGGCCACACCTAACCCCCCAGAAAGCACAAACTTTTAAAAATGCCCCTGAAAGAAGTTTTTTGCTTAGATACTATAAACTTAAATGTGGAAGAATGCTGGATGAATGTATCAACTGTCAATAAAGCGCTGTTTAGCCAATCAGCTGGGCAGAAGGACAGGAAGTGGAAGGCGGGGCTTCCTGGAGAGGGAGGAAAAGTGGGATGGTCAGAAAGGGTTTCTGACGGTTGGAACTTGACCTGGACCTGCCCCAGAGGTCATAGTGGCAAGCGCTTGAAATATATGTATGTTATAAGGTTTAGAATAGTTTGTTTAGTTTACTACTAGATTAGAATCAGTTCAGACTCTGTCCGGTGAGATGCTGGCAGCTTTAAAGAACAGTTCAGTCTCCCTGTGTCAGTTATTTGCTTTGTAGGCCAAACGGATACAAAATGCTGTAACACTTAAACATACAAAACTAATGCATACATGTATTACATATGTAATATGGACATAAGAAGTCCATTTGGAACGATCATTTTAATGGGCATCTGTATCCTCAGTCCTCAGGAAGTAGAAGCAACAGTCCCAGACACTCAAGGCCTGCCTTGCTACAAGACTGCTCATCTCAGAAAGCCAAACCTCAGTGGCTGTGAGAACTAACAAAGGCCCTAACAGAAAAAATGACAGACATTAAATCTGGCTTCACACAATACAGAGCTACAGTTCTCACACCACAGAGATGTGCAAAGTCCAAAGAATGGAACACAAAAGTATAGTTTTGCAAAGATTTAAGTATATAACTGCTACTCACCTCTCTGAAAATTTATGCCCAAATGATATCCAATCTTTTTCTATTAAAACCTAGTGAGAAAACAAAGTCAACTATATAACTATTCAATTTTAAAAAATACAGTGACAATGCTGCTAAGTACAGAAATTAAAAAAGAAAAAGATTATAGGTAGGGAAAAGAAGCCAGAACCTAGACACAGATACAGCAGCCTTATGACAGACTACAGTGGGGACACAGATACAGTGGCCTATGACAGACT
>OU015748.1:58896036-58984504 GCA_907169655.1 Acomys percivali
GACAGACTACAGTGGGGACACAGATACAGTGGCCTATGACAGACTACCTCTGCTGTACTTATGGGAAACACACTTGGTACACATGGAAATAACACCGAGAGGCCAGAAGAAGCCTACTGTGAAAGCTGATCTAATCAAATACTGAACAGAAAATGAAAAGAAGGTAAAATCCTGACTAGAAGAAAACTATTAAACTAGAAATTAAGTTTTGTAGACAGATAACACCGTGCTGTTTCAGTTACATCAGGGTGGCTTACAGTTAAGTTCTGTATTTAAGTACTTTTGCTAGGTAAGGGTGAGGGAGAAAATATCAACAATTTGTTGTAACATTTTAGGGCAGTAGTGGTGGTGGGATGTCAATCTCTAAATCTAAAGTAGTTTATAAAAAAGAAGAAGAAATGTGGCACAAATGGAGATCAGTCTGACTGCAGTCCCCTGCAGCACAAGCGCAGACATCAAGGGCACAGGAGTCTTTAACCAGAGCTGGCCTGTGCAGGGCCAGCTGCCTAGCAGAATCTACCAGCTGCATAACCGTAGCATAAAACTGTCTCTGAAAACTGCAAGCATCCCCTGGGTAAAGAACTCGCTGGGTCCGAGGGTGGAACAAATCCTTACCATGAATCCTTTCATTGTTCTGTAGTAGGAATCCAACAAGAGGGAGCCGAGGGAGCAAACCTGGGAGGTCCTATCCCATCCGTCCGAACAGTGTACCAGGACGCTTGCATTTTCAACCACTATTGCCTGGGGGGGGAAATGACACTTAGAACCTTGTAAAATTCCTTTTACATAAATCAGTAAGGTTATGAACTAAAACCCACACCAGAAAATATGTATCATAAAGAAGAGCTGGCCCTGCAGTGATACTGTTGCCACTACATAATTAAAACAAATACAACAAAAACAAGGCAAATGAATAACAATGTTGCTTCTAAATAGTTGAGGATGGTAAACCTCCATGTTAGGTGCCACTTCAAACTGAAGTGAACCCCATTAAAGAGGGGAAGAACAGCAAAGGTGTCTGAGCATACGAAGGCTAAGTCCACTCTTTCCCAGCCGTTACAAACCCCAGGCCAATGAGGGATAGTTACTTTGGCTAAGAAGATTGCCGCATCCAAAACAGCCTTGATATGGCGAAGCCACCCTGAGCTCTCCAATCCAGAGTAGAAATCGTTGACAGAAAGCCCCTTGCTGCCATTCACTACAAAACAGAGAAGTTTTCCATGAGAACAGGGAGAGAGTGCCACTCTCGTCCCTTCAGGGTCTCTCAAGGGGAGTGAATTAGGGAAAACACACATAAATGAAACGTGCCATTAGGAGCTGAATAACGCTTTGTGGGACACTTCCTGTCTTTCCTTAGGCTTAAGAGAAATGTTCAATTGCCTTTAGAAAGGTAGCACAAATGGTTAACTATTTTATATTTTCCTTTGTTTGACATTAGATCATGACTGGTATACTCTACGATCTCTGACAGCAGGGATCTGTCAACAGGGCAGCGGCCACCGAACGTGGCTACCGAGCACCTGAAGTGAGACGTCGGTATAGAGGACAAAACTGCTTTCTAAGACGGGGTTACACTAAAGGTCACGCAGGCTGTGGCTGTGCACACCTGTGATGCCAGCATCTGATAAGCGGAAGCATTTCAAGCCTTGGCTACAGAGGTGATTCCAGGACATCTTGGATTAAAGCAATCGAGTAAGGTGGGGAAAGGGGAGATGGAGGGAGAGAAAGAGAGGGGAGGCAGAAGAGGGAGAGGAGGGCGAAGGGGCTATCCTATCAGCTTTATACTGACGGCATGCTAAAAACAACACTTCTAGTATATTTATTAACATCAACCCCACGTTCTCTTTACTCCGAGTGACTGATTCAAAGCCCTATGACTCCCGCAGTATCTCTATGGCACAAAGCTCTCTAAGAGCTGTACGAGAATCATACCTTCCAGTAACTTCTGAAGGCTGGATCTCATGACATGAATATTTTCTATTCCAACAAATTGAAATCTAATATTAGAATAGTTGTCTTCGTTTTCATAACCTTTTCCGGCTGCTCTGTTAGCCATTGCATTGAGCTAAAATTCAAAATTTTAGAAATTTACAATCAAATTATTTTTTATCTTTAATTTACCAAAATGCCATAAAAACACTAAGTCACACTATACAAGCAGGAGAACATTTAAAGTAACTCATCAACACTGAATAAGCTACTACTTTTTAGTAAGCAAAACTGCCACATCACCAGCAATGTGCAGGGAAATGTGGTTGTTACAAAGGAAAACCTAGTCCAGAAGACTCAAAATACAAAAAGATAATGCAACTTTCCACACTTCTGTGACATCTCAAAAGTAAAAAGGAATGTTTCCTGTGTCAATCTGGATTTGGAGATGGCTAGGGCTGGAGAACTCAGCCTAGAGCATCAGTCTGTGAGATCAAACCACAGGAACCCTGAGACCCACATGTGACTATGGCTCTATGCCACGAAGCTGGTCCATGGAAACCCAGCACTGTGCCGCAGCTGTGTTGTGCACAGCATCACCCTCCAGCCTAGCTCAGCTCCAAGAATTGGGCCTCAGAGAACCTGCTCTCTAGAGGAAACACACAGTGATCCTGAGACACCCTTAGGAATTTGGCTTGCTGGCTTCTTTCACATAGCATGTTACTATAATTACTATTCTTCTCATATGAGTCTAGGTAAAGAAAATGACCTAAACTGGGTGAAAGTAGCTTTATCTTAAGTGAACTGGCCATGGCTTGGTAGCAAGCACTGTGAACTGTACCCACGGACTCACCAGTTACCCAGCCATCTATGAAGACTGAAGTAAAATTAGAAATGTGACATTACTACTACTTAATTTTAAACTTAAAAAAGTGGAAAAAAGTAGGTATTTTCTGTATCAATGGCAATTATATAAATAAAAACCATTAGATCTTGAGCTACAAATCACAGTCAAACCTCATCTTCAAAATGTATACATCATCATCATTTTCATGTATAATATTACCTAAAAAGAACCTTTAGATTACAAGCCTCCAGTAAGAAGGGAACACATTTTCTGATGTGACGTTACCAACACTGGAGTCTTAAGAAAGTCTTTTATATTCAACAAAAGATCAGTACCAATTTCTAATTTTTACTACTTTCTAATTTACTCAAATTAATCTCATCTTCTGTATTTTCCATTGTCTTTTGTGAGACTGTACAGTGATAAAAATCACTCTAAATCAGCTATGGCTGCTTTCACGATACTGCCTAAAGTCACTTGTGTTCTATAGTGCTCACTCGCTTTTTCTCATCGCTTTCTCTTATTTTCTCATCATTCCAGATTTTTGAAGAAATCCTCACTATAATTCTGCCAATGTCCTTTTGTGTATCCCACCAGCTCTGCATGCGATGCTATAATAAAAATCAAAATAAAGTTAGCTGTCACCATTGAAGATTGTAATCACTCTAACTTCAGGGTCCTATGTGAGTCAGCTGTTTACCGTGCACATAAAAGAGGTAAGGATTCTGATTCGGTCTCAATGGTAAGAATTTAGCTTTGTACCACAGACGCCAGGAGAAAAGCGATTTCCTGTTCATTACAGTTCTCAAATTAGATGTGTCCTATGTTAAATAATTGTTCCCTCTATTTTTTAATCTTTCAAATTATGGTCAAATTACCTTAACACAAAATGTTTTGTTAGTTAACAGTGTTATTAACAAAGAGTAGTGGACCGGGTGTGGTGGAGCATGCCTAGGGTCGAGCATTGGGGAGGTGGGAGGAGGAGCATTCTTAGCTGCCTAGTACTAATGCTACATGAGTCCTGTCTCAAAACAACTAAAACATCATCAACAACAACAACAGAAAGAAAAGTACAGGAGAGGGAAAAGTACTAAGAATTTCTAATTTTTTCATATCACACACTATCTAGTATATCCTCACAATAACGTAAGACTTAATACATCCTCAAGAGCTCCATATGTGGCAGGGTGTGGTGGTGCACAGCTTTAATCCCTGCACTGGGAGGCAGAGAAAAGATCTCTCTGAGTTTTAGGCCAGCCTAATCCACAGAGTTCTAGGACAGCCAGAGCTACATAGTGAAACCCTGCCATGAAAAACAAAATCAACAACAGAAAAAAAGAAAAAGAAGAAGAAAAAACCCAGAGTTCAGCCTGACGGTGGTGGTACATACACTCAGGAGGCAGAGGCAGGTGGATCCCTGTAAGTTCGAGGCCAGCCTGGTCTACAGAGAAAGTCCAGAGCAGCCGAGGCTACACAAATAAACCCTGTCTCAAAAACCAAAACAAACAAACCAAAATAATAACAAACCACACACAAAACACAAAACCCCAGAGTTCTATATGTCCATAATTGTTTTGTTTTATATATGTGTGTGTGTGTATATATATATGTATGTATATACACATACGTGTGTGTGTGTGTGTGTGTGTGTATGATGTGCATACATCAGGACACAGAAGAAATCATGACCTAGGGCACTGAGAACTGGTCTCCTAACTTAGTAACCCTCAAAGGACTGATTTCCTTCACAGCACTAGCCTTGGTAATTTAAAGCTACAATTCAGGTATGTTTTATCTGGGCAAATATGCTTATTCCCACTAAGTAAAGACATAGAACAGTAAAGATGACAGACTGCATGGCACTGGGTACACACCTTGGGCCTGGTATCCACAACATACATGTAGCGGTTTCCTGGGTTGGCTTTACTAATGGCTTGAAGCAAATGTTCATCCTCCAGGCACCTGGCACTGAAGCCTGACAATGGCTGGCTACAGCGACAAATGGCAGCCTGATGGTAAAGACAAGAACCAGATTATGAAAGGACCCTAAGGGCTTAAGGAGAAAAGCATTAGAATCAAACACACAATCCATTTAAAAGTCAGTGAGAAAGTCAGATGGCATTAACTTTAAAAAACTATTTGATTTAAATACTTGTCAGAATCTAGACGCTGCCTACATGTCCTGTGGCCCCTACAGACTCATGGGGAGCAGCATGATTGGAGGTGTGGCCTTGCTGTAGGAAGTGTCACAGGGGGTGGGCTTTGAGCTCTCAGATGATCAAGCTGGGCCACTGTCTCTTCCTGCTGCCTGCTGACACAGATGGAGGGCTCTCAGCTCCTTCTCCAGCACCATGTCTGTCTGCACGCTGCCATGCTTCCCACCATGCTGACAGTGGGTTGACCTCCTGAACATGTAAGCTGGCCCCAGTTAAATGTTCTTCTTGATAAGAGTTGCCGTGGTCACGGAGTCTATTCACAGCAGTAAAACCCTAAGACACTTCCCAACATTCTATTCTAAGAACATGAAGTGTTTCCTTACATAGCACACACACACACACACACACATTCTCTCTCTCTCCCATCCCCCCAAAACAAACTAAGAACACTGTGGCCCTAAGGAGCAGCACTGGGTCACTTGTCTATCAAGGGACCAACTCTAAGGAGGCACCTGTATCCCAGGTGTTAGATGAGCTACAAGGTACTTTCAGCTCAAGTTCAAGTAAAGAAGATGGGCTAACAATATATACAGAATAGGACATTTTAAGACTTTTATTCTTATTTATGAGTGTATTCCTATTTATAGAGTACCATTGGGGAAAGTGTTACAAGTATAAATGTTTGTTTATTTTACACGCACACACAAAATACAACCACAAAAATTACAATCACGGAAGAAAATGAGGACAATTATGTTGTTCCTAATGTTCAAGAGTTTCTTCCTATTTTATGAATAAAACCTTTTTCTAGTCAGTTTTCTATTGTTGGATGTGGCATCTTACTTTCCTGAGCATAAGCAAGGTGTCTTTTTGTTTTGTTTGTTTTAAAGGAATCCTGGGCTCTGCATTCCCATTTTCTGTTTATCAAGTCAACAAAGAGTATTTCTTAGCCTAGCTTTCCAATAAACGACCGAGGCTAACAGGGTGTGTCAAAGGTGGCCAGGTGACTCCCTTGGTTTAAATGTACCTGAACCAAGTTCTAACAAATATGGCATCAGGCCACCAGGACAAGCACAGACAAAGAAACTCCAGCAAAGGAGCAGTGACATTTGGGGGTAAGCGCAGACTGACAACTGGTTTGGCAGAGGACCTGCCTGCTCCAGGAAGGAGCTGGGAGAATACAGCAGCAAGGTCAGGCCACGGGGCTGCACCTGCAGGGAGCAGCGTGTGGCTGGGTACACATAGGCAGGCTGTGACTTCCAGATCCTTCCTCCCCGGAAACAGAGTTTAGTCTACAAAAGAGACACCTCAAGACTGGGCCCAGCATTGTAAGGGGGTGAAGCTGTGAGCTTTTCTAAACAAGGGGATGAGCTATAGTCCACTCGGCAGAATGGAGCTCCTACCACCCTTTTGAACAGTCCTTTTGCTGGCACACCAGCAAAAGCGCAGGCTCTGAGAGGAAGCCAAATGCACAGCAGAAAAACATAAAATGCAAAGACATACAACTTCTGGTATGCACGCTTCTAAATAGCTAGAACATGAGCAGAGAGCCACCCAGAATTCCTTTTCTTCCTTCTTTCCTTTCTTTCTTTCTTTTTGGTTTTTCAAAACAGGGTTTCTCTGCATAGCGTTGGTTGTCCTGGACTCGCTTTGTAGACCAGGCTGGCCTCAAATTCACAGAGATCCGCCTGCCTCTGCCTCCCGAGTGCTGGAATTAAAGGTGTGCGCTACCACACCTGGCACAGAATTCCTTTTCAAAAAACGTCTGCTTGAGAGTTGCCAACACCAAATCAGACAACAGGAAGCTGACTAAAGACATCCAGAAAAGAGAAAGAACCCTTGAGTGTCACAAACAGTCTCAGGAATAAATAATCTGAGAGTTGGATAAGAAATACAATGCCAGATGTGGTGGCGCACACCTTTATTCCCAGCACTCAGGAGGCAGAGGCAGGCAGATGGGTGTGAGTTCGAGGCCAGCCTGGTCTACAAAGTGAGTCCAGGACAGCCAGGGCTACACAGAGAAACCCTGTCTCAAAAAACCAAAAAAAGAGAAAGAAATACAGTTAAGGAATTCTTCCAGAAAGACATGGAATGCAGAAAAATAGACTTGCAGGGATGAAGGCTTATACAGAAAGTCTGCCAACTAATAAAAGCTAGGAAGAAAAAAATCAGAGAAAACACCGCAGAAACAGGGAAGTGCCTTCTCCAAGCTGAGATTTGGGTTTCTGAACAGTCTGTAAACGACATACCAAGGCACATCACTATGAAATTCCAGAACCCAGGGGAAAAGAAAAACCTTCCCAGTAGGGAGGGGAATGTGTTTATGCAGGACACCCTGGGTTCCAGCACAGCAGCTCGTGTGTGCAGACACCTGCCCTAGCACTCACGAGGACGTGTCTCCTCTATTCGTCCTGACAGAAACCTTCTCATGTGAAGGCTGTGCAGCCGGCCCAGATGCCTGGTGCGCTTCCTGCTTTTGGGGCTTACCTTGGCACAAGCAAGCCATCCAGGTTCACTAAGTGCATGCAGGACTAAAGGAAAACTACAGAAAAGAAAACAGACTCTGTCTACTCACTGGACCCATTAGTGAGGGATTTCTAGAAAGGAAAGGTGGAGAGGGAGCACTTCAGGACAGCTTCATTTTAAAACTTCAAAAACATTGTGAAAGGCAGCACGTCTCAGTTAGCAACATTACAATAGCGAATCTGTGAAGTACAAGTCAGCATTCACGCCTTTGACTCCAGGACTCAGGAGGCAGAGGCAGGCAGATTTCATGAGTTCGAGGCTAGCCTGGTCTACACTGTGCCTTCTGAGACAGCTAGAGCTACAGAGTGAGACTCTATCTCAAACAAAACAAAACATTAGTGTTCTTCCAGAAGTGTAACCTCAGTTCACTGCACTCATAAAGTCAGAGGCTCCTACCTCGGTGCCCTGCCGGCAGTAGGACAGGACGGGAAGTCTGCCCTTGCTCCGGAAGTTGGAACTGCCCACGATCACTGGCCGACTGGCTGTCCGTGGAACATACAGCTCTCTTGGATAAGTCTCACAGACCTGGGAATATCAAATGAAAGTACTTAACTCCAATCAGAAACCGAGAGGCTAGTAACTACAGGTAGATTACTGATTTTCACCTCTTCCTCTAAGTCTAATCCCCTAGTCTTAACCCTAGCTCTCTGTGGCCTCTCCACACTCTCTGCCGCATTCCCAGGTGATGAAGCAGATGTTGGTGGAACATACTGCTTTCCTCCCCGCTGTGGACCCATGCATGCCCCCTCCTGCCCCATTCCAATTCCCAAGTGTCACCTCCCTGTAACACCCAGTGACCACACTTATCAGGACACCAGAAAACTTCCTACCAGGCAACACACAGCCAACCACTCTCTCCTAAGAACCAGGGAGGAAACAGAAACCAAGGAACACAACACCCACCCAACAAAGACAAGACCAGACACCTAGAAGTACACTCTTCCCAATGCCAGATGCCTGGACACCGCATGAACACACAGTCACAGCTAGGATGGTATGTCTCCACGAGAGCCCAGCAACGCTACCACACGAGCACTGAGTACTCCAGCAGAGCTGAAGCCCAGGAGAAGACCATACGAATACAATGGAGGGCCTTAAAGAGGCCTTAAAGAGATCTGTGAAAACACAGTGGTAGGAAATCAGTACAATAGTTCAAGACCTGAAAAAAAAAATAGTTCAGACCTGAAAGTGGAAATAGAATTAATAAGGAAAACCCAAACTCAGAGAAGCAAGGAAACAAAAAATGTAAAAACCTGAACAGGAGCCATAGAGGCAAACTTCACCATCAGAACACAGAGATGGGCTGGGCGTGGTCTCACACCTTTAATCCCAGCACTCGGGAGGCAGAGGCAGGCGGATCGCTGTGAGTTCGAGGACAGCCTGGTATACAAAGTGAGTCCAGGACGGCCAAGGCTACACAGAGAGACCCTGTCTCGAAAAACAAAAAAAAAAAAGAACACAGAGATGGAAGGGAGAATCTCTGATGTTGAAAACACAATAGAAGAAATGGGTAAGTGGGTTAAAAAAAAAAAAAGTTAAATCTATCTGGGCACAGTGGCACACTGCTGCAATCCTAGCACTCAGGGAGGCAGAGGCAGGGGGATCTCTGTGAGTTTGAAGCCTGCCTGGTCTGCAAAGTGAGACAGAGAAACCCTGTCTCAAAAAACAAAACAAAACAACAACAAAAATAGTTAAATCTAAAGACACTTCTAGAACAAAACATCCAGGAAACTGGAACACGATGAAAAGACTAATTTTAAGAAAAACAGGAAGAGAAAAGGGAAAAGAAATTCAGATGAAGGGCACAGAAAATATTTCCAGCAAAATCATAGAAGAAAATTTGCCTATCAAAGTACGAAAAGTCTGAAGAACATCAAATAGGGCGACTAAAAAAGAAGCTCCCTCAGCACATAGTGATCAGAACCCTCAATGTACAGGACAAAGCAAGAACAGTAAGAGCTGCAAGGGGGAAATGAACACGTAACATATAAAGGCAAACATATTAAAATTACATTGGGCCGGGCGGTGGCGGTGCACGCCTTTAACCCCAGCACTCGGGAGGCAGAGGTAGGTGGATCTCTGTGAGTTTGAGGCCAGCCTGGTCTACAGAGTGATTCCAGGACAGCCAGGGCTATACACAGAGAACCCCCCCCCTCCAAAAAAAATTATATCTGGCCTCTCAATGGAGATTCTAAAAGCTACCTGGACAGACGTGTTATAGACTCTAAGAGACCACAGATGCCAGCCCAAACTAGTATACTCAGCAAAACTTTCAGTAACCATAGATGAATAAAATAAGATAAAACCAAACTTAAATTTGTCTGCAAATTTATCCACAAATCCAGCCCTACAGAAGGTAGTAAAAGGAAAACTCCAACCTGAAGAAGTTAAGCACACCCAAAAAGACACAGGGAATAATCCCAGGCCAACAAAATAAACAAGAGAAGTGCACTGCACATTCATACCACCACCACCACCACCACCACCACCACCACCACCACCACCACCAAAATAACAAGAAACAACAATCAATCACTGGTTATTGATATTTCTCAAAATCAATGGTCTCAATTACCCAGAAAAAGACACAGACTAACAGAATGCATGTGAAAATAGAATCCATTCTGTTGCTGCATCAAAAACAACCACGACCACCACCACCAACAACAAAAACCCACCTTAACATCAAGGATTTAGAAAAAGATATTCCATGCAAATGAGCCTAAGAAGCAAGCAGGTGTAGCTTTTTAATATCTGACAAAACAGACTTCAAACCAAACTAACCAGAAGACACGGGGAAGGGCTACATCCCTGTTGAAAGGAAACTTCACCAAGAGGACATTGCAATTCTTAGCATCTATGTACCAAACATAAGTGCACCCAAGTTCATAAAAGAAACGCTACTATAGCTTACATCACATTTGACCCTCACACACAGATGGTGGGAAAACTAACTCTCACTAATAGGCAGGTTATCCAGCCAAAACCCAAACAAAGACATACTGGAGCTAACTGACATTATAAACCAAATGGGTCAAAGAAATATTTACAGAACATTTCACCCAAACACAAAAGAATATACATTCTTCTCAGCACCTCTCAGAACCTTCTCCAAAATTAACCACATACTCAGACACAAAGGAAGTCTCAACAATACAGGAAAACTGAAATAACACGCTGCATCCTATCTGACCACCACGGATTAAAGCTGGATATCAACAACAGAAGCAACAGAAAGCCTACAAAAGCATGAAAACCGAACAACTAACTCTACTGAATCTAAAATGGGTGAAGAAAGAAATTAAAAGACTTTCTAGAATTTCTAGAATGAAAATGAATACACAACACACCCAAACTTATGGAACACAATGAAGGCAGTTCTAGGAGGCAAGTTCATAGAACTTAGTGCCTACATAAAAAGACATAACAAATTGGACAGATACTATGGGGCAAAAAATTCACCTTTAAACTGTAAAGAAGCGAGGGCAGCACACTGTCTGTAGATGGCTGTGCCCTGCCACATGCTGCCCTCTGGAACTACTTCCTGGCCTGCTGCAGAGCTGCGTGCTCACCTTGTACTCTCGGTTGGCATCAGACAGCTGCCAGTTTGCATTGGGCACGCCCATCCTCTCATATTCCTCAGAAAGGTCAATAAGCTGCCACCCATTTAGTCGTTCGGAATCATTTTGCTTGGGATTATAAGAGAATGCATAGAGATCTTCATATTTTGCTGCAAAATAATAAAAGTCAATACAGTGGAATTTATAAAGCAATGCACTACAAAAAAAAAAACCCTAATTTTCAGGGTTTTTCCATTTTTTTCTTTAAAGTCCTCAAAGAGGTGGCTAAGACATGAACATACATGAATTTAATATTTTCTAAGTTTTGTAAGACAAATGACTGTAGATAAAGGCATATGTAACGACTTAAGATTTACATTATACCAAAAGGTGCTTAAATCTTCTATGGCATGCTTTTCCTTTTTCTTGAATATTAAAAATTAAAAACATAAAGACACTTCTTACTCATCCTGTCCTTCAAATGTACTGCAAACAAAATACCAAGACTGAAACTAGAAAAGGCCATGTGTAGTATATGCCTAAAGCCCCAGCATTCAAACTAGGACAACGGACTGTACCAGACTCCACGTGCTCACAGAGACCACGGGCCCGCTCCTAGATCATTCATGTGGGCGTCCATCTGAACTGCTTAACTGAAATCAGGACTACAAGTAATCAAAGCTCTGTTGGGGACAGAAGCCTTCAGACCCCCAGGCTTGGGTAATGGTAAGATTGATCCACTTATAGGGCTTTTATCCCTCCCAATGCTCTATCTACTAAGATGGGACTCACTCTTTATCTCCTGGTGCATCTACCACCTCAGCCACTGCTATGAGGACCATGACCTTCAGTGGCTTTTCACTTAGTAATATCTCTTTCACTAGTAGAGAAAACCCACATTAAAAGGAAAATGAGGAGCTAGGAGAGGCTGATCAGTAAAGTGCTTTCTGTGAAAACATAAGGACTTGAGTTCAATCCCCAGCATCCAAGTAAAAGCCCAGAGATGGTAGCACATGGCTTAATCCCAGTACTGGGGAAGTGCAAACAGGTGGCTCCTTGGGGCTCATAGCCTGTCAGCCTCACCAAAACTGGCAAGTGCCAGGTCCCAAATGACTATCTTAAACAGTAAAAGTGCATTTACTCCTAAGTAAAAGCACTGGACCCCGACCTCCATGTACACATGCACACATGTGCTTCTACATCTGCACATGCCTGAACATATACACAATGTGTCACTTGTCTATCAAGAAAGTTTTAAAGTATTAATACAACCTAAGGTAACTTCAGGTTTTACGACAAATACCTTGCATAATTCCTCCACTGGATACCATTCTTACGGTTCAAAGCATTAGGTTCTATTATTTCTAAACCATTGTGGGGTATTTCTACGCCCTCCCCCAAGGGGGCTGACAGCACACATGACCGTAAGAAGGATTTAAAGACAAAATAACAATGCCACCTTAAAGCACCCTGGAAGAGCCATATTAGTTGCATGTATGAGCTCTGCTGCCTAAGAACCGTACCTTGTCTGGACAGCTGCAGCAGAGAGTTATAGATGTCATGGCAGTCTCTTTCCCTGGGAACAATGAAGTGCACAATCCTGAAGTTCTTGCACTGAATCACGAGTGGGCATCCAGAAGTGGTCAGAGCCAGCTTCTCCACGGAGGCAATATGGTGGTGAAGTATCTACAGCGTAAGTAGACATCCCAGTCACCAACACACACAGCGCTGACGTTTGGTCTGCTCTACAGTGCATACCCATTAATGCTCAAATGAAGTCTCAGATGCTATGTGCCATCACACTTCACATGTCTCGGTGATTGATGCCTGAGCCAAGAATATGTTGTCATCCTGTTTTCTCCATGATGCTAAACGCTGGCTGAGTGAGGGGACATGGTCCAGGAGCAGCAACAGGGCGGTGAGACACGTGCCCAGGGCTCTCCCTCTGGAGCATGCCATCCCTTTCCTACTCTTTCTGCGTAGGGTGTAGTTTGCATTTTACTCATTTGTTTCTATGGACTAGAATATGATCTCCGTGAGAACAGATGTTTTATACTAAAACTGGCTATTAGTTCTAAAATAGTGATATGAAAACACAGCTACTCAGTAACTATCTGCTAAAGGAATGAGGGGATAAGGGAGGAAGAAAGGCATCAGGTAGTCATGACAACCTTGAAGAACAAGTTGAGAGGATCAGCCATCCTGGATAACAACACATATAAAAAGCTACTGTTAACAAAGAAGTGAAGCAGGTAACGTGCAGTCAATACGCCAAAGGCCCAGGACGACAGATCAACAGCAGCCCCCACATACACGGAAGCTTTGTTGTGAAAGAGCTGGGTCTAGCAACAAAAGAAGGAAGCAGCCAACAAATGGTACCAAGTCCCCATGCCATGCCGTACACCTAAGTCTCTCACTGACGGATTAAGAACTGATGTGTGGACAATCTGTACTCAGCAAGTTAACAACACATCAGTGGCTCATCTGAATTAGACAGGCAGGTATCTTTAAGGTGGCCATGCCAGTGTTGCTGAGGAACAGGAAAACATGACGCTCCACTGACTGAAACAACCATTATGAAGGAATAATACAAAAGTTTAAACATGTATCTCTACAAGACACAGCAATGTCTTCTTATTCCAGGAAAACATCCAAGAGGAATCCCAGCACATATTTGTTTTGTTTTGTTTTGTGTTTTTTTGAGACACAGTTTCTCTGTGTAGCTCTAGCTGTCCTGGACTCGCTGTTGTAGACCAGGCTGGCCTTAAACTCACAGAGATCTGCCTGCCTCTGCCTCTGCCTCTGCTGGGGTTACAGGCTGGGATTACACTGCACCTGGCTTCCCAGCACATATTTAGAAAGATGCTTGTGGAGTTGACTCTTCAACATCACAGGATTTGGGGGCATGAATACCTTCATCTCAAGCTTCCTTTTGTTTCTCCTGACACTTCACAGCTAATAATCCACTGACTACACATATTTACAGTAACATAACCATTAACATATTTTATGTTGTACATTAGACAGAATGAAAATACATGAGGCCCCTGGGATATCACTTTTTATTGTACTATACAATTTCCTAGAGAAACAAACAGGATCTGCTCATGATTTGATGATGAGCAGCCCACAGCATTTTAAGCAGATCCTTGCAGCAGTTGATCCTTTGGCAATATTAATAGAAATATTATATATATATTTAGTATTATTATATAAATAATAACAAATTATTTCAGTAGTATAGTAGTATGTTAACTCCAAATAGTACCATCTATACCTTGTGTGTCTATATGTAAATTCTGATAAATCTGTACAATAAATGTTTATATTTTATAACAGTAAACAACAAAATGATCATATATTTAATGCACCCATGACATATTTAACTTTTTCTTAATTTATGTACTACTGTTATGCTACGTTGTTTATCTGTAAGTTCATTTTTCAAATTGTAATCTTAAAAGAAGAAGAAGAGGAGGAAGAGGAAGAGGAGGAGGAAGAGCTGGAGAAATGGCTTAGCAGTTAAGAGCATGTCCTCCTGCAGAGGACCTGACTATAGTTCCCAACACCTATGTCAAGTGGCTCATAACCACCTGTTCAGAGACCCACTGACCTCTTCTGTACTCCATGGGCACCTGAATTCATGCATGCACACACTCTTACACAGAAATCCATGCATATCCATAAAAATAATAAATCTTAAAAAGAAAAAAATTCATCGAATGAGTGGACCTATACAGTTCAAATGTAGCATGCAGTATCCACTGCATTCCCTCTGCACACGCACACTTTTAAATGTACTTAAATGTATGCCTGCAATGCATATTTGGACATATATACAAAATACTTATATAAGTATACTGCAACGTTTACAATTAAAAAAAATTCCCTTAATTGTAACTTGGCATTAAAAGGCTAGGGAATATACTGTGCAATCCATATGATTGCTAATATGCACAAACATTATCCAGACTTTAAAAGAAACTATCACAGGAACAAAGAGGCATTTTCTAAGTTTTTACAGAGGTAAAAAAAAAATTTTTTTTTGGGAGCTGCATGTGGTGGCCTATGCCTTTAATTCCAGCACTTGGGAGGCAGAGGAAGGCAGATCATTGTGAGTTGGAGGCCAGCCTGGTCTACAAAGTGAGTCCAGGACAGCCAAGGCTACACAGACCCTGTCTCAAAAAACCAACCAACCAACCAACCAAAAATGTCTGGTATTCTATATAATTCCATATTACAAATGGTATAGATTCACAGAAAGGAGGAGTCACTTGAAAACAGAAAACAGTTTGACTGATCTATGAGTGGTTAGTTACACATGCCTGTAATCCCAGCTCTCCAGAAGATAATAGCAAGTTCAAGGCCAGCCTGGGCTATATATATAGCAAGACCCTGTCCAAAACAAAACAAAGGAACAAACAAACAAGAAGCAAACCTAACAAAAAAAAGTTGGCTAAGATAAATAGGCAGCAATTAAATAAGCAGTCCCCTGTTACTGCATGGAGACAGTCCACCTTACCCAGGTTTCCTTTTGCTGAGCGTCAATGAACAACAGATGTGTGGCTGTCAGATACAGCGTTCCGGTCAGTGACTTGTTGTTGGTACTAAACCGGTCAAGTAACTTTACTTGTTCAACCTAAGGAAGAAAAAGATGTTATTTTCATTTCAAAAGGAGTTATTTATTTTTTTTATTTCTCTTGCTATGAGAAAACACTCTGACCAAAATCCACTCAGGGGAGGGATAGGTTTGTCTGGCCGTCACTGAGGGAAGTCAGGGCGGAACCTCGAAGCAGAGGCCATGGAGGAGCGCTGCCTGCGGCTCAGTCTGGGGATTGCTCGCTTGCTCACAGTGCATGCTTAGCTGGCATGCTTACAGAGCCCGGCACCATCTGCCCAAGGAATGGTGCGGCCCACAGCACCAGGTGCTGGGTTCTCCTACAGCAATCAGTAACCGAGACAATCCTTATAGGCCCATCGAACCGAGGCCATCCCTCCACTGAGGCTTCTCCTCTCAGATAACCCTAGGCTGAGTTAGGTGGACAGGTAAGGCCGACCAGGACAGCAGTATACATAGAGTTTCTAACTCCAGGAGCTACATGCATCATTACCAGTTTCTGTCTCAAAATACAAGACGTTACTTAACAATCAGGGTAAAATTTCATTTGTCTCTTGAAGGAACACAGATATTTAGATGCCAGTGTGACCTAGGGAAGATTTTAAGAAACACCAACACTAGTGTACAAGGAGCGCGGAGTGCAGTGTGAGGGCGCCATCCATCTAAAAGCCCACTTTTTTATATGTGCTGCCAGAGAGCACACCTAGTGCCTGCTGTGTAGCAGTTTCCTCTGAGATTGAAACCTTCCATATGCAGGGAAGCTTCTTAATCTGGAAGGTAAACAACTCAAAACAGCCTCAGGGCCAGGTTCTCCAGGCCCCTCCCTCCCAGAGTGGGCAACAAAGGGGCGAAGAGTCACTCTCTGACAAGGCAAACTGCAAAGAAGACTGACGACAGACCTGCTACCTGAGGAAGCAGAGACCAGAACCCAGCTGGGAAACCTCCAAAAGGTTTAGTGCCTCCAAGTCACTTAGCTGGGACACTCTCTAACATGTGGGGCTGCCTATAGACTGTGCCGTGCGTGCCAGGTTCCCAGCTTTTGTGCAGCGTGACCAGTGCTGGGGTGAGCTTGGGTGCTGCAGCTGTCTTAGAGTCATGTGGGATTCTCTAAGTAATCCCTCACCCATATTTCTGTAAGTAATGCCTATAAAACTCATAGTTCACCCAGTTGGACTTTGTTCTGTTGTGGGCTCCCTATCTGGGGTGAGCAGCGATGTGTGTACTATCTCCCCAAAAAGTTTTGCCACAAAACACCATCCAATTCTGTCTTAAGTGGAAAGTCAAGCAGTCAGTTCTAGGAGTCCACTACTGGGAAAATTAAAGCAGGAAGCCACTGTTTGCAAGCTCCAGCGGCTGCTCTGTATTCCACTCGCTGCTGCACCAAACATGGCTGCTGTGCAGCCAGTGCTGGCTCCTGCTCTCCTACAAGGCTGTCTTCTGCTCAGGCCGGTAGTGAGCCTTCTCCTAGACACACTGATGCCCCGCCTCCTAAGGTAGGTCTTAGCAAGTTAACTTGCATTAATACTAACAGAGAGAGGGAGGGACGGAGGGAGGGAGGGAGGGAGGGAGGGAGGGAGGAAGAGCGAGCACACTGTCACAGAATACAGAGTGGGATCAAGACTGGTTGGGAGACTTGGGAGACTACAGCTTTAAAATTTTAATGTCAAGGCTACAAGGCTACATAGAGAAACCCTGTCTCAAAAAAAAAAAAGAAAAAGAAAAAAAAGCAAAGCAAAAACAAAAACCCAAACAGGGCCAACTACTTACTGCCCATTCCTCTCCATGTCAAAATTTGGCTGGAACGGGACACAGCCAAGCAAGCACAGTGACTAGACAACAAGCTCCCTTACTTTACCAAGCCCAGTAGTGAACATGTATGGAGTTAAGGGTTATGGGGAAGTTTCAACACCACTGAAGACATCAGCGATATGTAGTACTTTAAAGAGCTCCCTGGAAAAAAATTAAAAAGGGCTTTAAAGGGTGGGGCATGAACAAACAGGAAGGCTGCTTTAAAAGGAAGTCCATGTGAAACTTCTTGGTTTGTAAATCCTTAAAAGACAGTAAGTGCTTTTCATCCAAGCCTCAAAATGTGATGTCTGTTTCCCTAGAAAGTACAGTTACTTGCAAACTTGACTGTATGGGAGACAGTCTCACACTTTTTATTCCAGTTCTCACTCCTGGTCCCTCATAGCTCTGCGTTCCCCAGTACAGACTGCATCTATGCTGCACTGGCCTCCTGCCGTGCCAAGGCAGGGAAGCAAAGCTTGTATCTCTAGCACTTTGAGAGCCAGTCTCAAAAAACAGGAAAAAAGATAGGAAGGCATCATCCACGCCCAGATGAGGACTCATCTGCTGTTCACTATCACTTCTGTTCAAGGGGCCATTCTCCTTTTGGGGAGGGGAGGCCGGGGGTAGATTTGCTACATAGCCAGGGCAGTTTTGGACCTTCTCATCCTCTTGCTGGAGGCCCCTGAGACTGGGACTGAGGCAGTGTAGGCATGCCTCATCTTGGGTAGCTAAGGTCCATTCTCTATATGAATCCTATTCACCATCATCACTTCAGCCTATTTGCTAATGACTCCCCAAACTCTGACTGAACTCTCCCAGTCCTCACTGTCTGCTATACATGTAAGAACATTTCCTGACACAGTATTATGATAAATGCTTGACACACACTAATTATTTTCATTTTCACAACTCCAGTGGGGACTTACTACCCCATACAACTAGCACAGCTAGAATCAGGACAGCGGTTCCAGCCTTGTGTGGTGTGACTCCTGACCTGGAACACTTAGCCAGGTATTATGCTGTCTGCACTTGGACGTCTGAAGAGTCGTGACTTGCTGATTTTCCCCGTCCCTTATTCTGCATTCCATACGTGACTTATGCCATAAACATCAAGTCGCCAGCACTGGGAATCATCCTCTGACTTCTTGACTCACCTACTCCAAGCTCTGCTCCTTCCGTGAGCATTAGTTGCTAGGCTAAGACGGAAGCCTGTTCAAGTGTCAGCCCATCCCACTGAAAACTAGCATGTATCTCTGGACTATTGTCTCTTCTCTTTTTCTTTCTGAATCCCTCCAGGTGGCTAGAATAATGTTTGATACAATGGATGTTTACCCACCTCAAATGAACTGCCAAGGAGAACTTACTTCCCATAAGGAAAAAACAAAAACAAAAACAGAACAAATGAAAGATGACCACAGTATACCAGTGGTCCCTTGCTGAAATCATTAAAGGGATTTATAACATAGGATTCTTCTTTATCTCATTATCCTGTTATTTCCCATGCTGACTTTACCTTCTACAGCAGCTGACTAGCAAATATTCATTCAGTAATGCATTATGAGCCACGTAGAAAAACTACTAGGAAACAATTATTGCTGCACTTGCTCACTGTCTATCAGTCCATCCATCCCTCCTCCTATTTACTTTAGCAATACAATTCTTACTGGCAAGTCCAGCTCTCTGTCCCCACATTGTTACCCAATTGGAGAAAAATTCTCTTGTTTTAGAGAACCCTCAGATACTTTACAAGGGTTTTCTCAGAGCACAACAGAGAATTATAGTTCTCTTACGGGTCTGCATCAAGGTGGAAAATCCCAGTTGAAAATACTCTAAGAATCTACATGCTTATTTCCTGCCCTCAAAGTTAGACCTTCAGATTTAGTTGGCCCTGTTCAAGATGGAAGGCCCAGCTGTCCAAAGCCTCACCTCAACTCCACCAGTGACAGAGGAGTGGAAAGCAAGGCAGTATCAGGAAGTTCTGTTCACTCTTATGCAACAACTTTCCTTCTGCTTCTTCATCGGAATTCTCCTCCTGCTCCTCCTCAACTCACATAAGCTGGCTTTCCTGTCTACCTTTAGAGTCTTTCCCTACATACGTAAGGCTTGACATGTCTAATTCTCCCACCTTTTAAATGATTTTATTATAATGTTGGACCTTTAAAACATGTACACACAGACATGCACACTCACTCCAAGTCCTTGAACGTGTACGCAAATACACAGTATTAAGCAAAGGGTATTTACTAGTTCTCTCAGTAAAAATCTGTTGGCTATTAACTCAAGGTTAATGTATCTGGGTCTCATTCTCTCACCTGTAAAATAAAAGCAACTATCCCCAAGAGAGGAACAGGTTACATAATGAATGCCAAGTGCTGTGCCCTGTGTGCCCTATAAAAAGAGGCAATAAAATACTCAAACAAATGAAATGAGTGTTTGTAAAAATTACTACAGTTATCTGGTAAGGGAGCCTGAGGCTTATTAGTTTTTGTTTTTTTTTAACTATCTAAGTTCAAAAAGAGAAAGAAAAAGTGTACACAGTGTTAAAAAGTAAATTCAAGGGCCAGCAAGATGGGCCAGCAAGTAAAGATGCCTTGCATCTATCCAAGCCTGACCACCTGAGTCCAATTTCTAAGCCACACATGATGGAAGGAGTAAACTGACACAGTAGCCCTTTGGCCTGCACATGTGTGCCAGGGCACATGTGTACCGTAGCACCTTCATCCCACCCTGCCCCACCTCCACACAAAATAATTTGTTTTTAAAAAGCCAATGTAGTACTAAATGCATTATAAAGCTGTAAAATAAACTTTCTCTACTACATACTGTTGAGAGCAAGAATTAAAGCACCTCCATCCTCTGAGTGTAATCAGGGAAAACAGAATTCTTGGTGCAGAAGACACAACAGCATTTTTTCCTGTGATGGAACACGGTAGTCCGTGATAGGTACCGACAGCAGCACTCCAGTGTCAACATGGAGAGAAAACGCTGGCTGGGTAGGAGTAACCATCAGGGAGCAGGAAACAGCACAGGTGTGGCTGGGAGGATAACAGGGCCTGCAGTAAGCAGGGCAGAGAGGAAGCCCGGTCTAGTCTAGTAACACGGACGGGAAAGAATCAGAAATGGAAGGATACCGCTTATTCCTTATTGTTGGCCTGTCAGACTGGGCGCAGATAAGGGAAAGTGAGTCAGAAAGGGCAGTCTGGAGTACACTCCACAGAGAGTTAATCACTACTTTAGTACCTTGGTTAGATCAAACCAAGGAAATACAACAGCCAAAATCATTACATATAGCCAACACTTCTACAGCATCTCAGCATATAGATGAAGTTAAACTAAGGCATTTACTCCTGCTTAAAGTTCCGGAGAACGTGAGTGGTTGGTGGAAAGCACACTCATTATTTTGCCCTTTATTGAAAATCCCCTCCAAAAAAATAAAAGCGCATCCCTTTCTTTGCTACCATCATCGGCATACAGATTGAAAGTGAGACTAGAGCCCAGATGTTCCTTCCCATTCTCCTTTGCCTGGGAGAAGGGACCAGACTTTTCTTAGGGATATTTTTAGGTGCCTGTTTTGGAAGCAACTATTTAAGGTCACTACCACTGAGGCACTATAAAAAAACAAAACAAAAAACACAAAAAACCAAACCAAACCAAACTAAAACAAAACAAAAAAACCAGCATCAGGATTCTTTTTTGATTGTTTGTTTCTCTGTGTAGCCCTGGCTGTCCTAGAACTCAGTCTGTTGCCCAGGTTGGCCTTGAACTCACAGAGATCCACCTGCCTCTCCCACTTCAAGTGCTCAGATTAAAGGTGTGCACCACCATGGCCAGCTGGCATCAGGAGTCTTAGAAAGCAAAAAGTAATCGGGGAAGAGATAAATGACAAAAGAATAAAAAACAATGGGGCAAGGAGGAAGAAACTGGAAGGTGTAGTCACCGTGTCGAGGCACGGTAAGTGCCAGCGCAGGTTACATAACTGAACTGTGGCCAACCAAAGGTACCCGAAGGGCTTACAGGAGAAATTCACAGTTCAACTGATTAAGACATTGGAAATGAATAAACACAGGCCATCATACACAAAAAAAATTACAGCGTAAGAAGTTCAGACACCTGTTTTTCCCTCTCTGAGACAGGAGGAGACTAAGCAACCCTCTGTGATGAAGAACTGCACTTATTCCACAGTTATGTTAGAGTGTGGGCGGTGCCTCCTGCGCCCCTCTCTCTAGCCAGCTACTTTTGAGACGGTCTGAGCATTCTACAGACACCCTGTGAAGAGCTGGCTGTGGGAAAGGAGGAGGACATTATGCTCGCATGCATGAGGCAGACAGTGATGCAGGGCGCTGACTCTTCCAGTCTGTGTGCTCAGTTGCTAGGACATCTGGCAGCTTACGATATCAGTGAAGGATTATGTACTTCCTAAGAGGGAAAAAGAGTGTTCTTGGATCATAAATCCAGGGGGAACTTGCAGTTCTATTTCACTGCGCTCTTCTGCCATGTTGAACACAGAGCTTCCCGTCTCAGAGTAAACAAAGACTTACAAGGCAGCTAACGGCTCCATTGGTAAAAGCACTTGTTGGCACGCCTTATGTCCTGAGTTCAATCCCCAGGACCTGTGGGGTAGAAGAGCCACCTCCAGTAAGTTGTCCTCTGACCACTACACATACACTAAAGTGCACATGTGTCACACACACACACACACACATTTTAAAAGTTAAAAAGGTTTTACAGTGGCCTTCCGAAGTCTGCAGTTACTTGCTCATCTCTCAATTTTAATATTGTCCAGGTATCTCCTTTACCCACCCTGCTCTAGCTTTCTGGATAGTTCTCAGCTACTCGGCCTGAAAAGGGGACTGTTCCCTGTTGGGAACCCCCTTCCCCTCAACAGTTCCGCTTTAACTCATGGCTTTGTGCTGTCCCTCCGATGGCACCTGGTCGTCTTCAGGGTCCCCGCTTGCTTCATTTGCTCTCTCAGCATTTACCACCATCTAGCACAGTGCAGGCCCAACCACCTACTCTATTTATTGTTGTTTCGCTTGACTACAAAACACATTTTCTCAAAGCAGTGTTTGTCTGTCTAGTTCACTGCTCTCTGCCTAGTCTCATAGTATGTACAACGGTGCCTGGCCCAAGCAGAAGGCAGAGAGGGGCACAGTGGGCACAGAGGGAGTTCGGGCGAGAAGAACACTCTCTGCCCCCTGACTCACAGCTTCCGGCTTATTCCTCCTTTTCCTGCTCGGCGCCTTGACTTCTGCACGCTCCTTCCTGCAGGTCCCCAGGCCCTTCCATCCTTTCTCTTTCTGCGGAGTCGCAGAGTATCCTTTACATAAGCTCCAAACACTTCCAGTGATTACTGAGCCCTCACACGGGTTTCTCTCCTCTAGCTCAGTGCCCTCTCGGCTAGCTGGTCCCTACACTTACCACCTGGTCTCTCTCCGCCATCCCTTTGTCTCCACTCCATTCACAGAGCCCTCCTCTGCACTCCACCCTCTTCACTAGAGAACTATTCCGCACTCCACCCTCTTCACTAGAGAACTATTCCGTCAGGCAGGGGAGTGAGGCAGTAAAGAGAGAGGCTTTGTATCAGAAAAACCTCGGTCCCAGGACCCTGCTCCTCCCAGCAACCAGTGAGCCAGTGATTAGTTCCCAGTCAGCTACAGAGACAGGCCAAGTGATTTAATCTTGACAAACTGCAGGTTTCTCACCTGTAACGTGGGACTGTACTAATGAAGGCCCAAATGGCATCCTCCCTGGGCAAGTGTTCAAGCATGCCTCAAAACCTAAGATCTCAGGGGCTGAAGAATTGGTTTGGTGGCTAAGAGCACTTGCTGCCCCTACAGAGGACCTAGGTTTGCGTCTCAGCATCCACATGGTGGCCCATACTCATCCATATCTCCAGATCCATGGGGTGGAACGGCTTCGTCTGACCAGACATGCATGTGGCACACATACATCCGTGCATGACAAACACTCAGACACACGAAAATCAATCTTCAAACCCAAAAATGGGGGGGGGGGGCTAGGGAGATGGGTCACTGGTTAAGTGCACTTGTTCCTCTTATAGAAGACCCAAGGTCAGCACCCAGCACCCAACCATCAGTAACTCCAGTTCCAGGGAATCTGACCCTCTTCTGGCCTCCTTGGGCACCAAAGCACACACATGGCTATTAACTCAAGGTTAACATATCTGGGTCTCAGTCCCTAACCTGTAAAATAAAGCAACTATCCCTAAGAAAGGAACAGGTTAGAAAACTGATGCCAAGTACTGTGCCCTGTGTGCTCTATAAATAGAGGCAATAAAATAGTCAAATAAATGAAATAAATGTTTGCAAAAAATTACTACAATTGTCCAGTAAGGCAGCTTGAGGTTTGCTAGTCCTCATTTTAACTATCTAAGCTCAAAAAGAGAAAGGAAAAGAGCACATGGTGTTTAAAAGGCAAATTCAAGGGTCAGCAAGTCTGACCACCTCAGTCCAATTTCTAGACCCACACATGACGGAAGGAGCAAGCACCCATACATAAAACAAATAAGACTAATAACAACTAAAACAAACAAACAAACAAAAACCCTTAACATCTCAAGGTTGCAGAGATAGCTCAGTGGTCAAGAGCATTTGTTCTGCAAAAACAGGGACCTAGGTTTGAATCCCCAGCACCCATGTAAAAAGCTGGCCACAGTCACATGTGTCTGTGTCCCCAGCACTGGAGGAGCAATCTCAGGAGATACTGGAGCTAGAAAGTTAATTAGTACTCAGGTAAAACACTGATCTCTAATAGCGGACCAGTACAAAAGCAAGAATATATACTACTACTTATGAGAAATGCAGAGAAGGAAAGACCTTTTAATTGGTCCTTCCTTCCTTCCTTCCTTCCTTCCTTCCTTCCTTCCTTCCTTCCTTCCTTCCTTTCTGGTTTTTTGAGACAGGGTTTCTCTGTGTAGCCTTGGTGGCCCCAGACTCACTTTGTAGACCAGGCTGGCTTTGAACTCACAGAGATCCACCTGCCTCTGTCTCCCTGAGTGCTGGGATTACAGGTATGCACAGCCACGCTCAGCTTAGTTACTATTATTTCCTAAACTTAAGAATTTCATTGCAACTATCTATTCATGCTGGGAAAAGCATACCTAGTTTTTGGAGTTAGACATTAGGTTAAATTCTAACCGCCATGCGTGGCTAATCTGGCAGGTCATTCAAACCCACCAATTTCTTCCTCGCCTATAAATGGAAAATCTAAAACCACTGGCAGGGTTCATTTTTAAATCAGTGAGTGTTCTAGTTCCATTTTGGTTGCTGTGATAACATACTCTGACATAAAGCAAGGATCTGTTGGCTTAAAGTCTCAGGTCACAACACACCACTGCAGGGCTTGAGAAAGCCTGACACAAGCACAGTCAAGAGCAAAGAGAGAATAAATGCACGAGTGCCGGCCCCTTGCTTTCTCAACTTTTATACACTCAGAACCCAGACCACATGATGATGTTGCTCACATCAGGATAGACTGTCCCACTCTAGCCCAGCTTTAACAAAAAACCCTCACAAGCATGCTCCCAGGTCAATGTGATCCAGGCAGTCCCTCACTGGGACTCCCTTCCCAAGTGACTCTACATTTTGGCAAGTTGACAACTGAAAGTAACCATCACAGTGATAACATCTAATGAATTTACATATATGTAAAATGTGAACACTGAAATTTTGACAGTATTACATAAGTGTGTCCACTGACGCAACTGCCTAACAGAAGGTAATTATTCCTTTTCAAAAACAGCTGTTAAACACCATTTTAAAAAAAATCATTGTACAGTCATACAGCATTACAGTTAATTTTAAAATGTTTATTACTTTTCCTTGAGGGGTCGGTGGGCATGCGCAGGCCAACAAACCTGTGTGGAGGGCGATGGGCCACTTTTGGCAGTTGGTTCTTTGCTTCCACCACATGGGTTGTCAGGTTTGGCATCAGGCACCTTTACCCACAGTGAGCCATCTTGACAGCCCTACAAACAGCTTTGAGCGTACTAACTAAACTACACATAGTTTAAGCAGCAATTTGAAACACAACCTTTTTTGGCTGCAAATTAAATGTCTAGATGAAGATTATACATAATAAAAACAAAAAATTGGCTACCATGTTCTTTCTCCAAACCGTAATTTAAGGAAGCGGTACAGACTAGATAACACTGATCAGAATGCATCATGGGGTTCGTGGTGATCTTGCTGTGGTATGCTCAGTGTCAGTCAAGTGTGTACATACTAGTACCTGGCAAAACTCCAAGGTCTCACTGTAGCCTATACACACCCATTTAAGACTATTCCAGAGAAATGACTCAATGCCACAGCAACACAGAGCTTCCTCAAGCAGCAACTTCAGTAGAAACCTGGCTGGAAATTGCTGAACCTTTAGAAAGACACGCCTGTAATCCCAGCACTCAGGGGCCAGCCTGGTCTACAAAGCAAGTCCAGAACAGCCAAGGATACACAGAGAAATCCTGTCGGGGGATGGGGGATGGGGTGGGGAGAGACAAAGAAACCTTACTTAGGGGCTTGGAGAGATGGCTCAGTGGTTAAGAGCACTGGCTGCTCTTCCAGAGTACCACGTTCAATCCCCGGCACCCACATGGCAGCTCAAAACTGTAACTTCAGTTTCAGAGGATCTGACACCTTCACATCAAAGCACATGACATTAAAAAATTAAAGGAAAAAAAGAAAAGAACGAGATCTTACCTAAAAACAGCAATAAACTGCCTTACCTATTTCCAGCATGGGCTCACCATGAAAAGTAAGGCTGAGTCAAGAACAATCTTCAAGGTTATAAGAGCTACAGTCATAACCCCGCCCCCCCCAAAGCCAGAGATATTTATCAATTAATCATAAACTGAAGGAGGGAAGTTTTTAAATAATGAAGGAATACTGGATTCAGTTCACTTTCACTGCGTGTGTGTGTGTGTGTGTGTGTGTGTGTGTGTGTGTGTGAGAGAGAGAGAGAGAGAGAGAGAGAGAGAGAGAGAGATTGATTTACCGCAGCAAGCAAATGAGAATTAGAAAGAGGTTCTGAATAGAAGGCAGTTTCTGAACCAACAGCTGTCAGGGCCCTGTGACCCTGACAGGAACTAGCTCCCAGGCCCACTCTCCTTCTCTTTCCTTCTGTTGGATATATAATCACCCTCCCGTTTTCAAATTTTAAATGTCAGCAACTTAAATTCTCTGATTATTTTATTTTCCTTCTCTAAAGAAAAAAAAAAAAAGTCTGCTGGGTGCACACCTTTAATCCCAGCACTCAGGAGGCAGGCGAGCCTGATCTACAGAGACAGCCAGAGCTACACAAAGAAACCCTGTCTCAAAAACAAAACTCTTGGAAAAGGAGTTAGATTTTCAGCATCTACAATTCTACTACAAATAGTATAGGCAAATCCCAAAATAAATCCTAACAAAAATCTGTTACGCCTAACATAAAGAGCTGTGAAACATTTTAAACAACAGTGAAGACCTTTCAACTTGCTTCCGAACGATCTGTCGCTTTAAGACCTTTAGGACAGGCAGCAAATCACTTTTACAGCTTTGGCAAAGCCAGAAGAGTTGTTTTCCATCTTAAAATGTTATTCAGGCCTTTTGATCTCCGTTTCTGTTTTGGTCCCTTCTGAAGCTGAAGTTTGGCTAATGCCTCGGTAATAGTCCGGTGTCATTTCAGTTTTTAAACTTGAGACAAAAATCTCCTATATATATATGTATATATAACGTATATAATACATATATATACACATACATACATATGTATATAATGTACATAATATATAGGCGTTCATTCACTGAATTCCTTTCACACAGAAACATAAAGCACGGACTTGACAAGCAAGCTCAGTTATGGGGAAGTTCTATGGACCTCTTACAATATGACACAGCCTTTCCCCTTCTGCGTAACTGCTGTCAAGCTGGCTCCCAACACTTCAAGTTGGAAGCACAAGAGGGCTAGGAAAGTGAGTTAGAGCCAGGGATGCTCTAACATTAGCACCGCGAATCCGCGGGCGGGGCACTTAAGCCAGCGCAGGGCAAGTTCACACCGCACAATACTGACGGTGCGGGACCCACCCGGCTCCCGGCGAGTCAGGTTGGCAGTCGGCCAGAAGCCCCTAGAGTAAAAACAGCCCCAATCTTGACCAAGAGCGCGGAGCTCGCAGGGTGGCCACTGTCTGCCGACTCCCCAAGAGCCTCCTGCCAAGGCGCCTGCGCCGTCCGCACGGCCTCCGCACCCCCAAACTGCCGGCCGGCAGCCGAGGCCCCGCCACCCCCAAACAGCCCGCCTGCCTCTGCCAGATGGACCCCGGCGGCCGCGAGGACTTACCTTGGTCGTCCGGATGTGCTCCATCCCGGAGCGACGCCCGCAGGGTGCTTGGCCTCAGGAGAGCACCATCGGGAGAAAAACGGGGCGGTGACAGCCACCCCCAGGAACTCCCTCAACCCGCCAGCGTCAGCCAGCCTGCCGGCGGCGGCCACTGCGCAGGCGTCGTCTGGGAGCGCGGTCGCCTAGAAACACTTCCGCAAACCCCAGCCACAGAGTGGAGATTCTGACTGCAGGCAGAGCGTCGCGGGTCGCACCATGGCCGATTCTACAGCGCCCTCTTTGGTGGAGGACTGGCATCGCCAAGGCCGACCAGGCTGACTCCTGAGTTCAGCCAGTCAGGGACCACTAGACTCTAACCTCTCAAGTTTGAAGATACACTCCGACCAAAAGTAATTCGCCATTCGCCGGTGAGGGAGAGACCGAATGTCTCTGAACTTCATTACCATGCCAGTTTAAATCAATTTAGAAACTCATGGGGCGCTGGGCTGGTGTTATGAACTGTTAAAATCTATTATGATTATTAGTATTAAATCTGAGGACATTTTATATGGTCTTTGTGACCAAGTGTCAGGATATAACGCTTGCAGATTTGTAGATAAGGCTTGCCTTTGTTTTAGGATGCTACACGAATGTCTTTTTTTATTTGATTTTTGTTTTTGTTTTCTTTTTGGTTTTGCTTTTTTAGTTTTTCGAGACAAGGTTTTTCTGTGTAGCCTTGGCTGACCTAGACTCACATTGTTGACCAGGCTGCCCTCGAACTCGCAGCCATCTGCCTGCCTCTGCCTCCCGAGTGCTAGGATTAAAGGCGAGCGCCACCACGCCCGGCTTCTTTTTTATTTGAAAGACATTTGTCAGTGCTGGAGAGATGGCTTATCCATTACATTCTTTTTTTTTTTTTTTTTGGTTTTTCGAGACAGGGTTTCTCTGTGTAGCCTTGGCTGTTCTGGACCCGCTTTGTAGACCAGGCTGGCCTCGAACTCACAGCGATCCGCCTGCCTCTGCCTCCCGAGTGCTGGGATTATAGGCGTGTGCCACCACGCCCGGCACCATTACATTCTTATTAGAAAGTTTCCTGATGTTTATTTTCTGTAAAAATAAAAATAAAAATAATAAAAATAAAAAGTTGGGGATGGGCATTTTTACTTCTGCTGTTGTGTTCTCTCCCTGTTTCACTAGCTGCCTTCTTCAATTAAACCAACTTTGAAAAGTGTGCATGGCCGGGCTGGAGAAATGGCTCAGTGGTTAAGGGTACCGCCTGGTCTTCCAGAGATCCTGAGATCAATTCCCAGCAACTACAAGGTGGTTTACAACCATCTATAATATTACCTGATGCTCTCTGCACTCATATACAATAAGTAAATCTAAAGAAACAAAAAACTGTTCATGGTAACCCTGGGGGCTAGTAGCTGATCAAAACTTAATTAACAACTGAATGTGCGATCAATCTAACGGGTACAGGCTGCCTCTGGCATTGCTTCTCTTCAGCTTTGGTTCTCAACCCTCTACAGGTGCACTTTGCTCTGTTCATGCCAGTAACCGCTGGTGAACTGCCCCAGCTCAGATTTCATCTATTGTATGTTATGAATTGTGTTTTTTACAGTTTGTGCAAATTTTTCTACTCTTATAGAAAGAGCAATTGAATTACAGAAAATGAGACGTTTCATATTGTCGTCCTGTTATCATTCCTTAGGATTTATCAAATTAGTGTATCTTTGGATTGAACTGTATTGGAAAAACATAGCCATCTCTGCTTTAGTCATTAATAAGTAATAAAGATGCGTGTTTACAAAATAGATTAATCTGGTGTGTTGGGGCATGCCTTTAATCTCAGCATTCCAGAGGCAGGGGGCGGGTGGTTCTCTGTAATTTTCAGGGCATACTGATCTACATAGTGAGACTGTAAAAACAAAACAAAAACAAAAAACAAAAAAACCAAGCAAATTACTATCAGCAAATGTTTGACTTGTACACCTATTTTGTATATCTATGTAACCAAGAACAAGTAAAAACTTTTCTGCCAAAAGTTTTTTAAAAAACATTTAAACAGGCAACCCTTAAGTGCAAATCCATCAATTTTGTTTGGTGTTGGTGTGCATTTATTTTCTCATTAGGAAATAATTTTAATAACTTGAGATCTTTCACAAAAACATATTTTTAAAAGGAGACAACATTAAGTTAACATTGGGCAGAAATGAAATACTTCTCAGTAAGAATCTGGCCAAATAACTAGACCTGATTAGGAAGTGGGAAACAAATTATCATCTTTAGTTCCGTAAATAGTCATCAACTTACTGCCCATTTTTGTGTGTGATCTAACACCATTACAAATGTTGTATCTATCCTTTTAGAATGTAGGAACAAAAACCTCAGCTTCTTCCAACCCAAAGGCTCATAATGTCATCAGAGAGCACCTGAGACCAGTGCAGAGACTGGTCTGCCTTGCTGTAACCTAACTTCCTGATGTTTCCACCCATGGGTCTGCAGAAATGGCTTGATTTGTAACATTCTTTTTTCTGTTACTATAAAAAAAGCTCATAAAATTCTTAACATGTTATAACATGGTATTTGGGGTAATCTGGGTCTGTGTTCTTGGCCATAATCACTCAAATCTGGCTCCAGAATAAACTCTTATTCTCTTTGAGAGTTGTTCTTATGTTGGAAAAATGTAAATCTTCAAAATATGTCCACTGTGTACAAGTCTGTAAGGCACTGCTAGATGCTTCCCTTTGTGTTCTTGAATGGAGAGTAATGTACTTCTGATTCTGCCATTAAAAATACCCTTAAAGCCTTGATTCACATTCAAGAGTATCACATTTCCAACTCCTAAGCAGCTATGACAAAAAAAAAAAAAAAAAAATGTAAATTTCTCTTTTGGAAAGGCTGTTCTATCTACTTTTAACTTCAAGTTGAATTCTTGTTATTTGTTGGTAATATTCAGACAAACTTTTTTATGAGTAATTTTGTTTTCATGTATATGTGTTTGTCTGTGGGAGTATGCACTGCATATATGAAGGTACCAGAGGAGGGCACAATAGGGTGCTGGATCCCCCGGAAGTGGAGTTCCAGGAGGATGAGCTTTTTGACTGGTCCTGGAAACTGATCACCTGGAGAGCAGCATGTGCTCTTAACTGATAAACCATCTCTCCAGCCCTGACTAATATCTTTTATATATAAAAAACATCACTCACATAGCATCTGAAATCCAAGTGTAGTCTTATCTACAAACCTGTGTTATATCCTGACGCTTGGCAGCAAAGACCATATAAACTGTACTCAGAGCCTAATACCTCTATGAAAATAAAAGGATGTACAAGTCTGTCCCCTGAGCACCACAGCTATTACCACCTTAGTGGGGGTTGTGTGATACTGCTCTTGTTATAGAAAAAGGAGACGGGCGTGTGACTGACACTTAGATGAGACTCCAGTTACTTCCGGTGTGTCTCCTTTCAGTCACGTGTGATTCTGGCCACGCTGCACATGGTCTTGGTGGTGCCAGAGTATAGAGTGTGGAAGGCTAACAAAAAGAGGGGAGGTTCCATCAGCGTAGCTATCATCCAGATTCAGGGGAAACCATTTGGAGATGCAGCTTTTTGGAGTCACCCACATTTCATTTCTGTAGGACAACCTCGATCCATGCTCCTATAAGTCCCAAACCTCATCAGTTCCCCACACTAGATTTGGGTGAACTGTAACTTTTGTCTGTCATTGGTGCCTTATCTGAGGTGAGAAGACACCCTTCACATCTCCTCAGGGAAAGTTGACACAGTAGTCTTATATGCATATACAGATTTTTAAATCCATTTTTTAAAAGTCACCAGCATATCATTTGGGCAAATGCTGAATTCGGCATTATCTTTTCCCTCCTTTTCCTTTTCTTCAAGTCAGCATTGTCTTCTCTCTCTTTAAAAATACATCACTGCTCCAGCCTGCAGGGTCTTCAATGGGTCCCTGTGGAGGGGGCAGACAAGTGGGGGGGCAGGAGACACAAAGAAATGAGGGCAAGTCTGGATTCTGATCAAGCCCCGTTTATTGAAAAATTTCACAGAATTTTTATAGGCACTGGGGTATGGGTATTTGCGTAAGCAAGGATTGCTATGGATACCTAACTCTGGAATGCTCCAGCAGGTGTCTACCTTTACAGCTGCTATAATCACAGAAGATGGAGAAATTCCAGAGAGAAAGGGAAGTTGTAAAAGATGCAGTTAGTCAGGAAAAAGTTCCCAGAACTGCTGCTCGCAAGCAGCTGGCTTTTAATCTGATTTTACCAGTAGTCTCACTGGAAAAGCTAGTTTATAGCCAGAAAGGAGTAGCTCAGGGGTCTTAGAATGACCATCCCCCAACAATAAACCACAACAGGTGTCTAACTGCCGAACCACGACAGAGTCAGCTGGTTTCTGGTAAACGATAGACTGCTGGAGAAATAGGAACCTAGGCTCTGACAAGATGGCTGAACATTGGCCATATAGCCCGTCCCCTACACATCACTACAGAAACGTTTAAAGTGCCATAAGTTAATGCTGTGGAGAGTATGCTCAGCGCTTAAAAGCCATCTTCTTCACCAGAGAAGCTGGAACTACTTGCAAGCTCAGGTCTGCTGACATTCTCTCAAAGGAGAAAGGGTTGAGGAGGGTCATGGAGCCATGAGAGTCCAGCCAGTTCCTCCTGTACCTCCAAACTGGGGTGAGACTTATTGATATAATGAGGAGTTTTGGGGTCACCCCTGCAGGCATGTGGTATATACACATACATGCTATATGTATTTTACATATTTACTTTTATAATTAGATATAATTACAAATATATTTATATTTTAATACATTAAAAATAAATTAAAATCTAAGTTATATGCAAAGTGGGTATAAAAATTCACCCAGCAGAACAAAGCAGCAAACACTGTCAAAGAGCATTTATTACCCAAAGAGACAACAGGAAATCCTCACAGTCAAGTTGTGACTGTAGGATTTATATTATGTTCCACATGGCCATGCTTCCTTTAATTAAATCTGTTAAGACAAACAATGCCACAGATTCAGAATTGATGTTTAGTGAAATGCACTTTGCCTGATAGCTAAAGATGCTAAGAAAAGCAAATGTAGCAAAGAGGTATAGAATTTGAGGAATAAAAAAAAAAAAAATCACTGTCACCAGAAAAATTCATAGTAAAAAAGAACAATTTGTTACGGACATGAAAATTTTCTTACACATTCATGTGCTGAGGAGATGACCAGGGAAGACTAACAGCTGGATATATCATACTTTGTTTCCTGTTTTGATTGTAGATTGCCTGAAAAACATTAGAATGTTAAGATTTATTTCTACTACTTTTAATTGTGTGTATGTGTGTGTGTGAGAGAGAGAGAGACAGAGAGAGAGAGAGAGAGAGAGAGAGAGAGAGAGAGAGAGAGAGAGAGAGAGATTGTGTGTGTGTGTGTGTGCAGGCACCAACGGTATCAGATACCCCTGGAGGTAGACATAGAGGTGGCTGTGATCCACTGGCCATGGGTGCTGGCAACTTGAGTTAGCAGGTGCTCTTCATTGATGAGCCATCTCTTCAACACCAACAATCCACTTTCAAAAGACAACTATATTACATGCTGTCATTAATAATTCTGTCAAGATTTTAAGCCTGAGACTAATAAAGTTCTTATATACAGGATTTAACCAAATAACCAAACCAAACCTAGAAAATTCACCAACACTTAAAGAATAAACCAATGATTTTTTTTTCGGTATTGTTCATATTTTCTTATTCAGGCCTCTATAAGTACTAATTGATACTCCCAAAACACTGTCTGATTCTAAATCTTTTAAAAATAAATAGTAAATCACACTATGTATCAACATCATGGTTAGCACATTAAAACACGTTTCTAACATGCTTTGGGATCTGTGTCTTGGCTTTTCAAACCAGCACCGGCTATTTTCAAAGCTCTCCAAACGGCTGGAAAAGCTATGCAGTGATCATGGATGACTGATTTGGCTCCTGATGGTTCAGCCTCAGCCACGATTGTTTGTTTATGTCAGACACTTTGCTTTCACAAACCTTCTATAGATGACCTCTAGATGCAACATTGCAATTTCCACTTAGAGTGGAGGAGGAGGAAGCCCTTATGGGTGGCCTACCAGGGGAATGCCATGACTGGTCCCAAAGAGATGATCCTGTGACTGGTGCAAGGACAAATGTGGGATGCTCTGTGATGGATGCTACATCCCTTCTTCTGCTATAGAAATGGGCTGTTCAGGTTCACTTGGCCAGTCAGCTGAAAGACACCCTCTTGTGTTCTTTTCTGTTGTAATATTAGGCCTAGTTAAAGGTTTCTCACAACTTCCTTTCTTCCTTGTTTGTTTGTATGTTTGTTTGTTTCAAGATAGGATCTTCCTGTGTGGCTCTGGCTGGGTAGACACTCACTGTGTAGACCAGACTGGCTTTGAACTTACAGAGATCTCTGCATCTGAGTGCTGGAATTAAAGGCATACATTATTACACCCAGTTTACATCTTTCTTTCTTTTTTTTCACGTACTTTTAGCAATGCAGGAAAAAGAAGCAACTGTGACAACAGCATGGCTTTGGCAGTGAAACACCTGGGAAGCTGGCAGGTCAAGCCATAAAAGCTGCACAAAAAAAATAGCTGACAGCCCAAGAAAGTAGCCAGGGTGAAAAAAAAAAAAAAAAAAAGGTAGAAGTAGACAGGACAGAGATCTGAGGCTAAAGACAGTCAGAAGGATGAATAGAACCAGGTGAGGGACAGGGCAGGTTCTGGTCCCTGAAAGATGGGTCTTAGATGTGATAGGACATGGCAAGAGAGGAGCTGTATGTAACACAGCTGACGTGCTGAGGAATCCCTGGAGTGAGGCCAGCCTGGAGGCTACAATTCCATCTTGTACCACAGGCTAAGGTAGCCCATTCCTTGGGCCACCCCTGAACTGTAACAGCTTAGGATGCCAGGACCTAGAGCCTGCAGTAGAGCCGCAACACTAATGGGTCCTGCCTGCTGTGGTCCTCACTGATTATTAGACACTGAGGGCTACACAGGTTATCAAAGGCCAGCTTCTCCCTGCTCACTCCGGGATTTCTACACATGTAGAGGAGTGTGAGAAGTGATTCTATTGCTCATTAGATTTATTCCAAAGAGTAGTTTAAAACAGTGTAGCTTTAGTTGAAACAATTCTCCATTTGTAATTGCGGTGGATTCATTCCTTGGTACTGTAGGCATTTGTTAAAATTAACCCTGTGGGAGCTGGAGAGGCGACAGCTTAGCAGTTAAAGGCACGTGCTGCACAAGTATGAGAAGTGGAATACAGATTCCAGCATCCACATCAAAGCCAGTTTCACATTGTAATTAGAAAATGGTACTTTTAGGGCTGGTGAGATGGCTCGGTGGGCAACGTGCTTGCAACAAAAATTTGACAACCCATGTTCAATCCTTAGAACCTCTACACATATCCTGTGCCACACTTTCGTATATATATGTACACACACACATACACACACACACTTTTAAAAAAGCTGTATGGGTGATTTGTCTGCATGTATATGTAGCATGTGTGCACTTGGTTCCCAGGAAGGCTAGAATTGGATCCCCAGAGACTGGAGTTACAGATGGTTGTGAGCTACCATGTGAGTGCTAGGAATCAAAACAGAGTCCTCTGGAAGAGCAGGCAGTGCTCTTAATCGCTGAGCCATCTCCCCAGCCCCAATAGTAAGCCTTTATTTTTCATTTTGTTTCCTAGAAACTTTCTCATATGTGTGTCAATCTTTGTGCCGAGTGTGAGGATTAAAGACCCGCCACCAGGACTGGCTCTGTCTTTGTGCTCTGAGTGCCTACTGTTTCTCAAATATATTGCTAATACAGTAAGGATGTTGAATTAACATGTTACTCAGTATGGAGATGTAAAGTAAATATCTAATAAGGATGTCGCTACTCAGAAATCAGTGTTGGTATAACAGTATCACACACACACACACACACACACACACACACACACTGTAAGGCACATTACACTGTATAGCAGACAGCAAGACTCTCGCAGGAAAGCTTCTTACGTAATTTTACCTCAAACCATTGTCATAGGGCTTTCACCCCCTTCTTGTTTCTTGACAGTTATCATTCTCTCTCTCCCAAATTTTCTGACAGCAGTACTGACTGATGTCTGCTGTGGTTTTCAGGTGACAAAGGACACTAAGTACCTTACAGTGTTAAGGGGGAAAGTACCGTTCCTTCCCTCGTTTCCAAGGATGACAAAAATGAAATACCATGAAGTCAGCTGTCTGATATTACAGAGGAGAAACAGTCAAGACAGATAAAGCCAGACAGACTGACTCCAAAGTTTATGCTCTTATTAACCATTCCATATTGGCTTGCTTTTCCAAATCCACATTAAAGTTCCATTTATGGTAATATGAGAGGCTAGAAAATCACTCTGCTTAAAACAAAACCTTAGGTAATGGAAACTATAAAAATCAATGCTTCTACAAAGCATTAAATAGCTGGCAAGACAGTGAGAAGTTATATATGGAAATATGAAGGGACGTATGCGTCCATAGAGGTGAGCAGGACACTGTCGCTGATACTGGCAGGTCAACTTACTATCTGTTTTGACACCCTCCCAGGATGCCCAGCTAAAAGCCCAGGTGCAGGGCCCACTTTAAGTGGGAATCCAAAGCAAGACCTATCTACTTAAAGTAAAGCCACAGTCTGAAAGAAACACAACCAATCCAGTGCCCCAGGGAAGGAAATCCAACCTGACAATGAGACCAGGAGGGGGAGCGCCTGTCTTAGAGACATTACTGTTGCTATAAAAAGAAATCCCAAATCGTTCAAGTTTACCAATGAAGACACAGGAGCCAGATGCTGGGTGGACACCTTCTACCTCAAAGAGGCAGAGAAAGCACCCAGCTGACCTTCCGACTCAGCTTATATCTCGAAGGAAAAAAAAGCCCTTCTTACTCAGCTCTAGTCCTGTGACCTAAATGTGTGTAGGGTCTTCTATAACTGGTCCTGGTGAGTAACCAAGAGAAAAGGCAACCGCCTTTTTTGTTTTAACAGTCTATGGGACCTTTCTACCAACCCACAGATGGTGCATTCGTTTGCTTGGACTACTTTAACTAAATACAATACACCAGAGTAGTTTAAAAAAATTTACTTGGTGCTGTTTTGGAGTTTGAGAGACTAAGATCAAGGTGCCTGCAGACTGATTTCCTGCAAACGGCCTTATTCCTGCCTTTCAGAAAGCCCTTCACAAGGTGGAGAGCTCCTTAGGGTTTAGAGGTTACTAATCTCACCATATGCCAGACACACCTTCTGACCTCATCTCAGTCACTTCCCAAAGGGAAACGGTGGGGAACAGGACATGATCATTTTAAGTTATTTGGGAAGAAGACGGGGCTACACTATGAATTTTGAGGGTGCTCTATTTCTTTCTGTTTTTTTTTTTTTTTTTTTTTGAGACAGGGTTTCTCTGGCTGTTCTGGAATTCTCTTTGTAGACCCAGCTGGCCTCAAACTCACAGCAATCCACCTGCCTCAGCCTCCCGAGTGCTGGGATTAAAGGCGTGCGTCACCATGCCTGGCAAGGGTGCTCTACTGCGAACGTCATCATTTTCAGCGGTGAAAGTCATCATTTTAAGTATTTGGGAAGAGGACAGGGCTCTGTGATGAATTTGGAAGGTGCTCTAATTCAACCAACTGCAGGTCACAATGCCCAAGGGCAACACAAAAGAAGTGCTCAATTATGGGGGAGTAGTGAAAAAGGAAGTTCCCAGGATCTGTCATATAAAGGGCACTGAGTGCTAGGCTTAGGGGCCACTGGGCTTTTGTTCAAAGCACTACGATGGCAAAGACTGTGCTTTAGAATAAATCTGAAGGATTTGATGATGGGATCAGCTTCACTGAAGGAGACCCTGCAGGTAAGCAAAGCACTTGCTGGAATAGTATCCAGTTCCTGACAGAGAATTAAAGGGTTACATCATGATGGCAGTGCCCCCAGACTGCCGCTAAGAAGCATTTTCTGGTGCTCATCTTGCTCCGGGTCCCCGTACATTCCAGCTTACTTAGAGCCTACGTTTCTATTCTTACACTTTCCACTTCGCAGTTCCTCTAGTAAACATAGCCCAGACTGCAGGAAAGCCACACGGCCACGAAGCAGCCATCAGGGACGGCCCCCAAGACTGTCACGCGTCCCACTCTCTGCCCTCTAGGACTTGTGGCACCGTGGCCTGACCTCAGACTCGGAGGCAGAAGAAACAGGCAGCGTCACGCGGCTCCGAAGAGCCCCTTCCCGTAGGCTGCGCACTTCGGAAGAACCAGATGGAGGGGCTCTGGCCGGAAGCGTGTGTAAATTAGAACCCATGGATTTCCGGATCATCAAAAAATATAAGACACCTTCCTTTTTGTCGGGTGCAGTGACACCCAACGAAACCCAGACGCCCCCTTGGAGTAAATGTGACAACCAAGATCCTCCGCTGTTCTAGGGCTCTTTGCACGGTTTTTGACAGGAGACCGGACTGAAGAAGCACTTGAGGTTCTTTATTCGGAGGGAAAAAAAAAAAAAAAAAAAAAACCAGCACAAACTATCGCGAGAACGTCCTGGCACTTCCGGGGCTTATCTCTTTAAGAGAGTAGGCGGGGTGCCCACCCTACTTCATCTCAGCAGTCTCACTCTAGCACCGCCTCCACTCCGATCCCAGAGTGCCCTGCGCGGCGGGGACGCTTCCGGTTCGTTGGGAGCGCGGGCGGTGTCGCGCATGCGTTCGCGCGTGGTTCCGCCCCCTCCGGCCTAGCCGCCGCTCAGCTTAGGGTTGAGCTTCCCGCCGGGTCCCCACTGGGCAGCAGCAATGTTGCACGTTCCTTCTTGGCAGTGAGGGGGACAGAAGCATCCCAGGCCTCTCCACCCTTGCCGACGGCTTCGCGCCCAGGGCCGCCATGTCCACGGGGTTCTCCTTTGGGTCCGGGACTCTCGGCTCCACCACTGTGGCCCCGGGAGGGACCGGCACGGGCAGCGGATTCTCCTTCGGGACCGGCGCGTCTAGGTAAGGATGCTGACACGCTTTCGGTGCCCCGGTGCTTCCCAGCGAGCCCCGCAGCGGCCCGGCGACGGTGGGGTTAGGGACCACAACCCCCCTAGGACCTCGGAGTGCGCCCCAGACCTGCGGGAATCGGCCTGGCATCTCGGCCTCGCCTTCGCGACGCTTCAATCTCAGAGATAGAATGGGTCTTGAATGAATGACAGTTTGTCGATGGCTTTTAGGAATTAAAAAAATAGGAAGAGAAGTTTTTTTTTAAAGTCCCTTCATTGTAGTATTTACAGTTTTGAACAGTTTTGAACATTACTGTGCATTGAATTTATGATTATTTTTCTCTCACGTGATTTTCAAGTCTTTGTGCCGCAGGACCCGATCTATCTTTTTAAGCTTTTACGGTGTTTATTAGTAGTAATTTTGTGCCATATGCAGATTAGCATAGCATCGTAAATTTTGTATTATAACGACCCACATTATCTTTTCCTTTCACTACAAGCTTAAGGAGTATATTTTTGCAGTTTTCGTAATATATTCAGGTAGTGGCACATGTATAGCTAGGGATTCCAGAAAGCCGTTTTAGGGAAAGAGTTAATCTTTTGTAAAGAGTTCATAAAATCAGGAATTGTAAACTGGGCGTGGTGGCCCACGCCTTTAATCCCAGCATTCGGGAGGCAGAGGCAGGTGGATCGCTGTGAGTTCAAGGCCAGCCTGGTCTACAAAGTGAGTCCGGGACAGTCAAGGCTACACAGAGGTACCCTGTCTCAAAAAACCATTAAAAAAAACAAAACAAAACAAAATAAAATCAGGAATAGCGTACTCGAAAGGCAAGGTATCACCTGAAGCTTAACAAGAATGTGGTTACAGGAAAACTCGGGTTTTTTTTTTCCAGCCCTCGTTAGATACTGCAAATCCAAAATAACAGTACCATCAGACTTCCCCAGTTAAATCATATTTTTGCGTTTACTTTCTCAGTTGTACCCTCTGTGTTATCTAGACACAAGCCACTGTATGCTATACTGTCTCTTTTTAAACTTTCACTTTGTTTCCTTGTCTGATTAATTGGTCTTAGGTTTGTCGGTTTTTATGGCCGTATCTCAGTTTTTTTTCTTTAAAGATTTCATTTATTTTTATTTAACGTGTGTGGGTGTTTTGCCTGCACCTGTGCACCATGAGTGTGCATTGTACTCAGAAACCAGAAGAGGGCGTCAGACGGCGCAGCCCCCTCCACCCTCCTTGAGTTAAGGCTCACTGTGAGCTACCACGTTTTTAATATAAAATGTGCATGGGAGGTTGGGGAGCCGGACCTTGGTCTGCTACAAGCTAAAGGACAGAGGCTATTGTAAGTCACCTGGTGTGTGTGTTGAGAACTGAAAAGCCTTACTTTGCCCTTAGCACTGACCCCCCACACACACTTAGTTTTGATTATTGTCAATAGTATGTGTTAAAAATACTTTTTGTTTGATGTCCTTGGGAGACTGACACAATAGGGTCCTCCTGCCTTTACTCATCCTAAGTTCTAGTTCTTTAAGAAGTTCCTTTGTCGCTGTGACCGCTCATTAGGCGTCATAACTCAAGCTGCCCCATGGAAAGAGCATACGTTTCTATTGCTTAAACTGTAGCTTTCCCCTGTTGGGCTTCCAGTGAGTGCAGAAAGCTGCTCGGCTCTTTTGGCTGACTGTGGGATTGATGGTTCCTGGACTTAAGGAGCTTGGACTGTGGTTGTTACCAAACCTGGAATTGGTAGTAATAAATACGTAACATGAGTACTAAGACTTTTCCATTGTGTTTTATGTGTAATAAACACTATTAATTTTCCTACATGATTTTTTGAGGTGTCAAATTGTTGAAACTTTTTGCTTATTTTCATAATTTTTCTGCCTGTAGGTAGCAAACTTGGGCCATTGAGGGTTGATATGAATAATTGATTTGAACTTCACATTCCCCTGTTTTTAACAGCTGTTCTTTATTCAGGTTTCCAGAAGCTCTGTAAAGAGTTTCCAAGCGTAGTCTTGACAGAGGACATGGTACTTACTGTAGCAGTAAAGTATGAACCATTGTCAGATACTTCAAAGGAGCAGCAGTCATCTTTGGGCATTTAAAGTATTCTAGGGTTAGGAGCAGAGTGTTTGTATTCCTTGTTAAGATCATCCTGTGAGCTGACATCCTGATTGATTGCTGTAGGGTGTGCTTTCCCAGCCTGGTGGTCCTCACTTCTGTAACTAAGCAAGTGCTTACTGCTACACTGTGTCTCAAGCCACAAGTTTGCTTTTTAAATTTTGAGGTGTGGTCTCTAAGGTGCCCAGACTGGCCTTGAACTCATGATGCTGCCCAACAGGCGGAGAAGTTCTGATTCCTTTGCCTTAGCCTCCCCAAGAGCTAACAGGTTCAGGTTTGGTTCAGTAGTGTATTATTTAAGATTAACTTCACATTTGACTTGTTTTTAAGGTGAAAAGGAAGGTGTTTGAATTTGTCAGAGTATTTCTTTTAATGTCTTTTGGATTGTAAATATTATGAGAGAAAATAATCCTAAACAATTTTTTATTTTTCCAAAGTAGACTTTTGTTGTTTTGTTTTGTTCTTTATAAACAAGCACACCTTCTGTGGGGCTCAACTTTGGAACTCTTGGAAGCTCTACAACCCCAGCGTCTACATCTGCTTCTGCCAGTGGTTTTGGAACAGGACTGTTTGGAGCTAAGCCTGCCACGGGGTTCACTCTGGGAGGAACAAGTACAGGTAAGGAGGATGGTCTGCTGTTCGCTCCTGGCTCCTGGCTTCTGCCTTTACTTAATACACTGTGTGTGACTGGGATTGGAGGACTGTGTGGGCGAAGGAGCAGCTCCAGGGAAGCACTTGAACACTGTTGTAAACATGAATCAGGATGATTTTTGTAGTAGATTATATAAGGCAGTATTTATTTTCTTTAGTCAAGATGCTTAAGGCAGTTTTGCCAATTTGCTTTAAAATTTGACATTAAAACAGTTTTAGCAGAAAAAAGTGTATGTGGTTCTTGTAAATTTCTGGTACACATCTGAGCGATAGCTTTTCCCCTAGTACTCTATAGCTTTATAGCTATATACTTCAATTATCTTTCGTGATTTACCTTTTATTCTCCGCCTGCAGAGCTTCTTGGTTTCAGTTGCTGCCTTTCATTGGCTGTTCAGTGTGTGGCACATTTCACAGGTGTGCCCATGAAATGAGGTAATAGCCAGGGTACCGACCAGAAAGCTTACTGAGATAGTTCTCAGTTCCAGGGCTTTGTTTGAAATAACATCTCCCTCCCTCACTCTGCACCTGGCCTTAACTTAGTTATAGGTAATGCTTGTATTTAATCCACCCTGTTTACTTTTTAATCAAGTTATACATAGCCTGTTTTATAAAAACCAGTGCCCTAGGAATGATGCTGTGTTCAATGCTATAATACACATAGCAGTCTTACTAGAAGCGCGTTGTTCTCTGGAGGTAGAATAAGGAAGGAGACCATCTTCATTGATGATTCAGTTTCATCTGTCTTTCTGTCTCTGGGAATAACAACTACAACCATAGAATTAATTCTGGGTAAGAATTTTAATCAAACTCTGGTTTTCTTTTCTTTTTCTTTCTTTTCTATCTTTCTTTCCTTTTTAACATTTTTTTGAGACAGGGTTTCTCTGTGTTGGTCTTGGCTGTCCTAGACTCACTTTGTAGACCAGGCTGGCCTCGAACACACAGCGATCCACCTGCCTCTGCATCCCTAGCGCTGGGATTAAAGGCGTGCGCCACCACTGCCTGACACCAAACTCTGGTTTTCTAATAAACTGAGTGGTTTTGCCCCTCACATGTAATAGTTCTGAATAGGGGAAAGAAGAATAATTATAGAGAACTTTGTATGGATTCTACATAATTGTTCTTCACAAACCTTTTCAGTATTAGGGCATATAAAAAAACCTGAATGCTTCTGCATTGTGCCTTTGTAAAGTACAAATGTATTTTAAATGTAGATGGTTTTTGATGTGGATTTATGTTTCATTACATTTTCAGTTATATGACTCTCTAGTGGAAAAAGCACCAGACTTCATGACAGTCTTAGAATTAAGTCCTGTTTGTATCTCTGAAAAGTTGTGAAGTGTTAACAGTTCTGTTACACATACCTTGGAGCAGAACTTTCAGTTACCTAAAACCTTACAGAAGTATGAGGCTGGGGCATAGCTCAGTGGAAGAGCACTGCCTTTGTGTGTGAGCTTTCATCCTTGCTGTGCCATGTTTTTCAAGGCAGTATCCTGTGAAGGTTTTGTCCACCTTGAAGACATAATAGTTTCTTAGTGGTGAGCCTGAGGGACTGTGGCCGACTAGAGCGCAGCCTCCCTTCAGCCTGCATAGCAGTATAGTGGTGGCAGTAAAACAGAGTGAAGGATGGGAAAGCCCAGTGTGGCGGTGCATGCCTGGGTGCCCACACCCAGGAAGAACATAAACTGGAGACCAATGTGGCTTCTCAGTGACTCCTAGGATAACTAGTGAGACTGTCTCCAGAAAGGGGTGTGTGTGTGTGTGTGTGTGTGTGTGTGTGTGTGTGTGTGTGTGTGAGAGAGAAAAGTCTTGTGTTGACTGGCAGACTTTACTAGGATGTTGCTTACCTGTTAACTAACAAGAGTTGTGACAAGGCTGGCAGTGAGGTAAACAGTTTTCTTGTTCTCTGAGGCTATACAACCCATCCACACATAGAGCACTGTACTTGTGATGAACTTCTGGCTCTGCTCAGGACAATGCAGAAGCATGCTTTCTGACTTTTTTCAGTAACTCAAGAAGGCCAAATATGGGCTGTTTCTTCATTTAGTGTTATTTGAGCAGTTGGTGCTTCCGAACTGTGTAGCCCACATATACATCATGCCTTGAACAGTCAGTGCTAACTTGAATTTGCAGTGGTGAACATGGTGCTAAGAATTGATGTCAAGAACCATTAAGTGCAGGGGAAGGCATTCATGAGCTCTGATGAGGGGGGACAGGCAAGCATAGCAACATGTTTTCGAGTCTGATACTGTGCTAATAGACAGAGGACAGGCAGTATGGGAGACAGGAAAAGGAGAATAGGCTTGTCTGGAGACAGGAACTATTTTGGACAAAGGAGTCAAAAGTACAATCTCAATCATAAAGGATCTAAGGGGAATGTAAAATAATTGTTCTTGGAGCTTAGGATTCAGAAGTGGAAATGGAAGGAAGAATTAATATTTGAAGAGCAGGTTGAGACCACATAAGAATGGGCAGTATTCTAAATTGCCAGGCCTGTAGACAAGCCTGAGATCCTTACGGTGGCTAGAGCTACCAGGTGTTTAGAGCACAGCCCGCTTAGCTCTTGCTGTTTTCAGTTAGGTTAGCTGTGGTCACTGGTACTTGGCTCCCTACTTGGGGCTCACAGGGTTGGACCCACTGACATTCCCTCACGGTGAGGAGGGAAGGCTCACTCACACTGCCTGCTCTCAAGGCTGGCCTGGGGGCCTGCCCTCCCTGAGAGAATAGAAACAGTGTGCACTTGCTGTGGGGGAGGAGCTTGTTTTCAGTGCTGCTTCTGTAGAAACCCTCCCTCATGCTTCCTTGAGTCTCCCCAGCTAAACCCACTGACCAATTATTTCTTTCACGTGTTTGTTTTTTGTTGTTGTTTTTCTTCAAACTGGGTTGAGTAGGCACTTAGTCTCGACTCCTAAAGAAAAGTTAATGCCAACCAAGGTACTGTTAAAGTAACTGCGATAATGCTAAGAGTAGATGAGAAATTGGAAGAGACTGGCACGTTAAAAGGTTGTTAGAGGTGGCCTAAAGTTTTTGAGGGTGCCAGTAATCCAGCAATATTTCTGAAATAGAATTAATAATAAGATTTTTGAACTAATGCAAAGAATGGGAAAAGTATCGAGGTTTCTGCCTTGAGTGGTTAAATTGACTGAGGCGAGGGACCTAGCAAGGTTTTGTTTTGTGGTGAAATTCATGAGTCAAAGGGACATCAAGGTTCACCAACTAGTGGGGATTGGGGGAGGCATAGATTTAGACTCATGGGTATGGTGGTCCATGCCTGCCTTCTTAGCTCGGGGGAGGCTAAAGCAGTGAGATTTCCCAGGCTACTTAGTGAGGTACTTCCTCAGTAAAGCAAAGAAGCTGGTGACAGCTAGATTCATATTCCTGTAGTGGGAATGATGGAAGTGGAGAGGTCAGTGGGGGAAGCAGCAAGAGAACCCTGGGGTACACTTAAGGCCTCAGCAGAGGCAGGAGATCTACAGACAGGGACAGGAAAGGAGGAGGAGCAAGAGATGCTCACAGAGATGGAGACCAGGAGGAGGAGGATTTTCAGGAGTACAGAATGGTGCCTCTTTTTATAGTCTGAGACAGGAGGGACTGTTTTTCTGTTGAGCACAAAGGGAGTGAAGGGACTGTTGCTAAGAGTGCTATTGCAAGCACATATGGGGATGGAATTGAAATTGATCAAAATAGTACAGTTTTTCCTCTCTAAGACATGGTCTCACTGTCACGCTGGCTGTCCTGGAAATCATTATGTAGACCAGGCTGGCCTAGAACTCACAGAGATCTGCCTGGCTCCGCCTCCTGAGTGCTGGGGTCAAAGGTGTGTGCTACCACACCCATCTTGCGTTTCTTTTTGTTAGAACAAAGGACCATCTTTTTTATATTCACCATGCTCAGCCCCAAGTTGTATCTCTTTATCCTACTTCTTGTGATAGAGAAAGGGATCACAGACACAAAATACTATCTAAACCCAGCATAATATGTACATGATGACAATAAAGGGAGGGTTTCTGTTTGTTTGTTTGTTATACAGGAACACCAGCTACTACATCTGCATCGACAACAGGCTTCAGTTTAGGATTCAGTAAGCCTGCAGCATCAGCCACACCATTTGCCCTGCCTGTCACTTCTACCTCAGCTAGTGGCCTCACGCTCTCGTCTGCTCTGACATCAACCCCAGCAGGTGAGACAGAATGGGCAGAAAATTGAATTTGATGGTTACATTAAACTTTTTTTTTTTTTTTTGAGATAGGGTTTCTTTATGTAGCCCAGCCTGTCCTGGAACTTGATCTGTGGACCAGGCTGTCCTGGAACTTGCCTGCCTCTGCCTCCCAAGTGCTGGGATTACAGGTGTGCACCGCTACTGCCTGGCTTAAATTTTATCCAGTAAGAGAACATGAGTAGCCATTTATATTAACCAACACTGGGCTGGGGAGGTGCTTCAGTGGGCAGAGTGCTGTACAAGCATTTAATTTAAAAGTTAAAGCGCTTTGGGAAATGTATTTGTTAGTTAGCAGTTCTGTCCTACTGAATTATTGGCTTTTCAGAGCTAGGCTTAGTAGTCCACATCTGTGCTTTGGGAGGGTGACACAGAACAATCTTGAGTTCAAGGCAGGGCTTGGCTATTTAACAAGACTTGATCTGGAAAAAAGAAGTTAGTGTTAGCCATTAAAGCAATTGTGGCCATCTTGAAATACTCCGCTCAGAATAAAGAGAATCAGGGTGAAGTGCAGGGATGTTTTTATTTTCTTTGTTTTCAAGAGACTGTTTATGGCAGGAAGTATAAAGACATTACCTGGTTCAGGACTCATTTGCTTTTAAAGGCATAATTGTTGCCTGGGATTATAAACTATATTGTTGCTTAGAATTAGTTATTGGGTACCATTATAAAAGTGCCCAGAGCTATTTTGATGACTGAGAGGGGCTTACTGGTTTCTGCCATAAAACTACAATTACTCTTTATTTTGAGTATTTCCAACATTTTCTTGAGCAAGTGGTTTCCCCAGAGAGTCATATGTGTCAATGGGATTCTGTTTTTGAAAATATATTCCTATTTTCCTGTGGTGTTTTCAAGTGCTATTTCTGTGTGAAGCCTTATTCATCTCTCTCTTTCTCACTTTCAGCATCCACGGGATTTTCTTTAAATAACTTGGGAGCAACACCAGCCACAACTACAACAGCATCAACGGGGCTTTCTTTAGGGGGAGCCTTAGCTGGTTTGGGAGGTTCACTTTTCCAGAGTGCAAACACAGCAACATCAGGTAATTGATAGTAGTTCTTTTCCAGAATAGTAAATATTTGTATTTAAATTTCCATTATTTTCAAAAAGCTCCCACAGAAATTTGTCTTTTAAATAAATGTCAGTTAAGTCGTGTTGGGCAGGGGATATGGGTCAGTGGTGAAACTTGCTTAGTGAGTTATAAGGGCGTTTATATCCTAACCTCATGTATTATAGAGAGATAACCCTGGCTTCTAAGTATGGTTCTTAGTCTAGTAGTCAGGAGAGGGTAATTTTGAGAGTAAGGCTTTCTGTTATTTGAAGACTTATAGAGTTATTTCATGTGGGAGTGTAACTCAGGAATTTCTGGCTAATGGTTCACCAATTAGGAGAAGTTGATCTGTATATTTAAATGTAGAAATCAAAGTAATCTTAGGCCCTACTTAATAGCTTTCCTTTGGTTGTATAATATGGTGAAAAAGCATTGCCTGAAGCTTTCTGCCAAAGAACCTAGTACTTTTTTGTCCTCTCTTAAGAGAATGGAAAAGGTCCAGGCAATTGAAAAAGTAGAAAAGGAGTGGGCCAGGGTAACCTGTAGAAATCCATAGTGTTCACATTTGCCTTATAGTTTCATTACTAAAATTTGCTGTTCCCTAGTTTGTATTTACTCAGAATACCTACCAGTGACCAGACATACAGTGGGTGCGTCATGGCTTCTTGTAGCACAAGCATATAAACATTGCTCACACAGATTCATATAAAATCAAAGTGAAATACAATAAAAAGGAGAGGCAGGAGGTCATTTATAACTTCGTAGTGCTCTGAGTTTGCATTTCCTATTGCTGTAACCAGATACCCGATAGAAGCACCTGGAGCTCTGTTAGGGAGTCAGCAGAGGTTAAGGCACAGCCGCTGGGGCAGTGCTGCCTGTGGTGGCAAGAGTGGGCGTCTTCCTGGCTTGTTCCCATCACCACAGGGTCAGGAAGCAGGAGATTCTTGGCCAAATCTGCAGCACTTCTTGGACTGTGGACACAGTGCTCAGTGCTCTTTGTATGCCTGTGCTAACTTAAAAGCCATTAACTTTAAAAGTTACAGGTGGAGTATCACGTTCGTGAAGTGCTTGGAGCCAGAACTGTTTCATATACTGGCACATTTCAGACTGTGGGTGGGGTTATCCAGCATAACTATTCTTTTAGTCATTGCCACAACTTAAATCTAGTTTTCGTTACCACATCACATTTTCTCTGCTTTTAAAACAGATAGCGTCTTGTCTAAACAGCATTGGTCTGTGGGAAAATAGGTCTGTCGACACAAAATCAGGTTGGCGTGTAAATATAATTACGATGACTAACTAGTCCATTTGAGCCTTTTTGACAGTGAGGTGAGATTTAAGTAAGTAAATAAAGGTTATTTACTCTTTAAACAAGTTTTTCTCTTCAAAGAATAACTTGGGGATATGCAGTTCATATTTAACATTTAAGGTATATCACTCTTACATTTTACAAATTCACACTAGATTATCTTACAATTGTACAATTTTAAAATATCAAACAGCCAGATGTATTTACCTGAAAATATATGAAGTAGATTTTATTGAAAAAGTTTTAAAAAGAATTAAAAACAAAATGTTTATATCAAATTAGATATAGTTGGGCCCTTTAATAGTGAAAGATCCCAACTTCTAAATATATCATTAAATCCAATAAGATTATCAATATTTACCCAAAGTATGCTCTAGATTGTTTTGTGTTATCTTCCTAAAACAAGTAGGAAGAAAAATCTATGGTCTTAAAGTATTGAGTGCTTTGGTCAGTAAGGGGAGTTCTTTTAAAGTCAGGAAAGTTGATAAATGGTGTTTGGTTCATTTATAGGTCTCGGACAAAATGCTTTAAGCTTGTCTTTGGGAACTGCAGCACCTACTTCAACTGCAGGCAATGAAGGCCTTGGTGGTATAGATTTTAGTACCTCATCAGATAAAAAGAGTAAGTAATGTTACTCCTGTTTCGTGATGTAACAGCCTTGCTAAGATGCTTACAGGGCACTCAAAATTCCTGCCTGAAGGAGCACTAAGATTCGTCAGTATGGTACCTTTAAGTTTGTTTGCATTATCAGTATTTCACACATCTTTGTGTGTGTGTGTATGCACGCACACATAAACCCATGACTTTTGTAAATAGCTTAAATAATATATGTATATATAAGTATATATCTTCCTAGCTATGTTAATGTATATGTTAATGTTTATTTGTAAATCAGGACAATTATCTGTATATTTTGTAATGTATTCTTAGTTAACATTGGAAATATTTGTGTCAGTAATTTATTTCGTTGGGATTTTCACTCTGAAGATAGGAGTAACAGAAATGCTCAACTTTGTTTCCCATCTGTTCCCCATTGTCCTGTGTTTATACTGTGAGCTAAAGGAGAACAGAGCTTATGTGTAGAAGTATTCACGATCACATGTACCCCCTCACAGATGCCCTAATTGATGAGGTGTGCCACGATCACACTACCCCCTCACAGATCCCCTAATTGGTGATGTGTGTCAGGGTTCTTTTGTTAAATCATAAGATCCCTGCCTTCTCTGTTATATGCACATGTGTGTATATTGGGGATGTAAGTGCTCAGAGTCCAGAGAAAGGGTCAGATTCCCTGGAGCTGGAGTCCTGGGCGGTTGTGAACCTCTGGCAGGGGTACTTGTAGCATAACTAGGTCCTGTGCAAGAGCAGTCCATGCTCTTAGCCACTTGTGCTGGTTGTTTTGTCAACCTCACACAGCCTCGAGTAATTGTAGAAGAAGGAACCTTAATTGAGAAGACGCCCCACTAGATTGGCCCATGGGCAAAGTCTGTGGTGCATTTTCTTGGTTGATGATTGATTGGGAGGACCCAGCTCACTAAGAGCGGTGCCACCAGTGGGCTGGTGGTCCTGTGTTCTCTAAACTCTTTCAGTCCATTGTTGGTTTTGGTCAGGGTGTTTTATCACAGCAGTAGAAGCCTCACTGAGACACCACTGATCCATCTCTTGAGCCCCAGAATGTCTCTTTTTAGCTTGTAACTATGCCAGGTAGCTCTGGGCCTATATCCATGAGCTTTATTTAGCCAGATGGAGGGAAAGTAGTGGGAAATAAGGGAGGAGCAACATGGAATGAAGCTTCCCCTACTGTAGAGTTAAGAGGTCAGTGTAGGGCACAGGTGTCAGATGCCACAGGTTATTAACGGCTTTTATACCATGGTGAATTTTGTAATTAAGCTGAAAGGTTTTAATGAATTTGTTTTAAGTTGTTTTTTTTTTTTTAATAATAAGATTTATTTATTTAATGTACATGAGTGCTCTATGTAAACCTGCAGGCCAGAAGAGGGTATCGGATCAAATTTTTTATGGTTGTGAGCCACCATCTGGCTTACCATCTTCCAGAGCCACCTCTGGAAGAACAAGCGGCACTCTTAACCTCTGAGCCATCTCTCCAGCCCCTAGTTTTAAGATTTAAGAACATTTCTTACTGTTCTTCATAGCCAAAAGGTAGACCAAGCTAGGTGTTCATCAGGAGACAAATGCTTATAAAGAAATGGTGGTATATTCATAGAGCAGTTGAGTTCAGCATGAAATGAAAATGGATGGTCTTGGAGAACATTGTGTTAAGCAGATAACCCAAATATCACTTGTTTTTCTCCCTCCTGCTTCCCCTCTTGTGTGTAGGCGGGCGTAAAAGGAGAAGGGACTAGGTCTAAAGGAATAGGGGAGCAAAGCCAAAAGAGAATGGGATGATTGTGCCATGAAGCAGGAGTGGGAAGTATTTGAGGGGAAGAAGAGAACCAGCAACACAAGAGGTGGGAACGGGCAATTAGAGCAAATAGTGTATGTGTGTGGAAAAATTAAAAGGGGGAAGTGGAAGGTAAAAAAACAAAACATTTAGATGGCTAGTGTAGAAAAAAATGTACAGGTTACAGGAATAAGAAGTTCACAAATGGAGAAAACATACTTACCTAATGAACATTTGAAGAAAGTGTTTGAGCTCACGACTGCTGTAAAAAATAGAAGTCGAATGGTAGTGTGTTGGCATTTTAAGTGACCTCCATTGTGGAGAGTTTGAGGCTGTCTGTGCTGTGGCAGATGGGAAGGTCCGTGGAGATGGTTGTCTTAGGATGGAGAATAGTTTATGGACAGTTAGGTTGGAGAAGTTAGGACATCGATGCTGGTGATGGTGGTATTTAAGTTTCTAGAGTTAAGCTGGTAGGCAGGGACATAAACTACCCACAAAAGAAACTTCTTTAAAAAGTTGCTTCTTGAGTTTGAGACCACCCTTGTCTACAAGCCAGGGCTCTGCTACACAAAGAAACCCTCTCTCTCTCTCTCTCTCTCAAAAAGAAAAAAACCCAAAAGGTTGTTTCTTCTTGAAGGAAGTAGGTGCAGCTGAGTTTTGTAATATGTCTGCTTGGTATCAGATCTCCGTCATGACTCCATGTTTTCCTTAAGTTCAGGACAGGGCATCACATACTTGTGTTTGTACGTTATTAAAGTTTTGTTAACTTAGAACTTGGAATGTGTTAATGTGTTGTTAAATGACCTATTTTTACATGAAGCTCTTGAATTTTCTAGGTGATAAAACGGGAACAAGGCCAGAGTAAGTTTATAATTTAACTTTAAAATATTTAATTACATTTTATTTACTAAATTGTTGGTAGATTTTATATATATATATATAACCAGGTATACATTTAGAAGGCAAAAAATTAGTGTTTGCTAAAATTGATAATTATGTTCTGGAAACCTTCTGAAGTGTCAAATTGTTGATTACTAGTCAACATTTTCTTGAGGAAATTTTCTTTAGGAAAAAGTGGTTGACACTTCCCAAGTAATACAAATACTTTACCTTTAGCCTCCTCAGTGCTAAGTATTGGCCCAGGGCTCTGTGTCTGCTCAGCGCAAGCTCTTCTGAGTTATTCCTGCAGCCTTACCCTGTCAGGTTCACATGCACAGATCACTACCCCAGTACCATCTCCTTCCTCATGTCTTCAGCCAGGGTAATAGCTTCCATTGCATCATATGCATGCTTGGAATACGATCAGTTCTTTTTACTTGACCGTCACCACCATCATTTGTGTTGGCAGTTACCTGCTTAGTTTGTGTTTTGTTAAATGAATCATTTGTAAAGAGGGAGTCAGGTTCACTCCTCACAAGCATGTATTGCCTTAACCTATTACCGTTGAGCATCCATGAAACCAGAAGTGTTTCAGAGTTTGGATATTTATTAACAAATGAACATATCTAACCCAAAATCGAAAGGTTTAAACGCTTTGAATGAAGGATCTGAGAGACTGGGAGTTCTAGCCAACATTGTGAAATGATTTTACGGCAGCATGACAAGTTTTAATTACTGTTTGTTATTTATAATTATGTCAATAGGCTGTATTTTTCCATTTGAGTGAAGGTTATAAAATACTAAATTGTGTTGAATATCTCATGAAAAAAAGTAGGCTTTCTTTAATATTTTAATATTTTTTAATAGAATGTTGATCATAGAATCTTTGAATCAGAAGAAACTTGGCTCAACATCTCTTTCAATCTAGTATGTTCTGCTTTTCCCCCCAGACATTTAAATAATTTTAAGAATATTTATGATAAACACAAATATTGGTGTCAAATACATTGCTAGAATTATTTCCAATCAGGAAAATATATAAAGACTGGACTAAAATATAAGTAGAGAACCTTGTTGTAGTCTCACTTGTCGGTCTCATCTGTCAGTTCTTAGACTCTGTGTAGTATTAGTGCATTTGCATGGCATTAATGCAGGTGTGGCTTTTTCCTCAGGGATAGTAAAGCTCTAAAAGACGAGAATCTGCCTCCTGTCATCTGTCAGGATGTTGAAAATCTCCAGTAAGTACAGTGTACTTAGATAAATAACACTTGAAAATTCTTGGCTACGCATTAGGGGGACCATCTTCTTCTAAATATTTTATGGATGGGGGCTTCCCATATCAATCATTAGTCAAGAAAACACTGGCTTGTTGACAGGCCAGTCTGATGGAGGCAATTATTTTTCCTCTTTCCAAGTGTCTCTAGTTTATGTCAAGTTGACAAAAGTTAGCATGCACACACACAAAAGGTGGAGAAAAAATTTAATCAGAAAAGTAAGAATAAAATTTGTAAGTATCAGCTGGGCACGATGGTACACACCTATAATCCCAGCACTCGGGAGGCAATTCAAGGCCAGCCTGGTCTACAAAGTGAGTCCAGGACAGCTAGGCCTACACAGAGAAACCCTGTCTTAAAACCAAAAAGAAAGAAAGAAGGAAAAAAAAGTGAATTAAAGTTTTCAAACATAGACCATGACCAGTTTATTTCAGATGTGCCTCTGTTGGGAAAAAAAGAGGGGGTGGTTGTTTGCTTTTAAATCTTGGTCTCTTTTTATTTATGATATAGAGAAGTTTATTATAGAAGTGTGGGGGAGGGGCACCCCAAGAGAGAGAACAAGAGAGAGGAAGAGAGGAAGAGGAAGAAAGGACAGGAGCCTCTTTATTTCATTTTATTTTATTTATTTATTTTTTTAATTTTAAATGATTTATTTTTATTTTCTATGCGCTGGCTTCTTGTGTCTGTGTGTATGAGGATGCTGGATCCCCGAGAGCTGGACCTACAGGCATTTGAGTTGCTTGCAGGTGTGGGAATTGAACGCAGGGCCCCTGGGAGAGTGCCTGGTCCTCCTAGCTGCTGAGCCATCTCTACAGCCCTTATTTTATGTTTTTTACTTAATTTTTTTTTTTCTGAAGCATTCTTTTATGTGTATGAGTGTTTTGCCTGCATGTATGTCTGTGCACTGTATGTGTGTGTCTGGTGCCTGTGCAGGTAGGAAGAGGGCCTTGGACTGCAGTTACAGCCAGTTGTGAGTGGATGTGAGCTGCTGTGTGGGTGCTGGGAACAGAGCCTGGGTCTTCTAGAGTAGTGTGCTCCTCTTCCCTGCTGAGGCACCCTGCAGCCATCTGCGTGGGCGTCACTCCCACCTCTGCTTCTCCACCTCTACCCCCTTCTCTGCTCTTCACTCCTGTCGCTTGTATTCTTTTGCTATTTTAGGAAATTTGTCAAGGAACAAAAACAAGTCCAAGAAGAAATTAGTCGAATGTCTTCTAAAGCGATGCTTAAAGTCCAGGAAGACATCAAGGCTCTAAAGCAGCTTCTGTCGTTGGCTGCCAGTGGGTTGCAGAGGAATACCCTCAATATCGACAAGCTGAAGTTGGAAACAGCTCAGGTAAGCCAGTCAACAGTCCTTTATTCAAGAATACTTTGTAATCTTTTAGGTACTATTATAATGGCTGTTTTAAACCATGTTTAAAAAGAATTGGAAGACTTTGTCTATTCTTAGGGTCCTACTGTCTAATCTTTTTATTAATTATTAATACAGTATTCCTCTTGTGTGTTTTTCTCAGTCATTTTTCCTTTATCACTGGGTATTTTCTAAGAAAAACAAAATGTTAATTGTGCCTTAAATAAGTGAATATTTAGACTAATTAAACACGAAATTATATGAAACTGAATTTTGCATGGGAAATATTTGAATTTATATATTCATAAAAAGTTACATTAGCCAGTAAAGGAGGTGGCAAACCAAGAGAGCCTGTTAGCCAAGGTTCTCCAAAGTCAGTCAAGGTCTAGAGCACCAGAGCTTACACAGTGAGTTTCTGTGTGTATAGAGATGGCATTTATTAGAATGGCTTACGGCCTGTGGTTTAGCTGTCCAACAGTGGCTATCTACCAGCCAGAGGCCCAAGAGCCCAGTAGACTTTACTGCCTGGGAAGGAGTGGACTCAGCCATGAGAACGAGGGCAAACAGGCAAAGAGAGCAAGTCCTTCTTCCTGTCCTTTATCCAGGCTGCCAGCAGGTGTGGCCCAGGTTGAAGGTGGGTCTTCCACCTCCAAGATCTGGATTAGAATCAGGTCTTCCGCTTCAAATGATTTCATTGAAAAAAAAAAAAAAAATGCCTCCCAGATAGCAGGGTTTTAGTTAATTCCTGCTGCAGTCAAGTTGACAACCAAGAATAGCCATCCTTTCACTCAGCACTATACTTGGGTGACTAAGGCTTTTGAGATAAGAAGGTAGTTGGGCTAAATGAAGTAGTAAAGGCTTAGGTACGGCTGAAGGTGATAAAACACAGGCGGCAGGTCCTTAAGGAAATGTCACCTCAAGTTTCTTCACAAAGCCTTACAGTCTTGTGTCAAGAACTAACACTGGGGGCCGGGCGTGGTGGCGCACACCTTTAATCCCAGCACTTGGGAGGCAGAGGCAGGAGGATCAGTGTGAGTTCAAGGCCAGTCTGGTCTACAAAGAGAGTCCAGGACAGCCAGAGCTGTTACACAGAGAAACCCTGTCTCAGAAACAACAACAACAACAACAACACAAAACAACACTGATCCAGAGTTTGAACTATCAGTTCAAGTAGAATACTGAGTCCCTTGTGACATTATTACAATCTTTAAAAAATTTTCTTCAAAGAAAGCCTTCCCAGGAAGTGAAGGGATTCTCTGGTGAAGGGTAACAGACCAAAATCTGATGGATACAAAGCCCCTAAATACTCACTCCCACCTCCCTCTGGTTTTGACAAAAGTAACTCAGTTGTCATAGTATTCAGTGAACTCTATTTTAAAAGTCTGTATTTTTCAGGGATTTTGGACTTTAAGGACCAAATACTAATTCTGCAAAACAAAACAAAATCTCCTTAAGTCAACGAGATATAACATTTGCAGGTACAGAGGGCTCAACTTGACACTTTTACCACGAGTCTAACGTGTGATATGTTTATGTTGAGTCTTGAAAGGTTCTTAAGGCTTACAAAGGCTTGTGTGCAGGAAAGAGAAGGGGCAGGGGCTTGGAGTGTGACATGGGCACATGGAAGATCTGCCAGCAGCTCATTGCTGCAGAATGTCTGTCAGGAATCATGCTCGAGGGCTGGAGGGATGGCTCAGAGGTTAAGAGCACTAACTGCTCTTCCAGAGGCCCTGAGTTCAATTCCCAGCAACCACATGGTGGCTCACAACCATCTATAGTGAGATCTGATGCCCTCTTCTGGTGTGCAGGCAGAGCACTGTATACATAATAATAACTCTTTTTAAAAAAATCAATGTTTACATAAGTAGGTAGTGAGAGTTGCTGGGGTGGTAGAAACCCAAGGGTAGAAAGGCCATGCCAAGTAGAGTGGTGCAGGAGGAGTGACTTAGGAGGCTGAGGCTGGGGGATTTTGAGTTGAGGCTAATCTGGGCATCATCTCAGAAACAAACAAAAAGTAAAATGGTACAAAGAACTGTTGTGATTTTATCAATTTGGTAGTTTAATAAAGGGGGGACCATTACTATAGGGAGCATAAATTTAAGGCACTTCTTTAAAAAATAAGTTAAAAAAATAAAGGTTGAAAAAAATCAGTGGAATGACAGGAATGTGAGGTATAAAGTGTAAAAGGGAGCATTAGTCCTGAAGACTCATTGGATAGAAGATAAGATGACACTGAGGACGAGAAGACGCTCAGGCTTCCCACACAGTGTGTTAGCGAGTAAAGTCTGTGACTCACTTCCTCATTTGTGAGAGAGAAGCAGCGGTGTTCCAGGCATATTCCTGAGTGACAAGATGTAATGCGAGAAGCTTCAGCAGTGTTAGTGCACAGAAGTCCAGGAGCTGCTAATCCTTGCTGGCATCAGCCTCTGCTCCTCTGAACTGCTTGCCTTTTCTTACACATTTCTTTCTGCGTTTGCATAGTGATGGTTTTAAAACAGCACCACAATTCTTAATTGTGGTTGAGTTTATTTTATAAATTTATACAATTTTATGATAGTACCTCAAAAAGATCAGTATAAATTTGTCATAAAGTTGATTGGCAGCTTAATTTGTCGTCTTTTGAAAGAGTTCCTGCAGCGTGTAAAGCAGCTTGCTCTATGACCTGTTTTTAAAGCATGTCCATGCAATTGTTTGACATCTCAGTCCAGAAATATTTTGTATATTAGCTTGCCTCTTACCTAGCTTTTTTGTTTGTGTTTCCTATGTGTGTTTTTAAAATCTATGAATGTATTAGGAGCTAAAGAATGCTGAAATAGCTTTAAGAACCCAGAAAACACCACCTGGACTCCAACATGAAAATACAGCTCCTGCTGAGTAAGTTACTGGATTTTTCTTTTAAACAAGTTTTTCATTTTATAAGAGCAGGGCAGTAATCATACACGCACTTGACTTGATCTATGATTTCTCCTACTTGTCCTGTCTCACTGAAAGCAAAGATAGGAATCCCCAGCTGCCTTTGATAAGAGAGCAGTGACTTAGTCTAAGTGCTACTGCCTGCAGCCAGTGTGCTCAGCTCTGGCCCTTCGCTACCTCTTCTTTCAGCCCATCACTTCTAGTCTTAGTGACCTTGGAGGTCACAGAGGCAGGTGAGGGGAGTGTGTGTATCTGTGTGTGTATGTGTGTGTATGTGTGATTCTTGCTCCTGTACATTCCTCTTTGTCCTTTTCCTTAAGGAAGTTATTTTAGACTTGCAGAAAATTTCAACAACAGAAATTTACCTTTTGCCCAAATCCCTTAATTACTAAATTTATCATGTGTATTTTGTTTTCATATTCTGTATGTTTGTTTATATCTCACCTCCAACACCTTGCATTATTTGCAAACAACGTTTTTTATATTTAACTATGAATTCCTTAAAAAGAAGGATAATTGCTTAGACAACACTACAGTGAACCAAGTGCAGGAAATTACTGGGATACTCATCATTAACATAACATGCTTCCATTCTGATTTTGCCTTGCTCTTTTCATACTACAGCATAGTTCATGTTGCCAAACATTTTCCCAGCTACTTCTCCCCGCCCCACTCCTCCCCTCCCCTCCCCTCCCCGCCCCTCCCCGCCCCGCCCCTCCTGTCCCCTGTCCTCAATCTCATTTTCCTTCTTCTTTGCCTGGCAAGTGCCTTACCACTAAACTGCTCTCAGCCATTGGCTACATGTTACATAAACAAACATACATTTCTTTTATTATCTAAAAACTGTTAAGTACTTGGTTATAAAGTTTAATGATAGCTTTACTTTGATTTAACATTTTAAACTTTGGACTTCTAGAGAATTTGTAAAAATAGTAGTACAAAGACTCTGCATAAATCTCTACTTCACTGTCCCTAACGTTAACATATTGTAGAACTACAGCATATTTATCAACAGCAGGGAACTAATCTTGATAAAATGTTTTTAACTAAAACGACTTACTAGAATTTGACTGATTTCCCTTCTTCCCCATTAATGTGTCTTTCCTCTCCCGGGTTCCTATGTGTAGGGGTGAGGGGCTATATTACATTTCTTTGTAATTTCTTTTAATCTCTACCTGTCTGTAATAGGTAGGTCCTAACTTGTGTTGGATGATCTTGTTACTTCTAAAGACTATGAAGTCACTTTGTGTAATATATCCTCATGATTGGAATAATGATATGCCAGTAATATTCAAAAAAGAATTGCTTCAAACTCCCAATCTGTGAATTTTATCCTCATCCTAAATTGGCAGCCCTGCTTAAAAGAGGACATTAACTTTCTTATTTGTGTTTTTAAGTATAAAGGAAATAACTGTCTTAAATGTTTGCTGAACTCTTTATAGCTACTTCAGAGTCTTGGTTCAGCAATTTGAGGCACAGCTTCAGCAGTACAGGCAGCAGATTGAAGACCTAGAAAACCATCTTGCCACTCAAGCAAACAGCTCACACATAACCCCTCAAGGTAACATTCCTGCTGTGGTGACTTTGTGACAGCGCTGTTATGTTATTGATAGGTGGTTACACTTGTGTAGTAGGTGTGCAAACAGCTACTAGTGCTTGTTAAGCTGCTTTAAGAAAATGACCTAGAAAGTCTGTGGTAAGTCTTGGTTCTCTGGAGATGCAGGCACTGTATTGTAAGAAGTTACTTTGGTGGTGGGTGGGCAGGTGGGAGCTGGTCTAGAACTTCCCCTTCCTTTCCAGGTCACTGGTGGACACGCCTTCTCTCAGTCTTCTTAGCCTGCTGTCTTCTGTAGTTGTAAAGGAGCAGCAATAGTCTTTTTCTTCTGCACATTAACTACCAAAACTAGGACAGAGACGTAGAAAATTTAAATTAATTGTTACATACTTGTTTCATAATTTTCTCTTATAGATTTATCAATGGCTATGCAGAAAATTTATCAAACTTTTGTAGCGTTAGCTGCACAACTTCAGTCTATTCATGAAAATGTCAAGGTAAGCGTTCATTGCAAGTTCACCGCCCTGCATATAGGACCCTGGAAGTAACTTTACTGTTAACACCCATTTTCCCTTTCATTGTTCTTAGTGATTACCCTGAGCTGGCTGTGTGTTTATTTGATACTTGTACGCCCACATTCAGATTGTTGCCATCTCTTCTCCAGTGTAACTTACACTACAGAATACAAACATCCCTAGGGACAGAGTCTTCTTTATGCTGATTCAGTCTAATGTGTGTTTTATTAATATTTATTGATCATAAAGTTAAAGAAAATTGGTTACAATTCCTTTTTAGTATTGAGAACGCTTTACCAAATAATGTAATGTTTGTATTAACAATGTAAATAAAGTAATTTGTCACTGAGTGTTTTGATCTTTATGTAATTATGTTAATTTCAAAATTTTTTACAAGCAGGCTAGACAAATGGCTCTTTTTTTAAAAAGTGATATGTAAAATAAAATATACATTTTTGCAGCTAATTAAACAAATATACGTTCTTAGTTATTCACCAGAAAATCTTTGAAACGTCAAAGCTGCTAAAACTGACTCTAAATAAATTATGTAGACATTTCATTGTGTTCATATTTGCTTGATTCATATAGAGTTTTTAAAATGTTAACTATTTTAAGCTGGTCATTTAAAAATTGTTAGCACACACCAACAGATTTGAAACTTGAAAGCATTTTTAAGAACATTTCTGAAGGAAGAATATCAGATTTTTTTGAGAGTCTTACCAATCTGTGTGATAAATACTGCTCTAAGGTTTTGAACAGGTAAAGATGATTCTGGGCTGCGGTCTGCCTTGCGCTGTTCTTCAGTGTAGTTTACTACAAGTGTTTCCAAACAAAGTAGTAGGGCCAGGTGTGCTGAGTGCTCAGCTTCCTCCGGCCACCGTCAGATCCTGCCAGCTTGATCACTTTGCCACTCTCAGAGCTTTGTTTCTTTTATCTTAAAAATTATTTAAAAGTTGTTTTGTGTGTATAAATGTTTGCATGCACGCATATCTGTGCATTATATGTGTGCCTGGTGCCCATGGAGTGCATCAATTCCCCTGGGACTGGAGTTTCAGATGCCTGTGAGCTAATAACTGCACAGGCCAACCTTGGCTCACTCTTCAACCCAGGCAAGCCTTCAGTTGATTACTCTGCCTCATCTGGAGTTCATGGGGTTTTAGACCTGTGATACCAGTTGTCTCCAATAGACTTTCACCCCTCTGTTGAAAAACAGCCTTTTTGAGGCCAGAAAACAGGCTCAGATTAACATAATACATCATATTTGAATAATTATTGTCTCATCGTTTTCTGTCTAAGACAGGGTCTTGCTATATTGCCTAAATTGGCCTGGAGCTCCTCTAGTTGTTTTCTGTTTTATTTACATATATTTTCAAGAACCAAAGACTTTTACTTTGATCAGATTTGTTAATGTGTCTTGGTTAAGATTTCTTTTGCTGTGACAAAACCCGTGACTGAAAGCAATTGGGGAGGAGAGGGGTTATTTCCTCCTACAAATCTCAGGCCACACTCCCTCACTGAAAAAAGCCAGGGCAGGAATTGGAGGCAGGAACTGAAGCGGAGGCCATGGAGGAGTGTTGCTCACTGGCTTGCTTCTTGTGACTTGCTCAGCTTTATCATACAACTCAGGAGCACCTGCCCAGGGCTGGCACCACTCACAGCGATGTGTCCTCTCACATGAATAACTAATTAAAAAATCCTTGGCAGACTTGCTAATAGGCCAGTCTTACAGGGGTGTACTTTCTCATTGTCAAATGACTAGAGCTCATGTCATCTTAACAGCTAGCCGGGAAATTATGTTACCATTTATTTTCATCTTAATTAGTAAGCAAGCTAAACATACATGTGCATATCTTTGTGAATCTCACAAGAAATTTCTGTGGTTTCATTAACTAATTGAAAGAGACTTGAATTACCTTACCCTGCACACTTTAGTGATGCTGACAAGTGGGGAGTTTTAAAATTCATAAAATTCATCATATATTCAAAGCCAGCCTGGTCTACAGGCTATACAGAGAAACCCTGTCTAAAAATACCCAAGATTTTTCCGGAATTGAAAAATTCATCATATAAGCCATGGTTGGTGTTAAGTGTGTGGTTGGTCTCCTCTCTTCTTTTAAACAGTGTTTTCTGTGAAGTCTTGAGTCATTACTTTCTATTATTGGAAGTTGTGCTGTGTGTGGGAATCTATGTGGGACACAGGGAAAGAGCGCATGGATTTGAGAACAGATGTGAGGTTCATTTTCTTACCTTGTTGCTGATGCCATATTCCTTAGTGTTCAGTTCTTAGCAGGTTCACTTTGGTCCTTTATAACAGTAGTGAAGCTTGGAACTGGAGTATTAAACATGGACAGCCACGTAAAAGGGTGACTGTAGCTTTAAGTACTATAAGTAACAGTAAGATTTGTAAGTATGTGTTTGGTAGTGGCAAAGAGCCTAGTATTTAAGAGAGGTAAGAAATATGAAAATGTTACCTCTGTTCAAAAATTACAATAAAATCTATATAATTAGGCTAGATATGTAATAAAAATGTTTAATGATTAATGTACAATAAGCTTAATAGGCGTATATATTGAATTAGGTAGTTTGGTAGTTGTTTTACTCTGGAGTTGTAAAACTCACGTCTTAGGGGTGAGAAGGAAGAGTTGGGTATACAGACTTACGTCATCATTGTATGACTGTCAACCTTCACTGCAGAGTCAAAGCCCCGCTTGTTCCCTCAGCCTTCCTGTTAAAAGCGTGAACTCTTCCTTTATCATATGGTACCCCTTCATTTAAAACATTTATTTAGCTGGTATATATTAGTACTTCCTAATCTAAAGGTTATAAGAAAGCTTGATCCTTAAAGGAAAAGTTTATGATAAACTGAGGTGTCTATCTATATATTTTGCTTGCCTGTAATTTAGCTTGTAAAACCAGAATAGGTTAGGTGGAGTATTGTAACTATTGTCAGAGCAGTTACATGTTGTTCACAGGAGCAATAGCGCTTTCACGCCCAGGCCCTGTCATGTCAGTGTCAGTTAGTAGTCTCATTTGTAGTTCCCTGCAGTGTATCATGTGGCCAGTGCCTTTGGTCTTTGCCAACTCATTTCATATAATTACCTGTTCTCAACATGGAACCTAATCTTCTCCCTTCCCTTACTCCCGTCCATCTTTTTAGGTGCTTAAAGAACAGTACCTCAGCTACAGAAAAATGTTTTTGGGTGATGCTGTAGATGTGTTTGAAGCCAGGAGAGCTGAAGCCAAGAAGTGGCAGAATGCACCCCGAGTTACTACTGGACCCACCCCTTTCAGCACCATGCCAAATGCAGCAGCCGTTGCCATGGCTGCAACACTTACACAGCAGCAACAGCCTGCTACAGGTCTGAATGCATTCAAGTTATAGCTTCTTACTGTTCAAATGCAGAGAACATTATGTGCAGTTTATAAGTCTTCCTTTTGTGTGAGCACTGACAAAATTTCTATGACTAGCTGTTCCAATCTGAAAAAAAATGTGATAGACACAATTATAAATATACCTGAAACAAAAGGCAGGGTAGTTTAGCAATAATTATATATCAGATGTTGAATATTGTGAATTTACTTACTGTTATTTGCTGTATTGCTGTAGATGCCCTTTAGAACATAGTGTTTCACTACTGAATTACACTTAAGAAAAACATTAGATTCTCAAGTTGTGATTGTGCCCTTTATGTTTTAAAGTCAGAGGTAATCCCACCTGTACGTTGCATATTTTAGGTATGATAATATTTGATGGTGCATTCTCATTCCCGTACATAATGATTGCAGAGCACTTGCATTCTGGATGCAGTTATGTTTCTGTTGATTGTTGGTGTGTTGAAGGTCAGTAGGTTCATTTGGATGTACTTTGACTGGAAACAAAATAACAGGTCCTCTAGAAGAGTCTAAACCAGATTTGAAGAATGCATGCTAGGGTTTTTGTAACTCTATAGTGGACTGAACATAGCAAGATCAGAAAGGTTTGAGATTGGATTGTACATTATGTAGGACCTTAGTCGTTGGTTGAATACCATTTGCAGTGTTTTTGTGATGTGGTTCTTGGGTGATTCATTTGGAATTTTGGAAGTTGATTGTCTTTTCCTGCTAGTTTTTATCAGGTTTGAAGTTTGACATAGAATAATGCAGTCTTTATAGATTACCTTTTCCCCTTGATCATTTATAAATTTTTGAGTGAGGCTTAATTATTCTGTAATATATATCTTTCTGACAATTTCACATAATCCAGTAGTAAACTGCAATATTAAAAAGTGAAAACCAAGCAAACACATGTTTGGGTGCGTTCAGGCCACATGTACTTAGAGAAGCATGCTCTAGTCGCTGTCTTCATGTTTGAGTGACAGCGTTGACCTGCCATCAGAAAAGAGTTGCTGATGGATTTTGGCCAAATCCTCCACATTCCATGGCTGGATCTGTGTGAATGGCGGTTCCCATAAGCACTATCTAGTAGCTCTCTAGCTGGCTGGAGTGTAGACTTCTGTGGACAGACTATGGGGAGAGTCTTTGCTCTGCCGTAATGGAGTTATCAATCCCAACAGTATGGTTTTCAGTTCTTATTATTTATTAGCTAATCAGTCACAGTTCATCATCCTGAAGTAGTTTAGGATGTGGTTTAGATAAGGGTTAATAAGATACACTTTATTTTCAAGAGAATAAATAAAGCTTGAGGAAAGCACAGTGTTTACACTCTTAGGCTCTTAATCAACCTCTTCTGTGGTAAATGACTAAACATGAAGCGGAATCACCTGTCGAGTGCTGTGCTTTTTCTCCCTTTTTAAAAAACATAGACTGTGTAATCTTGAAAAGTTTACGGGCACAGACATGAAATAAATGGGTGTCCCCTGTGAGCTGGGTTGGTGAAGTGCAAAAGTAGACGATTCAGGAACAGCCTATGCTCTGTATCATATAGGGAATATTTGCTTAACTTTGCAGGAATTCTTGGGAGCTTCTGCTCATGCGCTTTAATTTTGCCTATTACTTTACTACTTGGCTTTCCCCTCCCCCCACCAGGGGCAATTACTGTTTTTAGTGTGTTCTTGTAGTTTTAGGGTGTATATAAGGCTTTCTAATTATGTGGGTGGCAGAAATTGGAATTAATCAACCTTAGTAATCGTACAGTGTTTGTACTTTTGAGTTGTATCTAGTTATTGAACTATTGATACATATCAGTGGTAACAATTTTGCATTATGTTTCTTTCCCATTTTGTTTCCCTGAAAGCTTCTCCCAGGCTCTGTAGTCACTTTATACCCTCCTGTTACAAATGCTATTCTAGTCTGTAGGACACTGGATCATGATGTTTAGGAGTGCTGTTACAAACATGGCTAGTGCTGTTGTGAATTGCATCCCTTTTAGTTAAGCCCTGTTATATTTTGTTTTGTGCCCAGGGAGACATTCCTGTGCAGTACTTTTCATGAAATCCTCGTTAGTCCCAGTTTGAAACCATCTAGAGAAACTGGACAGAGCTTATATTTTTTTTTATACACAACTGTTTCTGTATAGATGTGAATTATTAAAGTGGTTTATTTGCATATGGATTTTTTATTTAACTGATGTAAACAGGGACACAAAAGATGTAAACAGGGACACAAAAGGACAACAGCTTTTCTTAGATTGTTACTTGTTTTTTTTGAAAACTTTTTTTTCCCTGTTGTCTTTCTAGGAGGCAGAAAGATGGACTTGATTTTAAAGGACACACTGTGTTTTGTTTGTGTTGGTTTGGCTTTGGTGGTGGTGGTGGTACTGGGATTAATTCCAGGACCTTGTATATGCTAATAAGCACATACACTACTACTGAACTGCCTCCCCAACACTCACTTCCTTTTTTAATGAAAGCAAAATGTAAAATTGGGATTAGGCATGTTTAATATGTGGTTGGTGGTTGTTCATGAAAACTCAGTAGATTATTCATCCATAAAGTGAACGGACATCAGTGTGTAGATAAGTTCGTGTGCTCTTGTCCACAAATACTCCTCAAACTTCCCAAAAGCCTTATTGGATTTATATTCGATTTTTAGTATGATCTTGATTTAGGATGTATTTTTTTCAGTCAGTGTTCTGAGGTTAAATTTTCTTCTTGTGTTTTCACATTTAAAAGTCTTGGTGTTTACGTAAGATTTTTTCCTCATGTGACTTAGCTGCTGTTTTTAAGAGAGCTGAGGCATTTGTGAGGAATTCCTGCTTTCTAGCTTTAGGTGAAGGTTTGGACATTTAAAGTGTAGTGTTAAATCACAAATGTTAAATATTTCATCTTGGTTTCTTGTGGTTTCATGATATTGTTGATTTAATAACCAAAGGAACATTCCCCATTAAAAGTACCAAGAGTAAGTTTTTCTTACCGGGGAAGGCATTTTTGTTATTTTAAAATGTGACTTACAGGTAACGATGGTAATTACATTAGACATTTTTGGTAACCATGGAAAATTATAAGAAATTCTAGCACTTTAGTCTTTTTCCTATAAATGCAGTTTTACTTTAAATAAGATAATATTTATTCTAGAAAATATGAATTACAGTGCTAAACCTAATTTTGTTGTGTGTGAATTTATCATGGAAACTTTTGTAAAATGTTTTTTTTTATGTGGAAATTTCACTCTAGGCAATCATTGGTCTACATTATTGATTTGATTTCACTTCTAGAACTAAGAGCCCCTCATTGAATGACTATTCAGATTTCAAAGTGACTTGAATTGTTTACAAAGCTTCTACCTGAAGGATTTAGAATCTGTTTTCTGATAGTGAAACTAATATATATGTTGGCCAGAGTATAATATATGTTAATACTTTGGTGTGGGAAATAATTTATCATGAGCTTTTACTATTTAAAATGTTATACATTTGCCTACTACTTTTATAAATGATGTTGCCTTCAGAATTTATGTGAAGGTAGAAAACTCAAACTATTTTGCATCTATTGTGCAATGGGAAGTCTTGTCATTGTTAGATGCGTTTTGATGTCATAAATATGATGATTGCAGAAACTGTTCTGTTGCTCTTTAAAAAAATGGACCCACACATGACAAAAACCATGCTAATTGGGTAACTCCGACTTGTAAGGCTGTGAGGACTGTGGTGTGCGTTATTCTTTAGGGTCTTCCACCAGCAGTGCCTCCTGCTAAAATGTGACAGTCTCCCGGTGTTAAAGAAACTGGACATAAGCTTTCTCTGTGATTTTTGTTAGACATAAGAAAGTAATAAGCAAGTTTCTTTTTCCTGTTGTAACATTTTACAAAAGAGCTGCTAGTCAGGTCTTTATTCTTAATCATTCTTGAACTGGATGTAAAAACTTTAAAAATATTTTTTAATTTATTTTTTTAATAGTAGTATAAGAACTCTGGCTGCTATTTAGTTGCTATTCTGGTTTTTTGTTTTGTTTTGTTTTTTTTGTTTTTTTTTTGTTTTTTTGTTTTTTTTTTGGATAGAGGCTATTTTAAAAGTCCAGTTCCTGTCCCAGGGTAGCAAAATGTACTTCCTCATTTTATTGTTGTTTTGTGCTTTTATAAACTTACACTACCTTTGAATATACAAACCTCATTCTTCATTGGGCAACATGAAGGCATTGGTTTTTTTTGAGGTAAATTTGAAGATGCATTTTGCTTTGGCATTCCCTCAGCTCTGAGATGCACTAGCCACTGTGCTGCAGGGGCCAGAACTCAGATTGTACTACGAAACTTACTGAGCAGTTTTCATAAATCATTATCAAATGAGAGATTTTTAGATTTTGTATTCTGCTTAGTTAAAAACATAGTTACCATGAGGGGCTAGTAAATTTGATTCTGTTCTTGCCAAACAAACTCAGCCAACATCCCTAAAGAAGCAGGTATGGAAAGGGTGGCACTTGGCTCTGATTTTGAGTACATTTGAAGTCTTGAATGTATTGGGTTTGTCAAGGTGCACATGTGCCTTTGTAAATGTTCATTTTGATCTCATTAATCAGGTGATGAGTGGTGAAATGTAGCAGAGCTGAAGAATAGCACTCAATAATCACTTTTGTGAACAAGTTGGAATTGTCATGTTACTGTGTAATTGGTTTGCTTTTAAGATGAACAATAAATTAAATAAAATAAAAACATTGTCTTGTTTTTTATCTATTTATTATATATACCATTTCTTACTATGAAAAGTCATACCTAAATTTTTGGGTACTTTATGAAGTAACATGATAGTTTTGCTATGTTAGTGTTGGTCTCTTGATCACTGGGCTCTAATACTATTTTAGAGCTATTTTTAAAAAGGAAAGTAAACCCGTACTTATTACACCAAACAGTGTTAACAGAAAACAAGTAGAGAGAACTGAAGCAATTCTAGAAATATAAAAACTACAACTTGCGATGCATAAATATTTCAAATTATTAGTATATTAAACTTTTGAACATTTTTCATTGTAGTAAGCCTCTTTTAACTGTATAACTATAAGCAGATTAAATTTTTTTTTTCAGATAAGACATTTGGGTTAGATAAGCTAGGTTAGAAAGACATCGTGAAATCAAAGCTTTGACAAGTGGAATTTGTTAAAAAGTTATCAATGTTCAGCTTAAAAATAATCTAATAAAGGAACTTTAACCTTGAAAGAGTAAGGCAAATTTGTTTTTCCCCCGTTTTTTTTCATACCAGGGCCACAGCCATCTCTGGGAGTTAGTTTTGGAACGCCATTCGGCTCAGGTATTGGCACTGGCTTGCAATCAAGTGGCCTAGGTTCTTCAAGCCTTGGAGGTACACTTTACCTTTTCTCTGTTACATGTGAACTGACTGTAGCCTAGACACATTTCTAAGAGGATCTGCTGCTACTTGGGAAGTTAAGGTTCCATCTGGCAAAAAGGATTCTCCGAACATAATCATTGCTTCCCAACACTAGCTTCAGAGCTTAAAAAGCCATTCTGTCCTGTATGGAAAGTAGAATTAAAAAGCACTAAAACTAAGCGGCAGGGAGTTTTGTGTGTTCCAGTCAGTGTGCTGAAATGTGAAATTGAGAATTACTTAGTTTAAATCAACTTAGTTTTAACTGAACTTTAAAAAATTAGTTCTAATATAACTTTGGAAACTAATCTACTAGATCATATACATAGTCCAGATCGTTATCTTTTATTTTTTTTAACCTGAGAGTGACCACTTTAAATGGAATTAATTTTATTGTAAGTTAAACAGCTCGACTCATGTCATTTCTATGCACTCTGCATATTTGACTGTATACATATATAAGCAATTCAGATTATTCTAATTCCTTCCTAAATTAGTAAGGTAAGTCTATAAAAACATGCTAATTATAAATGCATTCACAATTCTTTGTGGATAATTGAGAGTTTATTATATTTTGACAAAAGTATTATAGGGTAATGAAGGTTCCTGTATTTCCTCTAAAATCTAAAGGTAGGCTATAAGCTACCATGGTTATCTACTACAGATTGTTCTACAGTGAGAATTTTACAACTATGACAGGGAGCATAATCCTTGAGTGTAGTCACTTTCCATCATGTTTCTTATAGGCAGGGGTAGCTCACTGTCAACTTAAGTATCTTAGCACACCATTGCAGAATAACAAAGAGTTCGAGCTTTGCTGGAGGTACATCCTAACTGGCATAGTGCTTACCTAGCGTGCATGAAGCCCTGGTCCCTAACTGCAAATACGGGCAGTAGGGATACATACCTGGAATCCCAGTGCTCAGGAGGCAGGAGGATCAGAAGTTCTGGGTCAGCCTCAGCTACATGGGGAAATAACATGAGACTCTGTCTCCAAAATAACTACTACAACAATAATAATTTGGAGTTTATGTAGAGAATTCTTGGTGAACTATCTTGAGTATTTAGAGTTTCTTCATGGACTCTGTATGATGAAAATATATTTTAAGAGGAAAGACTGTCAGTGTTAATATGGAGAGTAACATGGCAAAATTTACTGTTATGGAGTAGATTGGAGTAGTAGGTTGTCCTGCAGTTAGTAAGGACCAGAGTGTACTTACATTAGAATATTCTAGTATTGACACTGTTGTGCAAGTCATGCTTGCTTATGAATTTAGCCAGCCTTTTTATTTTTCAGAAATGAAATAATGTTTCAGCTAAGCATATATGTAACAGTCTATACTCATTTCAGTGGTGAAATAACTTATGTGATTTTGACTTCAGTAGCCTCGTTTAAAAATTGCTGCTTGGTCATAAGCTAGTCTAGGTAGTTATAGATTAGTGTCTTGTTCAGAATTAATCTGCTCAAAGAGTCTTATGTGGAAGAGTAAGCAGCAGACTGCCTAGCTAAGTCTGTGTTTGTGAACACTGCGTTTATTTGACCTGTGGTGGTGGTTGGTTTTCTTGTGAGTACCCTGTAATCTGTGTTTTATGTGCACTGTGTATTTCTCTATTACCTTTCACTAGGATTTGGAGCTAGCTCTGGTTTCGGATGCGGCACCACAGGGGCCTCCACATTTGGATTTGGAACAACAGATAAACCCTCAGGAAGTCTTAGTGCAGGTTTGTGTGCTTCCGCCTGAACTCCAGGCAGACCAAAAAGTGAAAACCACTCAACTGAAGATCATCTACATGCTTATTTCCAGGAACCCCCCGAAGACCCCCAATTCCCCGAGGAAGCATGTATGCCAACTAAACTGTGTAGCCTTACCGCTGGTGGCTGGGTGTGACGAGACTTCTTAGTTCAACTTATAAACAGTTAACTAGAGATTCATTTGAATCCTAGCGACTGGCTTTACAGTTTAAGGCTTTTTTCCCCCTCATTAACCCAGTAGTTACGTTTTGGTGGGTTGTTTTGGTTTTCATCCAGGAGAGCTTTTTATTTCTGTTTTGTGCTGAGGTGGAAACTAGGGTTTCCAGCCTAGGAAGTACTGTAGCACTGCGCTATTCCTCCAGCTGCTTTTCACTTTTCACTAGGAGCTGTGGCCTCACTGAGTTGCCAGGCTGGCCTTGCCCTTGTGCTTCGCCTCAGCCTCCTGAGTAGCTGGTGCTGTAGGCCTGTGACGCCAGGCAGCCAACTAGGAAAGACAGCTCAGGCCAAACAGTTGTTAGGACTTCTGATTTTAAGGGGTTGTGTAGTTTACAAATGATGACTAACTTGGCTATTTGTTCATTTTTAAATAGGTCTAATTTACTTCTAGTAGAAACCCCCAAATTTTATCTACCTTTCCATTCAATTTATATTTGTAAATGCTGATGTGTCCTAATGTGTGATATAGGGATAAATAGCATGCCTAAAATAATGATGTAACACTGTTAAAAATATGTTCAAATTTAGGGAATTCCACTTACTGTCAGTAGTATTTAAAGTCTGCAGTGCTAGTGGAGTAAGATTTGTAATCACTGCTATCAGGACTAGAATTTAAAGACTATGTTAGGTAACCAGGCCATGGTAATGACTCTTACACTATGCATTGTTGGCCTTGTCTTGCATTCAGGTGGGTTGAGGCTTCCTTGTGAGCCTGGGGGTTTAAGGGCCGCTGCAGATGCCCTGAGTGTCTTTCCTAAAATGTTTTTGGTGAGTCTGAGTAGGAAGACACTGACAAAATATGTAGGTAATGATGTAATGTAATTTTATGCACATATATACTTACAAACAGAGCAATACACGTTTGTATGTGCACATAAAACACGTTAGCATACAGACGAAGTTTCTGGCAGCTTGAATTTTCCTGTAGATTTCAATTATCTGTGCTAGTTTGCTTTCTTGGTCTGTATCACCAGACTTCTGTCTCTCAAGATAACTTTTCAGCTGGTAGCTGAATCATTTTTCTGTAAATTCCATGTTAGAAATTCATGGGCCACAGGCCATTTCTGCTCTAATACATTGTGTATTCTCAGATAGAAATTTTCACTCATCCCTGTTTTTTATATTTGTTTTTGTGATTTAACTTCTCATTTGAATATTTTCTTCCCTGAACATAAGGCTTTGGCAGCTCAAGTGCGTCTGGGTTTAACTTCAGCAATCCTGGCATCACGGCATCAGCTGGTCTGACATTTGGGGTGTCCAATCCTGCCTCTGCGGGGTTTGGAACAGGAGGACAGCTCCTTCAGTTGAAGAGACCTCCGGCTGGAAACAAAAGAGGAAAGAGATAAACATGCGGGGCAATGTGTTGGCAGTGCTCAGTCGGTGCCGCTTAGTCTAGGAGTCTATTTTTCTAATGATGTAGTAATTGAACTGCATCTCGGGAGATTTATAAAGTTTTGATATTCCTCACTCTGGAAATTGAACTTTGTTTACCTTACCAAACACCTTTTTTGTGAATTCAAAATCTAGTTGCAGTTTTGTTGCTATTACTTTTGATTCTACATGTAAGAAATGTTGTGATTAAATTACCAGTTAATAGTAATGAAAAAAAAATCCATCAACCTAAACGTATGATTTATCGTAGTATTAATAGCAATGTTTGGTTGCTAAGGGTTATGCTGTGAATACATGCACATTGGTTTCTTATGCAGATGGTATGAACTCTAGGGCCTGTGCTAGAAGTAGTTTGTTCCTTGACAAGGCCTTTAGGACTGTGCTGCAGGGCATCTTGTGAATATGTATGTAATTATATAGAGTAATGCACACAGTGTGTGTGCACATAAAATATATATTTACACAACTATAACTCTTGCCTCAGACTGTTCTCCTTTTCTAGTGTATTCAGTTATTCACTATGTTTCTGATCCTCGGCACTTATCGAAGGAGTAGCTCGGGGTACCTTGTCCCTTCATCTGCTTACTAGACATAAGTGATTAGTGATGTAAGTATTGAGCCCATTCAACTTTACTGTCCCACTCTTGTGTTTCTATCTATACCTTGACTCTTGGCAGCTACTCCAACTGAGGAATGCTGTACGGTTCACCAAACAGATTTTAGAGACCTTGATTACCCTCTCTATATATTCTCATGCTACTATATAGAAGAATCTTTTTTTGTAAATGAGGTGGACTCTTAGGAGTGTACATGAAAGCGCAAAGAGCTAGTAAGCCAAACTGAATCTATGCAGGTGACGGACGCAGTGTGAATTCAGTAAGAGCCTGTTCAGCTGTTCCAGTACAGAATTCCTTCTAACAGGGCTATTGAGAAACCAAAAGAGACTTCTCAGCCTCTTAATGTTGTGGGTGCTTAATTTGGACTAGAGAAACTGCATTTTCAGAAATGACTTTGTACTAACTATAAACTTCGTGGTTTGAAGAGTGACTAGAACTCAGTGAATGCCACAGAGGTATGTCAGCTTGTGTCCGTGTGACCTGTTGAGTGAGTGGAGAAACACTGTAACGGGAATTGCCTTAGGACCATGTCAGCGTGAAAGTAGTTTCCAAGTGGGATAAAAACATGAAATTGCATGGAAATAGTTTAATTTTTTTTACATAGAAGGTTTTGTATATAATGTTCATCAGTGAATATTTTCAGATTCATTTTCACCAAGGCACCTTTTTTCTAAAATAGGTGTGGTGTATATAAATACATATACACATATATATTTTTAGTATAATGTTAGTTTGGTTTGATTATAAAAGTATTGTTGGTCTGTTTTATTTATCTGCATATAACAATGATTGGCATTCCTGAATTCAATATCCGCATCTTATGCATTAAAATAAGGAGAGTTATTTGTCTAAACTTGTTTTTATTTGTATATTTTTGTAATTCTGCAATCCTCAGTGCAGACTATTGTGGAAGATAGGAAAAAGGTGTACTTTGACATTTTAAATAACTATCAAGAATTGCATATACCATTACAAAAATACTGCTTTGTTATTTTTTTAAGGACATTGTATTGTGCTGCAAATATCTGAATATTTATATTTCTCTGGGTTACTTTTTTCTTTATATACATTTTCATATGTTGAACCTCTGGAGACTTGTAACATTCATTGTGCTAGGAGTCAGAGTGTCGTCTTTGTCTCTTTTGTCTTCACCTTGTCCAGAGCCTATTATGGAAACAATAAAATTGTGTTAGTTGCTTTGAATCTTTGTAGGTCTCAACAGTTGTACATATTTAATTTTATTATTGCTTCTTTATTCTCTTTGGTTGGCTTTTAGTATTTCCTATGCTAGTAAGTTATAGTCTTGCTCTCTTTTGTTTTTAATGAAAGGCTAGAGACAATGTAGTAAATTCTGACTGGGCAGATGGCCCAGTTGTCAAAGTGCTTGTTATGCTGGTGTGAAGACCAGAAATGCAAGTAAATGCTGTGTGGGTATGATGCCCTCTTGGTTCCAGCCCTGAGCAGAGCAGAGCAGAGCAGAGACTCCACAGCTGCAAGCTCCCTGCTGTGGCAGGAGACCCTGCCTCAGCCAATAAAGTGGAAGAGCATTAACTTCAGTGTGCATATCTACACACACACAAATGGGAAGAGGGAAGAGAGGTAGTAGGTTCTTTGTCATGTGGTTTTATCTTCTAAAAATTACAGCATTAAGTAGCATAATTAAGGAGGTGGGTATTTGAGTAAAAAAACAAAGGCTTCCTCAGCTGAGTCTCAGTCCTGTCCTGCGTCTGTCTAGACAGACTGTTCTAAAAATGTCCTGTTGTGTGTCTGAGTGGTCATTCTGCTTTCTTTTTCTTCTCTTGTATTCTCATTTTATTGTTTTCTCTTAGCTCCTTTTTAAACAGGCAGGTTGCCAACAACAAAACACCCATAAGTATTCTTAGACTTTGATTTCTTTTTTCCCCCCTTTGTGGCATATTATCTGCTGTTTGCTCTGTCAGCTCATAGAGACTGCTGTCTGCACACTTCCCTTCCCTATATCCTGGTGGCTGGGCAGGCATCTGTTCCCTGTTGATGGTCAGCCGAGCTCAGTTCTGTAGAAGTTGTGGTGAATAGCCTTGTACATGGCCTGGTAGAAGGCCCAGAGAAGCTGACAGGAACCGTGCAACAGGCTGGTCAGCACCTCCTCCATCTCACTGCTGTAACTGAATTACTCTCCTCTGCACTACAGATTGGTTGTGATAAATTCTGCTGCTTGCTTATGGGGCATTGGAGCAATCTATTCGGCAAGTTTGATAAAACCAACCGGGTAGGGGGAGGGGACAGAGAGGAAGAAAAGCCTGTCTAGCTGAATGGCCTTCATTCAGCCTTTAGACTGTTGACTGCTGGACAGTGTGTCTGTAGTAAAGCTGCTTCCTGCCTCTCAGCTTGGGTTTCTCTTCCCTTGGTTTGCTGCAGCGTTTCTGATACGTTGACCAGAAAGTACTTTCACCTCTTTTGCCTCACCCACTACCCCCTGGGGTGTGTGGGAGTCTCGGGGCATTGGGAGTGGCTACTTGCCTAGCTCCAACGGGTGGATTAATCTGTAGATTGGCCTCCTGGAGGACTGGGATAGAGCTCCCGAATGTGCACTTGAGCCCAGGCCCACGAAGTATGTCAGGGCACCCCACTCACCAGACTGGTAGAACCCAGGTTCTTTTGGTCTGGGTCCCAGTTAACTTACTCCATTGAGTGGAAGAGACGAACAGCTGTCTACGAGTCCCAGAGCTGTCTGAGTAACCTGGCTAAAACTAAACCAAGCAAGCAACAAACAAAAAGCAAAAGACAAAGCCCAGCTCTGCAGTGGCCTCTGAGCTTTGGGCAAGGAGTGGAAGTGGAGTGAGTGAGTGTATCTCCTGACCATGGCAGGCGTGCGGAATCTTGTGTTTGCACAACTGAGTTAGTGGCTTGAGTACCATCTGCTGCATGGACCACAGAGTAAGCCTACACCTTTAGACTGTATTACAGAAAAATCTCCAAAGGGAATATTCAGGAGATAGACAGTGTATGTCAAACTCTCCCAGAAAACTGGCCTTCTTGTGAGACAGAGTTGCCATATTTGGGATGAGATGGCTCCACAAGGGGGTCACTGGATAAAGAGATAGATAATAAGGTGTTTAAAATTGTTGCAGATTGAGAGCACTATGATCAGTTTCCTTACATTGATTGGCAGGATATTGTCCTCAGTATGTGCTGCCTAAAAGCCTGCTTGGAAAAGAGCTATAAAATCAGTGGTAGATAGAGTAGAGAGAGCCTAAGCCTGAGAAGAAGTCTCTCTACCATATGTACAGTTGTACCCCATCACTGCCGCCACCTAGGTCACCAGCACCTGATGGGGAACCCTGATGCTCCTAGCCTTGCCAGTGCCAGCATCATCACCAGCCCTGGTAGCTGAAGAACCATCACTTGGAACTGTCCCCTCTTTGGAAATTTAACTCCCTACACCCTGGTGGGAAAAAGCAGTGAAAGCCAGACCTCAGCCCCTTGGATATGGTAGATAGATGTACCATTCAGTGAGATTTGAAGGCCCCTCTATTTTGATAATTAAGGACAGGTCCCAGGGAGGGGCAGTGCACCTTCATTTATCCCTTTTTGCCATTGACTTCTTAAATTGAAAAACAAAAAGCACATCCTCCTGTTTCCCAAGGAGGTCCCATTAGGACCCCAGTGATGATAGGCTGTGGGGTTGGAGAGGAAAAAGGTAGAATGGCAAGAAACAAGGGTGGCGGGGGTGGGAGGGGGATGGAGAGGAATCTCAAGTGCTTCAGGGTCCGCGGAAAGCCTGAATCTATTCTGAGAGTCTCTGAAGCATTCAGTCTACAGTCTATTTGACTTAAATGCAGCCAAGAACCAGCGAAGGGTTAATGCAGCCTTTGTTGCCAAGGCTCAGAGATACCATGTGCAAGCTGCAGACCGTCATGGAAGGTTTTGAAGGAATGTCAGCCAGTTGCTAGGGGTGTCTTGGAAAATTCCAGAGACTAGGGAAGCCAGATGTGAAGCACATCAAAGGTTAAAGAGAAAAGTAGGTTTGCTGGCTGCTGCATTGATAGAATGTTCAGGGCACCCATGGGACAGTGTTCCATCAAATTGGGCCTGAGGCCTCTGGGGAGCCTGATAGGACCATCTCTAGCTCAGAGGTAAAATCGACTCAGAACCAGTGTACATATTGCCATAGAAAGGCCACTGGAAAGACAAATAGCCACAAAAGACAGAGAATGCCTGCTCAGGTGCCAGACAAGGAGAGAGGCACTCCCACCCCAACAGTGAAAGAGGCTTAGCTGCCACAGAAACAGGAAGAGTAAGCTAGACTGAATTCCACTGGGTGTGTAGGAGCATACAGTCAGGACAACCGCTGAAGCTGGCCAGTTGACCTTACATGGACACTGGGGCCACCTGTTTGGTTGTAATGTAACCCATGGGTCCCTCTTTTCAGAAGCACATTACTGATTTTGGGAGCCACAAGGCAGTCTTTCCTCGTCTGCAGCCGTGGGAGTCTAGGAAGCCATGAAGTTATCCCTGCGTTCCTATCCCAGCCTTGTTATACAGCACCTCTGCTGGGTTGGCCTGAGAATGCTGTAAGCTCAAATAACTTAATTCCCCAGGACCAGAAACCTAAATTCTCAGAAGACCTGAAGCAAAAATGTTGACTCCTACTGGTCCCCAAGAAAAGGAATGCTGCCCATTTAGCATGGCTGAGAAGCCACAAGAGGGACCTGAGCTCCCTCTCACAGGTTTTGGTTTACTGGCTGAGGTCAACCCACTGGGCTCCCCTGAAATATTCCTCTAGTGGGCACAGAATTAAGGCAAGGGACAGCCCACTCACCAGAGGCAGTATCCCTCTTGAGGCGTAAGTTTTGGGTGTTAGGGTTCAAAAACAATCTTTACTGACCGCTCAAACACCAGACTCAGATTGATGGAAGTATATTTGAACGCTGAACAGGGACTAACCAGTCAGGGCTACAGTCTGAACTTGGAAATCAGACCACAACATTGGTTTGCTTCTAAGGCAGGCTTTTTATAGGAAACGCCGTACCCAGGTAACAACCAGGTAGCAGGGCGATGGCAGAAGTACAGCATTTTGGTTAGCCACACATAAGAATTGACTTTGTTCTGAGCATAATGTACCCAGGTGGCTAGACAAAGCATTTTAAGCTGGTTGGCTGGGGTTTAGGGTAGGGGAGCTCTTGGGGCCTTTTCAGCTCTGGGAGTAAGGAACATAGCAGGATGTTGTGACCTTAACTCCAATAGAGTATACATTTATCTCTAACCCAAACAACATGCATTTTTCATATATTGTTTTATTCTAAGCAGCAAACATTGAACCTTCCTGGTTTCAGGCATGTAGGGCCTGAGAACGTTAACTTAATTTTACTTTATAATTAAAATGGAGACTTGGAGTTAAAATGGTTTCTGATATGCTAAGAGCTAGTCACGCTTAGGAACTAAAGTAGGTCTCAATGGAGGAACTATACATTGGTTAAGCAGGTTACAATAGGGGGTTTTAAATGTCTGGAAAAACTCTTAAAATGTAGAATTCTCTAGTTCCATCAAATAGCCTGGGGTACACCTGTCTTGCCAGGCCAGAAAAACAGGGTTGATGATCACCATCCAGTACAGGACTTAGGGGCAGTAAATCACAATAACTTGGCACCCTGTCTCTAACGCTTACACCCTTCAGGGTCTGATTCTGCTCAGGCTATTTTCTTTAGTGCTGAAGGACCAGCTTCTAGGTCCACACCCCCAGCTTGGCAGCCTATTTTTGCCAACAGTGGGGAAGTCCTGAAAATAGTGACAGAAGTCAATTAACTTGGATCAGATTGCCCCAGATTTAAAAATTCCTTTACCATTTTTGGCACTGTTCCAATATGTAGATGCTATATTACTGGCCAGAGCTACCAAAGAAGACTGGAGGAGGCATAGGCACTCTACCCTGCAACAGAAAACTGAGTAACAACTGGTAAAAAGCTCCAATCTAGTCAGGTATTCTGGTCTTTAATCAGCATTTAGGAGGCAGAGGTAGGTGGATCAAACTGAGCTTGAGGCTTGTCTGGTCTATATAGAGAGACTCTGTTTCAAAAACAACCTCACCACCCCCACAGATCTGCCAAGAAAGAGTTGAATATCCTGAGAGGAAGCAGTCAATTTGCTCTGTGAAGTTCTGCAGACCCCCATGTCAGATTTGAGGGTTTTTTTGGAGAGGCTGGTATCTTTTTGGGTACCAAATTTCTCTGTTTGGTGATGGAGCGCAGCGGCTGAGCGGGGCGGTGGGGGCAGCTTCATGAAGCCACAGCACTGGAAGAAAGATCAATAGAAAGCCTTCTAAGAGATCAGGCAGGCTCTTACAGCCTTTGGACTCCCAGATGTAATCTTTCTTTTTTATATGTGTATGAATATGTTGTCAGATGTTGGAGTCTTGGCATTGCCTCATAGTTTATCTTTTTTTCAAAGATTTATTTATTTATTATTATGTATATAGTATTCTGCTTGCATGCACACCTGGACACCAGAAGAAGGCACCAGATCTCATTATAGATGGTTGTGAGCCACTATGTGGTTGCTGGGAATTGGACTCAGGACCTTTAGAAGAGCAGGCAGTACTCTTAACATCCCAGCCATCTCTCCAGCCCAGCTTATCTTTCTAAACAGCTGGGCTCTATGGCTTTGAGCTGGTCAACCCATCCACATGTGGCACTCGATGCCACAACACTCTTGATAACAGGCTGACAAACTTTAAGGATTTAATTGTTGGTGCCATCTGCAATAACTTTGATGGGATACAAAGGCCGGTCGGTACTGGCTCACAAATGCTAGGATGGCCAGACATCAGGCAATGGCATGTGAAAACCCATGAATTCACCTACAAGGATTCAAAATCTTAAACCCTGCCATGTTATGCCAGGCTAGCCAGATGATCATGTAGCAAATCTTACTATGGCGGTTGTTTTCTAGGAAAACAGCTCATTGGGTGCTCTGATGACCCTCAGTTCTACCAAGGGGGTCAGCACAAAAAGTAGAACTCAGAGCTTCAACAAAAATGCTGCAGCTGGCAGTGGGATGGATGTAAGCATACAACTCTTAAGTGTGCTTGCACTACGCTGTGTGAGCATGGGACCCTATATAGAGAAAAGGGGCTGATCAGCTCAGAAGGGAAAGACATAAAGTATGGCAAGGAAAGCACAGAACTCTTAGATGCTGTGTAGCCCCTAAGCAAACAGCTGCCTTGCAGTGTTGAAGACACCAGAAAAGAAATGCTAACAACTTGTGGGGGCAACTGCAGAGTAAATTGAAAGGTGAAAACTACCAGCTTCCAAAGGAAGGGCAGAGCTGGCAATTGCTACAGCCTCGTTATCTCCAAGCCAGCTGGGCATATGGCTTGGCTTAAGACTGAAAATGGGTACTGTCTCCCCAGTGGGTAGTGGGGACTTCAAAGATGGAGCTAGCCACCCCTGAGGACATGTCCTTGTATTTGTTGAAGGGTTCCATCATGTCAGCTGGTTGAGACTTAGATTCCCTGCCCCCCTGCATAGCTTGACTACCTCGTGATTGGAGTAACACCTGGGCTGAGGGTAAGAGAAAGCTGGAGTTGCCCTTAAGCTAGGGGCTCCGAATGATTGCTTGTCCCTGTGTGCGTATCCTTAGATTGGATAGAAGCCCTTCCTACTCTCATGGAAAGGGCATTTGAACTTATATGGCTTCTAAAAGAAATCATTTCTGGGCTTGGGCATCCTATTACTATAGGGTCAGACATCAGACACTGGGCCAGTGTTGGTGGCAGAAAGTAGTAAAATTGGTAGCTAGAGGGTTAAAAGTCTGGACGCTATACCAGCCATACCTTCCACAGAGCTCTTGGAAGATGGAGTATGTGAACTGGACAGTAAAATAACAGATAAACTATGGCAAAGGGCTTACAAACTTTGTTAAGGATCAGATCTACTACCGAACAGGGCTTTCTGTTTATGAAATCCTTTATGGGCATCCTCCCCTAGTCAGGGGAATACGTTGTGGTTTATCAGTATGACCTAATAACGTTTATTATCAGGCCTATAATTACTATTATGGCGCTGTTTTCTAGCCCGCTAACAATCAAGACACAGACACCTATTATATTTTAAAATAGCCTTAGTTAACCTGGGGCAGGGCAGCTATTAATCCCCTAAACTACCTCCCATAGTTGGCCAGGTATCCCACACCCTGCCCCAATCCCATGCCATCTGCTTCTAATAATTTCTATTGAGCTACCTCCCATCCACAATCTCAAATACTTGATAATTATCATCATGTGGACCAAATTTCCATGTGCTTCTTCCACCTAACCCATGGCGCCGGCATCCTTCCCCCTACTCTACTCCTCCAGTCTCTCTCCTTCCCAAGATTCTCTTTGTCTCCCCAGCCCTGGGACCTTAGCCACGCCTATTCCGTTTGCCATCCCCAGGAGTGATGGTCCTTTATTGGTCCAACAGGAAGTTCCTTAGGCAAGGTTACACAGTAGCCTTGGGGTACAGAGACAGCAAGCAGTAATTAGCAAAGTATCAGACCAGCCTCCCCACAGGAATACAGGGAAATTTAAAAGGATTGGGTAATATCACTTTTAGACAGCAGATACAGGAGCTCTACTCAGCCCTGGCCACCATTCCTTACACAGCCAGGGAACGGTTTCCTGTTAGCCTAACTGCAAACACACTCCTTTAAACCAGGAGAAGCAGTCTGCAGAAAAGAATGCAGTACCCAGGCTCCAAAGCCTTCGCAGAGAGGTCGATTCACTGTCATTTTATCCACTCCCACTGCAGTAAAGACGGCCAGGATGACTCCCGAGATTCATCACAGCAAAGAGGATGCAGCCTCCAGTACCTGGGAATGTGTTCTGGATCCAGCGACCCCGAGCAAGCTTACCATCCGAAGGAGTCCAGCTGCGCCAGCGAAGAACCTGAAGTGGTCAAGAGCCAGAACCAGACCAGAGAACAGCAGCCCCACTCCAGTCGCTCCCGCAGCGGACTGACCTACTCATGAGCCGTCGGTGGGATGAGCAAACTGCTGCTCTTCTTACTGTCTCACGAATGCAGTGCCAACGGCTTGTTTTTACCTCTTCCAGTCCGCCCACTTTGTGCCTTAGTAGAGGATTCAGATGGCTGCCCCAGCAGATGGGACCAGTGGCCAGAGGCTCCTGTCAGCCATCTCTTTCCTCTTTTGCCCAGGGTACATGACTGTTAGCTCTTGCTGTTAACTTGCCTCTCTGTCCTGGTCTCTGGACCATTCTGTGACTCTTGCATGCGGTCACCTGGATCCTGCACTGACACACTATTTTGAATCTCAGGGAAAGGCCTCAACCTGTGAATGTAAAGTCCAGTGACCCTGTTTTAACCCCTATTAGATTCCCACCCTACCCCCTTCCTTTGGGAATGGTTTGAAAGTTCGGAGATGGAACGAATCCCTACTAACAAAAACCAACAAACAAACAAACCCAGGCAGCGCTCAGAGAGGCAGAGGGAGGCAGATCTCTTGTGAGTTGAAGACCAGCCTGGTCTACAAAGTGAGTCCAGGACACCCAAGGCTACACAGAGAAACCTGTCTCAAAAACCAAACAAACCCCAGAAAACCAAAAACACAGGCTCTGCACCGAAGACGATCTCTTTTGATGTGTGTGGGAACTTAAGACAAGCTCAGTCCACACGACAGGCCATTTGGCTGCCTCCAACAAGGATGGAAGTACAGTCAATCAAATAAGTTGCACGCAAACAGCCCTCCTCTCTGTTGGGCGTAGGATGAGTTAGCTGTAAAATTCTTGGAGCCAACTGGTTCCCAAAAGAAATCGAGGCCACCATGGTGAAGGCATGCCTTCAGTTGGGTAGTCGCGTTGCCTCCAGGTGGGTGTACCCATACCTTGCTGTGAGTCAGGGGTGTGTAAGCATTTGGACTCTACTGTCTTCAATTCAGCAAGCCCAGAACTGAGAAAGGGTCTCTGGTTTGAAATACACGTGACCAACCCAGGGACCGTCCTGCAGTGCTGACGGGTTAGTGTCCTGCACTGAACCCCCAGCTATGCAGTGTTCTTTCTACTGTGAGGCTGCACTCTGTTCTTAATTATGGCAGAGACTATAGTCTAGGCTCTAACCTTCTGTTCTTGTTGTATATGTTGGGGACTGACACAGGAAATCTGTGCCCCTGAGAAACTAGACAATTTAGTCTTCTGGAGCCTGGTAATGAGATCAGATAAACCATACCCAACTACAGGGGTCTGGCTCAAACCTCCATCTCTGGGAAACACTGTGTCACCCAATGGGGAAGCAAGCTCACTTCTGCTGTGGGCAGCTTAATATGTTCGGGCCCAAGATTTTAGTATCTTTACTCCAAAAGACTCAGTGGTGAAGATCCTCTAACTACACTGGGCGAAGCTCCCGTCCACTGTCCAGTTTTCTCACCTCTGACAGGGATGGAAGGATGTTGAGCCCCAAGTGGAGTGTTGGCTCTGTGGGAGAAAAGCACGTGCTGAACTCCACCAAGTTTGCCAGACTCCAATCGATGGGTGCATTGTTTCACGTGGCCGTTTTCTCCCTGCCCCCTCTTGAGGGGGGAACAGCCAGAGGCAGATAATGCTGAGATAGAAACAAACAGCAGCTATAAAAATTGGAGATCAGGACAATGACTTGACCCTCTGAACGTATAACTCAGTAGCCAGTGGCATAGGAGATAGGTCTCGTGGCTAGCATACTGTCCCTATAGGGTAACCATCATTAGGCCAGGCGTTGTTCTTGAATTTGTGACTAATACAACTTAAAACCGCTCCTGAGTTGCTAGCCAGTCAGCAAGACATGATATGTAGTGTAGTGTAGTATATCTAAACCCCTTGGTCTTAGGCTATCTGCTTGTCTCTATGGAAGGTTCACCCTATACAGAACAGCAGAGGCTGTAGGGGACATCCCAGGCGGAATGGCAAAGCTTGCTCACGCCCCATTCCAAATCTTAAAGGCTCTGGGGCCCTGGAAATTTATTTGGAGGATGGTTTGGATACTTGGGGGAGTTCAGAACCCTTATAGGTGCTATGCTTTGAAATCGTGGGTGGTTGGTTGCTTGATTCCTTTGGCTAAAAACATCTCTATGCTCATAGAGAGCACAACTCAGATAAAAGCTGGCCTTCATGTTACGATGCTGCGGAAATACAAGCCTATCATGGTGCTCCATGCCCCAAAAAGGGCGGTTCTGGTAGAAGGCCTCAAGAATCAACAGGCTTCCTTGAGATATCTCACTATGTCTCTTCCGTAACTAAATTTCTCCCCCTTCCTTCTTGCACTGTAAATGGCTTGTAAATTCTGCTGCTTGGGTGAAAAAATCTGCTTATGGGGGAGTTGAGCAAACGCTATTAAGCCAGCTTGATATAACCAATCAAATACATGTATCACTCTGCATTGCTGTGTGCGGTGGGGGTGGGGGAGGGACAGAAGAGTATAAAAGTTTCCATCCAGCTGACCGGCCTTCAGTAGGCTGGTTGAGTGCTGGCCTAGTGTGTGTCTATAGTAACCTCTTCCTGGCTCTCAGCTTGGGTTTCTCTTCCTTTGGTTTTCTGTCTTTGGTCCATGTTTAACGTTTCTTTGTGATTGATTCTGAAAGGGATTTGTTAAGTGGGATATAAAGTATATGTCTTGACTTTCGATTGTCTCAGCCCTCAAGTTGCCCTGTACATCCCTCCTAGGGTGTGGCAGTATCCATTTCCTCAGAGTCTCTGTAATACTGGGTCTCAGTTGTAAATCGATTCTTGTTGGGCCTGAGCTTTCAAATGAGTTTATTATGTTTAAATGTTTGCCCACACATGTCAGCTGTTTGCATTCATGAAATTGCAAGCAGCAGCTTTTGTCTTTTTTGTTTGTTTTGTGTTTACACCAGTTTTTTTTTTTCCTGGTTGGCTTATAAGATTTGTTAGTGGGTACTAAAAAAATTTTTTTCCTGTTTGGGATGTATGGGTTCAGACCATACCTTAACACTGTGATCTTTTCTATTCTGGACTTCATTCTTTTCAGTAGAAAATAAACCTGACATGCACGGGTGGTTATATTCAGAAAACAATCTGCTAGAAACAGTTTACAAAGAGCCTTGTCTTTTGTTCATTCTTTTGTTTTTGTGTGGGATATCTATTCTTTGGTATTTTGAGACAGGACTTGGCTGTCCTGGACTCACTTTGTAGACCAGGCTGGCCTTGATCTCACAGAGATCCTCCTGCCTCTGCCTCCCAGAGTGCTGGGATTAAAGGTGTGCACTACCTGGCTTGTATTTAATTTTTACTGACAGTTTTGTTCGTTTGTGAATTTTAGTTGTTTTCACTTCCATCTTTTTTTTTTTTTTCTCATTTTCCTTTTCTCCAGTGGAAACCCTTTTCCCCAACAAAGCCCCCTCCTGGTTTGTTTTGTTGTTTTGTGTGTCTGGGTGCTTTGCCTGCTTCTTATGTCTCCACCACGTGCTTGCCTGGTACTGGAGGAGGCCAGAGGAGGGTGCTGGATCCCTCGGAACTGCAGTTAACAGATGAATGGTTGTGAGCTGCCATGTGGATGCTGGCTACTGAATCTGGGTCCTCTGGAAGGGCAGCCAGGGCTTCTGATGGCTGGTCATCTCTCCAACCCCACCTAGCTCCTATCATTTCTCCCTTTTGAGTGTGACCTGCTGAGGTTAGAGTTTCTTGCCTAAGTGTGACTGGGAAGCTATTTACAAGGGCAGCTGTATCACTAAGGAAATGACTGCCCCCCCTCGCCCTGCTAACAGCTATTGAACTGTCAACAGTAGTCCTTTGGGAGGATGGGGCTTCTCTGGCTGTTTTTGGTTTTAGCTTCTTTTCAGTTTATTTTCGTATTTTGTAATGTAGCTCAAAGTCACATCCTCCTGGTGCTGCCCTGAAGCTGGGGTTGCACATCTCCAGTGGTCAGCATCTAGGATATTTACTGTTTCAGATATGTTTTCATCAAGTCTGGTTTTTCTTTAAAAAGTCTCACTGAGATTTTGATTTTATTCACACAAGGTTACATTAGCATTCTGATTTGGAGAGAAGTGACATGGGGGCCGGGGGCCGGGGGCCAGTAAAACAGTGGCAGAGCACTTGCTTAGCATGTAGAAAGCTCTGAAGTAGGAACAATTCCTAGTTCCCCTTCAAATCAAAGCCATGAAGACAAGTTACTGCGGGTAACTTACTATCCTACTAATCTCAAATATTTATTTATTTGTTTGCAAAAAGTGATCATGATATCTCTGGAAATACTGTTCTGGACTATTCATTTTTTTTCATTTTGCATCAGCGCTGAGTTTACATTTTTTTCCTGTGTCCCTCTCCTGTGAGTATGCTAGTCTGAACCCAGCTTAAGGCTTGCTCACAAAGTGGTTCTTTTTTAGCACAGTATTTACTGTGCCAAACCTGTCCTGGGGAATCACACTTGACCATCACGCGCCTGACCTTATATGAGCCTTGTATCAACCCAAGAGCAAACATCTCATAAAGTTTTCTTTTGTTTTTTTGTTTTTGCTTTATTTTTGCCACAACGGAGATTGGACCCAGGGTTTCGTCACACATAGAAGGCAAGTGCTGTACCACTGAGCTACACTCCCAGCCCTCTTCCTGTTTTTTATTTTGAAACAGGGTCTTACTGAGTTGCTCAGACTGGCCTTGAACTGTAGCTCAGCTGGGCCTTAAACTGGTGATCCTCCTGTTTCAGCCCTCAGAATAGCATAGATTATAGACCTATGCTCCGAGGCCTGGCTAGACATCTCTAGTTTATAGAGGAAGGAACTGTGGCTGAGGCTAAGCAACTCGAGGTTTCAGGACCATCAAGTCACAGAGCTGAGGCTCGGACCCAGCTCTGTTCAATTCCAAAGGGTAGTTGCTAGCCGGTGTCTGTGGCTTGACACAGTGCACTGATGGGCAAGCCAGCTGCTGCAAAGCATCAGGGTACTGGCGCCATCTAACTTATGTGAGTGATTGCAATCATACCACAGGCTGTACAGCAGGGCAAGAAAGCTAGGTACCAAGGGCTGGGGGAGTTTTAAAGATGAAGTTGGTCCAAAGAAGAGGTAGCCCATCCTTGACCCTTCACTGAGAGGTTCTTGGAGAAAATGCACTTGGACCAGCAAACAGGGTTAGGGCTTTGCCTGTCCTGGACAGGGCTGAGGGGCAGCCGTAACTACTGGATTGTTAGGAATTGTTGAAGAGACCTTTGGAAGCTTGTGTCACTCTTTCCAAAGACCAGCTCTCGCCTGTGCAGAGAACTCCAGCTGGCCCTTTAAATAGCCCAAGAGAACACCTAGGACGGAGAGAAAAGATTACTGGCCCCAGAGTGGTCTTTTACTTTCCTTGTTCAGTCCAATGCATTTCTTTATCTTCTAACTAATCTACTTGTCAGTACGATCAGAATTGCCATGCTAGCTCCCCAGGGTTGTAGGGTCCCCGAGTGTTTGAACCTGAGAGAATACCTTGTCTGTATTCATGAATTCAGTACACATTTCACAATCCCTTGGTGTTGTCAAGCACTAGTGTGAGGTTAGGGTGTTATCAGCAAAGGTAAAGGATGCTTTTGGTATCTAATAATGTTAGCTGTCAGCCCTAAAGGGGCCAGAACCTCCTCTTAGGTGCGCCATATAACAACTCCTCAGCCCTGGGAGGTGAGTCCCACCTCTAACAGAGGGGGACCTGGGCACAAAGGCAAATAGCCTACCAGGGACTGAACTAATAAATGACTGGACCTAGATACAAACAAGCAAACTGTGTGCTTATTAATTTAACCACACACTGCAAGGAAGGATTCTTGATAGTCGATAGAGACACAAAGAAAATTAATTTGGCTTGAGAGTCAGAACAATAGTTGGTTTTTAGCAATGAGCATGCATTTGATGAGACAAGCCTTTTCATTAAAAGTAGCCCTTGGGGTGGTGAGGCTGGCTTAGGGTAGAACAGAGTGCTGTAAATGGTCTAGAATTGAACACATTAAACAGCTCTAAAACACAAGCTGTGCTACACCCCACATTGCTGCTCAGCCTTTTTGCGTCTTGTGCCATAGTCAGTCTGTTAACTCCTTCTTGGTGACTTAAGATGATTTCTTTTGTTCACAACTAGAAGTAATCCTGCTGCTAGGATGGGTGGCGGTGGTGTCTGGTCACGGCAACTATAGTTACTGTGTGTGACCTCCTTTGCCCTTGAACGGGGCCACAGAAGCAGCTACGTGCTGACACCAAGATGCAAACGCACATCCCAGGCGTCCTTCACTCGGAACCCTCTCGCCACCTCGCTCTGGTGCTTTCCCGTGTTAGTAATGCTTCCTGTGTTCCGAAAAACTGAAAAGGCAGGAGAAAGATTCCTCTGTGTGCCTGTCTCTCCTGTAATTTTACCCTGTAACTGAACTGGAGCACTTTGGAGACCGAGTCCAGATAAACAGCCCAAGTGTCCTGTTGAAGTCCTAGATTGTGTCTCTGCAGGTACTACTTTGAGAATGAGAATAAATGTCACTGGGCCTCCTAGACTGTGCTTGTTGGAGCTATGGTTCCACTGAGTTTTTAAAAACTGCCTCTCTGAGACAGATCTTGTGTTGTTTCTTTTTTTCAGTAACCTCAAGTGTGTGTGTGTGTGTGTGTGTGTGTGTGTGTGTATACACACACAATTTTAAATACAATTTAAAACACAATTGAATATTGTCTCTGTATTTAATTTTTATTGAGAAAAATTTGAATTTAGTGCACACAGTTTTATTATGGTACTTCAGATAGAATTGTTTTATTGATCCTCACCGGCCTCCTCTCTAGCCCTCACGCTCTCATGTACACACCCATACTCCATATCCACCTGGGTGCCTTCATGTCTCATGCATCCTATTGCCCGCCCTTCCCTGCTCAACTCCACATTTTCCCTCCTGTGGTCTTCCTAGTTTTATAGCTGTGTTCTCACCCCTCTCCCACACATGCACATACACATACACACATAACCTAGGATCCACATGTGAGACAGAACATGCAATTTTGTCTCTGGGAGTCTGGGTTTTTTGTTTACCTTAATGCCTTCCAGATCATTCATTTTCCTGCCATCTCTATAGATCCTGCCCAGATACTTAGTCTGCCTTTGAAATTTTTCTTCAATGAGTGTTTCACCTAAGGTATTTTGATCATTTGACCCCTAACCACAACAACTTGATGTCCTTTTTTTAATTTTTAAAAATAACTATCTACCTCTAGTTTTTAATTGTCTATATACTTATGGTTGTGTGGCCATCCAGTAGGACATAGGCAACCTACTGGGAGTTACACCATTAAGGAAAATTGATGCTCTCAATCCCAGAAGTCTGTTCATTCCTCCTCAGTTAGGGGTGGGGGCCCATGTCCCCTTCCCACTCCACGTTAGAGTGTTGGCTGGACTGCTACCACAGCTGCTGTGAGTCCTGGGAACAGTGACCCTGTCATGCCCAGAAGACACTGTTCTCCCTGATCTCCGGCGCTTACAGTCTTTCCACCTCACTCTTCCTCAGTGGTCTGGGAGCCTTGTGGAGGAGCTGTGATACAAATGTCCCATTTGTGGCTGAGTGCTCCATGGACGTGCTCCACGTGACAAATTGTGAGTTTCTGTGTTAACTGCTCTCCACTGCAGAAAGAAACTTCTCTCACAAGGTCTGAGAGCTGCACCAACCTACCGGCAGAGACACGAGTTTAGAAGGCTGTTTGATGCTGTGTGAATTTAGTGGGGTAAGAACAGTAGGCTCACCTCATCGCTTGTAAGCTCACCAACCATTGGTTCTTGTAAGCTCACCAACCATTG